>VDFB02000017.1:374882041-374986382 GCA_007258455.2 Sequoia sempervirens | reverse complement strand
AATACCACAAAGTTTTGGTCAATAAGCAGTGCCTAGTAAAGTTCAAGATTAGGAGCTACCATGATGAGGTAATCTGTGATATCATCCCCATGGATGCATGTCACATGTTGTTGAAGAGGCCGTGGAAGTTCGATAGGCGAGCTATACATGATGGCCATGCAAACACTTATTCCTTGACAAAGGATGGGGTTCGTCACAAGTTGAAACCCTTGAAGGAGACCAAAGAAAAGGTATACAGTAGTGCTAGAATTTGTTATGTAGATGGAAGAAAAAATTTAGAAGGTATGAAGCATGAGCGTGTGTGTTATGCATTGATTCCTAGAGTGAGCAAGGAGTATAGTGAGAAGGTTCCAAAAGAAGTTTATGGGATGTTGGATGAGTTTCAGGATATTGTTTCTGATAATGTACCTAAGGGTTTACCACCAATAAGGAAGATTAGTCATCAGATTGACTTGATTCCTGGAGCCAGTTTTCCAACTAAGGTAGCTCATAGAATGACTCCAGTAGAAAATGAGGAGCTGAACAGACAAGTTCAAGAGTTGTTGAGAAAGGGTTTGATATGGAAGAGTTTGAGTCCATGTGCAGTACCTACAGTACTAGCGCCAAAGAAGGATGGGGAGTGGAAGATGTGTACAGATTCCTAAGCCATAAACAAGATAACAATCAAGTACAAATTTCCCCTGCCAAGGATGGATGACCTGATGGACTGTTTGAGTGGAGCTCAATACTTCACAAAGATTGAACTGAAGATGGGATACCACCAGATCCAGATTTGAGAGGGAGATGAATGGAATACTACCTTCAAGACCAAAGAGGGCCTGTACGAGTGGTTAGTCATGCCTTTTGGGCTAACCAATGCACCGAGCACATTCATGTGGCTCATGAACAAGGTACTAAAAGAATTTTTGGGAAGTTTTGTTATTGTGTATTTAGATGATATTTTGATTTTTCGGTAAGACATTAGATGAGCATTTGATGCATATTTGGAAACCTTTGAGAAGTTAAGAGAAGCATTGATTAATTTGAAGAAGTGCAGTTTTGTGAAAGAGGAGTTAGTGTACTTGGGGTTTGTTGTCACCATTGAAGGTCTCAAAGATGGACTCGGAGAAAGGTGAGGCTATTTTGGGGCCATTTTAAGAAGCGCTACGAATTGTAGAGATCTTTCCATTGTTTGGCTAGTTTTTATAGAAAGTTCATTAGAAACTTTAGTAGTATTTGTGGATCCCTGACTGAAACAATGAGAGGGAATAGAAAAGAATTCAAGTGGAGCACTGGAGCGGAAAAAAGTTTTGAACTGTTGAAGCGGAAGGTGACAGAGCAACCTGTTCTAGCCCTCCCAGATTTCAACAAGGTGTTTCAGGTGGATTGTGATGCCAGTGGTTGTGCCATTGGAGCAGTGTTGAGCCAAGAAGGTAATCCCATTGCCTATTTCAGTGAAAAGTTAAATGATGCCAAGAGAAAGTATTTTGTATATGATCAGGAATTTTATGAAATAGTTCAAGCATTAAAGAAATGGAGACATTATTTGTTGCCGAAAGAATTTGTTCTATATACTGATCATTAGGCCTTGCAGTACCTAAATAGTTAGGGAAAATTAAATCAGAGGCATATGAAATGGGTAGAGTTTTCGTAGAGTTATACCTTTGTTTTGAAACATAGGAGTGGGAGATCAAATAGGGTTGTAGATGCCTTAGAGTAGAGGAGGCATACATTGATGACTCTGGAATCACCGAGTGAAGTGGTTGGGTTCAATGAGAACTCAAGACAACATTATCACGAGAAAGATCTGATTTTGCGAGAGCTTGGAAATCTTGCAAGGAACTTGTTATAGTGGACAGAACAAGGTGGCTGGATTTCATAATCCAGGATGGCATGTTATTTAAGGGAAGTTAATTATGTATTCCGAGGAGTTCCATGGGAGAGAACCTGATAAAGGAGAAGCATAGTGGATGAATGGCGGAAATTTTTAGTCGGGGATAAAAACCATTGCCATTATCAGTGAGCATTATTATTGGCCTCAGTTGTCACAGGATGTGAAGAAGTTTGTACAAAGCTTCAGGGTATGTCAAATGGCTAAAGGAGTGAGTCAGAATACAGGCTTATATCAGCCCTTACCTGTACTAGAGAGGCCATGGGAGAATATAAGTATGGACTTTGTTCTTGGTTTACCAAGGACACAACGAGAGAATGATTCAGTCTTTGTGGTGGTTGATAGGTTTTCGAAGATGGCACATTTCATTCCATGTCAGAAGACCCATGATGCAGTCCACATTGCTGACTTGTTCTTCAAAGAGGTGGTGAGGCTACATGGTCTTCCAAAGAGTATTGTTTCAGATCGTGACACCAAATTTGTGGGGTACTTTTGGAGGACCTTGTGGAAGAAGCTGAAGACAGAGTTGAAGTTCAGCTCTACACACCATCCACAAACAGATGGAAGCGATTGAGGTTGTTAGGTGCGGGTAACCTCTTTTGAGATGTTTGGTAGGAGATAAACCCGATGGATGGGGCAGTCTTGCGAATTTTCTTTCAACAATTACGTCAATAGAAGCCTTTGGTAGATCATCGTTCCAGATTATGTATGGAGGTAGCCCCAAAATAGCTCCAGAATTGAGGAAGATGGACCAAGAGAAGAAAATAAGTGCTGAAGCCGAAGATTTTGCAGAGCACATCAAGAATATACATGAGAAGGTACAAGAACACATTAATAAGATGAATATGCAATATAAGGCTAAGGCAGATCAGAAAAGGAGGAATAAGGAGTTTCAGATTGGCGATGAAGTAATGGTCCACTTGAGGAAAGAAAGGTTTCCCATGGGAACCTATAACAAATTGAAGATGAAGAAGATCGGTCCCTGTAAAATTTTGAAGAAGCATGATTCATGGAATGCATATGAGGTAGAGTTACCTAATGGAATCAACATTTCCCCTGTGTTCAACATTTCAGATTTGACAGAGTATCATGAAGGTGGAATGGAGGAAGCACCAACAATAGGGTAGTATGGCATTCCAGCACCTACTTCAAAAAGGGAGGAGATTGAAGCAATCTTGGATAGTCATGTGGGAAGGAGTACCAGAAATAGGTAGTATGAAGAATATCTGGTGAAATGGAGAGGAAGGCCTATGGAAGATTCATCATGGCTATCTAAAGTGGTTGACCGAGTTGGTTTTCCTCAACCATTGAGGCATGTGGGTCACTTCTCAAATTACCCTAGGTGTTATGCAGGAGCATCCGTGGTGTAGGGCAATCTTGCATCACCCAAAAATAGTTAAATTTCAAGTTTCTCAGTTTTTAGATGTTTTTACATTTTTGGATACCCTTTTCATCATAATGAAATTCCTAATTTATGGTTTTTATTTTCTATTCCTGGGTTGAAAGATATTGCAGTTTTAGTTTCCTAGATTTGCACCTAAAAATCTTCTGAGTTAGATTTGAGGAACATAGAGTTCCCTGAATGGCCCCAAAACTTGCCGAAATCGACATAGCATATTTCTAGCATTTTATTGACTTCGAGACCTTTCCAATGGTTCAAATGGTTCACGAATCGAAGTCCCAGATCAAGAGTTATGACCCCGGGACGTTGGCACACTTTCTAGAAGATACAATTGCAAATGTTCTTTTGAAATTTGAACTTCAAGTTGTAATTTTTCGGTGCCAAACTGCCTAAACTCAAATTTGAATGTTGTTTTGGCTCCAAACTAAAGATGATCTCTATTTATGGGCGGGTTTCTAATTTTTGGGTAGCTTTTTGGGGACAAGCTCACATATTGCGAAAGGGTTATTCTATAGCTTTCTGTAACTTGCATGTGTTGTAGAACTTGGGGATTTTAGATCCTCTACATGTAAGAAGCTCCATTTTCTAAATAATAAAAGTATTCTCTTGTTTGTGGGTTATTTTCTATGTCTCAGGCTACGCCCTCATCAAAACTTCAATGGAGGGAGGAAGGAAGGGTTAGCCTTCTTTCAATTATCTCCTAGTCACCAAAATGACCATAATCTAAGAAATGGGCTCTAGATAGGTGTTGGGGGATAAATATAATCCCTTGTTTGAAACAGATTAAGGGTTCAATAGCCCACAAGAGTAAGGGAATTCAGAGGTTCTTAGAGCTCTTGGTCACTAATATGACTAGAGGCTAAGCTCCTTAAGAAATGGTATATAATAATAAACCCTCAAGATCTATGTTTATAGTTCATAGTGCAATAATAAATCCCCAATATTTGTGTATATCCCATAATTTTTACATGGTTAAGGATGATTTAGGCATCATAACCTATAGTTTAAAAATTTGTACTTATGATTTGACAATTCAAACCCACAATTTCTATCGCTTAAGGTGGTTTTATCATGAAAACCCATGCCTTTGACCAATTAAGGTGGTTTTTAATAAAAACTCATGGTTTTGTGAGTATGTCTTTAAAATTATTGTGTATGTGTATCTAACCCATAATTTTATGTATATATTTAAAAATGACTATATGTGTATGTAACCTACAATTTCATGTTTATCCTAACTTTTTATATTATAGTACGAGTGTAATACTATATAGATATATCATATGTGTGTTTCTACAACAATAAAACTAAAAGTCTATGATATATATTAGGAAAAGGGTGCCTCAACCTTACAATTACAAAAGGTTGGTATTTATAGTAAGTTTACATTTGAGCATAGATGGGTAAAAATTTTCCCTCAAAGCTACAAAATGGCCAAATAAACATGATGGTAATGTTTTGACCCAAGATCATCTCTAGATTTGAATATATGAAAGTTCCCATTTTTTAAGTTTTAAAGTCTAGTTTGAGACACTTGGAGGTTGTTTTGGCCTAAAAGTGGTCGTAACTAGTGAAGAATGTTATAAATTGATAGAGTACTTCATGACATTTTCAACAATTAAAACAATTCATCAATCAATCTCTTATATCAAAAGTTACAGCATCTAGAAGTTGGGTCTCCCAAATAGAAAAATGTGAAAATGTGGGTGACATATAAAAAAGCTATAAGAGGGAGTTGCATGTGTTGGTGTGTGTTTTGAAACATCATAGTGAATCTTTTTATTAGAGAGAATTTAGGTACCACTTTTTAGGTGATTTTAGCACATGGTTTTTATAAATAATGTTTAATAGTTTCATGTATTGTATCTCATATATATCAAGTGCTTGAGATGGATGTTGCACATGCTAGTCTTCTAGATGTTGAGTTTCCTCTAGATCTCTGATTGGTGGTAATCATGAAAAAATATTGGTCTACAAGTAACTTGTAATCTTGTGTATTCCTTAATAATATATTTGGTGGCTATTGGAATGTGGGGTTTTTCTCTCAAAAGGGTTTTCCCCATGTAAATCATTGTGTTCTAGTATGAATGGTATTTATGTTTATTTTTATTTAGTTTCTATAATTGTTGTAAATATCTTTTTTTTTTTGTAAAATCCTCCTCTCAAGATTAGTTTAGGAATTTTTTTTCCACCTTAGCTTCCTTACAATATAAAGTGTATATATGTAGAAAAATATATAAAAAGTAAATAGAATATTTAACAAAATGTATCACAATCTATATGGAAAGACCGATACAATTATATGGATTTCATATGATCATATGAAGTCCTATACATGTATGTGCAGGATCATCATGGAAAAAAACAGGCCCTTAAGTGGCAAAAAAATTAGAAAAATCAGAATTAGGCAACTTGACATAAAAATATGAATAAGTTATCTATATTATTTTAAAAATATGTCAGAATATAATTTTATAAAATTGAATGTAGTTTCTAAACTACTAGGTTTGTTTTGAAAGAAAAAGAAATCTATTTGGTTAAAATTTGAAATTTCAATGCATTAGTACTTAAATTTGAGGGAAAAAATAAGTAGGTGTTTGTCGACCACCATAACCACAATAAAATGATTATATTTTTTATAATATTTTATATATAAAGGAATCATGTCCCGATGTGATGCATATATTTTTGTAATTTTTTCCAAGTAAATAATTAATTATGAATTTTTTTTTATTACAACTTTTAAAAAATATAAAACCTATATGTCGACCACCTTAACTTGGTCAAAACTTCATGAAATTCATTTTTTCTTTTTTTAATCCTATATTATGCAAAGCATAGAATGTGATGCATGTTTTGGATTCAAAAAATGTGATACCGTTTGAAAGCTATAGATGTTTTTCAATCAATCTATTGATTCAATTAGGACTTTAGTCATAATTTGAATAGAAAATGAATAATAATTACTTATTAAATTAAAAGTAAAGCATATTTTATATTGGTGGAAAGATGAGAATATCCTTTAAAAACTCTTTTCATTTCATCAATTTTGGGTAAAAAAAAGTCGTCAACCACATACCCATCATATTGCCACTTTTTGGCCCATCATGATCCTGCACATACCCATACCATAAAAAATTAAACACCCTGCAAAATCAAAGAGATCTTGTCAGAAAATATATGATCTTATATGTCAAAAAATTCTCAAATTGAAGCATGAACCTATCAAATAAAGTTAGCCAAATCCATTACAATAGACAAAATGAACAATGGAGTTAGACAAGAAATGCAATCCCTAGCAGAGTTACTAGAATGTAAGTCATAGATTAGAAATGCAATTAGGAAACACAAGAAAGTAAAAGATATCATATTGCTATCATAATATATCATAGTAGCCATCATATTCTAACTCTTACAACTTATGGCACATGCCACCAATTTCGGTTCACAATAGGGTTCACAAAGTGGGATGCCTATCTCCTCCAAATTAGGATGCATGTCATCCTAGTCATCTTCCATATAGGATGCCAACTCAATGAGGTATCTCCCACAAAGTGGCATCATAAAATGAACATAAACAATCGCATAGGCATAAATAATTAAATAATCAATTAAATGAATGTTAGGATTTGCAAAGGTTAAGGCACCCTATTTCCAACAATGATGTGTATAATTTTAAAATTGTGCTTTTGGTCACCATTTACAACATTTCCATTAGGGTTTGAACATTGTAACCATATTTTCTTGAAGCATTTTGGGAGGAATAAATCAATGATTGTCTAATAAATATCAAAATCCTAACTGGAGAGCTTAATTTTTCTCTTCCAACTAAGAAAGGAAATTCTATGTATTCCTGGAGAAGAGGAGGTTTGATATATTTTTTATCCCACTATTAAAGAAATTCAAAGAATGAATCCACTTTTTTTTTGCAAGAAAGTGATCTTTATAGGAAATAATTGTAGGCCACAAAATAGACCATCGATTAATAGATAACTCCTTGTGAAATTTATTTCGATCCCACCAAACCCATCATAAGATGGCTTCCAAATATTGTCATGCCCAATATTTTGCTAGAAAAACCCAACAATTTTTTTGAAACGTAAATTAAATTGATTAACACTCTAAGGTTTTATGGCATAACACTAAACAAGATGTGGGTTGAGCACCCTCAAGGAGCCACTTCTTAACTTGGGTGTAAAATTTATGTATACAAAAGTTGTATGGGAAGGTCATAAAAGTGTCAACATGTTACTAGGTATAGGTGTAAGATGATAATAAATGAAATATTGGAATTAATCTCATCTAAAATTAAATTGTGACTAATTAAAGGTAATATAAGATAATCTATATCATATTTGATTCGAGAGTGAAATAATTAGGGTACAAAGCATTTGAGGAATAAACAATAATGTTCTACTTAGGTGAGTAAAAAATAGCAATATTATTATTAAAGATATACTATTGATTTATTTAATAAAATTTTTATTGGTGATTAATAGTCAATAACAATGTTTTTGGCTAA
This sequence comes from Sequoia sempervirens, assembly GCA_007258455.2. Classification (NCBI taxonomy): domain Eukaryota; kingdom Viridiplantae; phylum Streptophyta; class Pinopsida; order Cupressales; family Cupressaceae; genus Sequoia; species Sequoia sempervirens. Next base: position 374,978,588 of record VDFB02000017.1, on the reverse strand, counting down.
ATATTAAATCACATCCAAATAACAATTTTCCTATTGAAATATTGAATAGAAACTAAACTATCCTTCAATATTATTTTATTAAGAAAAATGGTATTATTATTGAGTCATTAAGTTGACCTAGTCATCACTAAAATTTTATTATTTATTAACCCATATGGACATGTTATTGTTCACTTAAATTTAAAAAATTAACCTTATTAACCTTATCCAAATTATGATTCATTCTATTAATAAAAATATGATTATCTTGTTGGCTTTCAGTTATTTATCATGTTTGTAGTTTGTCCTTGATGACAAAACTGGTTACATGGTTGAGGTTTTGGTTGTGGTTGATACATGATACATATTTCATATGCAATTATAGGTTTTGATGCAGTTACAGGTTTTGGCTCAGTTTTTTATTGGTTCAGATATTGATACATGTTGATGTTGACATTTTATCATTTTTAACAGGGTAGTACTATGGTCTTTGCATTTGAAGCATTTTAGATTGGTTAAAAAAAAAAAAAAATTAGGTATATGAGTGGCTTGGTTAATTCAATTTTTCATGTCTTTGGTATGGTAATTGGCATTTGATTTATTATTAGCATGTAGAACAAAGGTGGTTCTATTAGGATTCATTACAATCTATATTGTCAAAGAAATTGACATTATACAAGTCACTTGAAAATTATTGCAGAAAGTTTTTGTTATTAAAAATCATTATGACAAGTTGATTTGGTTTTGTTTGGACTCAATTTAAGAAGGTTTTGGGTCTTATTGATGAAATTCACATTGTACAAGTGACTAGTTGTTGCTAAAATAAAGAATTGGCTTAGATAGCCTTGGAAACATTCAAGTATTTGATAGCTATTATTTGGTTTTGGTGACTTGGTACTCACAACTTTCATTTGATTGGGTTTAATGATTACTATTATAATGTTGTTGACATTCTTTGTAAAGTATTTGGTAGTGGCTTCTAAGGAATTATGATGTTTTGTTTGATAGTACCAGATCTCAAATGATCATTATATTATGCAAAGTCTTCAAAAACTTCAAGATCAGTTAGGGAAAAGTGTATTATGGAACCCTAGCCACCATGGTATTCTATTTTTTGCAAATTCATTTAGCTTTTCTTAGTCAACATGCTATGGTTATGTAAATTAGCTCACTGTATGAGCTTGGCTAGCATATGGAATGAATTTGATCTTGAAAAAGATGTAACTATGGGTGTTTGGACATGGAAACGATAGTGGAAGTTTTGCTTTGGTATTTTGAGGCTTAACTATGGTATATGGTGTGAGCTCCTTAGTCTATTAGCTGTGATTCAACTTTGGTAGTGTGGTACAAAGATTTGTGTTGAGTTTTGGGGCTAGATCAGAATCAACCTAATTACTGTGATAATTAGCTTTGGGTTGACTTCTAAGGTAACATTTGTAGTTACTCAACTTTTGAGCATTTAGGTATTTTTTGTCTTAACTTTCCATGTTGTTTTTGAAACAAAATAATATCATTTCTCAGATGTTTGATAGTTATAATGTTGATTGTAACTGAATAGTTTCATTGTGGTGATATTTGTCATTTTTTGATAAAGGGTTTGTTGAAAGAAAGATTTCATAGACTGTAACTAAAATGGTTTCATTTCTTTAAAGGGTTTGTTTGAAGAAGGATTATTTAGGGTTTTCAATTTAAACCCTAACCTAAGTTGGTTTACAGTTACACAAACTGCTTTTAGAGGTTATTTTGAAGTTTCTTTAAAAGATAGATTTCTGGCATTTCTTAGTTTACCTACAAGAAAAAATATGAGACTTTAGGCTTAATCTCAATAGATATAAGAGATTCTATTGCTTCAAAAATATTTTTGATTCTTAGATTATTGTATAAGAGAAAATGTTGTCATTTTCATACAACATTCTTCAATGTGCTTATTGAAAATATTTATGGTCTTCTATTAAAATTATAGGATTGCAAATTGCAGTTCTAGGGTTTTGATAGAATACTATAACTATTTTGCATTGTAAAGGAGTTGGTGCTCCTATATCTTATAAAGTTGGTGCTTCTTAATTTTTTATGGAGTTGGTGCTCCTCAACTTTGTGGAGTTGGTGCTCCTAAACTTTAAAGATTTGGTGCTCTAATTGAATAAAGAGAAAGATTTTTTGAGTGGTTTTTATTCCCCAAGAGTGTTTTCCACTCATGACATATAATGTGTTATGTGATGGTTTTATGAGTGTATTTTTTCTTATCTGTCTAATTTTAATGTGTCATCAAATGTAGTGAATGGTTGTTAATCATCAATCTTTCATATCTACCAATGTTTATGTCAAATTCCATGCATAAAAGGTTCTAATTTAATCTGAACTCTGATACATGTAAAAGGGTTAAGTTCCACCTTTGTTAATGTTTTATGTTTAATTCATGGTTCATGCAAATACAATCCTATCCATGCACAAGTCAAAAAAATTCTTTGAAATTTCATTTGGTGTTTTGATTTAAAAGTCAAGTTTTCTTCACAAACTATCATTTGTCCTCTTGGTTCAAAAGCGAACACAAATTATTGGTTTTTAAAAAATTTGTGACTTTCATAAATCATTGATTCACCCCCATCCCCTCTTAGTGATTTTAGTCTTCCAACAAATCATATTAGAGCATAGGTTCCTTTCATAGGTCTAATCCACCTAGGATAGATTGTGGTTTTTGGAAGTTTTCCAAACAAGTCACAAGTTCAAGAATGTACTTTTGTGACTAGAGCTCCACTGTTTAATGGTACAAACTATGTGTTCTAGAAAATCAGAATGAAAAAATTTCTGGTTTCAATTGATCTTGATGTATGTAGCATATTTCTAGATGGGTATACTATTCCACCCACAATACCCTCAAATTATATTGAAAATAATAAGTATGAAACTAATGCTAGAGCTAAACATGGTCTTTTGAAAGGTTTAACCAAAGATGCATTTGTTAAAGTTGTGCATTGCAAATCAGCTAAGGAAATTTGGGAAAAACTTGAAAATATTTATCAAGGAAATGACAAAGTCAAACAGTCAAAAATACTTACTCTCAAAACTCATTTTGAGGAAATGAGAATGAAGAATGATCAAAAAGTAGCTAAATCCTTTTTGAGAATAGATGAAGTTGTCAATGTAATGAGAGGGTTAGAAGAACAAGTAGAAGAGTTTGATGTGGTCAAGAAGGTCATTATAACCTTGCATCCTAAATATGAAACTAAGGTATCAGCCCTTGAAGAGAAGAAACATTTTTACCAGTTTACCTTAGATAATTTAGAAGGAACTCTTACTGCTTTTGAAATGTGAACAAGCAAAATCAATCCAATAAGAAAAGAAACTACTTTTAAAACCGAGAAAAAGGAAAATGTAGAAGAAAGTGAGTCAAAATACTCTGATTCAAAAGAGGCTCAATTTTTTAGAAAACTTTAAAAATGATCAGGAAATTACAAAGGAAAACTTCCCTTTAAATGTTTCAACTGCAGAAAAATTGGAAATTTTGCAGCTAAATGTCCCTATGTTTATCAAAATAGTGATGATGAAAAATTTGAAAAACAGTCTAAGAAGAAGGTCTATAAACCTAAAAGGAAATTAAATTTCGAAAAGAAAAATATTTTGTTCAATATAGATGAAACAGACACTAAAACATAAGAGTCTTTAGTTGAAGAAGATGAGACCCTGTTTATGGCTAAAGTCAAACTGCAAGAAGATTCAAACAAAAAAAATGATTTAGAAGTTCATGAAATAGATCCTGAAGGTGAGTTAAAATGTGCTTTAAAGGAAATTAAAAAACTTAAAAATCAAGTCCTTACTCAAGAGAAAAAGCCAGATCAAGCAATAGTATCTTTGTAGATTGAGCTTGAAGAATCTAAGAGGATTGAGGACTATCTTAAAAAAACTATGAGTTTCAAAGACAAAGAGATTCAAAAATTGGAACAAGAAGTTGTTAGTCTTAGAAAGAAAAATGAAGAGTATGAAAGTACATTAAAACTCAATGATATGCTTAGCAAGTAGAAATTAAATAAAGATAAAACTAGTGTTGGGTTTGAAAAAGGTGAATGTTCAATTGATACTTCAAAGAAAAAATCTATTTCTACAAACAAGAGTTTCAAAATAGATCATTTTGAATATGGTAAGAATTATGTACATTCTTTTGAAAATAAAAGAACACCATTCAAATACAACTCTTTCTTTCATGGTTAGTGTTTCTTCTACAACAAATTTGGCCATAAAGTGAGTACTCTAGACTCATGACTTCTAGAATACAAAGGTTTTGACATAAGCAATACTTTGGTTTTGTTAATTAGGTCAGATGTTTTAAATGCAACACTTTGGGACATACAATCAAAAAATGCAAAGTTATTTTGCATAATAAATAGAAAAAAAAAGTTTGGAAAGCTAAATTTGTTAAAAGCATAGAGCAATCAATGCTAGTCCAAACTGCGTATCATTCTAAAAAGGACCTATGGGTCCTAGATAGTGGTTGTTCTAACCACATGACAGGGGACAAGGACAAATTCATCAAACTTGAAGATTATGTTGGTGGATATGTGAAATTTGGTGATAATACTAGTATACAGATTAAAGGTAAAGGTTCACTTTTGCTAAATGAGGACACACCTATCTATGATGTGTATTATGTGGAAGGCTTAAAGAACAATCTACTTAGTGTTATCCAAATCTGTGATAGTGGTTATCATGTTATGTTTACTTCATAGGGATGTGAGATCAAGAACAAGTTTGGAAAGACTGTTGTAGCAGGGAGGACTAAAGGTAATGTTTATAATCTCCTAGACACCTCTGGTAATGACAACAATGAAGGTATGTGTCTAATGGGTCAGGTTGAAGAAAGTTGGTTATGGCATAAAATATTAGGACATAAAAACTTTGATAATCTGGATAGAATTAGTAAAAACCAAAATGTTATAGGTCTAATAGTCCTTAACAAACCAAAAAACTTTGTGGGAAGAGAATGTTTAAGTGGTAAACAAAACTAAAGTTAGTTTTAAGACAAAAGAACATTCTTCAACTAAGCCTTTACAACTAGTGCATACATATTTGTGTGGACCAACTAGAACAAGGTCAATTAATGGTGAAAACTATTTCATTTTGTTCATGGATGATTATAGAAGAATGGTTTGGGTTATTTTTCTTAAACATAAATCAAAGGAATTTGAAAGATTCAAGATCTTTTGTAAAATGGTTGAAAAAGAATTTGATTTAAAGCTTAAATGCTTAAGATATGATAAAGGGGGAGAGTTCACCTCTCAGAAATTTGTTGATTATTGTGAACAGCATGGTATTAAAAGACAATATGCAACCACTAGAACACCTCAACAAAATGGGGTAGTTGAATGTAAAAACAAAACTATGAAGGAAATGACAAGAGCCATGTTAGATGAGGCTAAGTTTCCTAACATGTATTGGAAAGAAGTTGTTCATACAGATGTATACATTTTAAATAGAGTGCAACTTAGAGTGAAATACAAATTCACTCCTTATGAATTGTGGCATGGAAAGTCAGCCTTTGTAAAACATTTTAAAATTTTTGGCAACAAATTCTTTATTAAGAAATATGATGAACATCTAGGAAGCTTTCAAGGGTATGTGCAGGATCATGATGGGCCAAAAAGTGGTGATATGATGGGCATTTGTAGGGTATGTGGCTGATGACTCTTTTTTTTACCCAAAATTGATGAAATGAAAAGGGTTTTTAAAAGAGATTCTCAGCTTTTCACCAATATAAATTATGCTTTACTTTGAATTTAATAAATAATTATTATTCATTTTCTATTTGAATTACAACTAAAGTCCTAATTGATAGGCTTATTGAAAAACATCTATAGCTTTCAAATGGTATCACATTTTTGGAATCCAAAACTTGCATCACATTCTATGCTTCACATACTATAGGATTAAAAAAAAACATGAAGTTTTGACCAAGTTAAGGTGGTCAGACATACAAATTTTTATATGTTTTAAAATTTGTAAAAAAAATCATAATTAATTATTTACTTGGAAAAAAATTACAAAAAATATTCATCACATCCGGACATGAGTCCTCTAGTTATGTCTAAAATATTATAAAAAATAATTATCATTTAATTGTGGTTAGGGTGGTCAAACAAACACCTACTTATTTTTTCCCTAAAATTTAAGTACTACTACATTGAAATTTCAAATTTTCATCAAATAGATTTTTTTTTTTTAAATAAACCTAGTAGTTTAGAAACTACATTCAATTTTCTACAGATTTTATTCTTACATATTTTTTAAATAATATAGATAACTTATTCAAATTTTTACGTCAAGTTGCCTAACTCTGATTTTTCTAAATTTTTGCTACTTAAGGGCCTATTTTTTCCATGATGATCTTGCACATGTACCCTCAATCAAAATGTGATGAGGGTATCTTTTTGGGATACTCAACTCAAATTAAAGCCTACAAATGTTATAATAAAATTGTTGAGGTAGTTAATGTGAAAGTGGATGAAAGACTACATTTAGAAACTGATCTTGTGCGGGATAATGAGGAAGAAATAGAAACAAAACTTGAAATAATACCTAAAAATGTTGAGATAGAAAGTCCTGAACATGTTGAAACAACAAGTTCTAAAATATTGTACCCAAAAATCTTTCAAAATCTATTGTTAAAAATCATCCTCAAATTCAGATTATTGGGTATAGAAATGTTGGAGTTCAAACATGAAGAAAGGTTGCTAAATTTGAAGAACAAGCTCAAATGGTAGAGCATACAACCTTTTGTTTAGTCACTGAATTTGAACCTAAGAACTATGATAAAGCTCTCTTGGATGATTGTTGGCTTAAGGCTATGTAGGAAGAAATAAGTCAAATTGAGAAAAACCAAACTTGGAAGTTAGTCCCAAGACCTGATGACAAGAATGTCATTAGTGGCAAGTGGGTTTATAGGAATGAGCTTGATGAAAATGGAAAAGTTGTTCACAACAAAGTAAGGTTTGTTTGCAAAGGCTATGCTCAAAAGGAAGGTATTTATTTTGGTGAAACGCATGCCCATGTTGCTAGACTAGAATCCATTAGAATATTTTTGGCTTATTTTGTTTATAAGAATTTCACTGTTTATCAAATGGATGTCAAACTACATTTTTAAATGGTTATTTAGATGAAGTTTATATGGAACAGCCTGAAGGGTTTGTTTGCAAAGAAAAGCCTAATCATGTTTACAGGTTGAAGAATGCCTTATATGGGTTAAAAAAAGCACCTAGGTGATGGTACTCTAGGCTAGATAATCATTTGACATCAAATGGCTTCACTAGAGGTAGTATTGACAACAATCTCTATGTCAAGACTAAAGTTACTGATATTTTGGTTGTTGAAGTTTATGTAGATGATATCATTTTTGGTTGCAATAATGATGCTTTAACTAAAAAATTCTCTCATATTATGGATCTGAATTTGAAATGTCAATGTTCAGAGAATTGACTTTCTTTCTTGGTCTTCAAGTTTCTCAACTTGAAAGTGGTATATTTCTCTCTCAAACCAAGTATGCTAGAGAGATGCTTAAAATATTTCACATGGATGTATGTCATCCTGTTAGTACACCAATCGTTACAGGTTGCAAACTCTCCAAAGTTGATGATTCACCTAATGCAAATCAGTCTGGATATAGATCAATCACTGGCAATTTGTTATATTTAACTACTTCTAGTGTAATACCCCTCATGTTGCTATTACTTTCTAGATATGTTTCTTTAATGTTGAGTTGTGTACTTGGGATTGTGATGGTGATTGTTTCACCGGTTTGACTTTTATGGATTTATAATTTAGTTGATTTCATGCACATGATACTGCTTAAGATGATTTATGAGATAATATATGTGGTGTTCATACTATCTGGATATGTTATTGCTTTCATTTAATATTATGTTGTGATGTTATGGTTTTATGCTTATTTTTGGACATGGATTATGATGTGTATTCTAGTGGGTCTTGGTGAAAGGACAAAGTAGCATCACTCACTCATGAGTACACTGCTACACCGCAACTACCTTTCATGGTGTGTCTCTACTAGAAATTTATATGTTACTTGGCATTGGTTTCATGTAGGATGCAGGTACTGGACATCAACTCCACCTACATTGTCAGGTCTGAGCATGTCCCACAAACCCAACAGGTATGAAGTTGATATAAAAGGAGTCAATATGGAAGTGTCCCCATCCCAAGTTTATCACCTCATTTTTGTGTCTAATGGTGTCATTGTCCATGACCCTGTCTTCATTTTGTTTGGTTTTGTGTTCATTTATTTTAATTTGTGTGTATGTGTCATTTAATTAATGTTTATGTTTGATATTTCTTGGTAGATTATTAATGTTATTTAATTGATATAATTAAATAGTAGGTAAATGTTGTTAAATTAATTATTAAATTTAAATTTATTATGTTTTAAAGGTTTTTAAATTAAATGTTGATTATTTAATTAAAAGGCTAAATAAATAAATAAAATAAATAATATTGTTGTAATTATAAATTATTATTTTATAAAATGAAATAATATAATTTAATGATTTGATGATTAATTATTAAGTTGATGATAAATATTAAATAAAGTGATTTTTAATTAATTTTGTCTGATAATTATGAGCTTTAAATCAAATCAAATCAAATAAAAGTGGAAGAGTTCATTGAAGTGGGAAAAAAATTAGGAAAAGAAGAAAAAAGGATGTATGCATGTTTAGTACTTTTGAAAAATTAGAAAAGCAATGTAAAGTTGATTCTTGGATGGATTTTTGTTTTCAAAAAGGAAAATAGTTTCTTTTTAATTAATTGAAAAAGAGGAGAATTTTTCTTAACGGGTAATTTTTGGTGAAGAAACTTGTTTGCAAAATTATTCTAGCTTTTGTCTTTCTCTATAAGAAAATTGATAGATAATTGAGTTTAAGGAAAACAATATGAAAAGTTGTTGAGAGAAGAATTCATGAAGGGCTAGTTTGAAAAACCAAGGAGGAGTTTGTTGTGCACGAAACTCTGTGCACAAAGCGTAGGACTCTAGGTTCTCTAATTGCTATCCATTTTAATGTCTATTTGAAAATGAATGTCCAATTTTCCATATTTGAAATGGTGATCAAGTTAAAATGGGTTATGTCTCTTGGAAATTATTTGTTGTTTGAAGAATAAGGATTTGAAAATCTTTCTAAAATGCTTTAATTTGATTGCTTGTCTGATTGCAATTCATCACTTCACGTAATCGAAAGAAATTTGTGTTTTCTACTTTTATTTTTAATTTGTGTTGGGTGTGAAAAGGATTGTTTGATTTGTTTTTATCCTTCACCCATAAGATTCTTTCCAGTGTTGTGACTTGTTGATTGGAACCATATTGCTTCTCTCTGATCCATTTGGTTTATTATAATTTTGGCTGGAGAAATTACAAATTCTTCTGAAGAAAAATTTGTCTTCTTGTTGAAGAAAATTGTTGTCAAATAGGGAAAACAATATTCTGTTAAAAAGTGCTTATCTAAGAAAATTCAATTCTTTAAAATATATATATTCAGAAATTATATTTTGTTAAGAAAATATATAGATATATCTATCTATCTGTATTTTTTTTTTAGGAAGTGGAATTGATATAATTTGTTAATATATATATATATATAATAATTGTTTTTTTTTAAAAAAAAAAATTGAGTTGGGGAGGGTCGACTATCGCCGTACCCCTCTTCCCCATTATTTCCCCCCACGGTTGTGTTGGGGGCTACGTGCAACATCCCTAGCTACACAAAACAACCTTGGGACTATTGCGTAGCAGTCCCCTGGACTGTTACATGCAGCTTGGGACAAGTTGTGGCCTCCCCATATGGGGAGATTCACAGCCTCCCCTTATATGATATGTTTTAATTTTTTTTATAAATTTAATTTAATTTAATTTAAATTTTGTTTATATATATATATATATATATATGTATGTATGTATATGTGTGTATATGTATATATATATATAATATATATATATGTGTGTGTGTGTGTGTGTGTGTATTATATATATAGATGTACATAGTAATATGTGTGTATATATGTATATATAAGTATGTGTATATATACTTGGTGCAAGTATGAAAATCTTATGATGTTTAATTGTAATGTTTGATTCTATGTTGTGATTGGCTAAAAAGAAAGTGTATTTAATATATTGTATTGAGATACTTTTATTAAATAATATATATTGGGTAAATTTGATGTTTATATTTCATGGATGGAATTCATGCGTTTGTAGTTGCAATAAGTTTACCTTTAAAAAATGGAGTTAGGTTGTTGTTTTGGATATTCTGAAAATGTGATTGTTGAGTTAAAGAAATTTCTTGTTTATAAACATATCTTGAGGTAGTTTAATTGAATTTTTTCTTTAAGTTCCCCTTGGGTCATTTTCTATTTGCTTGAGTTGGTATATGGACATGTGGGAACCCTCGAGGTTGTTTTATCCTTTGTAGGAGTTGTTGGTTACTTGGTGTTTTAGGCTTCTAGAGGAAAGAGTAAGCTTGTTGTCTATTGATTTGACATTTGGTTTGGTACTTGAAAATACTTTAGTTGTATTTGTGACTCTAATTTTATGCGTGGGTTGTACCCATTTTCATGAGTATATATGTATTTGGATGTTGGTGAGATGTTTGTGCCTCGCGTATGTTTCATTTTTGAGATTTCGTACTTCTTTTTGTTGGTACAACCCCTTGGAGCTTTGGTTTTGTTGTTTGGGTTTCTAAGGAGAGTGGCTCTTCGTGGGCACCAGGGCACAAAGGGGTAGCTTGGATAACCCACACAAGAGTTAGTGTAATAAGTGATATCTTAACTAAATGAATTAGAGGGTTTGGGTAGAAATAACATTAAGAAGATAAGTAAGGATGCCTCATCCACTCATTCGTGCTTTCACAAACTAATGGTGGGCTGAGAAGGTTGTGGTTGGAAAGATCATTACCTCATCTCCATGAGAGGCTAACAGTTTTGCATGAGTCACCCTATGGGGCCGACACCTAGAGAGGCAGCGAAGATAACCATAGATGGGGCTGGTGCCTAAAGAAAGACAGCCAGGATAACCCATATTAGGACCATACGATGACACTCTCCCCTAGCATTCCCTTGATTTTTTGTTCTTGCAAGCCTCTAGAAGTGATCTATTGATGTTGTGATTTCCTTTGTATATTTATGTCACTTTTTTTTGGAGTTGAATCTTGTTGGTTTTTCTCTGGATAAACTTGGTTGAGGATCCTTCCTTGTTTATTCCTAATATGGGGATGGTTAGGAGGAACGTGCTACACACCCTGTTGGGTCCCCTGTCAGTAGTCATGCAGTAGAGTGTAGTGCTTTTTGGATGCAGCATGATCCAGAGTTCACTTTGTAATTTAGTTATACTTTTGTATTGATGTATTACTCCCACATGTGTTGGGACATTTTATTATGTAAACTCATGTAATTATTCAGTGTGATGTAATGGAAGCAGACATAATGTATAACTCTACTTTGTATTTCCTTTGATCAATGATAGTGGTTATTGCCATATGAATAGGTTATATCTATGGAAATATGTTTATTGCATTTCATGACTATAATATATGTGTGTATGGTTATTATATTAATTTAACCTTGATATATTAGTTTATCTCTTGTGCATGTTGTAATGGTAGAGTTATGATAGTTAAATGGTTTATATTAATTCAATTCGCAGATATTATTAAGTATCATTTCATTATGGGTAGTTGTGTAATGTTACTGCATGTACCCCAAAGGACTTGGGCATTTAACGAGGCATTACAACTTGGTATCAGAGCCAGGGTTTGCAAAAACTAGGTTTTATAGGTAGTTTGAGCCTAGTAGGAAACATTTGTATTTAATTCTTGATCTCACATGTACCCCTCAATTGATGTGCAAGAATATGCCTCGGGGTAGAGGTCGTGGCCAAGCAAGATGCTTGGGTGGTGGCCACAAGGCCAACCACCAAATTCCATCACCTCTGAGTTCCCATGGTTTAGAACGTGAGGAACAAAAAAGTTACCAAAACAAGCTAACAAGTGGCGATTAGAACCTAGAGTAGCCAAGTCTTGAAGGTGGACAGTTGCAGCATCTACTTGAGGAGATTCTGGGTCATTTAGGCACTAGGCTAGTGGAAGAACAATGGCTAGAAAGGGAAAGGGAGAGATCACCGACATGTGGGTAAATAGCAGTAGAGTAGGATGCAATAGTGGTAGGTCACATGAGAGACCTATTGAGAGCACGACCTCCCACATTTGATGGTTCTAGTGGGGGTCTAGAGGTAGAAACATGGCTGATTGATTTGGACAGATTCTTTGCTATGCATCCCTATGGCAATAATACCAAGGCTAGGTTCGCCATCATGCACCTTAGAGGCTTCACATCCACTTCGTGGTGGCTTGAAGAGTAGAAATTACATCTTGACATTAGTATGGTGACTTGGGAATTTTTTATGGAGAGGTTCAGGGCTCATTTTCTTTTTGATCACTAGAGGAAACGTAGGGAATATGAATTCCATGAGTTGATACAAATGCAAATGTTTGTTGAGCAATATGAGCATCTTTTCTATGAGCTCAAGTAGTATGCAGGGATTGGTAATGATGAGGCAATTATTGTGCAACATTTTTTCAGGGGCTTAAATGCCCGAATCAGTGGTGGATTTCAAGTCTTTGAGCCAAAGACAATGGAGGTAGCTATTGAGAAGGCTCATTTGGTAGAAGAAAAATTGGCAATGGCATTGGGAGGCCACACAAGAGTCTAGATCGACAGTGCACCGACATCGGGTTTTGGTTCTAGAGGTGGGCAGCCTCAAGCTACAGGGTCCTCTAAAGGCCATCAAGCACCCACTAAGGGTGAGCAGTAACAACACTCCTAGCTAAAACTTGAGAACTCGCAGGCTCAACATGGTAGTAGATCACAAAAGAAGAAAGATTGGAGTTGGAAGAGTAATAAACATGATCATTCAGATCAAACAACTCAGAGTTTTTAGTCTATGGTTGGTGGAGGTAGTATTCCATAGTGTAGTGCCCCTTCAGGTGGTTGGGTGTATGGTTGAGGCATGGGTTGTTTCTCTTGCAGACAACAAGGACATATTGCCAGACAATGTCCATAGAGGAACACTATGGGTTTTAGTTAGAGACCAACCACATCCGAGCCGATGGTGGGTGATGCAGATAGGTCACATCAAGTGTTTTCTATGGTTGCCAACCACCAAGCTGGGCACTAGGGTGTAGTTGTAAAGGATACCTATAGAGGATGAGCAACTGACTCAAGATCTCATGGATGAGCTCGAGAGGGTTTGGTGGTGACCTAACATTGAGATTTTTGTGCTATCGGAGGATGCATCCCACATCAGAGAGGCTTATCCTTATTTCTTCAGTGGCTTCCAGCAGTAAGCCATGTTCTAGGGGGGAGGATGTAATACCCCTCGTGTTGTTGTACTTTCTAAATACTTTTTTTTATGTTGAGTTGTGTACTTGGGATTGTGATGGTGATTGTTTCACTGGTTTGGCTTGTGTGGATTTATAGTTTAGTTGGTTTGATGCACATGATACTACTTATGATGATTTATGAGATATTATATGTGGTGTTCATACTATCTAGATATGTTATTGCTTTCATTCAATATTATGTTGTGATGTTATGGTTTTATGCTTGTTTTTGGATATGGATTGCGATGTGTATTCTAGTGAGTCCTGGTGAAAGGATGGAGTAGCATCACTCACTTGTGAGTGCCCTGCTATGCCACAACTACCTTCCATGGTGTGTCTATACTGGAGATTTATATGTTACTTCACATTGGCTTCATGTAGGATGTAGGTATTGAACACCGACTCCACCTGCATTGTCACGTTTGAGCATGTCCCACAAACCCAAGAGTTATGAAGTTGATAAAAAAGGAGTGATATGGAAGTGTTTCCATCCCAATTTTTTCACCCCATTGTTGTGTCTAACGGTGTCTTTGTCCACAACCATATTTTCATTTTGTTTGGTTTTGTGTTCATTTATTTTAATATATGTGTATGTGTTGTTTCATTAATGTTTATGTTTGATATTTCTTGGTAGATTATTAATGTTATTTAATTTATATAATTAAATAGTAGGTAAATGTTGTTAAGTTAATTGTTAAATTTAAATTTATTAAGTTTTAAAGGTTGTTAAATTAAATGTTGATTATTTAATTAAAAGGATAAATAAATAAGATTGTTATAATTATAAATGATCATTTTGTAAAATGAAATAATATAATTTAATGATTTGATGATTAATTATTAAGTTGAGGATAAATATTAAATAAAGTTATTTTTAATTAATTTTGTGTGATAATTATGAGCTTTAAATCAAATCAAAAAAAAAAGTGGAAGATTTCATTGGAATGAAAAAATCAGGAAAAGAACAAAAAAGGACAAATGCATGTTTAGTTCTTTTCGAAAATTAGAAAAGAAATGGAAACTTGCTTCTTGGATGGATTTTTGTTTTCAAAAAGGAAAAGTGTTTCTTTCTATTTAATTGAAAAAGAAAAGTTTTCTTAACAAATAATTTTTGTTGAAGAAACTTGTCTGCAAAATTATTCTGGCTTTTATCTTTCCCTATAAGAAAATTGATAGAGAATTGAGTTTAAGAAAAAGAATTTGAAAATTTGATGAGAAGAGAATTTGTGAAAGGCTGGTTCGAAAGAGCAAGGAGGAGTCTGACACTCACGACACTTCGTTTGCAAAGCGTAGGACTACAGGTTCTTTTATTGCTATCCATTTTAATGTTTGTTTGAAAATGAATGTCCAATTTTCCATATTTGAAATGGTGATCAAGTTAAAATGGGTTATGTCTCTTGGAAATTGTTTCGTGTTTGAAGAATAATTATTTGAAAATATTTTTGAAATACTTTAATTTTATTGCTTGGCTGATTGCAATTCATCACTTCAAGCAATCGAAAGAAATTTGTGTTTTCTACTTTTATTTTTAATTTGTGCTAGGTGTGAAAATGATTGTTTGATTTGTTTCTATCCTTCACCCATAAGATTCTTTCCAACATTATGACTTGTTGATTGGAGCCATATTGCTTCTCTCTGATCCATTTGGTTGGAGAAATTACAAATTCTTCTGAAGAAATATTCATGTTCTTGTTGAAGAAAATTGTTGTCAAATAGGAAAAACAATATTCTATTAAAAAGTGCTTGTGTGAGAAAATTGAATTCTTTAAAATATATATATGTATATCTATCTATCTATATTTTTCTTGAGGAAGTGGAATTGATATTTATTATTTATATATATATATATATATAATAATTGTTTTTTTATTTTTTAAATTGAGTTGGGGAGGGTCAATTATCATTGTACCCCTCTTCCCCATTATTTCCCCCAATAGTTGTGTTGGGGGCTACGTGTAGCATCCTTGGCTGCACATAATAGTCCATGGGACTATTGCGCACAACCTAGGAGAGGCCACAGTCTCCGCATATGGGGAGGTTCGCAGCCTCCCCTTATATGATATGTTTTAAATTTTTTTATAAATTTTATTTTATTTTATTTAAATTTTGTTTATATATATTTTTATATATATATATATATATATATTTATATAATATATATATATATATATATATAATATAAACATCTTTTGTTCTTTATCAGTTAATTATGCCAAAAAAATTTATATTCAAAAATAATATATATAAATATTGTATACATATATGTGTATATATATATATGTATATGTATATGTATGTATAAATATATATATATATATGTACAAAGTAATTTGTATGTATATATGTATATATATGTATGTGTATATATACTTGGTACAAGTATGAAAATATTATGTTTAATTGCAATGCTTGATTCTATGGTGTGACTAGTTGAAAAGAAAGTGTATTTAATAAATTGTATTGAGAGATTTTTATTAAATTATATATATTGGGTAAATTTTATGTTTATATTTCATGTATTATATTCGTGTGTTTGTTGTTGCAATAAGTTTACCTTTAAAAAATGGAGTTAGGTTGTTGTTTTGGATATTCTAAAAATGTGGTTGTTGAATTAAAGGAATTTTTTGTTTATAGTTGTATCTTGAGGTTGTGTAATTCCATTTGTTCTTTAATTTCCCATTGGGTCATTTTCTATTTTCTTTAGTTGGTATATGGACATGTGGGAACCCTCAAGGTCCTTTTATCCTCTGTAGGAGTTGTTGGTCACTTGGAATTTTAAGCTTCTAGAGGCAAGAGTAAGCTTGTTGTCAATTGATTTGACATTTGATTTGGTACTTGAAAATACTTTGGTTGTATTTGTGACTCTAATTTTATGCTTGGGTTGTACCTACTTTCATGAGTATCTATGTATATGGTTGTTGGTGAGATGTTTTTGCCTTACGTATGTTTTAGTTTTGAGATTTGGTACTTCTTTGTGTTCGTACAACCCCTTGGAGATTTGGTTTTATGGTTTGGGTTTCTAGGGAGAGTGGATATTCATGGGTTTCGATGTACAAAGGGGAGGCTTGGATAACCCACACAAGAGTTAGTGTAATAAGTGAAAAATTAATTGAATGAATTAGAGGATTTGGGAAGAAATAACATTAACAAGATAAGTAAGGATGTCTCATCCACCTGTTAGTGCTTTCATAGACTAGGGGTGGGCTGAGAAGGTTGTGGTTGACAAGATCATTACCTCATCTCCATGAGAGGTTAATGGTTTTGCATGAGTCACCCTATGGGGCCAGTGCCTAAAGAGGAAGCCAGGATAACCATAGATGGGGGTCAATGCCTCGATAAAGGAAACTAGGATAACCCATGTTAGGACAGTGTCATGACACTCTCCCCTAGCATCCCCTTGATTTTCTATTCTTGCAAGCCTCTAGAAGTGGTCTGTTAATGTTGTGATTTCCTTTATATATTCATTTCACTTTTGTTTGGAGTTGAGCCTTGTTGGTTTCTATTTGGATGAAATTGGTCGAGGATTGTTCCTTGTTTACTCATAGCACAGGGGTGGTTGGGTGGAGCATGCTATGCACCCCATTGGGTCCCCTATCAGCAATTGTGCAATGCTTTTTTAGATGCAACATGATCTCGAGTTCACTTTGTTGCTAGATGTATACTTTGTACTTCAGTCATACTTTTGTATTGATGTATTAATCCCACATGTGTTGGGAAGTTTTATGATGTAAACCCATATAATTCTTCAGTGTGATGTATTGGAAGCAGACATAATGTATAACTCTACTTTGTATTTCCTTTGATTAGTGAGAGTGGTCATTGCCATATGAACAAGTTGTATATGTGGAAATATGTTTATTTTATTTCATGATTGTAATATATCTGTATGGTTATTATATTAATTTAACCTTGATATATTTGTTTATCTCTTGTGCATGTTCTAATGTTAGAGTTATGATGGTTAAATGGTTTATATTAATTCAATTCATAAATCTCGTTTAGTATCATTTTGTTATGGGTAGTTGTGTAATGTTACCTCGTGTACCCCAAAGGACTTAGGTGTTTAACTTGTAATCATTTGGTTATATTTTATGCATTGTAATCTTAACATACATCTCTTATATGTTTAAAATAAAAAATTGTGCATTAATAGTTGGCCTTTGGGGTTTGTGTGATGGGGCATTACATCTAGACCTGATATTATGCTGGCAGTTTGCATGGTTTCAAGGTTTCAGGCTTCACCTAAAGAATCCCATGTTCTACTATTAAAAGAATCTTCAAGTATATTTAGGGTACTCTTGATTATGGTCTTTGGTATCCTAGAAGCAAGGATTTCTCTTTGATTGCATATACATATGCTGACTAGGCTGGTTGTTTGGATGATAGGAAAAGCACCAGTGATGTTGCATTCTTTCTTGGTGATCGGTTAGTGGCTTGGAAAAATAAGAAACAAGAATTTGTTTCTCTTTCCACTATTGAGGAAGAATACATAACTGCCACTTCTTGTTGTACTTAGTTGCCCTAGATGATTCAAACATTGTCTGATATGGGTATCATAGTTTCTAATCCTATTTATATTTTATGTGATAATTCTAGTGTGATCAATATCTCTAAAAATCTTGTTATGCACTCTTGCACTAAACATATTGCCATCAAGTTTCACTTTCTTCAAGAAAAAGTGTTGGCTAATGAAGTATGTCTATAGTTTGTTGCTTCACAAGAACAAGTGGCTGATATATTCACTAAGCCTTTATCCAAAGAAGTTTTTAAAAGGCTGAGATTATAATTGGGAGTTATCTCTCAATCCCTACTTTATTGATTCTCCCTTTTTTTGGTTTAGGGGGAGTTTGTTTCTATATTTTTTCATTCACAACTCTCTTGTATACTTTCATTTGCTGCTATACTGCTCTACTTGTAGATTGTTATGATGTTGGTTGGTTTTAGTTGTTTATATTCATGGAATCTCACATTATCTTCTTTCATTCTTTGTCATTGATGCAAAAAAGGGGAGAGATGATACATATTTTTCCATCAAGGAAAAAGGGGGAGTTTGTTAGCTTTTAGTTGTTTATCGTGTTGTAGTTTTTCCTTGATGACAAAACTAGTTACATGGTTGAGGTTTTGGTTGTGGTTGATACATGATACATATTTCATATGCAATTATAGGTTTTAATGCAATTACAAGTTTGGTTCAGTTTTTGATTGGTTCAAATCTTGATACATGTTGATATGAAATTTTATCATTGTTGATAGGGCAGTACTATGGTCTTTGCATTTGAAGCATTTCAAATTGGTTAAAAAGAAAAAGAAATTGGGTTGTACAAGTGACTAGCTATTGCAAAAATTAAAACTTGGCTTAGACAACCTTGGAAACATTGAACTATTTGACAACTATTATTTGGTTCTTGTGACTTGGCACCGAAAAATTTTATTTGTTTGGGTTTAATGATTAGTATTATAATGTTGTTGACATTCTTTGTAAAGGATTTGAAAACAAATTCTAATGAATTATGATGTTTTTTTTATAGTAATGGATCTCAAATGATCATTATATTATGCAAAGTCTTTGAAAACTTGAAGCTCAGTTAGGGAAAAATGTATTATGGAACCCTAGCCACCGTGGTATTCTGTTGTCAGCAAATTCATTTCACTTTTCTCAACTAACATGCTATGGTTATGTAAATTAGCTCAGTATATGAGCTTGGTCGGCATATGGAATGACTTTGAACTTGAAAAAGATGTAATTGTGAGTGTTTGGACAAGGAAACAATAATGGAAATTTGGCTTTGGTATTTTGAGGATTGAATATGGTATATGTGTTGGCATATGGCTTTGAGAGATCATTTTTGGCTACTTGTGTTGTCATTGATGGAAACTAATGGTAGTAGTATGATCCGTAGTATTAGCATTGTTTATACTGACAAGGAAACTAAGACTCTGTAATCTATCGACATAAAGAATGAAGAATAGGACATTCGGTTGGCAAGTTGATCTAATCACTTTTTTGGATCATTATTTCATGGTGTTGATCTCTAGGAAATTTTTCTTAGCATTTACATTATCCTCTAATGAGTTTTGTAGTATAGTACTAAGTCAAAGTTTGAGTTAAGAGATTTGGTAGCATATTTCATGGTTTATTTTCCATTGTGGCTTACATGTTTCATATGGCATATTGTGGATATGTGTGGAATATGTATTTTTCTATTTCCTATGTTTGGAATCTTGGTTTGGATCCCTACTAAAGTCTAGCTGGCTTGTATGGGTACGCATCAATTCTAATTAGAGATTTGAGCCGACATTGAATTTCTAATTAGCAGGTATATAAAGGAGATCGGTAAACCATTTTGGGTGTGATATAAAAATTGTGGTAGTAGATCTAATGTAGTAGTGAAGGAGTATCAAGGAAAGAGCAAAAAAAGAAAATCAGTTGTTTGAGGGCACAATAGTTTGGTATGCTAAGCAATGTAGAGAAAAGTAGAGTAAAGCAGAAGTGTGATTGTGTCTAGAGATCTGAAATCTTATTGAGAGCCTTAGTGGAACTGAATTCTAGCATTTGTAGATGTTGTACTCTCAGTTCAAAAAAAATTTGTAATCTTAATTTTACTTGTAAGGTAGTGAGCCTTTCCTATTGAGTAGTAAGCTCTAGGTAGTGCTCCTAAATGTAAGTGCATTCCTCTTCTTTCTATTTTACTTTTAACAGAGTAAACATTATGTATTAATCTCCACCATGGTTTTTCCCCTAACAGGGTTTCCACTTAAAAATATATGGTGTTATGGTGTTCATTAATGTGACTGCATGATTTCATCTATTATGTGTTGCAAATGCTATATGAAGTTTCATTATTGTTGTAAATAGTTTTAGATTTTTTTTGGAAATTAAAATTAGTGAACATTGATTCACCCCCCTTTTAATGTTCCCATTTTCCAACAATTGGTATTAGAGTTGGTTCCTCTTCAAAAATTTAACAGCTTGAGGTGAATCTTGAATTATTATAAACATGGGTGGTCTTCAAGAACAACTTATGGTGGCACTTGATGATCTTGATCAATCTAAAGTGGTCATTAAATTAAAGGAAAATATTGCAGATGCTGAAAAATTCATTCAATCACTAAAGGATATGATAAATGAGTCAAGGGAAAAGAGGAAGGAGTTGTGTGATCAGTTGAAGAAAAAATAAAGCAAAGGTTTGGATGATGTCCATTTGAATCAAACCCTAAAAGAATAACAGAAGAATGTGAAAAGCTAGCCAAGGACAATGCAACTCTAAAAGTTGACATGGAATCTGTGGCAATGAAGTTTACCAAAAAGATTAAACCAAGAAAGAAGAATGAGGAGAATCTTTCCTAGTCCCTGAAAGAAAATTTTGAAGAATGTAGTAGAATTAATAGTAGAACCATTCAGTTGGAGGTAGAACTGCAATAGGCTAGAAACTATGAACACGAGATTGAGAGAAAAATAGTTACTCTTGGAAATGAGCTTGCTACTACAAATTAATTCAAGGAAAAGTTTAGGATAAGTTTTGCTAAGCTTGATGAGATAACCAAAAGTTAGAAGGATACAAATGACAAGTGAGGTCTCAGCTATGAGAAGGGTGAAAGCTCTGAATCTGAATAGAAGAACTCTGAAAAGAAGAACAAAGGCGTAAGACATCTGATAAGGTAGCCCAATGCTCAAATATTTAATGGATTTATTTACTTGTAATAAATTTGGACATATTTCTTCTTAGTGTTGAAGAAGGATAAACCTTAGTACTCCATCATTTTATGGTCAATTTTTTAAATTCAAGAAGTTTGGTCATAAGGAATTAGAATGCAGAAGTATGCATATCAATCAAAGTAACATTAAATGCTATACCTGTGGAAGTTTTGGACATGTTACTAATCAATGCAGGTCATGATGAAATCAATGGAATGGCTAGTATAGACATAAAGGTCTGGTATGTCTCAATTGTAATAATCTTGGACACCTTGCAAAATTTTGTAGGAATAGAAACATGAATAAAAGAGGTCCAATTTATGAAGGAATAAATTCATAGGAAGACAAGAAAGGAAAAGAAAAGGCATCTGTGGAAGAGATAAGAGATTAGATGAAGAAAACATGGGTGAAGAAAAGTGAATCTGATGAAGGAAACAAGGCCATACCAGAAGCTCCCTTCAGTAACTCTTTCAGTAATTGATATTAGGCTAGTGGCCTAGGGGGAGTTTTTCATGAAAATCTCTTATCCCCCTATGTATAATTGGCATCAAATTGTTGGATGTCATCATTCATCGTGTTATTCATTAATGGAAGTATTAGCAATCATATGTTGAATTTGATGAAATGGTATAGGTCTATAGTTGAATTCTTCACTTGTTGTCTGAGTTTGTAGAGTGACCAAAACTTCTAGGGTAACACATTTAATGGTGTAGAAATTAAAGTAGGTGAAGTTATAAAAATGGCATTTGAAACCCTAATTCATCATTGCACATTGAAGGAGAATAGTTTGAGAGCATTTTCTGCAAAATTTCAAAGGTGTGAAAGGTGATCCTAACAAAAAAAAAATTATGTATTTCTATTGATCATTGATTTCATATATATTTTTGTGATCGATAGAACTCTATTCGGGGTGAAACATGAAGCAAATGAAATGAACTATAACTCTAGATGAGTATAGTAGTCAAAATATTAGGGATGAAAGAAATTTTTTATCACTCACCAATTTCAGGAGGCTTGAAGGAGCAAAGCATAAAAATTTGGATATATGGAGAAAATATCCTCATTTCGTCAATGCAGAGATAATTTGCTTTGTTCTAAACAAATTGGATAGTGATATCCTCACTCTAGACAAACATTATAAAATTTATAAGGATGTGATTATAAATCTAACGAGCTTATGCAATGTTGGTGATATATTGAAGAAGAAGTCAATTCACAATGTTGAGGTTGAAGCCCTAACCAGAATAAGGGGAGATCAAAGGGCTTTGATAATTGCGATGATTAAAGATCCTATGACAAGGTATGTTACACATGGAATCTCATATAATATCTACTTCAGGAATTGAGAAGGATCAATCTCAGTAGGTGCTACATATATTGCTCTTAAAATGATAATTGAAAATTAAGAATTTGACCTATGTAGTATGATGAAGGATCAATTGATGGAGAATGTTCAATTAACAAAGGATATTGACTACCCCTTTAGGTTTGGAACTCTAGAAATATGCATTATGATGTATTTTCTAAACTATTTTCCTATGAAGGACAATGTAGTGTGGAGAGAAAATATGTCGATTTGTAAGAAAATCTTCAATCATTATAGCTCTTTTGAAAATTGTGAACATGTGTATGAAAGTTTAATTAGAAAGGTGTTAGAAAGGTTTAGGGAAAGTGTTATCCCTCTCTTGGTAAAGTTAACTGAAGTTGGATCATCCTCCAAAAAGGCGGAGAAAAAGCAGAATAGAGGAAGTGATATGGGTGGTGTCACTCATCTAGTACCCAAGTCAGCAAAGGTTGAAGAAAAAGGGAAAAGAAAATTGGTTGTCGATGTAGAGGATGAAGTTTTTGAAGAATATACTCCAAGAGATCAACCAAAACTAGGTGAATAGAAAATAATAGCTAAAGACAGTGATGAAGAAGGTGCTTTGTTCAAGTCAAAGATAATGCAAATCATTTAGGATGAGGATGGTATGCAAAAGATATCATACATATGGTTAAATGGACCATCTTATGAGCAAGATATTATTGAAAACATTCTAGAAAGATACTTTGTTGATAATAATATTGAGTTGGAGATTCTGCAGGATGTTCTCCCAAAAGAACTAATTGAGTATGTCAAGGAAGCCATAAAATCTATGCCTCTGGACAGAAAAGAGGTGGAAATAATTTCTCATTTAAAGATGAAATTTAGGTATAATCTATTCCCAAGTTGAAGAATAAAATGATTGAGCTGAGACAATGCATTGATTTGGCCAATAATTTTTTCAATTACTGTCTTAAGTAGCCTCATGTGGTAGGAAAGTACAAGGATAAGTTGGAGGAAATCAAAAAAGAGCTTGTCAGAACTGGACAAGATTACAATATGTCTTTGGACAAGAATGGAGATGTTAAGAAGAAAGTTCATGATTTGCAGGTTGAGCATGCAAAGTTCCACTCTGCTAGGAATACTCTTATTAATGCCTTCTAGAAAGTGATAGACATATCCGAAGGAATATTAGAGCAGATGATTGAACTGCTTAAGTCAGGAGAAAAGTTGAAAGATGTAATCACCATTCTTGAGTCTCTTGTTCAAATCATCAATAAAACTTCATAGAGTAATAGCTTGATCGTAGCTATCTGGATTGCAATGGACTCTTGGAAGAAATTCCTTCCAGAAATGAAAGCTAAGTATAAAATAATTTTCTAAATTCTTACAGTAGTTGTCCAATTTTGATTAGTTTTTGCATCACCAGTTAGGGAGAGAATGGAGTAAGAGTAAGTGCAGTAAAATATTAAAGGGGAGAGAATAAGAAGAGAAGTGTAGAGCAGATTTAGTAGAGCTTTGTGATTGATGTCAAAGGGGGGGAGAATTCAATGAAAAATTTCCTTGACATCCATAGGGGGAGTAGTAATTTTGGTATTATTGAGTTTTTGGTTTTGACACTTAGTCAAATTTTCAGAAGTGTTGCCATCAATGCCAAAGGGGGAGATTTGTGGCATATGGCTTTAAGAGATCATTTTTGGCTACTTGTGTTGTAATTGAATGAAACGAGTGTTAGTAGTATGATCCGGGTATGTGTAGGATCATCATGGAAAAAGTAGGCCCTTAAGTGGCAAAAAATTCAGAAAAATCAAAGTCAGGAAACTTGATGTAAAAATTTGAATAAGTTATGGGCGGGGGCCCTAGCTCGGTTGGCTAAGTAATTCCGTTGCGGCTCTGCTGGTCACGAGTTCTAGTCTCCCCCCGTCCCGTGGTATTCATTGTTTACAGTTTTTGGTTTTGACACTGAATAAGTTATCTATATTATTTAAAAATATGTAAGAATAGAATTTAGAAAATTGAATGTAGTTTCTAAACTACTAGGTTTATTAAAAATAAAAAATCTATTATGTGAAAATTTGAAATTTCCATCAATGCACAATAAAATGATAATATTTTTTTATAAGATTTTAGATATAAGTAGAGGACTCATGTCCAGATGTGATGCATATTTTTTGTAATTTTTTTCCAAGTAAATAATTAATTATGAATTTTTTATTACAACTTTTTAAAAACATAAAACTCGTATGTCTAACCACCTTAACTTGGTCAAAACTTCATGAAATTCATTTTTTCATTTTTTGATCCTATAGTATGTGAAGCATATAATGTGACATATATTTTAGATTCAAAAAATGTGATACCGTTTGAATGCTATAGATGTTTTTCAATCAACCTATCAATGAGGACTTTAGTCGTAATTCAAATAGAAAATGAATAATAATTACTTATTAAATTCAAAGTATAGCATAATTTATATTGGTGGAAAGCTAAGAATCTCCTTTAAAAACCCTTTTCATTTCATTAATTTTACATAAGAAAAAGTTGCCAGCCACATACCCTACACATACCCATTATATCGCCACTTTTTGGCCCATCATGATCCTGCACATACCCATCCATAGTATTAGCATTATTTATACTGGAAAGGAAACTAAGACTCTATAATCTACCGACAGAAAGAATGAAGAACATGACATCTAGTTGGCAAGTTGATCCGATCACTTTTTCAGATCTTTATTTCATGGTGTGGATCTCTAGGAAATATTTCTTAGCAATTGCATTATCCTATGATGAGTTTTGTGGTATAGTATTGAGTTAGAGTTCGAGTTAAGAGATTCGGTAGCATATTTCATGGTTTATTTTCCATTTTCACTGACATGTTTCATATGGAATATTGTGGATATATGTGGAATATGTATTTTTCTATTTACTATGTTTGGAATCTTGGTTTGGGTCCGTACTAAATTCTAGCTGACTTGTGTGGGTACACATCAACTCTAATTAGAGATTTGAGCCGACATATGCAAAAATATCATATTTTATTGTGAGGCTAACATACATTGAATTTATGATTAGCAAGAATATAAAGGATATCGGTAAACCATTTTGGGCATGATATGAAAATCATGGTAGTGGATATAGTGTAGTAGTGAAGGAGTATCAAGAAAATATTGAAAAGAGAAGATCAATTATTTGAGGGTAGAATAGTTTTGGTATGCTAAGTAGTGTAGAGTAGACCAGAGCAGACCAAAAGTGTGATTCCATCAAGAGATCTAGAATCTAATCAAGAGCCTTAGTGGAACTGAATTATGGAATTTGTAGATGTACTCTCAGTTCAAAATTTTGTTGTAATCTTAATTTTACTTGTAAGGTAGTGAGCCTTTCATATTGAGCAGTGAGCTCTAGGCAGTGTGCCTCAATGCAAGTGCATTCATCTTCTTTCTATTTTACTTTTAATAGAGTAAACATTGTGGATTAATCTCCACCGTGGTTTTTCCCCTAATAGGGTTTCCAAGTAAAAATATCTAGTGTTATGGTGTTCATTAATGTGACTAGATGATTTCATCTATTATGTGTTGCAAATGCTATATGAAGTTTAATTATTGCTATAAATAGTTTTAGATTTATTTTGGAAATTAAAATCAATGAACACTAATTCACCCCCCCTCTCAGTGTTCCCAGTGGCAAACAATATGGTGTGAGATCCTTGTTCTATTAGCTATTGTTCGACTTTGGCAGCGTGGTACAAATATTTGTGTTGAGTTTTGGAGCTAGATCAAAACCATCCTATTTACTATGATAGACAACTTTGGGTTGACTTTTGAGGTAACATTGGTAGTTACTCAACTTTCGATTGTTCAGGTATTTTTTTTTTTCACTTTCCATGTTTTTTGAAGAGAATAATATCATTTCTCAAATGTTCAACAATTATAATGTTGACTATAACTAAATAGTTTCATTGTGGAGATATTTGTAATTTTTTTATAAAAGGTTTGTTAAAAGAAAGATTTCATGGACTGTAATTGAAATGTTTTTATTTTGTTAAATGGTTTTTTTGAAAAAGGATTATTTAGGGTTTTCCATTTAAACCCTAACCCGAGTTGGTTTACAGTTACAAAAACTGCTTTCAAAGGTTATTTTGTAGTGTCTTTAAAAGATGGATTTTTGGCATTTCTCGGTTTACCTACAAGAAAAAAAATATGAGACTTCAAGCTTAATCTTGACAGATATAAGACATTGTATTGCTTTGAAGTTTTTTTGATTCTCAAATTATTGTATAAGAGAAGATGTTGTCATTTTCATACAACATTCTTCAATGTACTTATTGAAAATATTTATGGTTTTCTATTGAAATTCTAGGACTGAAAATTGCACTTCTAGGGTTCTGATAGAATACTGTAACTATTTTGCATTGTAAAGGAGTTGGTTCTCCTATATCTTATGAAGTTGGTGCTTCTAAATTTTTTATCAAGTTGGTGCTCCTAAACTTTAAAGAGTTGGTTCTCTAAGTGAATAAAGAGAGATTTTTGAGTGGTCTTTATTCCCTGAGAGGGTTTTCCACTCAAGACATATAATGTGTTATGTGATGGTTTTATGTGTGTGATTTTTCTTATCTTTCTGATTTTAATGTGTCTTCAAATGCATTGAATGATTGTTAATCATCAATCTTTCATATATGCCAATGTTTATGTCAAATTTCATGCATAATTTTTTTTGATTTAATGTGAGCTCTGATACATGTGAAAGGGTTAAGTTCCACCTTTGTTAATGTTTTATGTTTATTTCATGGTTCATGCAAATACAATACTGTTCATGCACAAGTCAAATTTTCTTCAAAAATTGTCATTTGTCCTCTTGGTTCAAAAGCAAACATAAATTCTTGTTTTTGAAAAATTTTGTGACTTTCATAAATCACTGATTCACCCCACCTTTCAGTGATTTCAGTCTTCCAACATATCTAATCAAAAGTTAGATCCTCATTTAATTTTAATCAACTTTTCCAATAATAGATGGTTTCACTTAATCCTGAATAAATAAGAAAGATATTTTTATTTACATGCTAATTAATATTTTAACAATATAAGAGTATTTCCTATTAATAGTAGCAATATTTAATCACAGTGTAATGTTTGATTCACCCTAGTTAATGGCATTTTTTTTTTGTTTTTAATCAACATTAATCATATGACTCTCTTTTAATGAACTATTTTTTTTCATCAATGGTAACTTCAACATTATTTAATACACTCCATTAATAAGACTTATTAAATCAATTATTTGAACACTAGCATTACTATCACCAAATGAATAATATTGGAACTCTAAAATAATGATGTAAGTTTTAAATCAAGGAACCAATATTATTGGTTAAATAATATTAATGGTTGGCCCATAAATACCATTATCATTCAACCGACACTCAAAGCCTATTTTATATTTTATTTATTTTATTTTATTTTAAACATATTGCAGCAGAAATGTATAACAATTTAAGGTTGTTTTAGTCACATGTGAAGCTTGGTCTTACATATTTCCTAATATTTTTTTATTAAAAATAAGTGCCCTAGGCCTAAATATATTCCTTCATGATAAGAAGGGTATGGATCCCAAGAGCCTTCCACACTAGGTAGTTGATGGGTGCAATAGAAGAAATGAAATGCTAAACCAAGATTTTCAGGCTTTATCACCTTCAAGGGCTCTAGAATTTCAATTCAGACATAAGGATAAACCTTGGTGTTAGATTTAAAGCAACCCAATGCCTCTAGAGTCATGAGGAAGGAAATATTAATCTTAAACCATAGTGAAATTATTTGTCATTATCCAAAGAGGCCCATAGGAATTCCTTGAGAAAATTTTCAATATTCAAGTAGGAGGCTTGAGAAGGAAGGGTGTTGGCAAGAAGTTGAGTCCACTTTTTGGCCAAAAAGTGGAAGTGTTTTCCCTGATTTTTAGAATTTGACACATTTGACCTTAAAATTTGAAGCACTTAGAGATGGAATCTTCAAAAATTCACTAATCATAAAATGTAGTACTCATAGTCTAGTTTCCAAATATGTAATTTATATCAATACCTAGATGGTATAAATTGAGTTTAAATAGGCATTTCTAAAAACCACTTTTTAAAAGTCACTTTTTTTTACCATACCATGCATGTGTATGACATCCATATTTTGACCTAAATTATCATATTTTTCTAAATCCTTTTGGGAAAAGATTTGTAACTCACTGAAGCACATTTTCAATATATTTTGTAATTTTTAATTGAATATTTAAAAAAAAATTATTAGCCACATCTATCAGTTTGAAAAATCGTCTTGTACGACACACATAAGATTACCTAAACTTATCATTTTTTATTTTTATTTTTAAATTGAATAGAATAGTCTAAAGTGCATTCTCGTGCAATCCGTTCATCAAAATGTTATGTTGATAAAAAGATATTAAAATAGTAAAAAAAACCCTAATATTTAAAGTTTAAGGACCAATTTCATCATAAATTAATTGAAAAATGGAAAAAATATCCAATTATAAAAAAAATTACATATTTGGAATCTGCAATGTCTCATCTAGATAATGGGTTTTAATTTTGTCAAAATATTCTACAAAAATAGTCATCAGCCATATGTCCAAACTCAGTATTTTTCTTTGACATTGTTAAGACCTTCAACTTGCAGGTCAAACCAAGTTGAAGGCCTAGGTTTGGATTCCTAATTATTTTCCCAAACCAAAATAAAAGCCAAAAACCTGACCACAAAACAAATCCAATTTCATTTTTTTAGAAACGAGATCCTGTTTACAAAACATGATCCCGTTTTGTATATTAGGATCTTGTTTCTTAATATTAAATGCAGTGACCATTGATAGGGAAATGGGATCTCACTTTATAAAAAATATCATGTTCTTTTGTAAATGGTCCCCACATTTAATATTAGGGAATGACATCCTGATTATAAAACAGGATCTCGTTTGTTTTTAACTATTTTTTAACAATTTACTAGTAAAGTTTACTGTGAAGTCTGCAAATTCACAAGTATAGTCAATTGTGAAATATTGGGCTATTTTTCATCAACTTTTGTCTTTATAGGTGGTGAAATTTCATTTTTGACTAAATTTTTCAAAGGAGGCATCATGTAAACCATTTTTGAAGTGGAATTGTGTTAGTTTTGTACTCGATTGGAGGAACAAAAGATCTTCAACTATTGAATTTTTTGAATAATTTCACTATTGACATTCATTTGTGCTTGAGAATTTTATAATCATGGGTTCACAAGCTTGTAATAAGAGGAGGAAGACATTGACTCCTGAAGAAATTGAAGCAAATAGAAAGGATAAACAAAGACAAAGAGAAAGAAGAATAAGAATTAAATCAATGAATGATGGTGGAGCATCCAATTCCACAACTATTGAAGATGAAAACATTGAGGAGACCATGGTTGTAGACGAAGCTAATTTTAAAGAAGTCAATTTAGAAAATAATATGTTATAAAAGAAAGTCCTACTATGTCTTCAAATCCCTCTTTCAATACTATGGAGAATGTTTCAATATGCAAATATCCAGGTATATCTTCAAATCCACATGTTAGTGAAATGGTAAATTCATATGTAGAAGTTTTGCAAGATGCTAGACTTAATGATGTTGAAATTGATAATATTAAGAGAGATGAAACTTTTATAGATAATTTAACATTAGTAATTAGAGGACGGTTACCATGCTACTTTGTGGCATCCAACTCTATGTGGTTTAAAATATTGTTTCCTTACCAAATCCTATATCCTTTTCCCATAAACTAATTGCCTCATTTTAGCATTAAATGAACTCATTGAATTGAAGCACAAAAAAACCCATTCATTCAATGCAAATGATAGAAGAAAAATGAAATTATAATTAACAATTTCATTCATAATTTGCAAGAAAATACATAGGAGAGCACATATTTTAGAACTAATATCTTCTTTCATTACTAATATTGCTTTGTAAAACTATTTTTAAGATCATCATACAGTATGACTTATGCCCTAGATTGGCTTTTGATATGTTCCCTAACTTATCTATTTACATTCTATTGCTCTCTTAGCATAGCTATCACCTAGGTGTTTCTTAGACTCAATTTTCTTTTAACTCTCTTTCTTCAGCCATGAAATCCCCTTTATAAAATGGGGGAGAAATAAGAATTCAACTAAGTTACAATTTCATTTCAAAACCTAATTTCAACCAATTCTCAAGAAACTCCCCAAGTGGTTTTATGCAATCATGTGAGAACATGGGAAGACTAAAGAAAAAACACATGCATAGGGTACAAATAGTCATTGTCCCTACATCCATGTTGAACAAAAAGATTCTATATCATACTAGCTAGAGGACGTGCACATCAACATGGAAGAGTAAAAGAAAAATCCATGAACATATTGAATAGAATCCTTCCTATGCAAAGACCACGGTGTCGTAAAAAAAAAAAACAAG
Organism: Sequoia sempervirens; assembly: GCA_007258455.2. Lineage (NCBI taxonomy): Eukaryota > Viridiplantae > Streptophyta > Pinopsida > Cupressales > Cupressaceae > Sequoia > Sequoia sempervirens. Next base: position 374,947,722 of record VDFB02000017.1, on the reverse strand, counting down.
GAGAAGTCTCTATTCTAAGTCATTAACATTAGAGAATGCTCGACCACTCCTTGTCCATGATGAAATTGGAGGAACCATCACCACATCATCATCAAAGCTCCCATATGGCACTAGAGAGAGAAGGTACTGGCCATATTATGAGTCGATGTCACCTTCAACATCCAAAGGACTATCAGAGAGCACAATGGTAGAATTATGTTTTCCCAAGCAGGTCTAATGACTCTTGTATTTTCTCCTAGCCTTCTTCACAGGCTTAGCCAACTCCTTGCCCTTAAACTTGACCAATTCTTTTGAAATGGTCTTGTTTCTCAAGTTGTAAGTAATCTAGACAATTGATTTCTTCTTGTGAGCTTGAGCCCTCCTCTTACCCTTTGAAACCTCAAGATTTTTCTGGTTTTCTTGCAAGGTTATAGACATATCCTCATCACACTCAAACACATTAAGCTAGCTAGACTTCCTAAGTGGCTAAATTGGCACACCAATCTTTCCCATCTCGCAAAACTAGCTAGTCTTAAATGAGAAAAAAATTGACAAGTTAAAAGACTTTGAATCAAAGCTACAGGGAAACACACCAAGGGAAAGAACATTGACTACTCAACTCAGGGAGAATTAACACCCTCACACTTCTTCAATAACCCACACCTAACATTCACTGTAGGCTAGAAAGATGGTGAAAATGAACAACAAGCAATCTACATTAAATAGACAATGTGGAGCATACAAAAATTAATAATTCAACAACTCCTTGTGCGAGCAAGTTGATAATTTAGCAATTCAACTTTGAATCTAGGCCATCGATCTTAAAGCATTTAAAACTTCATTGATGATGATCATAAGCATCATTTTTTTAGCCTTTAGTAGCTTGTTCCTAGAAAATAGTGATGTCGCCTCAGATGTTGCCACATTTTCCCTTAATCTTGATTAATCATATGAAATCTAACAATTAACATGCATTTCCAACTCAATCTATGCTCCATTAAAATAGGAAAAGTACATAAAAACAACATTTTGAATAGAAAGTTCCTCACCTCCCCCAAATTCTAGGGTGCAATTAGTGATGAGAGTATTACTGTGATGAAGTTTAGTCCATTGGATCATCCTATTTTAAAGCCACATAAACAATTCTCCACTCATCCCACTACTTTATTTTTTGCTTTATACGATGTCCTCAAGATTCTGCCACATTTCCTTTTCTAGCAATAGATATTACCTATCATTGATGCATCTCATCCATCATCAACTCCATCAGTGACACAAGCATCCATGTGATGAAATATTAGCTCTTGGATCTATGGCCAATCCTTGATCATGTTAATTTTCCCATTGCACATCCCTAACTTAATTCCATGCCTTGGATCCTATTAGCGATGGGAGATACATCAAAGAGGCCAGATTAAGACATGTACACCTACATGAGAATCAACAATACAAAAGACATTGGACATAAGATTTATTTAGATTAACAAAAGAAACTTGAATAGAGAACTCCATTTCTCATTGTTGCTTTGAAACTTAAGCTTTGGAATGAATCTATGAAGAGTGATAAGATACAAAAGCACTAGAGCATTTCTCATCACTAATTCTCCTCATATAGTTTGCAAGAAATTAGCGATGAGAGATCTACGCAATGACATTGGATACGTGTATTGCATATCGCTAATATAAAACTTATTACTTAAAAATTATCCATGATATGTGAAGCATAGGAGACCCATCACATCACTCATTGTTGTTTGAAAACTTACCATTTCATAACCATCCATGATGAGTGATGAAGATAACATAAGATCGAAGGCCATCGCTTATCGCTATTACAATACTCAATGGTCAAAATCCATTAGCAATAGGTGAACCTTCAACTCTAGAAGGAGAAACAAGGAGTGTTGCTCATCACGCATTGATATCAAGAGATCCATAAACTATCCATTATGAGTGAAAACAAAGAGATACTGCTCATTGCTTATCACCAATTCCAAACATACACTCCAAAAGTAATTTGCGATGAGCAATAAAGAGAGATGGTCGATGGGCTTAAGTGAAAACTTCTAAGCACATGCTCATAAGTTTTTCTAATGAAGGGGGCCCTCTAGGATGACATGAAAGAAAGGGATAAAAAGATTCTAACTCAAAATGTAAAGGATTTAAAGGAAAAAAAGGCTCTTTACTTAACCTTATAAAAATAAGAAACTCAGACCTAAGCATGGGGGACCAATTACCCAATGACTGTGAATAGCATAATATATTTTAAAATGTGACCAATAATGGGAAACAAGAAGTCAAAAAAAAAATAGAACATTTCAAGTGCTCAAATTCAAGGGTTTCTTAAGGAAGGATTCCACCTTAATACAATAACTGGGTATGTGTAGGATCATGATGGGCCAAAAAGTGGTGATATGTTGGGTATGTGTAGGGTATATGGCTGACAACTTTTTTTTTACCCAAAATTGAAGAAATGAAAAGGGTTTTCAAAGGATATTCTTAGCTTTCCACCGATATAAGTTTTTTTTTTTACTTTGAATTTAATAAATAATTATTATTAATTTTCTATTTGAATTACGACTAAAGTCCTGATTGATAGGGTGATTGAAAAACATCTATAACTTTCAAATGGTATCACCTTTTTTGAATCTGAAACATGCGTCACATTCTATGCTTTGCATACTAAAGGATTAAAAACAATAATAATAATAATTTCATGATTTTTTTTCCAAGTTAAGGTGGTCAAACATACGAGTTTTTAATTTTTTAAAGTTGTAATAAAAAATTCATAATTAATTATTTACTTAGAAAAAAATTACAAAAATAAATGCATCACATCGGACATGGAGTCCTCTACTATAAAATATTATAAAAATATTATCATTTTATTGTGGTTAGGGTGGTCAAATAGACACTTACTTATTTTTCCCTGAAATTTAAGTACTACTACATTGAAATTTCAAAATTTCACCAAATAGATTTTTTATTTTTTAAAATAAACCTAGTAATTTAGAAACTAAATTCAATTTTCTACATATTCTATTCTTACATATTTTTGAAATAATATAGATAACTTATTCAAATTTTTATGTCAAGTTACCTAACTCTAATTTTTTGAATTTTTTGCCACTTAAGGGCCCGTTTTTTCCATGATGATCCTACACATACCCAACCCTTCAACATTGATGACAAGTAGAACCCTAAGCCCCCAAATATCAGCCCAATACTCAAATGTAACAAGGATTTGAGATGGAACATAAGAAATTTTGTAGGTTCCATCATGATACATGGATACGTAACATAGCGAGATATATGTATGTATATTGCACACACGCACGTGGTCATATCATAACACAAAAAATTTCATAATGTGTTAATGAAAAATTTCAATATGCATAGCGCTACTCCCCTTTCAAAGAGAGAACACTACACGTATGACACATGAGAAACTACACATAGTATTGGAAAAGATGCATTGCATTAATAGGGTCTTTTAGAGTCATTTCGTCCATAGATGATAATCCATAGGTGCCTTAACCATACACAGAGACAACAATGTATGGGCCTAACCAATTAGGAATAAATTTTCCTTTCTAATTAAGTGGCGCATTCACATTTCTCTTATTCTCATAAAGAAGAAAATTTCCTAGTTTAAAGGTCCTAGACAACACATTTTGATTATATTGTCTTGATAATGACTGTTGATAAGCTTTAAGATGATCAAGGTCCTATAATCAGTGCTCATCAAGCATCTCTAGCTAATACAAATTATTATCTAGGTAGATTTCATTGTCAATTATCCCCTTAAGGGAAACCCATACAGATAAAAATTTCCAATTCTAAAGGCATGATAGCTTCAACACCATATACGTGATTGTAAGGTGTTGTTCCCATCATTATACAAACACTTGTGTGGTAGCCCCACAAGGAATACATTAATTGAATATTCCATGTTGGTTTTTTCCCAGTTGAACCCCAAAATTCTCTAAAGGGTAGCCAACCCTTATGTTCAAGACATCCCTAGGCTAGTGGCCAACACAATGAGTAAAGAATTATGAGGTCATTACTCCTGCACTTTACGTTTTGTGGGACCAAAGAGGGTATTTCCCTATTTGTGTTCATTCTAATTTGTTAAAATGGAGGGCACTCCTCCACATATGGGTTCCTACTATAGGAAAATAAATAAAATTCACTAAGGATTTGGTTGGTCTTCAAGTAAATAATTGTCCATTTTCTAGGAATGAGGATATATCTCAAACTTACATTTTAGAATTGGCATGATTTGAATAAGTATTGTTCTTATTTTGAATCTATGGCTAGGCACATTACTAATTCATTTGATTGCATAAATCCTTGAAAAACAAGCCAGTGCCTCATCAAATATGAAATACTCAGTAATACACAAATTATTTAATTTTTAAGTAAATGGACCATTTTCATAATGCCTTGCAACACTAAAACTCACAGTAGCCAAAACATGACTTGTTATCGAATCCTTTGCAAATTTTTATAGACCTATGACTCCCCTTAAGCATTTAATTAACCCTTTGAGATAAGCAAAGAAACAAATCCATACATTCAACTAAACTATTGATGACAAATGAAAATATCCTTGATAATTTCATTTATAATCTACAAAACTATACAAAGGAGAGTACATGCTTTAGAATTTAGATTTGTTTTGATATCAGTAATTCATGTAGAACAATTTAAGACTATTACATATAAGATCCATACCGAAGATGATTGGCTAGCAGATTCATCAAGCCTTCTGCATTACATTTTCTTTTTCCACTTAAATTCTACCTAGATCATTCTAGACTCAAAATTTCAACCCCTATAATAAGCCTTGAAATCCCTTTTATAAATGAAGGGAGCAACAAGCATTAGGCTCATTATAGTTACATTTCATAATCATTTCAAAATTAGTTTCATTTCATTTGGGTCAGTTCTTGAACCGTTATATTTAATCATTCATTTACCATGAGAAAGAAAAAAGGAAAAAAGAGTGCCAAGAAATTCATCAGAGAAGCACACACAAGCCTACCGAAAGAGTTTTTATCAAAATCATCACATTCACCAACACTATGGAAGTCACCATAAGTACCAATGACACAAGATAATGAATTGGTTGTAGGAGGGTTGAATCACCACAAATGTCCAAAAAATTGCACACCATTCAATAGGAGAACATGGGTGCTACCCGACCTTGTCAGTGGTTGAGTAGACAACCTCACCTAGTTTCATGATAGAAATTGGAGTTGAAACAAAATACCTCATCATCTGAATCATCATATGGCACAAGGGAAATAGGACAATGGACAAAATCAGGGCCAACTCCTCCTTATTCACTTGAAGAACTATCAGAAATCACAACAAGAACACTAGGCTTCCCTGAATATGCCAGAGGACCCTTACTCAGCCTCATTAATTCTTTCACAAATTCAACAAGCCCTTTTCCTTTAAACTTGAAAAATTCTTTTGAAATAATCCTATTTCTTAGATTGTAAGTACTCTTGAAAATAATTTTCTCAACCTTCTTTCAAACACTTCTTTTACCCTTTGGGACAATTGACATTTTTTCCATAAAGGGTTTGGCTTCACAAACATCTGCAAATGGTTCCTACATATTCAACCTCCTAGACTGTCGAAATTGTGTGGCAGGAGTACTTGGCTAACTCATTTTCCTAGAGTAAAACACTAAGTAGAGCCAATATTGCAAGAAAAACACTAGCCACAACCTTCAAAGAACCTCCAGTCATAGAAATGAAAACCCCAAGAGCCCCAAACAAGACAATATAGAGTACAACTAAGCTACAACAACAATACCACTTGCATGCACACTTACAAACCAGGGGATATTATACTTCCACCTCTATGATACTTTGTTCAATACTCAAAATTCACTCCTCCAGTACCTGTAGAAATTATTGATGTTCCTTGATAATTGTAGAATGATCAAACAAACTACAAGAAATCCTCATTAAATAGAGGAATTAGAGGTGATTTCTATTTAATGGCCACCCTGACTCACTCAAGTGAGTAGAAAATCAATCGCTAGATGTTGGATCTTAGCCATCGATCATTTAGAATTTAAAACTCAATCAACAAGGCTAATTAGGGATCACCATTTTCTTTTATTCCTATACTTAGAAACAACAATGAGGTGCTTTAAAACTACCACATACCCATCTATATCCAAACTCCATCATTATGAATTTTCTCTCCATTTATCTTGATGATCTTAGCTAGAGACCCAACTCACATCGCTCATTGTATCTTCCATTTTTTCTTTGGGACCTCATCAACCGATGTCTAACAAGCCAATAATGAGATATTAGCCATTGATTTTGATCAGGGGATGATCCCAACTGAAGATCTAAATTCTATCACTTATCACTCGTTCACTTTTCATGGAACAATCTTAACATGTGATATACTAAGCCCACGCGATGGGGAGAAACTCCACCCATCAGTGGTCATGAGTTCCCTTTTAACTACGCAAAGCAACCAGTGATAGTGGTAAGGCTAGCGATGAGTTAAAACCTTAACTGCATCACTCATCGAGGGTCACCTTCTGATAGTGAGAATGTAACATGTGGTGGGTGATGGACCTAAGGTGGTAGGAGAGACCGTGCATCACTTGTTACAGGATCGACATGGGCGGCTTCAAAGGAACACACAATGAGGGATGAACCACTAGCGATAGACTTAAATGATGCTAAAAAGCACGTGGGAATAAGTTGTTCTTAAGGGGGAACCCCCTAGGCTCAATGGGTGACCAAAGTGTTGGGGACGGTTAACAATGATGATGAATACCATAGGATGCAACTTAAGGAACTGGTTACCTGATGCATCCTATCAATGAGAAAACATAAGCTGATAGGAGGATTAAGAGTATAAGTGAATGGAGACCACAAAACCCAAAACCCCTAGTAACAATAAGGAATAATCAATCACAGGCTTGACCATGGAATCAGTGGGACAATGAAATTTTAGGGTTCCACTAGTGGCTTCGACTAGGGATGTATGCCTCTTATAAGCATAGCAAGAATCTAGAATCTTGGGTTATGTGCAAGATCATTATGGAAAAAACAAGCCCTTAAGTGGCAAAAAATTCAAAAAAATCAAAGTTAGGCAACCTGACGTAAAAATTTGAATAAGTTATCTCTATTATTTCAAAAATATGTAAGAATATAATTTGTAACAAATTGAATGTAGTTTCTAAACTAATAGGTCTTTTAAAAAAAAAAAACAAATCTATTTTAGTAAAATTTGAAATTTTAATGCAAAGAGGTAATTTTAAATTTTAGGGAAAAATAAGAAGTAGGAAGGCCTCATTCCACCTCACCCTAACCACAATAAAATGATAATATTTTTTTATGTCCTCGATGTGGATGCATATTTTTGTAAATTTTTCCAAGTAAATAATTAATTATGATTTTTTTATTACAACTTTTAAAAAATATAAAAACCTCGCATATCTTAACCACCTTAACTTCATATCAAACTTTCATGAAATCTTCATTTTTTTTAATCCTCTAGTATATGAAGCATAGAATGTGATGCATGTTTCAAGTTCAAAAAATGTGATACCATTTGAAAGCTATAGATGTTTTTCAATCAACCTATCAATTAGGAATTTGGTCATAATTCAAATAGAAAATTAATAATAATTATTTATTAAATTCAAAGTAAAGCATAATTTATATTGGTGGAAAGTTGAGAATCTCCTTTGAAAACACTTTTTGTTTCATTAATTTTGGGTAAAAAAAATTTCAACCACATACCCTACAAATACCCATCATATCGCCACTTTTTGGCCCATCATGATCCTGCACATACCCCTTGGGTAGAAGCAGACCAAAAAAAAGGCACAAAAACCAAGGACAAGAACAAAAAAAATGAGCATAAATTATAGGGATATAAAATATAGCTCTTATTTCCAATTCCAGAAGCCTTCCCTTATACTTTCTTAGGCTTCATCTCTGAATTGGAGGCCCATGACCCCCAAGAACTCAGGACTGGTTCTTTCCTCTATCAAATACTTTTTGCTTCTCTGATAGCAAGGGATCAACCTATGCATTATGCATTTTTGACCAACCAACATCACCATGATTGACATCATTAATTCCACTTGCTATGAAATTACCTTGTTTATCAATCTATTGCACCATAGGCTTATCTAATTGAATTGGAAATATAAAACATTCATATTCCACTTGATCATGAATTTTAGCATCATGTTCATCTTGTAAATCAAATTGAAATCCTTCATAGACATTTTGTTGTATGCTAGGCCCCGCTTCTCCTAAAGTATCAAAGAAAAAAGATACAAATTCAAGAAGGCCTTCATTTTTCTCTACACGAGTGTCATCCTCATTGGATGGAAACAATTCCATGATAAGGTCCAAAATATATGGGGCCTCTACAAAGAATCCAAGTGCACATCCATATTGATTATCATCATGCTTTATGTTGTCCACACCCCTGAGTTGTTCTTCACATAGGTCAAATAGTCTTGCAATGTCAACATAACTTTAAGACTCATCAAAAAATTTCTCCTCACCAACATGCAATAATGTCACTTTAGGGCCAATGTACCTATCATCTACATTTCTCTTAATGTTAGTACTATAATCAGGATCATTGTCATGGTCAATGACATCTTCATCTTCAAATTCTTCACCATGGGAAAAACTATCACATTTAATTATCATCCCATTTGAGTTACACCCTTGGTAATTGTCAAATACAATTTTCTCATTCACTTGTGGGAAAAAGAATTCACAAATACTTGTATCATTGCATATTTCATGTGACTGGGTAATAGTTGAATCAGAGTTACCTTCCTCAAGGATAGAGCTAAAAACCTTAGTGTCAGATCTTGATTTGCATTACTTGTCTCATTTATACCATATCCTTCATATTTTCAAGTAATACTTGCCAAGAACTCATCAAGGTTTTCAACAAAAAGTGGATTGTTCCTACACCAGTAGGGATCAACATTTATCATCTCACATACTAACAAGGGCTCATCATATAAGGGTTTCTTCCACACCTTCATTGTTTTCATGGAAGCCTCCACCTCCTTAGAATGAAGGTCTAAATCTTCCATATCATCATTATATTCAAAATCATTATAATCACTAGAAAAGCACAATATAGATTTTCAATTTCATTCACATCATCAATAGTTAACATCTTTGACTCATATTCTAAAAATTCATCATCAGATAAATCAGCAAGCCTTTCAATATTATCAATTGGTAATGATGTTGATTCAAGATCCATGTGCTTGTCATGATGTACATTCCGATCATTCAATAATGAAACCCTTTTTTTATCCATGAGTACATCATCATCCTCTTCATACGTAGCTGACATCTCCATATTTGTTTCATATAGACAATCCTGAGTAGCAAGGTCATAAGCATTTTCTTCAACATCTTTAGCCTATTTATCCTTATGCTTAGAATTAGCTTACTGAACACACACATTTTTATCTTCAAATTCCTCCACTCACATAGTTAACATGCTCCAATGATAGCAAACCCAAATTACATTCCAAGTATGCATCATCTACAATTTTTTCCCTCACTTGTGAACAAGTGACATCATGAGATTTTATATCATTGCATCCTTCATGTGAGGAATATGCTTCTAAATCATCCTCAAAAGAGTTGTTACAATACTTAGAGAAGCAATCAGAAACCTAAACTTCATCAAGATCTTCATTATAAGGAAATTCATCACTACATAGACCATGTTCAAAATTTCTAGAGTGGATGCTTAGGGATGCACTTTCAAGGTCATGATCAATGGTTTGTAATGAAATATCAGCAACATGTGCATTTTCTTCATTGATCATAGCATGAAATGTAATAAAAAATTGTATCTCTTCTACTTCTCCTCCATCTCAAGAAAATAATTCGTGCATATTTACTTTGTTATCATCCCATGTATCTTTTTCTTGATCACTATTGTGTTGCTCATTATATGTGTTACTTGTGAGTTGATTACAATGTTCATCTTCTAACATATTCTTTTTACTTGTTTGCATTCTTTTTTTTTTTTTTACAAGAGAATAGTTTCTACTTCCATTTTGGGAATCCACATTTTTTGCATAACCATATTTGGCTAATTCCACAATATTTACCCAATTAGGTACTTGGTCAAGGCTATCGGGTTTCAATTCCTCTAGCAAAATACTTGTCCAAATTCATAAATCTCGCAAAAAAAAATCAATGCACACTGAATCCTTGGGTCTGAAATTTTTGGAGATTTCTATCAAAGAATCCAAAAGCCTCAAAAAAAATTCATACAGTGACTCTCCCTTGTGTCTCTTCATATCATACAATTTTTTAACAAAATACTTTTGACCTTGACATTACTCAAATTTTTTTGATGTTCAACTTGGAGCTCACTATGATCTGCGTATTGTGATGATGGAGAAATCATAACAAAATAATTTCCATCTTGAAAATCATATCTATTATCTGATCCATGAATTCCATTTACATGGAGTGTGCTAGGATAAACAAAACATGTAGCCATGTATCCTTTCATCATTGATTATTTCAATTTTTTCTCAATTTCCATGATATTTTGATATGCCTGATGTAATGTTCTAGGCTCTTTATCCCTTAATAGGTAATTCATTTTGCTATCAAATGAACCAAGGTACATGACCAAACATTAAGCATCATTTGGTTTGATATTCTCAAGAATATCCCTTATTTCCCTTGCAAATCTAAGATTAAAAGTAGAGACCAACTCATCTTCATTTCTATGAATTTCCATAATTTTTTTCCTTACCACACTTGGATTTACCCTTTCACCAAATTGTTCTACAAAGGCTATCATAAACTAATTCCATGAAGCTACAAAACATGCACGTAAATATGAGAATCAATCTCTGGCATCATCCTTCAAAGATTGAACCAAAAGCTTCATACAAAAATCTTCATAACAACATCCTCATGATTTACCTCATAATCCCCCATCAAATCCCCAAACTCCTTCAAATGTCTGCTTGTTGATTCAGACTTTGCTCCATTAAACTTTGGTATCCTATCCCTAATATTAAGTGGTACAACTTTTGGAAAACCACAAAATATTACTGAAATATATGGCTTTGTACCTTTCAATACTAAAACTCCTTTGAAGTGACAAAGGGTGCTCATCATGTGTTATTGCATTCAAGTCTACGTCTAGATGTACAACTTGACTAGGCATCTTGCACTACCTTTTGCAAGCCTTGTTAGATTTATCAAAAGGAAATACAAGTCTCCTTTCCAATTATGATCTTAATCCTTTACAATAAAAACTCCTTTTTATTTTACTTAAGATCTTACAATATAGCATGCTTCTTTATGATAATGCACTAATTTCAATTTATATTCAAAAGGCATGTTAAATTACCACTATTATTCCCTTATCTAGTGAAAATCCACCTAATAGAGAAACATTCATATCATATATCTTGGAAATTCCCACAAATTGCGTACAAATATGATAATATTTTCTTCAAATTCATGAGAATACCTATAATTTTAGAGCAGCCATTCACCTTCAATTTTGAAACTTGCAAATCTATAGCTTTGTTATATTCTTTATCAAGTTCTTTGAGTCAAATTTTCCACTTCTCTTCAGAGAGGATTATACTTCAAATAAGATGATGTGTCTTCAAAATAAATCTTGTTATGGGTTTTCTTCAACAAGGGATCCACTTTCAAATCCTTCGAGCTTTATTGCAACTGAATCCTTCACTAGGTTCAAGAATTCTATGACATCTAAACAAGATGTTCAGATTTATCACACCATTTGACTATGTAATACAACAATCTATGATTGGAGAATGAAAATATCCCCAGTAGTGTCACCAATATTGTTGATGTTTTTTCCACCTGAACCCTGGAATTCTCTAAAGGGTACCCAACCCTTATGTTCAAGACATCCCTAGGCTAGTGGCCAACACAATGAGTAAAGAATTTTGAGATCTTTACTCTTGCGCTTTAGGTTCTGTGGGATGAGGGAGGGTATTTACCTATTTTTTTTCATTCTAATTTGTTAAAATGGAGAACACTCCTTCATAGATGGGTTCCTAATAAAGGAAAATAAACAAAATTCACTAAGGATTTGGCTAGCTTTAAGTAAATAATTTCCCATTTTCTAGAAATGAGGATATATCTCAAACTTACATTTTAGAATTGACATGATTTTAATAAGTATTGTTCTTATTTTGAATCTATGGATAGACATATTACTAATTCATTTGATTGCATGAATCCTTGAAAAACAAGCCAGTGCCTCATCAATTGGGTAAATGTAGTCAAATATGAAATACTTAGTAATACACAAATTATTTAATTTTGAAGTAGATGGACCATTTTTGTAATGCCTTGCAACACAAAAACTCATAATATCCAAAACATGACTTTTTATCAAATATTTTGCAAATTCTTATAGACCTATGACTCCCCTTAAGCATTTAATTAAACCTTTGAGCTAAAGAAAAGAAACAAATCCATACATTCAATTAAACCATTGATGACAAATGAAAAGATCCTTGATAATTTCATTTATAATCTGCAAAATTGTACAAAGGAGAGTACATGGTTTAGAATTTAGATTTGTTTGAATATCAATAATTCATGTAGAACAATTTAAGACTTACATATAAGACCAATACCCAAGACGATTAGCAAGCAGATTCATCAAGCCTTCTGCATTACATTTGTTTTCTACACTTAAGTTCTACCTAGACCATTCTAGACTCAAAATTTTGGCCCCTATAATGAGCCTTGAAATCCCTTTTATAAATGAATTGAGAAAAAAGCATTGGGATCATTATAATTACATTACATAATCATTTCAAAATTAATTTCATTTCTTTTGGGTTAATTCCTGAACTATTATATTTAATCATTCATTTACCATGAGAAAGAAAAGAGGCAAAAAGAGCACCAAGCAATTGGTCAGAGAATCACATGTATGCCTTCCAAAAGAGTTGTTATCAAAATCAGCACGTTTACCAACATCAAGGAAGTCACCATCAATGCCAATAGCATAAGCCAATGAACTAGCCACAGGAGGTTCGAATCACCACAAAGGTAGAAAAAATTGTACACCATTCAGTAGGAGAACACGGGTGCTACTAAGCCTTTTCAGCAGTTGAGTAGAAACCCTCACCTAGTTTCATCATATAAATTGGAGTTGAAAAAATCACCTCATCATTTGAATCATCATATGGCACAAGGGAAATAGGACAACAGCCAAATCAGGGCCAACTCCTCCTTCACTTGAAGAACTATTAAAAAACACAACAGGAACTCTAGGCTTCCCTAAAAAGACCCAAGGACCCTTACTCGGCCTCGTTAATTCTTTTGCAAACTCAACAAGCCCTTTTCCTTTAAACTTGACTAATTCATTTGAAATAGTTCTATTTCTCATATTGTAAGTACTCTTGATAGTAATTTTCTCGACCTTCAATCAAACACTTCTCTTACCCTTTAGGACAATTGACATTTCTACCATAATGGATTGGGCTTTAGACACATGTAAATGGTTCCTACATATTTAACCTCCTAGACCATCAAACTGGTGTGGCAAGATTTTTTGGCTCACTCATTTTCCTAGAGTAAAACACTAACTAGAGCCAACCTTGCAAGAAAAACACTAGCAAAAACCTTTAGAAAATATCCACTCACAAAAATGAAAACCCCAAGATCCCCAAACAAGACAATACAAAGTACAACTGAGCTACAACAAAAATACCACATGTATGCACACTTATAGACCATGGGATATTATACAATCACCTCTATGATACTTAGTTCAATACTTCAAATTTTCTCCTCCAATACCTATAGAACTTATTTTTGTGCCTTGATAATTGTAGAATGACCAAAAAAACTACAGGAATTCTCATTCAATAGAGGAATTAGAGATTAGTTGCATTTAATGGCCACCCTGGCTCACTCAAGTGAGCAGAAAATCAATCACTACATATTGGATCTTAGCCATTGATCATTTAGGATTTAAAACTTGATCAATGAGGCTCATTAATGATCGCCACTTGCTATTATTCCCATACTTAGAAACAGTGATGAGGTGCTTTAAAACTACCACATACCCATTTGTATCCAAACTCCATCATTCTCCACTTGCTCATCATTGATCTTGACGATCTTAGCAAGAAACCCAACTCACATCTCCCATCGTGTCTTCAAATTTTTCTTTGGGACCTCATCAAGCAATGGCTAAGAAGCCATCGATGAGATATTAGCCATTGATTGTCATCGGGGGAGGATCTCAACTAGAGATATATAAATCCTATTGCTCATCACTCATTCACTTTTCATGGAACAGTCTTAACAATCGATACACTAAGCTTGCACAATGGGGAGAAACTCCACCCATCAGTGGTTGCAAGTTCCCTTTTAACTGCATTAAGCAACCAATGATAGTGGTAAGGCTAGCAATGGGTTAAAAACTTAATCGCATCACTCATCGAGGTTCACCTTTTGGTGGTGAGAATGTAACATGTGATGGGTGATGGACCTAAGGTGGTGGGAGAGACCATGCATTGTTCGTTGTGGGATGGGAATGTGCGGCTTCAAAGGGACACATGATGAGCAATGACCCACCAACAATAGACTTAAATGATGCTAAAAAGCACGTGGGCATAAGTTATTCTTAAAGGGGAACCCCCTAGGCTCAATAGGTGACCAAAGTGTTGGGTCCGGTTAACAATGATGATGAAGACCATAAGATGCCACTTAAGCAACCAGTTACCTGATGTAGCTAGTCAATGAGGAAACATAAGTCAATAGGAGGATTAAGAGTATAAGTGAATGGAGACCACAAATCCCTAAACCCCTAGTAAGAACAAGGAATAATAAATCATAGGCTTGACCATGGAACCAATGGGACAATGAAATTTTATGGTTCCACCATGCCAATTCTTACTGTGTTTATTAACTATTTTATGAAGAATGAGCTCAAGAGTTCTGTTAGATGTGTCCACTTGGCCATTGGATAGTGGATAGTACAATGTATAAAATCTATGTTGGATGTCAAATTTCTCTAAGAATTACTTTACTTCCTTATTCTTGAATGACATACCATTGCCAAAGACAAGTGTAGTAGGAAATCCAAAATGAGAAATGATGTTGTTGAGAAGAAAGCTATAGATAGCCTCAACATTCATGGATTGGAGTGGAATAGCTTTGACCCATTTTGTGAAGTAATGTATGGCAGTAATGATAAAGGCATGTCCCTTGGAAGAAGGACGTGACATCTTTCCAATAATATCCAACCCCCATTTTGAGAATGACCAAGGAGATGTCTGATTTTGTAACTCTTGGGTAGGTGCATGAATGAGACGACTATGTTGTTGACATTGAAGGAACTTTGTAACAAAATAAAAGAAATATTGCTCCATCATTTTCCAATAGTACCCCATGTGTATCAGTTTCCTTACCAGGGATTTACCTCCAAAGTGTCCACCCCTAAAGCCTGAATGAGCTTCTATAAGGCCGAGGGGTATTTCCATTTTAGTGAGGCATCATAGAAGCAAGTTGTTATAAGATTTTTGATAGAGAACATCAGATAAAATGACATAACATGCTAAAATATTTTGTATGCGAGTGCTATCATTCTTTGTCACATCATCGAGAAAGTTTCTTGTCTTTAAGTAGTTATAGATATTAGAGAACCATTCTCCCAAGTCTACGTGAGAACACATAAGGGCCTTGGATTTAGGTTGATTGGAAACTATCGGGGTTTGTAGGACCTGAACCATGAAGTGGTATTCTCTTGTATCCTCTTCTGAAGATACCAAGGAAGTAGTGCTTGCCATGGCATAGATTGAATGTTTATTCCCCCTTCTAGGGATGTCGTTTATTGTGAAAGAGGAGAACTAATCAAGCAAGGACAAAGTGAGGTCTTGATATTGAGAAAACTTATCTTGTTTTACTTGATAGGTCCTCATAATCTAATTCACAATAAGCTTAGAATCACCTAGTATGTGGAGATGCTTTATCTTAAGTGAAATTGTGCCACACAAGCCAACAATAAGAGATTTGTACAGTGATGTTGTTAGTGCAAGGAAAATATAATTGAAAGGATAGAGTGATCGGTTTTCCTTCAAGGGATCTCAAGACCACACTTACTCCAAAACTAGTCTGACACCTTGATCCATTGAAGTACATCTTCCATTCAAGATTGTAATTAATTGTGAAAAAATTCTCATCTGTGAATAAATCCAACCTTCAGAAGGAGCGAGATGAGGGAGCGTTTTCCAATTGATCAAAAACTTCTTGACCCTTTATTGATATTTGAGTGAAAAAAAATTATCAAACTCAGAAAGCAACATAACCTAATGTTTCTCTAATCTCCTAGTGAGGTTGGCACTAGAGAATAGATGATTCAAAAGGTTATTCTTTACAATGACGTGTGTTTCAGCATGGAGAAGACAGTGCCTCAACTTTTGTGTATCACATATAAGAGTGAGGCATTGTTTCTGCATGGAGGAATAACAAGTTTCATAATCGACTAGGATGTGGCTAATGTAGTAGACCGCTCTCTCTTTCCAAACATTAGCATACTAAGCTAATAAAGCCACCAAAGCATAGGGTGATGTTGTGAGGTAAAGGAAAAAGGGTCTATCTTGCATAGCTAACATCGATATAGGAGGATTTTCCAAATAGGCTTTGATCAACTCAAAAGCTTTTTGGCACTCTTCATCCCATATGAAGTGAACATCTTTCTTTAATAAATGAGTGAAAGGAAGGATACGATCAGCCAATTAAGATATAAATATATGAATTGCCTAAATTTTCCCTTGCAAACTTTCTAATTCAGTAATATTTCTAGGTGGAGGCATGTTAACAATGGCATCAATCCTATTTGTATCGACTTCGATCCCATGGTTAGAAACTATAAATCCCAAAAGCTTTCCAACATCTACACTAAACACACACTTATGGGGACTGAGTCTCATCTTATAGATTTGAAGCCTTTCAAATATGAAGGTTATTTACATGATCTTGACGGGTTATTGATTTTTCCAAGATGTCATCAACATAGTCTTCTAAGATCTTATGAATAAAATTGTGAAATATTAGGGTCATCACTCATTGTTAAGTCACTCCTACGTTCTTTAACCCAAATGGCATGACCACATAACAGAAGGTCCCCCAAGGGGTAGTGAAGGTTTCCTTGTATTGATCTTCTGAGTTAATATGAATCTGATTGTACCCTGAAAATCCATCCATAAAAGATAACAATGCATGGACTTCAATCAAATCTACAATCATGTCTATATTAGGTAACAAAAGATCATCCTTAAGAGAAGCCTTATTAAGATGATAAAAGTCAATGCATATGCAAATACACCCATCAGGTTTACTAACAACAACAATATTTGAGATCCAAGGGGAGTAGTCTATCGAACGAATAAATCCTATTTTCAATAGCTTCTCTATCTCAATCTTAACCATCAATGCCACCCTGAAATTGAGCTTTCAATTTTTTTGTTTAACCGGCTTGGAATTAGGACATAAGATGATATTGTGAACCACTATGGACTCATCAATATTGCGCATATCCTCATATGTCCAAGCAAAGATATCAAAATGAGAATGTAAGAGATGAGAATGTTCATCTACTTACTTTGAAGAGAGATATTTCCCAATCTTAATTATCTTTTTAGGAGACTTAGGATCCATAGAGATTTCAGTAGCATCCCCTTTAAGGAGGGAATTATGATCTTTAGGATTGGATATTGGAACATCATTACTAACATTATATAAAGGATTCTTCTCATGAATGCTCAAGATAGATTCTCCAAAGTATGCTTGCTTATGCAAGTGATATAGGAATTGTCTCTTGTGATGAAAAGGAGGCAATAGGGAATAGGAACCTAGGAATTCCTCAAGCACTTCATCTAAAGAGAAGACATCTAAAGGGATCTTCTCAGCCTGTTCCCTTTCCTCTATTAATTTGAGATGTACCAAGTTAAGTGGTTCAGCTGAAATCAGGTTAATGCTCCACCAAGGTTTCTGCTTAGATCATTCAATAAAGCATCCCAAACCCAGATAATGTTTGCATGGATTGAACTAGATAGGGACCTGGATTACTTACTCAATACACCCTAGGCATTTTTTCACATAACCATATTGAGAAGCAAGCTCATATCCAAAACTGTAACAAGTTTGCAAAGCTTTGGGAGGTGACGGCTCTATGTAAAGTGTTTCATTCCACCAATGAATGTCGAATGTCTCCATAGGAGCACTCCCACCTTCTTCACTAGGTTCACAAACATTAGCATCCTTTGTAGGAGTGGGATTACCCTCTCCAGTAGAGGAAGGAGTGGTCTCTTGAATAGGGCCATGCTTCTCTTTCTCAATGGGAGTATCATCCTTCTCTACATTAGAAGTATGAATGGTAATCCTATACCTACACAAACAAAAACAACAAACACAATATTAGTCATGCAAGTTAGAAACGCCATTCCCCATAAGATTCATTTGAAATACAAACAACAAGAAATAACATGAAGAAAAAAAAACTATCAAATCCTATTCAATGGTCAAACTCTCAATTGCATGGGGGGGTTGGTGCTATTTTGATGTGCAAAGTAGCCCTTTCCCAATTCCTTGCAAGCTTGATGTTGATCAATGGAGTTCCTTGATAAAATTTTCTATAACCTAGCTATGAATTGATGAAAAACTATGAAAATGGATGAACTTGATTCAAAACATGAAGATAATGACCTTGCATAAGTTGTGGATGAAAATGCCTAAGATTGTGGATCCCAAATTAGTAAAAGAGCCTTCTATTTATAGAAGAGAATGATGGAAGAATAAGAAAAGTGGATGAATGTGGGATAAAACACCAACCAATAACACATTGCCACTTTTCAACATGTGAGTGGAAAAATGTGGAGAACATTCTGATGAATGTGCACATTAATGCTATTAGGTGGAAATTCAAAATTGGATAAATGACATGTTGGAGGGAGATGAAAGATGAATTAAATGCCACTTGGCTGAAGAAAAGGACATGTAAGAGGTTTTTAATGCCTTGTTGTATGGACAAGTCCTTTAGAGGGAGATTTTCAAATTTAAGGAATATTCCAACATTTGATGTCTTTTTGAATGAAAATAGGAGATTAATAAATCAATTAAATGGATTTTCATGTTCAAGTTGCAAAATCTAGAGGATTTGAGGGATTAGGAGTTAGCATTAATCAAGATTTGATTAATTTTAATGATAATTAGCTGACTTGACATTTAGATTTAGATTTTAGGATTTAAATAAATCAAAATGAGAGGAATAATGATTTTAAACTTAATTAAATAAATTTTGATTTATTTAATTAAAGAGGATGGTGTTAAATGAAATTAAATAAATAATAATTTATTTAATTTAAAGTAGATGACTTTAGAGCCTAATTAAATAAAATGGTTTATTTAATTAAATGGGAGATGATTTAATCAGATAAAATTGATTTATTTAATTAAAATATGAAATATGATGAATTTAATCAAATAAATATTATTCGATTAAATGGTTAGTAAAGCAAATCATTTAGGATGAACTGGTGTTAGTAAATCCGGATCAGGTGTGTAGGATCAATTAGTACATTTTGTGTGTCTACATTTTTCCCCTCTTTGAAGCAATGCACCTACTACGTTGGTTGAAATAATAACCATGCCAAGATCAAAAAAATTTAAAAAATCAATTTTGTTTAGATGCCCCACTATTGCCCCAGTGAAAGAATTATGCTGGTATACTACCCCCTCGAGAGATCGAATGAAAATTTGGATTTTTGGGTGATCTCACAATAAAAGAGGACAAGCTACCCAACAAGTCTAGAAAGGTTCCAAGATGCCAAAAACATGCAAAAGTGCAAAATAAAATGATGCAAAATGAGCCTCGATTGGGCGAAAATGGGATCAGGGTTGCAAAACCCTAGCTTGGCAGCTAAACGAGGTCGAAAAACCCAAGTTTTCATGCTTAAATAACCCTCAAGGGGTCACTTTCAATTCATTTGCACACTTAGCCCTTTAGAAATCCTTGAATTTTGAGATCTGACCTCCATGCGAGATGGTGCAACAAGTGCTTCCATGACACATCTTCGAGCAAGTGTGAGTGTACCAATGACTTCCAGGTATAGGGCCACTAGTATGTGACCCTAACCCAACTTGTTTTTCGATCTTCGTGTGAATTTATTAGGCTTCAAATGTCAAACAAGTCTAATGGTGTAGTTTCGCACTACTGAAAAGGTCAAATCAATGCTACATGACCTTAAACTGTGCCTCTATTGCAATTGGTACCACCGTAGTCTAGTTAGGGATTTAGGGGTCAAACTACAAAGGGCGCCACATATGTAAATGGTGCCCCAGTGGGCCAATTTGGAGATTATGGTTTTGAGTGAAAAGGGTTTGCGATCAAACCGCAACTCCACGATATTGTTTAGCACTTAGAGAGTTCTAGTAGCATAGTTTGGATCTTCTAAATAGTGATTCCTTTGATATCTCAATCATGAAAACATCAAACAGGATCTATATTTTTTATGAAACTTGATGTTGTGGCTTTAGTGTTGTAGGAGGACACAGAGCTAGTACATTCACATGAGCACTTTTCCTTGATTCTTAGTAGACTATTTAGATTACATGAGTTGCTTCATGAGCACCTTAGAGCAATAGGGCTACGGTATGTCACATACATACCTTCCATCAGGACACACTTGGGCATGATGACTGTGTTGGCTGAGAGATGGCACATTGAGACATCATCATTTCACTTCCCCATAGGCGAGGCGACCATCACCTTGGAGGACGTCTATTGGATTGTTTGATTTCCTATCCATGGAGAGTAGGTTATCTATTACATGGACGTCAAGACTAATTCCTATTATGATATTATGGGGCTTGATGAGATTATCTTTTCCAAGGTCCAGATCAAGCTTGAGTGTTAGAGAGGCTAGGTGTCAACATTTCATTTGATTATTGCATCCATCATCTTAGGAATTGTAGCACCAAATCAGTGAAGTTGATACTTTAGTCTAGGATGGGATCTTGCTTGGGAGCAGATGCTCCATAGGAGGGAGTGCTTTGCATGGGAACCAGTGATGCTAGCCTCACTTTATCATGATTTGCACGAGTTCTCCTTCTACAACAGCAGGGCCATCAGTGCTAGAGTTACACTTCTACACATCTGGGCCTAGGAGCACATTGTTGTGCTTCACCCATGAGTCATAGTGGTGGATGTGGAGTCAAACAATCTAGCAATCTAGCGGTACAAGGGTGGTTTTACTTTGACACATACAAGATAGGTTGGCATCCCTCACTAGAGGAGGGTGATTGATGAGATGACCACATTCTGATGGAGGCCTTGGCTCAGGATGCTTGAATGGTATGATGACATACAACAACTCTTCTTTGTATGATAGGACAAGTTGATCCAGGGCAGAGAGCACACCATGATTGAGTGCTACCTAGCATATTAGGTAGCCAGGAAATTTGGAGATATTCATGATAGGTCAGACGATGGATATGTGGCCATTTTTGCTTGTACTACCAGGGAGAACACATGGGGTCGATCAATCCCACCAAAGGATGCGGTGGATAGTTTTAGGTAGCTAGTACCGAGCCCATGGGCTTATGATGAGGGGAAAGTAGACCCTAGTATTACATGGGCATACATTGAATGGTTTAGGCCACCCATCAAATTGACAGTGTAGGGTGCAACTTTACTATGGCGGAGACCTCAAGGCCAGACAACAAGGCGGGGGCATGGTCGAGGAGGATGAGGAGATGTAGATGGAGATGGAGATGGAAGCATAGGAGGAGGTGGATCATCTCTAGACCAGTGAGGCTAGAGAGATGGGGGAATGGGCATTAGTAGAGAGATGCCCATAGGGACTAGCAGCAGCCACCACCACCACCATGGCCTTAGCCAAACTAGAGGGACACACCAATTTAGTAGCTTCAGGCATAGGTTGCTACATTGATGTCTAAGAGAGATCAGGCTCAAGTAGAGTGAGATTAGGCTGTACATCAGAGACATGCTACAAAGTTGTACTTAGCACAGGAGGTGGTCCAATTCCAGTAGCTAGCGAGCATGGTAGTCACAGCTTAGGATAGGACAGCCCCGTTACACATGTACTAGAATGAAATGAGAGAGGTTGAGTATTATCAAGTTCCTTATCATAAAGCAGTATCTCAAGTGGCCCGGGTGCCAGATTCCTCATAGCAGACAAGGCAGAGGCAGGACCAACCTGAGAGACAACCAAGTGAGGGGAGTAGCCATCAAGGCTAGCTCACATTTTTTATCAATGAAACCATTCTTTTTGAGATCAACAAGCTTTGTTTTTTATAGCCCCATGGGAATTTGTATACATTGATTGATTAACAAAATTTTATCTTGATTTATATCATCACAATTACATTATTGATGATATATATGTTATGATTTCATTATGAGATGTGTCATATTTTATTTATACATGATGGATGGATGTATCTACTTCTCTGTATGTGATGTTCTATATTCTATGTGACTTTATTTTATGTGATTTGATGCGATGTATGATTCTACATTATGTATGTGTGATTATTCTCATGGATGGATGGATGCATTTCCTTTTCAATATCTTTCTATGCACTTTTTATGATGACATGGATGCAAATGTTATGATATCCAAATGACTTAAAATTATTAGACTAATAAATTTATATTATGCACCTAATGGATGATGATCATGAGGTATATGAGATGCTATGACGTATTCCTTTTCTTTTTTCAGTATCTTTTCCATGTCTGATGTGATGATGTTTTTATGATGATACCTATGTGGATGATAATGCTTATATGATGATGTGATGAATGCAAATGCATGGTTTATGAGATGCTTAGAATAACCAATCTATATTAATTATGTAATGTCATGTATGTGAGATGATCAATGTTTCCCATATGATATGATATGCATTATGCTAACAATTTGTGGATGCAAGATGGATGCATTAGTGATGCTTTTGATTAACTATCATGGTACCATGTTACCACTGAAAGAAGACAAAATAAATAAGATCCAACAAGCCTACCTTATTAGAGATGATAATGATGACGATGATGATTTTTTAATTAGGAATTGGGATTTTAAAAGGGCTATTTAACTTATGTTTGATAACACACATAGATATGATGCATCAAGGTATAAAGAACCTGGATGGTGTTGCACCTAGCGTGATGGACTTTGACTTTACAATGAGATAGGAGTACTCATGTTCACACCTGACATACATAACCTTATTCATAATGTAGTTTAGATATTTCAAACATCTTGGACCAAAACATAGAAAGGAAAGCCTTCCTATGCAGTCAAGAAGACACCTAAAACACCTTCCCTTCATCCAAACAAAGCATGCATGACCAAGGTTATATTACACTTGAACATCCAACAAGCTCAACCAATAAAAAGACAATGATCATTTCCCCATTCCTTTCTCTCTAAATCCCTTTGTTTGTACATCATCGAGAGGTCATCAAAATGACCACAATAAGATAAGTTAAAATTAAAAGATTAAGTAAATAAACAAGCTAATGTTCTTCATACCGCTAACCAAGACTAAACTATGGTGATACCTAATTTTGATGTCCATTGTAGGAAGGATGCGTCCTAGGACATGATCTTATTAGATGATTTGGGATTGACTAGATGATAGGCTATTAATACCAAGAGTTGACCAACTTGTTTACTTACTGACCTAGACTTGAGACCTCGATACTTGAGTTTTCACTTTTGAACAGACTAGACTTGTTTTTGATTATTTCACCAAAGGTTGAGGATGATGATTGTTTATTATGAGTGAATGTTTATTGCAGGTGAAAGTGAGATGGGACGAATGGATTTTTTGGTTTTTTGAAAGTTTTTGAAGTTTTGAAATTTTTTGAAGCTATTTTTTGGTATTTTTGAGATTTTACAAATGTTTTTATTTTTGAATTTTCTAAAGTTTTGGGGTTTTCTAATATTTTTACCAAGAGAAGTTAATGTAAAGACATATCCTAGAGGCCTCAGGGGCTAATCAAAGCTTATCCTTGCCTACATTATACATGCAGAGACCATGTAGTTCGACTAACATAGACTCGATTATTGATGAGATATGAACAAATGGATTGCCAGTTTATTATGATGGACTCCTAAAGGAATGACCTAAGTGTCTTGGGGGATAATCAAATATCAACTTTTCCTACGTTCAGAGCTCAAAGACCTGTAGTTCGACAAGATGACTCTATTTTTGACTTTTTTGACTAACCTTTTGACCTATTTTTGGATTTTGATATGTTTTGAATGTTTTTGGATTTTTGGATTTTATGAATGTTTTTTGATTTTTTGGATTTTTTTATGTTTTTGGATTTTTTGACTTTAGAAAAACTTCAATAATATACATGAATTTGATCCAATGAGGACATACCCCCAGTGTGATGCAATAGACTACTTTGATACAAGTAGTGAAAACTAACATTAAGAATGGGTCGAGTAGTACTAAGAGGGACCATGACATGAACACAGGACCAAGCTATGATGTGGATGTAGATGCATGATGGATGGAGATATGGAAGTGTGATGGAATGCGATGGATGGATGGATGATGCAGAACAAGTCATGGAGATCTTGGTGGATGGAAGGTTCTTATTTACACAAGGCACCTATTTGCCAGGTTTTCACCAAGGTACTTTCCCAAAGCGCCACAAAAGTGGTTTTCACTAGAGGACATTTTTTTTCTTTACTATTTTTAATCATTTTTCTAATTCTTTTAGATTTTTATGTTTTTTGATTTTTTTTAATTTATTGGTTTTACACCCTAGAAGATTAGGCATAAAACTTTTTGAGATGGGTGTTATTCATGGGCTCTTGTAGAGGTTCCCTTTAGGTGTTGATAATTGATATGCCCCTAACTTGTAGCTTGTTGTGATGATGATAGGTTTCCCAACTAATTGGGTTCAAACATTCCCTTGCTATCCAGATTTAGAACATTCTTTTGATTCTCCTTCAACACAAGCTCTCTGACTTGGAAAGTCTGACTCATGATCTTGTTATTGTAACTTCTCTTGAGCAATTTTGGTAGAATTGTAAATGGTTTAAGGCATCCATGCATCATTCATCCAGTAATTCCAACTCATTTAGTTGTGATACCCAGTATTCTTCATATGTGATGAGATTTTGTAATGATATCCTCAGGGATGAGAGCTCGATCTCACTGGGTAGTATAGCTTTTGATTTGTAGACCATGGAGAATGGGGTGGCACTTGTTGGTGTGCGGCTGCTTGTTTAGTAGACCCATAAGGCAGGATTCAGCTACAAGTGGATATGTGCAGGATCATGATGGGCCAAAAAAGTGGCAATATGATGGTTATGTGGCTGACAAATTTTTTTTTCTACCCAAAATTGATGAAACGAAATGGGTTTTTAAAAGAGATTCTTAGTTTTCCACCAATATAAATTATGCCTTACTTTGAATTTAATAAATTATTATTATTCATTTTCTATTTGAATTATGACTAAAGTCTTTATTGATAGGCTAATTGAAAAAAATCTATAGCTTTCAAATGATATTGCATTTTTTGAATCCAAAACATGTGTCATATTCTATGCTTCGCATAATATAGGATTAAAAAAATAAAAAACGAATTTCAAGAAGTTTTGGCCAAGTTAAGGTGGTCAGGCATATGAGTTTTTATATTTTTTAAAATTTGTAATAAAAAAATTCATAATTAATTAATTACTTGGAAAAAAATTACAAAAAAATATACAACACATCGATACATGAGTCCTCTACTCTTATCTAAAATTTTATAAAAAAATATTATCATTTTATTGTGGTTAGGGTGGTCAAACAGACACCTACTTATTTTTTATTTGAAATTTAAGTACTATTACATTTAAATTTCAAATTTTCACCAAATAGATTTAAAAAAAAAAAACAAACCTATTAGTTTAGAAACTATATTCAATTTGCTACAAATTCTATTCTTACATATTTTTTAAATAATATAGATAATGTATTCAATTTTTTTATGTCAAGTTGCCTAACTTTGATTTTTCTAATTTTTTGCCACCTAAGGGCCTATTTTTTCCATGATGATCCTGCACATACCTAGGTGTCAATCACGAGCAGCATCATTAACTATTTTCTTGAGGATTTTTTCAGGATGGATTTATTGGTATCTTTTGCTTGGCCATTTCCTTGGGGGTAGTATGGAGTGGAAAAGTGATGTTGGATTTTGAACTTTTGGAATAGGTCATGAACATCCTAGTTTTTGAAAGGTGTCCCATTATCTGAGATAATGGCTTGAGGGACACTATAGCATCAAATTAGGTAGTTTATAATGAAATTGGATATTTCTTTTCTTATGATATAGGTCGTGGGAATGGCTTCCACCCACTTTGTGAAAAACTCAGTGGTGGTGATGATGAACTTATGTCTACTGGATGAGGTGGGGGTAATTTTTCCAACGAGATTGAGCCCCCATTGTGAAAAGGGCCAAGGTGTAACAATTGGGTGGGGTTTTTGAGCTATTGTGTGGATGAGATCCCCATACTACTAACATTGCAAACACCTTTGGACATATTCGTGAGCTTCCCTATCCATTGTAGGCCAATAGTACTCAGTCATTAGTAATTTCTTAGCCAAGGTCATACCACTCAAATGTGAACCACAATTGTCCTTATGCACCTCAGTTAAAGTGGTCAAAGCTTCCTCAATGCTTAGGGATTGTAAAAATGTTCCTTTAATGCTTCTACAGTATAGGGTATCTCCTAGGATGAAAAAATGGGATGAATTTTTTACAAAGGCTTTTTTGAGATTTGAGGTTGTATCAGTAGAGAGGACTCCTATTCTCAAGTAGGTGTATATATCATGATACTGGGGAGCATTGAAACCAATGATTTCACAAAAAAAAATTGACTTGGTACCTCAAATGATGGTACAAGAAGTTGCTCTATGAGAAATTCTTGCTTTGGGATGTTGTGTGGGATATCCAATAGTGATCCAATTGTTTCCATGGCATCCACCACTCTATTAGTTTCTCTTCATAGCTGTTGAAATCTAATATCAATGAAGAACTCTTTGAGGCTTTCCACCAACTACTTGTATGGAGTCAACTTGTCATCCTTTGTTTGATACTCATCATTTACCTAATTGATTACGAGCTATGAGTCTCCATAGGCTTTGACAGGAGAAAAAGGCACCAAAATGGAAAAAAATAAAAATAAAACCACCACCACTGTTAAGATCGTTGAACCAGCTTTCCAATGGTATCTTATTTGCAAAAAAATACCTCTATTTGCCCAAGTTATGCAAAAATGAAAAAAAAGGCTTGTTTTAGGAACCAGGCAGACTAAACATGGGCAAAAAAAAAGCCATCAGGGACTAGCTGTAGGTCACAAATATGACTGCTCGCTTAGAGAAAAACCATCGATGGGTAGGGTAAAACTGCTAGTAGTCGATAGTTGGCAATTTGACAGCTTGAGGTAGCTAATCACATGTGGCGGTCAGTGGTCTGGTTCCGGCAATTGGGGTAACAATGACTCCCAATCGACAATAGGACCTGGGGCTCAGTGGAAGGGCCATGGGGGCCAGTGGTGGTGGAGGAAGGTGGTGGCTAATGGGTGGCTGGTGGTTGCTCAGTGGCAAGTGAGTAGCGCGAGCCTTTCTAACTGGCCACAAAAAAAAAATCAAAAGCGTTCAATTTTTGTTTTTTTTTAATTTTTTTGATGAAAATCTACCTTGAACTGTGTGCCCTATGGTTGTACGGCCTTGGGGCAATTTTTTTTCCTTTTTTTCTACTTTCCCCTAAATCGACAAAACAAAAGGCATTTCTAGGGTTTTTGGATGCTCTGATCACAATGGCAATATCCATTTGGCCCAAAAATGTACAAAAAAATTATGTACCCCTAGATCCACTAAAAATTAGCCTAGCTTGAAACCCTTGCATAGAAAAAGACACTGTGAGAGAATATCTTTAGATCACGAATAGGTAGCAACAAGTATGGAGCTCTAATACCATGTAGAAGTTGAAAAACCAACTTCGCAGTCCCTAAGAATCACTTGCAAGCAATCATCTATCACATACAATAGATATTCAGAACAAGAAAGATAGATGTTTTGTAAACCCTTAGAGCAAGTTTGTGCAATAAAAAACCAAAATAATAATTATTGAAAGTAATTGTTTTACAAATAATACAAAATCCTTCAGAAAGGAAATGATGCAATAAAGCAAGAAAACACAAACCTAATCTTATCTTGAGCAAAAAGACAACTCAACAAGATAAGGATAATTAACTAATAATTAATCTAGGAAATAAAATATGCCTAAGTAAACTTATGCTAAAGTGTAATTAAATAATTAATTACACCAACACTCTATTAGGATCATAACCTATTTAGTTGTTTGTACTGTGAGAGTTGCTTTAGAGAGCAAGTACTTGAGTGATTCTATCTTTGCAATGAGCTTTATTTGATGTGCTAGCATGCAATGTATAAGTTTTTTTGCTGCAAACATGACTACTAAGCAAGCTTTATCAATTGATGTGTAATTTAGTTCATGCCCCATCATGGTTCTATTGACGTAGTAGATATCTCTCTCTTTCGCATTTTCATCATGTTGTGCTAGGAGAGTTCCAAGGGCTCCTACTATTGTTGATATGTACAGAATCAACAGTTTGCTTAGAATTGGTGGCATGAGAACCAACAGTGTGGGTAAGTACTCCTTGATGGGTATGTGGAGGATCATGATGGGCCAAAAAGTGGCAATATGATGGGTATTTGTAGGGTATGTAGCTGACGACATTTTTTTTACCCAAAATTGATGAAATGAAAAAGTTTTTTAAAGGATATTCTTAGCTTTCCACCAATATAAATTATGCTCTACTTTGAATTTAATAAATAATTATTATCCATTTTCTATTTCAATTACAACTAAAGTCCTAATTGATAGGCTAATTGAAAAACATCTATAGCTTTCAAACGATATCAAATTTTTGGAATACAAAACATGCATCACATTTTATGTTTCGCATACTATAGGATTAAAAAATGAAAAATTGAATTTCATGAATTTTTGACCAAGTTAAGGTGGTCAAACATACAAGTTTTTATATTTTTTAAAAGTTGTAATAAAAAATTCATAATTAATTATTTACTTTGAAAAAAATTACAAAAAAATATGCATCACATCCGAACATGAATCCTCTACCTATGTCTAAAATATTATAAAAACATATTATCATTTTATTGTGGTTAGGGCGGTTAGACAGACACCTACTTCTTATTTTTTCCTTGAAATTTAAGGACTACTACATTGAAATTTCAAATTTTCACTAAATAGATTTTTTTTTTTAAAAAAAACCTAGTAGTTTAGAAACTACATTCAATTTGAGCTACTTGTGTAGCTTGAGCTACTCGTGTAGCTTAGGTAGCTTGGGCACCTTTCTATTGTTGCAACAAAGCTTGAGCTTAAGTTGCTTGATGTGATTTTTGGGCTTGGTGTTGTGCTTGCACTTGTTGTACAACTTGTGTGTTTTGTGCTTGTTGAGCTTGGAACTACTAAAGTGCCTTCTAATAGGCTTCTTGAGTTGTTTGCAATGTGATACTATATTGGTTGGCCACATTTGGTCTTGATGGCGGTGGTGGTGGCGGATTCATAATGGAATTTGTCGTTGTGATGAGGGGTGTTGTTGTATTGATGATAGAGATTTGTGTGGTAGATGGTGTGAT
Organism: Sequoia sempervirens; assembly: GCA_007258455.2. Taxonomy (NCBI): domain Eukaryota; kingdom Viridiplantae; phylum Streptophyta; class Pinopsida; order Cupressales; family Cupressaceae; genus Sequoia; species Sequoia sempervirens. The sequence continues at coordinate 374,917,945 of VDFB02000017.1, read as the reverse complement.
TGATAGTCTTGGTCCTTGAGAGATTGTATTTATGGATGGGGGTATGTGCAAGATCATGATGGGCCAAAAAGTGGCGAGACAATGGGTATGCATAGGGTATGTGGCTGATGACTTTTTCTTAACCCAAAATTGATGAAACAAAAAGGGTTTTTAAAGGATATTCTTAACTTTCCACCAATATAAATTATGCTTTACTTTGAATTTAATAAATAATTATTATTCATTTTCATTTTGAATTATGACTAAAGTCCTAATTGATAGGCTCATTGAAAAACATCTACAACTTTCAAACGGTATCACATTTTTTGAATCCCAAATATGCATCACATTCTATGCTTTGCATACTATAGGAATAAAAGAAAAAAAAATTGAATTTCATCAAGTTTAGACCAAGTTAAGGTAGTTAGACATACAATTTTTTTACATTTTTTAAAATTTGTAATAAAAAATTCATAATTAAATATTTTCTTGGAAAAAAAATTACAAAAAGAAAAAGAATCACATTGGGACATGAGTCCTCTAGTTATATTTAAAATATTACAAAAAAAATTTTATCATTTTATTGCACCATTAGGGTGGTCAGATAGACACCTACTTCTTATTTTTTCCCTAAAATTTAAGTGCTACTACATTGAAATTTCAAATTTTCACCAAATAGATTTTTTTTAAAAATAAACCTAGTAGTTTAGAAACTAGATTCAATTTGCTATATATTCTACTCTTACACATTTTTGAAATAATATAGATAAATTTTTCAGATTTTTACATCAAGTTTCCTAACTCTAATTTTTTGCCACTTAAGGGCCTATTTTTTTCCATGATGATACTGCACATACCCATGATACAATGATTGCTTGGGTTGCTTGGATGGTTGCCACCTATTGTCGTGATATTGATGGCAAGATTAGAGGATTTGGTATGGTGTTTTTATTTATGATTGGGGAGTTGCTTTGATTCTATTGATTGATGGTTGGTAAAGGGGGGAGCCCTAAATTAAGGAGTGATGTGGATGTTAATGGCAAGGGTGGTAGTGGTGGAAAAATGGGTGGTGTGTTCCCTTAAGGAAATTATGATGATGAAGGGTCAAAGATTCCCTCTTGTCCAAATAGCCCACCTTCTCCTAGCGAAATCATAGGGAGAGAGGTTTGTATGTTGAGAGGATATGTTAGCGTTGCATGAAAATAGGATGGGTCATTGGGGTCATAAAAGGTGAGAAAAACGTATGGGTGTAGTGGATTCAATGGGACAAATTGACCCAATATGGTATTTGCATACAAGTTTTGGTTATTAACAAGGGGGTTTGTTCATAGTGCATGAAGCAATGAGCTCCCCTTCTTGACAATTGGTTGAGTTGGAGCAATGGATGGTGTAATTTGTGGGATAGTTTTAGTGATGCTTTGAAATGGAGGCATGGATGATATCGATGACATAATCCCAAGAGGCTTCTCCACAATGGTGCTTACATCAAAATCAAAGGGGAGTTTAGCCTTTTTTTTGGCCAATTCTAGCATGTATTGTGAGGGATTAAGTTTCATCATGGCATTGACAATTTTACGAGTCTTGGGATTTTGGACCATTTCAATAATATCATCTTGAGTCATCCCTAGAACATTGTTGGTGATATCCTCCACTTGGTCACCTTCCTCTTGAGAATCTTGTGGAAGTGGAGGAAGATTGAGCATGGGATTGCTAGACCCAATGGGATTCATTTCGGGATTGGTTTGAATTAAGCCACTTGAAGTGGATGTTTCTTTGTTTTTTTCCATATTCTTCTTGTGTTGAGATCTAATTTGGACAATAAAATGAGGATCAATTTTTTCAGGAATGGGAGGTGAACCTTTAATTCCTTGGATTGATCTAAACTTTAGGTACAAAAAATAAAGTCTAAGATATTAAGGATCAAAAGGATGGTGATGGTGATAATGGAAGATGGATGATGGGTGAATTATTGGAACTCTTAGGAAACCTCGAAGAGGATACTAAACTTTAGGACTTTGGATTGATGTTTGATTTTGGATTTTGATTTGGATTTGATTTTATTTTATTTGGATTTGGATTTGGTTTGGATAATGAACTTATAAACTCTAAGAGGTTGGATGTTGTCCTAGAGTAAACTTGTCCACAAGATGATAATTTAACTATGTAAAGAAGGATTCATATACACACACCTAGTCAAACAAGATGATTTGGATTTGTTTCAATAGGATTTTCCCAAAGTTTAGCATAAAGGATTTTTTCAAGATTTCCAAGAGTTGTTTGTGAGGTGGATATTTATTTGATGTTTTAAGGATGGATGGAGGTTTTGATTTTGATCCTAGGAGACTTAGAGAGACTTTGTTTACTAGACCAAGTTGTTGAAGAACATGCTAATACTTCCTATGTGAGATACTCAAACTTTTGAAAAAGACCTGGATTTTGACAATTTGGATTGTTCCTTGATGCACATTTGTAAAAGTTGAAGGTCAATCTTTCTCTAAGTTCGTAAAGCATAGAAAAATGTTTCTTGCCATCTTTTTTACTAAGACCTTTGGACTTTGGTTTTCGTATTTTTATCTTTTGGGAAATCATTTAGAAGAGCACATGTGTGGGGTCCAATTGTTTATTATCTGTGATTAGTGAGTTCTTTCTACCACAAAAAAAATCTTGATTAGATTTTCAAACTAAATGCCTAATGTTCCAATTTCTTCTCATCCCACAAATTCCATTATGTGGAAATCAAGGAAATCAAGGAAAAAGTTCCCTAATGCTAACATTAGTGAGAGAAAATTAAGATGTAAACCCAAATACTTAGAAGCCTCTAAGGATAGAATCCCTAGGGCAAGCAATAACACTTGGATTTTGTCAAAGGTATTTGCTCCCTCTAAAGGGTTTGAAGTTTGATGATCATGGTTGAATGTTTGTTTTCCAATGTTTAAGATCCAAGAAAAATGTTTTGATTCTAATAAAATGCACAACCCTATGGATAGTTAAGATGCAATATTTGTTGAATCCCCACTTGGATAAATCTAGCTGCACTTATTCTTGGTAGATGATTAAAAGCTTGACCACATTGGATCCCCTCCACGACACTCACTTCTTTGGGTCAATCAAGCCTTAGTACCCATGAAACTCTTGTGGCATACTTCTCATCTCTACCAAGAACTACAAAAATGTGGGGCAGCTTCAAAATGACCGTTCTTGCACCAAAAAATAGAAAAGGATTTGGGATTCTAAACAAATTGGTTCTTAGTCAGGGTGATCGAGAACATGGCACCTTGTGAGTGTCCAACAAGCCACTAAAGGCTTTGATCAATCCTACTAGGGGCTCTTATACTTTTTAAGGTAGTACCCCGTTCTGAAAGACACTGTATGGCTAAGGCCTACATACCATTGGACTTGACGATTTAGACTTATCATTTTATATACCATCCCAAGTGAAAAAACGGTTGGAGTCTCCTTCGAGTTATCCTTTCGAATGTGTCTCTTAGGCAGGCCCCTATAAGGGTAGAAAAAAGCAAGCAAGAACATCCATAGTTCAATTGATCTTTGCTTACATGAACAAAAAGAGAACACACATGATATTCTCCACTCACACTAGCAAGATTTTGTTCAATTTTAAAAATCCAAATTGAAGTGTGGAGGAAATATTTTATATAAATTAATATCACTAAAATAATTTTGATTCTCAAGATCGTTGCATGAGGTATGAGAGAAGCACATACGCCTTTTAAATGATAATACTTTGCATAAGAAATTACAAAAAACAAAAAGTACATGTTCATTTTAACCTTCAAAGCAAGAATGGATTCTTTTTAAGCACCAATATTGAAGTGTGAAATTTTCTTATTCAATTTTAAAACCCCAAAACAAACTTTAGTAAGTTCCTAAGGTTCTTTTTAATCCCTTTGTTTTGTTCTTTTTAAGCCCAAATGAAAATTATTGAGTCCTAAAAAGCTTGAAGATGAAAAAGTCCTTAGAAGTGGGATTATAATTGCTCCCCACAAGTATTTAAAATCAATTGATACAATAGAATGAAGATGCCATAAGAAGTATTGTTTTCATTTCCTCCCCTTTTGATCACTCCAACCTACAAAACTGGTTAAAAGCTACAAAAATAGAGCCAAAAAACTAGTTAGAAGTCAAAGGTAATAAAAACTAAAAAGCACATGTTAAAATTAATTTAAAAGCTACCATTTACCCCACCCCAGTGACATAGTTTGAAGAGTGTTAGCGACACTCTAGTGAGACCAGCGACACTCTATTGAGAGACAGTGAGCGCGATTGTCGCACTATTTTACCCAGCGGAAAACTTTGGAGTTTGAGTTGGCCAACAAAAGTGGAAATGGATTCCAGCATTGTAATTTGTAGTTTGATAGCATCACTAAATAGCGTTACTAGACTGATAGTAGCGCGGTTTGACTTGGCAGCGGTGCAGTTTCCTATAGACACACAGAAGATCAAAAAACAACATAATTTTGGTGAAAAACATGTTAATTTCTTCAGATTCGCCCTCCTTCTAGAACCAAAATGTGAATGGTGATCCTATACCTATGCAAACACAAACAACAAACACAATATTAGTCCAATATGCAAGTTAGAAACATCATTCCCCATAAGATTCGTTTGAAATGCAAAGAACAAGAAATCACTTGAAGAACAAAAATAAAAGCTATCAAATCCTATTCAATGCTCAAACTCTCAATCCCATGGGGGAATTGGTGCTATATGATGTGAAAAATAGCCCTGTCCCAATTCCTTGCAAGCTTGATGTTGATCAATGGAGTTCCTTGATAAAATTCACCATAACCTAGTTATGAATTGATGAAAAACTATAAAAATGGATGAACTTGATTCAAAACATGAAGATAATGACTTTGCATAAGTTGTGGATTAAAATTCCTAAGAATGCAGATCCCAAATTAGTAAAAGAGCCTTCTATTTATAGAAGAGAATGATGGATGAATGTGGGATCAAACACCAACCAACAGCACAATGCCACTTGTCAACATGTGAGTGGACAAAGGTGGAGCACATTTTGATGAATGTGCACATTAATGCTATTAGGTGGAAATAAAAAATTGGAGAAATGACATGTTGGAGGGAGATGAAAGATGAATTAAATGCCACTTGGTTGAAGAAAAGGACATGTAAGAGGATTTTAATGCCTTGTTGGATGGACAAGTCCTTTGGAGGGATATTTTCAAATTTGAGGAATATTCCAACCTTTGATGCCTTTTTGAATGAAAATAGGAGATTTATAAATCAATTAAATGGATTTTTATGTGCAAGCTGAAAAATCTAGAGGATTTGAGGGATTAAGAGTTAGAATTAATTGGGATTTCATTAATTTTAATGATAAGTAGCTAATTTGACATTTTGATTTAGATTTTAGGATTTAAATAAATCAAAATGAGAGGAATAATGATTTTAGACTTAATTAAATAAAGTTTGATTTATTTAATTAAAGAGGATGGTGTTAGATTAAATCAAATAAAAATTAATTTATTTAATTTAAAGGAGATGACTGCATAGCCTAGTTAAATAAAATGAATTATTTAATTAAAAGAGGGGCCATAGGATTAATTAAATAAAATGGCTTATTTAATTAATAGGAGATGATGATTTAATCAGATAAAATTGATTTATTTAATTAAATGACAAAATATGATGAATTTAATCAAATAAAGAGTTAGTAAAGGAGATGATTTAGGATGAACTAGCATTAGTAAATCGGGATTAGGTGTATAGGATAAATTAGTATATTTTACATGTCTACAAGAAGTACATAGAAACTCTATGCAAGAGGGGTTTTCCTTATATTTTGTGAAGCTACTCGATAAGATCATAATCACCTAGTGCTTTGATCATAGGTTTAGGTGTTGCAGGAAGGCTTGGTTAAGAAGGTGGTAAAGTAGGAACTTGAGTAGGTTGACATGTAGGAACAAAAGGTTGTTGATCCAAGTTCTATTTGTTTCTCCTTGTGTTATATGTGTGCCCAATAACATTATATGAAGGGGAGTTGGTAGCTTTCACAAACCTTGAGTATATGTCTAATGAATTACTATGATATGACGTCCCATAGATAGAATAATCCTCCCTAGAAGAGGGAGGAGTCATCTGGGGTCATGTAAATGACAGGTTTCTTAGGGCTCAAAGGAGCCACAAAGACCACTACTACATTTATCAATTCCTCGTTTGGTGGAGAGGAAGCTTGCTTGGGAGATTTACAAATATGGGAGGGCACATCTAAGAATTCATCTAGAGTGTAATCCAACATATCAAAATATTCCTTAGAGAAGGTATTATCATAAACATGAAAACACTATAAAAATAGATCTGACATGCCTTCACGTCAGGTTCACCAAAATGTAAGATAAAAGGGATTCGTTGCACACGGATATCCTCATTCCCAAGAGATTACTAGGGAACGAACTACCCTTATCCGCCACAACATGAAGGAATTGTAAAAAAGACAGGTATATGCTAACCTTTATAGGGAACTGCTCAATAGTCCAAGAGACTGGAACTTCTAAATTCTTGCCTCAAATAGAAGAGCTCTCGGCCAAAGGATAAAAGCATAGATTTAGGATGCTAGTGCAATGCACTGTCATCTAAATAGTGCATTGGCATCCTAAGCAACAAAAATCTCAAGAACTCAAGTGGGCAGGACAAGGTTTCACTTACTGGCTCAAGTCAAAGGTGTGCCAGACGAAATACCTAGACAAAGACAAAAACTTAGAACAAAGTATAAGGAGAATTTGGAGAAAACTTACCTTTCACCAGATGTTCAAGTCTTCACTCCAAGCTCTAATTTTTAACCTACACATAGAAGAACAAGGGGAAAAGGTTGGGGCTGTATAGGGGTCTGCCTCAGTCAGACCCCCATTTTGGTTTTCCCACCTCCATGAACAACCAAGTTGGAAACGAGTGTAAATGAAGTAAACAAAGCGTGTGGTGAAAGAAAAACCTACTTGAAGGGTAGAACCTGCACCACGAAGTAGCAAATGAACAAGTAGGAGAAAATAGTGAGAGAGAGAGAGAGAGTTACCCATGGGCCTAGACCCTCTCCGGAGCACATAGATGCACCGTTGAGCAATTGCTTGAGAGTTGTAGTTGTTGGAAGGACCTTAGTCCAACATGACTTTGCTTGTGAGAGTGTTGCTATCAAGAAATGAAAAGAACTCAAGAATGAAAGTGTTAAGAGAGCTTCACTAAATGGCTTGAACCCCCAAATGAAAGCCAAGGAGGGCTTTCTATTGCATGCAAGGACAAAAAAGAGTCGTTACACTCGAATTCTGGCTACTAGGACGTGCTGTGAGAGTCAAGATTCAAGATTCCTCATTTCAAACTCAGAAAACTTCCAGGATGCTAGCGCGCTCCGTAGACGTCCACGTGCTACATAGGCATCCAAGGCCTTGATTTTCAGGGAATGTGTTGTCAAGCTTATGTTGCTCTGCCACTAGTCCACATGGGGTCAATATCGTGAGATTCTGACTTATGGGATTTTTGTCATTAATGCCCTAGGGTGTCATAAATGCTAGGAAAAAGTGCAAAAATGCGGAATTTCTATTAGGTGCAATTCTGTGACATTACAAAATGAAATAAGAAAAAATTTGATTGGGAGTTGAAAAAAAAATTAAAAAATGGTTGCTCAACATTGTTGATGATTATTGCAGCTTCGATTGTCTCTTCCAGCGAATCTATCCTTTACTTGATAAATTAAATAATAGCACATGAGGCTATTTAATTTATAAACTCCTAAAGGCATGATTTTATAGAGAGATTCAAATTGAATGAGGCCGACCTAAATTTTCTTAGGCGGAATTATTTATGAAAGGACTTCATTTTATTGATGGCCGACTCCTTAACAATAATTTGTGATATTACTTTTGAAGGCCGACTTGCTACTTGAAGAGACATGTCTCTTCTACATACATGTATATATACTTGTAGAGTTTCATTTGTTGAGAATTAAAATTCAGTTCATTCACATTCACTCCTTTGTATTCAAGTGCGAAGACATTCAAGGTGCGAATTGTCTCTAAGTCAAATCAGCATTTGTGTAGAAGGCAGAAGTCTTCATTAGCAGTTTACATCACATAGATGTTGTGATTATATTAGTTTGTGGTGTCTTATCCTTGGCCTTCATTGTAAAGGATTCATCCTTGAGATTTAATATATATAAGAGATATATTGTTGCTGGGTTTTTCTCCCTCAAGTGGAGGGTTTTTCCAGGGTATCTGTTGTGTTATCTTGTCTAATTTGAATTAATTTATGTGCATACAATCTGATCACTTAAAATTAACATGGTATCAGAGCGGGTTTTGTGTGAAGATTTGATCAGATTTGTGGACTTCATGGAAGAATTTAAGCGATCAATTTAGGTATACAGTTTGGAGGTCGAATTCATTGTATTTGGTCACTGTTGTTGCCATTGATGAAGAATCATTCTACTCTGTATGATTACCGGTGAAGTTGATATAGCGAAGTTGATATTTTAATCGATTTCTTTGCCATCGTAGTCAGAATTTCTATCTCATCAAGCAATGTTGTATTGCTGAGCGGTTCCATTCACAGGAAGGATCTTCGTCTATTCGCAGGAAAGATCTTCATTCACGAATCCCTGTATGCCTAGATTTAACAGCGGATTCATGTGATATCGTTCTCCTAGAGGCTTCATTAAAGAGCGGAAACCCTTATTTGCTATTCCCGTGAAGTTTCGGTGTATACATAGAAGGAGTATCTCTCATCTATTACTGATGGTGTTGCCTGGGTGCACTTATGCTGTTAGCAGAATTTGGAATTCAATTATTGGAAACCATCGGGCCTTGTCTTCAATGCCGCCTACTATGTTGGATATATGTAGCATGGCTAGAGGATTCTAAATTCAGGATTCCACAGTGATTGCGATGTTGAATTCTACAAAGGGATGGTTTGAAGGAGTCAAGTCAGTCGTATTCAAACTCCCAATATATTTCTTTGCATTTGCAAATGTATTCAATGGTGCATGTTAATCACTCCTAAAGTTGTTGGGTCTATATGCTGATTGGCAGAAGATCATGGTCACCATTGGCATCATCAGAGTCTCACGTTTGTTGTCTCTTCTAATAAATGCGACTTTCTGTAGCATGCCTCTCTATATCGGGGTTTAGAGGAAGTGTATCGGTGACATTGAATGTCATTATGTCATTAATAGGAGATTTCTAAATTGACTCTGGTCATGACGCTGACAATATTGGCTTCTTTATATTTTGTTGATATAATAATCCAATATCAAGACTATTATGGAAGTAACTTGGGACGGTTTCAGATATACAAAATCAATTAAGAGATAAGTATTCTTTTGTGTACCCTTAAATTCATTTTCTTTTGAGTTGAAAGTCAGCCTACTGAGTTGTGCAGATCTGACACTGGTTATATGTGTTTCACTGGGATAAGTTAATTGAATCTTATTTTGTGTTGTCTGGTCATCGAGTTTATGCAGTTTAGATGATGATCCGACACAATGTTCTAGTCCCGTGAAGATTTCAACTCCAAAGCTGTGTGATCAGTTGCAATCGAAGTCAAGAGTCTGCATTGAGAGCAATAGTGATTGACGCCACTGTAAAGGGCAGAGAGAGTAGATATTGTGATCGTTGATATCGATCCCTCAGTTTCTACGTACAGAATTCTGACCTCATTAAGATAAGTACTGCATGGTTAATGTTCATGAATTGTTGTATAGTTATTAATTCATGCTATAACATTGAGAGAGTAAATTATGCATGCTTCTAGCAGTGGTAGTTCTCTTCGAAATAGTTGAGTTATATGAACTATTAGTAATCTCTTCTTAATGTGCATTAGGATGGACCAAGAGATTGCTTTCAAGAGAAAAGCGTGAAGTCACAACTTGTAGCCATAGGACTGAGTACTTGATGGCTAGAGGGAGTTCACTTCCAAAAGTCTTCTTTGCAATCTCTGAAGCAGGGGGATCAAGAGGGAGTTTTGTAACTCACTGAGAAGAAGTGAAGATTACTATATTGCAAAGCTAGGTGCTAAATCCTTAGAAGATCCCTTCAGCTGCTAAGATCATAATTGCTCAAGACTGTCATATGGATTTGTCATTGGTAGCTCCACAAACCTATTCAGAATAGTGAGATTTGGAATGAGGTCAAAGAGGACTATCCTGAACTCTCTATAGTACCAGAGGTGTGCGTTGGAAAACATTTATCTAAGTCAAAGTGTTGCAGGAAATTTTGGGCGAAAAGGTCAAAAGGTTGATGCAAGTGCTTGAAGATTCAGAGGGAGCCTACTGAGCCTAAAGAAGATGGTTGTGTTACTGACCGGAAGAGCACCTCTGGATGTTGTTTCAGTTGAGGTATGCGATGATATCCTGGTGTAGCAGGAAGCAGTCTTCAGTGGCACTAAGTACAATAGAGGCCGAGTTTATTGTAGCTTGTGTGGCAGCTCGAGAAGCAGTGTGGCTTTGTAAGCTCCTTGCAGGATTATTTGGGCAATCAATGGAGCCCACTATCATTCATTGTGATAATCAAAGTTACGTGAAGATTTCTATCAATCCAGTGTTCCATAACAGAACCAAGCACGTTGAGATCAAGTACCACTATATTAGAGACATGGTACTACGGAAGGCTGTACAGTTGAGGTACATCAGCACTGATGAGTAGACGACAGATATTCTCACCAAGCCTCTTTCCAGGATAAAGTTTGTGTACTTTCGAGATAAGCTTGGTATGGTGGAGAATCCAGCCTTGACTGAGAAAGAGTCTCAGTATCAGTGAGCCTTGTTTAATGAGTTCTTCTCTGTGAGAGAAGTTTGAGGTGAAATCCCTTGTTAATGCATTTTCCTTTGAGACGGAGGAATTTGAGGTGCAAGCCCTTGTTAATGCATTTTCCTTTGAGATGGAGGAATTTGAGGTGCAAGCCCTTGTTAATGCATTTTCCTTTGAGACGGAGGAATTTGAGGTGCAAGCCCTTGTTAATGCATTTTCCTCTGAGACGGAGGAATTTGAGGTGAAAGCCCTTGTTTCCACCCTCTGAGCTGAGTCATGGTGGATGTCATGTGTGTGACTCCATGACATATTTTGTACTTGTGTTTCATCCTCTGAGAGAGTCATGGTGAAAGTCACGTTGAGGTGACAACATCACGCAAGTGATGAACACTTGTACTTACCATAGTATGGTTGTAGCCATTATGATTGATATCGTGTTGAGGCGATATCTAATATCACTATGAGGTGATATTCTTCTTTTCACGGTTGGTTGTAGCCATTGTGGTAGACATCACGATGAGGTGATTTGTCTTGTGCAGCTGGAAGTATCCTCCCTAGCTGAGAGGGAGTGTTGATGATTATTGCAGCTTCGGTTGTCTCTTCCAACGAATCTATCCTTTACTTGATAAATTAAATAATAGCACATGAGGCTATTTAATTTATAAACTCCTAAAGGCACGATTTTATAGAGAGATTCAAATTGAATGAGGCCGACCTAAATTCTCTTAGGCGGAATTATTTATGAAAGGACTTCATTTTATTGATGGCCGACTCCTTAACAATAATTTGTGATATTACTTTTGAAGGCCGACTTGCTACTTGAAGAGACATGTCTCTTCTACATACATGTATATATACTTGTAGAGTTTCATTTGTTGAGAATTAAAATTCAGTTCATTCACATTCACTCCTTTGTATTCAAGTGCGAAGACATTCAAGGTGCGAATTGTCTCTAAGTCAGATCGGCATTTGTGTAGAAGGCAGAAGTCTTCAGTAGCAGTTTACATCACATAGATGCTGTGATTATATTAGTTTGTGGTGTCTTATCCTTGGCCTTCATTGTAAAGGATTCATCCTTGAGATTTAATATATATAAGAGATATATTGTTGCTGGGTTTTTCTCCCTCAAGTGGAGGGTTTTCCCAGGGTATCTGCTGTGTTATCTTGTCTGATTTGAATTAATTTCTGTGCATACAATCTGATCACTTAAAATTAACAAACATAGCCAACAACTTGTCCTTAGCATGTGAATTAGTTGCAAATAGTAGTTATCTATGAGGCATTTACTATAAAACTCATCTGAATCAAATATACTCCTAGAAAAAATTGTCAACAATTTACATTATTTGTTGTAAACACATATGATTGCACTAGAAGTCAGCGTTCACAGTCATTGTTAAGACTCTTAAATTGATACAATCTACTTGAACTTAAAAAGAGACTAAAAGTATTTATTATCTCAGGATGACCAAAGTGCTCTTGAACAACTGAGCGTGGAGGAGAGCATAATGGATTAAAATCACAACAGATCTTGTTTAGAATAGATTCCTTATGTCTTGGTCCCATCTAAAAGTTGTTTACAAGAATATCTTATATTAAAGGGTTAATATTTTTTTATTGTATGTATGCAACTCCCAATTGTTTTTGTGAATCTGCTCCGCTTAAAACAACATTTGGATTCAAGAAATAACACAACAAAGAATATATGCAGTCAGATTCTTTGATCTGAGGGCCTCTATTTCTAGCCGCTCTATCGCTGTGCATGGATTCTCCTTGACATTCTTCTTCTTGTATGCTAGCACAACAGAAGGATGTGAGTTGAAACAAATATCAGCGAGAGCAAGAGTCATTATGAATTTCTCCTTCAATAATATAAAAACTGAAAAAACTTCAGCCTCCACTTAATGCACTCATAACCACTCATAGTTGCATGTACACTTAAACGAATCTACATTAACCGCATTTAACACACGGATTATTTGAAAGGTCAGCTAACAAACTCAATGTCTGTGACAACATATCAAGTCAAGCTCAATCATTGTAGCATATCTACTGAAAGGAATGGCCTTTCATTATTCTTCAATGCATTTAAATTTCTACTATTACAATGGTTTCCTCTCAACAAACCTGATGGAAATTTTTCCATGGCTAATCATTTCAAGATTGTAATCCAATGATCTCACCCTCCCTGCATTGGTCCACTTCAATTTCAATACCTCTTTTCTTTGAGAATATTAGTTTCTTCTTGGTGACTGCATGAATCATATTGAAAAACTCGTTAAGTGCCCCACAAGAAATAAAATTGACAAATAAAAAAATAAGTTGAGAGAAGATGAGTAACTATTTGAAATGAGTCTCAGGTGAAGACATCCTTCATCTACATTCAAGTGGAGCGACCTCATGTTTGGCATAATTGCTTATGCTATTATTTTTCTTGGGACTATCGTACTTCACATTCTTCATGTAGAAAACAAAGGTTTTCTCACAAGGATCCAATGGAAAACAGTTACTTGTAATACTTAAAAAGAAAATTTTAAATGGGTTCCAATGGCTCTGGTTTTTTATTGGAGATGGATTTCACACACTCTGAGTTAGATTCAAACTCCATTTTGTTGATCTATTTCTTTGAGCTCTAGATATCAAGTTTTCAGCTTCCTCGAATATAGCCTATCGTGCACAACACTTACGCTATGTTTCATGGATATGGTTACATTATCAAATACGGATAGAGAATCAGATCTGAAACATACAGAGGAAAGCAATGGGATTAAAATTGAAAAGCTTATAGTTACAGTAGAGATTGTAGGAACAAAATGCAAATATTCCTGCCAAAATCCATTACAGTATAGTCCAGTTATTCTAGTATTAGATAATTCCTACTGAAATATTTGATTTTACTGTATGAAAGGTTTTAGTTGTGATGTTTGGAGTAGGCAGAGTCATCTTCTCCCTGATGATGAACAAAGGATCTCACTTGGAAAGTTAAAATCACAAAGTAAAATCCAGAAAATTCACTTGAGTTGAATTGCTGTAAATTTTTTAAAATTCTACATTTGTAAGTTTTTAAAATTCTACATTTGTAAGTGCAAAACATACAAGGATTGCTTACTCAATTCAGCTGTGAACTTTCATCTAAGACATAACATGACTAGAGAAAGTTCGAGTAGATTACAAAAAAATAAAGGTGTACATAAACACAATTAACTGCTATATTATTTACTTTTTGGAGCAGGCATTGCATCTTCAAATAAGACTCAAATACTCACAAATCCATGGTCACGAATCAAATACATGATATTTAAGTTGATTAATCATTTTTCAGAGTCTTTAAGTTTAATGCATGATATTTATGTAAGATGAACGTGTTGGTCTTATATTAGATAGCCTGGCTTGTTCTTTTTCTCACACTTTTAGATGCATTTTTTTTTACTGTTTTCTTCTTAATTGTTACACAAATAATATTTGGATGCTGCTGTACAAACAAGCGCTCTGCGTGAGCTGGAGTCCCTGCCATGAGCAAGTCTGTTTGAAGGTGGAAAGAGCAGAGAGAAGAGTATAAGATAAAAATCAATCTGCATTTAAGTTGACAAAATTCTCAACTAACAGTCTCGAGGATTGCAATGATTGCAGGATATGCACAAAAAATATTTATTGAAAAAGCTTTAGAAGCTTTCAAGCAAATGCAATTGGCAGGTGTAAAGCCAGACTCAACGGTCTTTGCCAGCACCCTCCCTACCAGTCCATCAAAGCATGATGAAGGTGGATTTTTGCGAAGCACAGAATATTTCAGGATGCAGTAACCACAAATCTCCTCAGGAATATCTGTTCATTTTAATCTATAAGTTCCAAATTCCAACAACATTGAAACAGAATATAATAAAATACTGTGTTGTCTTTCTATTAAAATACTGTGTTGTCTTTCTATTTCTATGTTTGTAAAGAGGACAAGTCAAAATTGCCACCATAAAACTTGTAGATATTTAATAGACTGAACATGCAAAAAGCACAAACATAACGTTAACATACTTGTTTTGATAAAGGAACTTGGTTTCGAAAATCCCAAACAACAATAGTCTTTTCAGTTTTCACTGGTATTTGTCTGAGAAATATCATAGGAGGATACAAAATTCTTCCCATCTTAGCTGAAATCAATATCCATGATTGGGCCAAGACCCCCTCAAATCTTACAAATTACCTTGCTCATTCTAATGTCCCAAAGCCTTATAGCATCTTTTGATCCACCAGATAAAATAGATGGAATTCTTGTGGAGCTGAATTTGTTGACCATGAATTTGCTTTAAGCCATTAATTACTATATGGGGAAGCCTTCAATTCAATCCAAGCAATTTTATAACATACAAACCTTCCCACATGAAGACTTTCATGGAGAATTATGGCTCCAAGCAGTGCCACAATAACTGTCACCAAAGGATTGAACATTGACATAAAAACATGGCCTTTCTTATGAATGAACCAAGTGGACAAATAGAATGTTATCCCCGAGCATATAATCCCCTGGAAGCAAAAGAGTTGTTTGACAGCTGTTCTAATCAAGAGCACACAATATATATCTACTAGATGAATGTAAGTAAATTGTACACGACACTATTATAGGAAAAGCAAGACTTTTGTCTTTTCATTTTGCGTGGACTTACAGTGTAAGTTACACTGAGGAGTTCAAGATACTTTCCAAACTACAAGATCATGCTGAAATATGAATGTTGCAATGGCGGACTGTATTGTTGCCAGAAAACACATTAATGCTGTAATTGACATTTGTGCTGGATAAAGCCTTGCAGTCTCTGCCTGAAGGTCAGCAAAAATCAATGGAGAAAAATGGCATTTTAGTCAACTGCTAGGAATAATGGGGCACCCGGTATAGTGAAACTGAAATGGAAAACCAGCCAAAACGATCTTAGATGACAAGATTTGAATTTAAGGTCAAATTCCAAAAAAATTGTTCATATTGAATATATATGAGAATAACTATGGATAAAGGTCAGAATCATTACCTGCATAATAATCCATGAGGACCAAAGAACACAGCTGCCTAGAAGAAGCAAAGGACTCACTTTCATATTTTGTGATACAAGATTTGGGATTTGAAATAAGCTATTCCACCCAAGGTGGCTTGAAGAAAACAAATTGGACACCAGAGGCCCTTTGTACAATGTCATGATGGTTGCACCACAAAAGCTGATAAAAGTTCCTGGAATTTTTGCTTGCCCTCCCATCTAAGTAATATTGACAGCCTGTAGCCTGGAGAAAGATGAGTGAAAGTGAGGAAAACATACAGTTAGGCAGGAAATGGATCACAATACAAATCTATGATTGAAGTACACATGAATTCCTTAGGAAGCAAAAGCTTCATTAAGCATGAATTATTTACCTAAAGGTAATAGCCATCAGAAATGTTACCACAGGAACCAGGTTGTTCATGGCTGATGTAAATGTGGGAGAAGCATAATGCAGCCCTGCAAAGTAGACATTTTGATTGATGGTAATCCTGCAAAAGCAAAGGCCAATCCATTAGGCCCAAAAAAAATTAGAATACCATTGTGAATCTTGTGTGCAGGCTTGTGGGTGAAAAAAGTTGTTTCTTTCTTGCTCTATGGCCATAATGCCTGCCTACGAGTCCAAATTATAGACTAACCATCCATCCTCACTTAACTAATTAGGATCTTACTCAGTTAGGAGCATTATTTAGGTGGGCATTGGATATATAAAACTGTATATAATTGATTTCCAAAAAGAAAGAAAGAACAAAAATCATAACTTAAATAGTATCAGCAAAGAATGTAAATCAGAAATCAGTCATTTAATTCAATAAAGGAAAGTGTATGGGACATCTTAAGAGCTATAACATATGTAGGATGAATTAACATAAATACATCAAATTGAGAAACACAAAGTCAAGAAATGATGTTTCAAGATAAATAAAAAGAATATACACAACCATTTTGTAAAGTCAGATAACACAAGAACATTTTATTTATAAACATGGCAAAACTATAGTGTACATAAATGTCATGATTAAACAAAAGGACTAGAAATAGCCTGGCTAAATCTATAGCTGAATATTTACAAGGGAATGTTACAAGGGTAGATTTCAAAGTCCTTAACTAATGTTACATTTGCAGAATGGGATTTGTGATGAGAAATTTTACATAGTTTACAACTAAAAATATGTGCTGGTTATATTTAACTCCGAAAAAGTATGAGGATGCAAAATATCATGGGATCTACAACATGTATACTAGTTAGCAAGCAAGCAAAAAATCTTGAAGTCAATTAGTGCTTTCCTCAGCATCATCTCAATTGTAATACTATAGAAGAAATGACAAAATGATACAAAAGAACAGAGGAAGGGACAACCTTATATAATTAACTATAAAACAGTCATGAGAGACACAAAGAAGCAGGACAATTACCTGATACCATATGCAGATTGCAGTCACAGGTATAAATATAATAGATAACTGACATGCTACCCCTGACATAACTGCTACAGTCCCTAAAAGCTGAATTGTTGAGAAGGAAAACCAACCCAATCTAGCAACAATTTCTAAATCTAATACAGATTGATCAGTTGATGCTTGTAGACATGATTTGAATTAGTAGTCAGTCATCAGCCACTTACTACAAGCTGCACAAGTGAATATATATATCAGTCAATCAGAGTAAAACCCTTCCATTTCTTCAAATGATATTCGAAGAAATTTTACAAATAATATACCAATCTGTAATCAAATTTATCTAATAGTGGAAAGCAGTCTATAATTGTATCTTCTAAACAATTTAGTAAGTAATAGAATGACCATTTGCAGTTTTAGAGAGGGAAAGTCTCACAAACCCTATTCAAGATCCGACAAACCGGTGTCCTATCAAAGAAGGGCATGGGGAGCATGAAAAATACAATAAAAGCATACCCAAAAAGAGTTTTTGTGACCTCAAAAGGCCCACTGTTGCAAGCAAAAATGTCCGTATCAACAAAAATACAGAACCTCCTATTTATATTGCAACATATACTAGAATGAGGAATACTGTGCTAATTATTGGTGCCATGTCTAGTGTAGGAGGAGAAGCCCATGCCATCAAATAGTTGCTTCCAACTTGGAACCCTTGAAAATTATGTTAAAAAGAGAAAAGACCCACCTATCCACAGAATCCATATCCACATCAAGGGCAGGCCATTTCAAAGAACCAAATGGAGTGAAAGATGATGCTGAAGATCCCCAGCAATGGTCACACTTACTGCCATGGCCAATGCCTTTGAGATCGAGGCGAGCTGGAGGAATCCCCTTCCCATAGCCATCTATATCACTTTCCAAGCACCAGCCATCTGAGTTCACCATAGCTCCATATGGGCTGCTCTTTGTGCTTGAAACCCTAGCGCCGTAGCCGGAAGTCGTGTGTTAAACATTAATTTTTTCTTTATTCTAAAAACTAGGCGACTCAAAAATTATGTTAATAGCAGCTGTCATTTTTTGTAAGGTGAAGAACTGGGATTATTTCCATTTCTAACATTTTCGTACCCAGAACAGCCCGCATGGCTTGCAAAATCCCATCATTACCCTTGCTACCCATATCGTACCAAATCCTGTAACAAACAGAAAATAGAAATGTCAGTGCAAAATATGAAAACAACACACAAACCAACAGAGACTACGCTCAATAGTTAGCGGTAGCAACCTAATAACACAAAATGAAACCCGAGCAAGGGAAACCTTAGAGGCTGTTCTTTGCTCTATATTTATGACTCAAGTGTAAAATCAGCCCAAGTGGAATGCTTGCAAAGAATGTACTGCAGGCCAGCCACGTCTCCCCTTGCATGCAAACACTGCAAACATGGAAAACATTGCTAAAACCCTAATCACTAGTGGAAGCATTATCATGCCACGCGCCCAGTACCAGGTCCACGTGCCCTTCTTGAAAAACCAGACAAAAGCTTAGGGATAGAACCGTAATATTTCGCCCTCTCCCGATGATTGGACAGACTGTTTAAAATTAATGTAAAAAAAATTAAACCCCCAGGAAATTAGGCACTCGTCAATCCAGGGCAAGATAAACTCTAATTTATTTTTTCAGAAAAATAAACAAAAAACAAAACTTTGTATTAGCGCTGTTTTATAGCCCACGCTCGGTTCCCAACACACTAATAAAATTGCATTTTGGCACACCGAAAACATTAGTCTCCTGCTTATAAAGGCAGGGACTAATAATGGGAAAGGAACCTCCTACATCTTTTCTGTGTTGAATTGTTTACTTTGTATGCTTTTTGTCGACTTATTTGTTCCATGTTTAATTCTTATTTTTTAATCAACATTTAGCTTCTAATTAATATGTTGCCATTTGTTTTTTTGTACGATGAGTTGGTTTCTTGAATTGCCCCAGGAGGAACCAAGATACATTGATGGAAGTGAGTTCTTATTGATACAAGACAATGAGAGAAAAGAAAAGAGTTCATTGTCATAACAAAAAGTTTTTTGTATGGTTCCTACTTACTTCGTATTTCTTTTTGATATAAAAAATCTCATTTAATCAGCCTTAGGGAGACTTGTTTAATCTTGTGTGTTTTTGTATTTTCTTCTGCACATGGAGGGATGTTGTAGAGTCTATGGGATGCTTGGCAACGGATGGATGAAGAAGCTATAGATAATATTTTGGTGACAGCCTGCGAAGAAATTCTGAAGACTATGTAGTCCGAATTAGTATCACTGCATAAACTTTGCATAAATTCAAAAAAGATGCCAGAAGCATTTAGCTTACCAAAAGTGTACAAGGTAGTCAAATTTGCTAAACCAAAGGAGTGTCATAGATTTTGCACTCAATTTCCACTTCTTTTGTCTGACAGCTCTTATTGGATTTTTTTTTCCTAAATGTTAAAAAGATCATTACACTATCTAGAGTATCATGGCAAATAATTATATAAACATTCTTATAAATATGATAAAAAAAACACTTATGAATTTTCTGTGGTAAATCTGATATATAGAACTAATCAAAATGAAGCCTAGTAGGATCAAAAAAAGCACCAAATTAACTGCTAACCATTTCTTTTACCTTTTTATCAAATTGCTATTAACCAGTGGAAGCTGACAATATAGAGGTTACTCATTTTTTCTGAAGAGGCCACAGGATCATGTGCATGTTGCTCTGTCAAATTACACCTGTCAGAACTCTTCCAACATGAAACTGAATTTATATTGACCGTTGTCTTTCTAGTGCATTTGAATTGAGTCCTTCACTTTTTGGTATAAAGAAATAGAGAAAAAAATATATTCTAATTACAGGTAGATCCTTTGCAAAAAATTTCAGGTTCTACCTATATTTATTATTGGCAATTATAAGTACTCTATTCTGGCCTCTATATGCAATTATTATTACAGAGGCAGCGTTGTTTGCAATAAGTTGCTAACTTTGGTCATTGGCCATCTCCAACTGAATACATACCTACAGAATGGCCACAAACAGATGAGTTGAATTACAGAGTCTTAAGGCTTCTCTCTTTGATTTCAAGAACATTATTCAATGTACTCCCTTGAAGATGACCAAGATTGGGGAATAAAAATAAAATATGAAGGATTCCTGGGTGGTCCTGCTACTCACTCCTGCATGATTAAAAAATCTAGAGTCAAGCGTCTAAGCGACAATCAAGTATGAATGAAAGTAAGTGCAATGATATTGATTAAAATGTATGATTTTTGGATACTTGTGTATTCAAGCATGTCATACAACATGGTTCTTAAAACCTGGAATGAAGATGTAGAAGGTAAAATAGTCCTCATTATAGTTGAATCCTAGCCTATCATAGTCATGAATGTTTTATCAGTATATTTAATCTTTGCATAACTGACTGAAAGAGCTTACCAATGCATCAAACGACATGAAGCTCAAGCATGCAGTGGAAAGAGGAGAGCAAAGGATTACAAGGACAAAAACAAAGCTGCTTTCATTCCATAAAAGAGTGTTTAGTCATTATACCTTCCCATTCCAGATTTTCATTGACAAATGAAGAGAAGGTTTACTGCAGGTTGCAACAGATTTCCAATAGGTGTTCATTGTTGGACGCGCCTTTGCAACTTATTTCAGGTTTCCATCAACAAACAAGCATTGTCTTCCATCCTCGAACACCTACGATAGACTTTTGTCAGATTTCTGACCATTCAAACGGCAGTAAGCATCAGTTTTTAAGACTTGTAGGGTTTTTAAGGTCTAATTTCTGTGAAAAGAGAATTAATTGATGCTTTTCAACATTGGCACTCTGTGTTCCATAATTCCTCATGTCCTAGGGTTTCACAACACTCAATTTTCAGATTTATATAAGGCAGCTAGGTTTGAAGGATTTCATTATGAAATATCACTTCTGAGTCATGGAAGCTCCATCCAAGTTGGTGTGCAAGTAACTGAAGGTCAGCGACACACGGCTAGGGCATGTGAACATGTAAGAAGTTGATTTGGAGGATAGGATCAAGAGTGGCAACAAAATTACCAAGAGTTTGCAAGCTAAACACTTGGCATGCAAGCATTTCATGGTAATGGACTTTTGTATGTCGTATAAACAGGCTTTTGCATATTTTAATTGGTATATTGTCAGGTATTGGAAAATTCGTCTGTTGTCATCAAATGAAAACGCCATGATGATGCTTTGAGGGTTTGACGAGATGTAAGTCCACCACCAAAGCCCACGCAGCAACGTCAAATAAGAAGAAAAAATGCTCACCATTATGAAAGAAATCCACCTCTATAATGAACTTGTAGGATAAGGATTAGTAAATTCTAGGGCAAAAAGAAATATCTTTTTTAAAAAAGAAGTTTTTACATACGCCCTGTTGTTAGCTTCTTTGACTTGCAATGGTTGAACGAAATCTTGCGATAAAAAACCAGAGTTCGGCGATTCACTTTTGAAGATACCCATCTTCCTTCACTGTAAGCTACTAGTGGGTTCATATCGTTATACTTTGTGACTTTCGAACGATTCTACATTGCTCAATAGACCGTTGCATGCAGTTGTCACTACAAAGCTAGTCAGACGAACCTGTCGTTGCATGGGGTAGAGGGTATCCTTCCAGTATGAACAGGTGTCTGAGCAAAAAGGATTGCGCAAAGACTATTGCATTCCCATTCCTCCTTTTGAAAGGAGCCATAAAGGACCAATGTTCACAGCAAAGATGTAGAATCTGTGCAATATTGCCACACGAAATGCCAGGGCTGTGGTTAATTCAGCCAGCTTCCAATAGATCAGCATGGATTTGTTGGAATTACTCCCAACTGCTTGCATTAATTTCACTGTACTCTTTGCTCTTTGCAGCGATAAAATATTGTGATCTCTTTCACACGCCATCCACACTGCCACCGACATTGCATCTATGACAGTTTTTTGAATGAAATTTTAATTGCATGATCTTATTAGTAAGATTGACACACATCTAAAAAGTATTGTAATTAATGCTTGGTCTCTTTCTTTTTGCTTGTTTTTGCTGGGTATATACGTTGGCTCAGAGGTCCTTTTTATGTAGGTATGAAACATAAAACAGAAATGGGTGCAGTGGCTAGCATTGCTGTTGAAACAGCCATTGGAATAGGGGATAATGAATTTCAGTACTTTCTGGGCTTATCAAAGAGTAGCAGCTCTGTAATCAGTTTATGATGACAGTCAATTGTGTGGTTTGATAAATATGAAATATAAATTATTTTAAAAAATTTGTGTTTATTTTCTGCACTCTGTTTTTTTTGGGGGGGGGGGGTTTAGTTTTATCCTCTGCCTCTTCCCTTCTATTGGTATCAGAGCTGAAGGTTATTGGGTAAAGTGATTGAGAAAATTTTCAAAGAGTTAAAATGGTTTTTCAAGCAAGTTATTTGCAGTCATGGCAGCTCTAAGCACAAGTTTAACAAATCCACAAATCTCACAGTTCAATGGGAAAAATTATGACTATTGGGCAATCACAATGAAGGCATTGTTTTGTGCTCCAGATTTATGGGAGTTTGTTGAAAATGGCTATTCAAAACCACCAAATACAATAATATATAATGCATTAACTCAAGTAGAGAAAGACTTATTGAAGAAAACAGAAAAAAATATTCAAAAGCTCTCTTCTTCATCTTTCAAAGAGTGCATGAGAGCATTTTTCCGATGATTCAAAGTGCAAAAAAATCAAAACAAGCATGGAATATACTTCAAACATCCTATCAAGGTATGGAAAAAATTAAAACAGCTAAGTTACAAATACTAAGAAGGGATTTTGAAACAATATATATGAAGGACAATGAATCAGTAGATTTATTCTTCACCTAGATCATTGGACCGGTAAATCAAATTAGATAGCATGGTGAGACACTTGAAGATAGAAGAGTGGTTGAAAAAATTCTAAGGAGTTTACCCACAAAATTTGAGACAATTGTTGTAACCATAGAGGAAACAAAGGACCTCACACAGTTTTCAGTTGATGAGCTACATTCATCATTCATTTCTCATGAGCATAGGTTGAGCAGGTCAGCAAATTTATCATTGGAGTGTGCTTTTAAAACACAAGCTTCATTCAGTCATTGTAGAGGTAGAGGAAGATCAAGTTTTAGAGGAAGAGGAAGAGGAAGAAACTCTTATAGAGGTGGGAGAAGCAGCCCATCAACCTCAAGTGGAAGAGGTAGCAGCCAATATCCAAGTCAAAACCTATCTCAAAATCAGCCTCAAGGCCAAAGGTATGAAAAAAATCAAGTCCAATGTCACTATTGCAAAAAATATGGGCATCATTTGAGTGAATGTAGAAAGAAACAATATGATTCTAGACAACAAAATGTAAATTTCACAAAAGAAAACCAAAACCAAAAATTAGAACAAAACGCTATGTTTTTAGCATGCAATGTTGCACAAGCAAATGAAAAAGATGTATGGTTTTTAGACTCAGGTCGCAGCAATCATATGACAGGGAATTTAGAAAAAATTTCTAGTTTGGATGAGAGTGTAAAATTTGATGTCACATTGGGAAATAACAACAAAGTCGAAGTTAAAGGAAAAGGGAACATCAATATTCTAACTAAACAAGGGGAGAAGAAGTATATTTTAGATGTGTATTTTGTGCTTGGTTTAAAACACAATTTAATGAGTATTGGGCAGCTTGTTCAAAAGGGTTATAGAGTATTTTTCAAAAACAAAAAATACACAATTTTAGACAAATATCCAAGCAATCAGCTTATAGCAAAAGTCCAAATGAGCAGTAATAGGATGTTTCCCTTAAGGATAAAACCAGAATTGAATGTAGAGCTTGCTCAAGAACACCCCTCATTGAACCCACAAGTGCATGAAGAAAAAGTTGCAGCAGTCATACAAACAATCTTTCAAGCTGAAATTAAGGATGAAAATTGGCTATGGCACCTAAGATTTGGACATTTAAACTTTTGAAGCTTAAATTTATTGCATAGGAAAAGAATGGTGAAGGGGCTGCCTCTAATAGAAAAACCAAATAGAATATGTGAAGTTGCATCTTGAGAAAACAACATAAAGAAACATTTTCAATAGGGAAGTCAATTCGTGCAAATAAACCATTGGAGATTGTTCATTCAGATTTGTGTGGACCAATGCAAACAACCTCCATTGGTGGAAGCTACTACTTCTTGACATTCATTGATGACTACACAAGAAAGATATGGTTCTACTTTGTAAAACATAAGAATGAAGTGTTTGATTACTTTCGTCAGTTCAAGGCTCTTGTTGAGAAGCAAAGTGGGCATCACATCAAAGCATTGAGAACGAATAGAAGTTTTTCATTTGAATACATTTCAAATGACTTCATAAATTTTTGCAAAGACCATGGAATCCACAAACAATTTACTACTAGATACACCCCTTAGCAAAATGGGGTAGCTGAAAGAAAAAATAGAACAATTATGGAAATGGCAAGATGGATGTTAAAAGCAAAACATTTGTCAAATGAGTATTGGGTTGAAGTTGTAGCATGTGCAACATATATAATTAATAGATTGCCCACTAAAAGTGTCATCAATATGATTCTTGAAGAAGCATGGAGTGGAAGAAAGCATAATGTTTCACACATAAGAGTATTTGGATGTGTAGCATATGCACATGTGCTGGATGAATTGAGAAGAAAGTTGGACAACAAAGAAGAAAAATGCATATTTGTGGGATACAATGATGAATCCAAGACATACAGGGTATTCAATCCAATCAGCAAGAAGGTTATAATTAGCAGAGATGTGCAGTTCATAGAAGATGAAGCATGGGATGGAACTTTGGATAAAACAATCAATATTGCAGCCAACTTGCCACAAGAAGATAATGAAGTATTTATACCAACAAATACTCCATCAAATGTGACTCCTTCCACACCCATTCAGGGTCAACAAAGTAGTCAAGTGACACCATCATCAAGTGTAAGGGCAGCCTCAAGCATTCATACAAGCACTCCAACAAATGGACAACAAACACCATCAACAATAGGCACTCAAAATACAGGCTTAAGGAGACATAAAATCAAAAGTTTAAAAGAGATTTATACATTCATACATGTCAAACTCCACACTAGCAAGCTTAAGGAGACAAAAAATGAGAAGTTTAAGAGAGATTTATGAGAAAAATGATGGTGAAAATAATGCAGGTCAGAATTCTCTTTTTGCTTTGTATTCACATGTTGAAGATCCAATTCATTTTGAAGATGCCATTAAAGAAGAAAAATGGGTGCACGCAATGGATGAAGAAATAGATGCTATTGAAAAGAATCAAACATAGGAGATAGTGAATCTTCCACAAGGAAAAGAAGTGATAGGAGTGAAGTGGGTTTACAAGACAAAATTGAATGCAAATTGTATGTGCAAAGACACAAGGCAAGGCTTGTAGCAAAAGTTTATTCACAACAATCTGAGATAGAATACAATGAGACATTTGCACCAGTAGCCGGTCTAGACACCATGAGAACAATACTAGCCATAGCAGCTCAAAACAAGTGGGTAGTATATCAAATGGATGTGAAATCAGCTTTTTTAAATGGCATATTAGAAGAAGAGGTCTATGTGGAGCAGCCACCTGGGTATGAGATTTTGGGTCATGAAGACAAGGTTTACAAGCTCAAGAAGGCACTCTATGGACTTAAACAAGCTCCAAGGGCTTGGTATAGTAGAATTGATTCTTACCTTTTGCAAAAATGGCTTCAATAGGTGCAGCAGTGAGCCTACATTGTATACCAACATGAATGAGCAAGGTGAGATCATAATTGTATGCTTATATGTTGATGACTTGATATCCACTGGTGATTTATCAATTGACATGTTCAAATCAGCTATGAAGAAAGAATTTGAGATGACCAATTTGGGTTTAATGAAGTATTTTCTTGGCATTGAAGTAAGTCAAATTGAGAAAGGTATATTCATCTCACAATCTAAGTATGCAAATGATAACTTGAAGAGGTTTAATATGATGAATTCCAAATCAACCCCAACACCAATAGTGGCAGGTTTGAAATTGAACAAAGATGACAAAGAAGTAGATGTAAATCCAACCTTGTACCAAAAGCTTGTTGGTAGTCTTATGCATTTAACAACCACAAGACCAGATGTAATGTTTGGAGTTAGTCTCATTTCAAGGTTCATGGAATCTTCAAAAGTTTTTCATTGGCAAGTTGGAAAAAGAATTTTGAAATATAGTAGTGGAACAAGGAACTATGAAACTCTTTACTCAAAGACAAGTGATTTCAAGTTGATAGTATACACTGATAGTGATTGTGCAAGAAGTATAGATGATAGGAAGAGCACTTCTAGTTACATTTTTCACTTTGGATTAGATGTAGTATCTTGGGCATCAAAGAAACAACCAATAGTCACTCTTTCATCAGCTGAAGCAGAGTATGTAGCAGCTATAGGGGTAGCATGTCAAGCGGTATGGATGAGAAGAATGCTAAAAGAATTGAGGTATGGACAAGAAGAGGAAAAAAATATATATTGTAACAACAACTCAGCCATAGCACTATCTAAGAACCCGGTCTTTCATAAAATGAGCAAGCATATAGATACAAGGTATCATTTCATCAAGGAGTTGATCAACAATGGAGAAATCATTTTAGAACATTGCAGGTCAGAAGATTAATTTGCTGACATTTTCACCAAGGCATTGGGAAAAGAAATTTTTGTGCATCAACAAAACAATTTGAGCATAGTAGATGGTAGTTATGATTAAGGGGGAGTGTTGGAATTACTCCCAACTGCTTGCATTAATTTCACCGTACTCTTTTCTCTTTGCAGTGATAACATATTATGATCTCTTTCACACGCCATCCACACTGCCACCGGCATTACATCTATGACAGTTTTTTGAATGAAATTTTAATTGCATGATCTTATTAGTAAGATTGACACACATCTAAAAAGTATTGTAATTAATGCTTTGTCTCTTTCTTTTTGCTTGTTTTTGTTGGGCATATATGTTGGCTCAGAGGTCCTTTTTTATGTAGGTATGAAACATAAAACAGAAATGGGTGCAGCGACTATCATTGCTATTAAAACAGCCATTGGAATAGGGGATAATGAAGTTCAATACTCTCTGAGCTTATCAAAGAGCAGCAGCTCTGTAATCAGTTTATGATGACAGACAATTGTGTGGTTTGATAAATATGAAATATAAATCATTTTGAAAAATTTGTGTTTATTTTCTACACTCTATTTTTTTTTTGGGGGGGTTTAGTTTTATCCTCTGCCTCTTCCCTTCAGGATTGCATGATACATTGCATGAAATATGTGAAAATTATCTCCAAAAGTATACAAGGAACTATCACAAAACCATTTTCCACCATTTACATTCTATATTCGTGTTACTAATCATCATTACATGCATTACAACTGAACTCCTATGTTACCTTGGAAGAAGTACAACTGAACTTCTATATTCCTGTGGAAAGAAGTCTACCCAACTTGTACGCTCCATATTTAATATTCAACTTAGATTTACTACAGTTTTTTTATGTACACAGATCATTTATGAATCGATTTTCATGTCAGCAATGTAATTAATAAACTAGCTTACATATCTTTAAATAATCTATATAATCAACAGCCGCAAAGCAGAGAAGTTCTTGTGAAAATGTGTAAGAATAGTCATGTTTTTATTTGTTGTGTATAGTGTATTTGTAATAATATATTTATTTGTTGCATCATAATATAATATCATTGGATTATATTATTAAGGTTATGGTTATTGTTAAGTCTATGATTAGGGTTACGGTTAGGATTAGGGTTATGGTTAGGGTTAGGGTTAAAGATAACAACAGGGCTAAGGTTAGAGTTATGGTTAGGAGTAGGGTTACAATAACTCATTTAAATATAAATATAACATTGATTATAAGTCGTGGGTAAGTTTTAATTGTGATAGTTGAGGATATTAATTGACTTAAACACAATATAAAATATTTTAAATTTATTTATCAATATAACCTAATTTAGATGTGAAATTTTTTCATGAAACGTGATGAATTAGTGTGAATGTTTGTTTTAAAGTTTTTTTTTTTGTATTTCATTGCTATGTTTTGTGTAACTTGTCATTACAATGTAAGTTGGACATTCTTTTTCATAATGAAAGTTGTTGAATGAAGGAAAAAAGTTTGAAAGTAAAACATAACATTAAATAACAAAAGAGAGGATATATAAAACACATTTAACATTTTATTTATGAAAAATAAATTATGTATGCTTGTAGCTATAAAATAATAACTTGTAAAACATTTAATAAATTATGTATTTTTGCACTTCAATATTTGTATGATTAAAATAAAAAATATTTGATTCTTTTTATAGAGAAGGAATAGTTGGGTAGATACTCAAAACAATAGTATGATACTAAATATGGTTCAAGTAGATTTGAAAAACTTTGATAATATGAGGGGCATTTTTCCTTGTATTTTTGCCATAGTATAATTTCCTTAAAAAATTGTAAAATGCAATTATTTTGTCATAAGAGGCATGAATTTTTTGACATTTTCCTCCATTGTATGACCTCTTCTTGTAATTATTTGAAATGGATCTTGCAAATTTTTCAATATCATTTTCATTAAATCCATTTGAATTTAAAAAAAATTTGATAATAATCGACTTGTGATAGACACTTCTAAATCAATACTCAATAAAAATTATTTGAATTTGTTGCAAAAGATTTTCAAAAGAGATTTTACCTAATATTAGTTTAGAGGATAAAAAATTATATATTGAACATTGCAAATACATATACAAATGATCAAACATATAATGCTACTATATAAAACTATAAAAATCGAACAATATTTAACAAGATTGTCCATACAAAATAATTTGGTTTTTTTATAACATTACAAATAAAAATATTCTCTAGTAAACTTCAAAATAAGACAATGAAATCAAGCCTAGCCTTTAAAGTCCAAACACACATCCTGCTTGCTTCTTTAACTCATTGCTTGTCTTAGCAAATAGGCAACATGTTCTCTAGTTGTTTGAGATTAAGATTTAATTTTTAAGTACATAGGACTTGCTACTCTTCCCATTTCCTAAACTAAAAACCCTATCCAATCCATCCTTTGGCAGGGTCCTGGTTTGTGTTTCCTATGGCTCCTATCTTACCTAATGAACCTGAGATTTCATAGGTTTCCTTCAAGCAATCATTTCAGCAGTCCATCCAATCAAGTTCTAGACAACCTAATCTTTATTGGCTCTCTGACAAGTCATTGGAAGGCAGTGTGTAAGGATTACTCATGCAGTTTTCCTCGCATACAGACCCCCAATGAATATTAGATTAAGGTTTCCACCAGAAATCAATAATCTAAAAGTCAATAAACATCTTGTTGAGAAAATCAATATGTTGCTAGTTTACTTTATTGTCAGTTTGGTAGGGATGCATGCAACCTCTATGTCATGAGTTCTTCCATTTTTTTATGGGATAGAATCTTTCTCCAAATATCCAGCTACCACAATGGTGGACATTTGAATTTCTGGAGGGCCCGATTTTTCTTTGAAATCACATATTTTTAGAAAATATGATTTTGAAAAAGTTTCTAATTTAAAGAATTCCAGTATGAAGAGGGTTTGATCCGAAGCCACCTTCTGATAAACCCCTTGGATCGAACCCACTAGTTTTAAACCATACCTATAGCAAAGTCTCCTTTACACCTATCAAAATGCTGATAATAAACCACTTTTGATTTACCTTTCAGGGGATCAAATGAATGTATTTAAAATTTATTTTTTGTAAGTATGTATTCATTATTATAAACTTCCCAAAAGGTATAATATTAAATAAATTTAATTTTATTATTATATTTATTTTTTATTTCTTGTGAATGTAGGTTTTTCACCGAAATCAAGCTCTCTATTCTGCACATGTGGAAAAATAGTAGATTATAAAAAAAAATTTGAAAAATATTAGTGCACTAGATATTGAAGACCTTGATCCAAGAAAAGAAGAAACTAAATTTTGGTACTTCTAAAAAAAAAGTTGCAGCGTTGCTCTGGAATTAAACATGCTGTTTGAATATAATTGGTTTGAATTTGGAAACTTGGAACAAGAAAAAAATTCAATAAAACTATATAGAACGGAGCACTAGATATCAGAGTTACAATTTAATTAAAAGAATTAAATTTATCTATGGAAAAAAGTTATCAATAACATTTATCTACGGTGGAAAAATACTTTAAAATGTTGTTTCACACCAAAAAGTTCGGGGAGATGGAAAGTGCAATCGTTCAAAATTTTGAAAAAAATATATTTAGAATCTATAGACAAAATGTCCTTGAAACTCTAGTTTTCATCATCTTCAAATTCCTCATGGTTTAGCTGCTATAGGTGCCCGAAAGTGAAGATTTAGTTAAAAAAAAATATTTCAGTGTCCAGTTTGGCCAAAAATTGTAAACCACTATTGTGGGATCACCCAGAAAAAACAAAATAATAGCTAGATGGCTCACATAAACTTATCATTATGTAAGTACCCCATTCCTCCATGTTTACTTCAGAGCAATTGAGGAACAGTGAACAAATTTAACAAGCTAAACGTGTTGTCACATTCAGTACTAGCAGCTGCAAATATTGGTAGCTAAAAGAAGAATCTAAATTTAGTTTGATATAATTTCCTTAATGTATACAATCAACATATAATGAACTTATAAATCATGACTAAAGCTAACATTAACCTAATTCCATAACACAATGGTGCTGTATTTGGTAATAATAGCATTCGAAGGTGCACCAGGGCTCAAGGTCAAAACTACTTTGTAGCTTACAGTAGAACAACAAACCAAATAACAATTTGAAACAATTACACAACTTATAGACTCACAATGTTTGGATTGTTAGTGCCCAAGTGTTAATAATAGGATTTCCATTGCCTGTGACATTATTTCCAATCTACCCTAAAGCTTAGGAACTCTAAAATTGAAATCACAAACCATTTACCACTTCTTAATCAAAAATGAGAAAGAATACATTCCCCTTAGCAAGAAATAGCAAACCATGTAATCTATAATTCATATCTCAAAGCATCTTTCTTGACCTCTAAGCAGAAAGATGATATTGAAACTCATATTTAAGTAAGCTAAAAAGCATACCTAATCCTTGTTCTTACTCTGTACTCAACTGGTAATTTTATCAAAGTTATGTTGACAACAATTTCAATTATTAAGCACAAATTCATTGATTTTAAATATCAGAAAAAAGGAAAGCAAGTATTGGGGACACTTGTAATTCCACAACATACTTTTCCAACTTATCGTAATGCAACAAAGAAGTTTTCCTCTTCTTCATGAGTCCATGCAGCCCATTATGGAGTGGTTTTCTTGCCTGTATCAATAAAGCTGGTAATTTATTTATTCCTTTGTCAAAAAAATCATAAAAAGAAATAAATATTGCCATGTTTGAATCTAAATGTAGAAAACTAATGAAAGAAATTTAATTTACAACTTTATTGGCAATAAAATAATCTTATGGCATAATTTATGTGTATAAATTCCCACTCCTTGTCACTTCATAATCTAATTTTATACTTATAAATTAATATTTCTATTAAGAGAGATACATTCATTAGAAAAAAACTTCTTTAATAGTCAAACTGGTGCAGGTAAAGCACAAGGAATAGGAATAGTACTAATGTGTCCCTGCAAAATAGGAATGCGAACTCTACATCATACATATATCTCTTTCTTTTAGCTAAAGTATGGAGGTTAGAAGCAACAAAGCCCCAACTCAAAAGACCATTGGAGGGAAAATTTGCAGAACTTGCCCTAGCTGTATGTACCAAAACAAAGGAGGCTAAGGAAGTAATTTGTAGAATCATAGAGGTGATAGGATTTTGGCCTCAAATTCATTAACTTAGAAATAATTATGGAGATCACATACAGTTGAATATATTTAAGATGGCCTTTGGCATTATTAGAGAGTCTAGAAGTTGCAATCAAAGAAAAAGACTACTGCTAACAAGAAATTGGAGAATATAAAGAAAAATGTTGAATCAACGACTGTTTCAACATAGCTCCTATCCTTTCCCCTGTTCATGCCTCTCATTTTATTACTGCAATGACTTTCCTTGTTGGTGCACTTGACACAAGAAATGTAATTTCATTTTTACTTCTTCCCTATTACTGCACTTGACACACGAACTAGGAAAACATGCCTTCCTTCATAAATTCACAGGTATGGTGTTTGGGGATGTCATGCAGGGTTTTACAAGTCAAAGGGCAACAAAAATGCCTTGAAAACTTTGTAAATGTTGGAATCACTATTCTGGTATGACTCATAGCTGGAAATGATTAATTTTTCAACTTGTTTGGTAACATAGCATAAAATGGTGGGAAATTTTTCTTTAAGATTCTCTACTGGGAATAACATTTTTAGGCCCTAATTTTAAAATTTATGCATTGGAGAAACACAGACACATCATTAGAACTTGTCTAATTCCTACATGAATTGATTAATAAGTAATCCTTTTCAGTATTACATTTACATAAAAAATTTGCACACTTTAGAAATGAACGTAAGCTAAATATTAATTTGGTGGATAGTATGACAACAACAATTTAAGGTGAACGAGAATTACCATTGGAGCAGCTAGCATGGAAGTTCCAGAATCTGCAATGGCAGCACAACCTCCAACATAGAAGCTTGTAATAAAATTCCATTCATTATTTGAATTCTAAAGTGTCATTACACTAATATTGAACTATTATAACAAAAGAAAGGTCTAGAAAGCATATTGTCACCTGTTGATTCACCACTAATAAGAAAGTCTCCCATATCGAACTGAAACAATTTACATTGTACAATAATAAGTTAGGAAAGTGGAAGGGTGAACATCTCTCCACCCAAAGAATGGTCTACTAAACGAATACATGAACCCTTGCATAAAATATCAAAATCATTCTACACCCTACCTGCCAATATCCCTTTCTTGTAATAGGAAGATATGTATGGTTTCCCTTGAAGTGTTCAAAATCAACACCTCCAAATACAATCTCCCCACCTTCCTCTTCATCTGCATTTTTTTTTCATCCAAAAAGAAAAGACTGGTTTTTGGACAAGACCCTATTCAATCATGTTATACCTATAGAGAAGCGGGAAGAAAATAAGTTAAAAAGACTAAAAACTGCATAGACTTATGCAGTGATGAAAGGATTACACTTACTATCAAAGTGTAAGAGCATCATAAAAATTTAGCTTGTTAGAGAAGCCAAAAAAACTAGGATGGCATTTGTTGTGTGCTTGCAATACAGGAGCAAACTAAGAGATTCACACAATCAAAAAGTTCATTATAGAGAAGAGACAAACAACACTCACCAAAATGGAACAACCTTCTATTCTTGAAAATCATTACTTCTTTACAAAATATAGAATGAAATCCTTACCAACAAAAAATAAGTAGAAAAAATAGTTTACTGTTAGGAGACAAAGCATATAGGAAGAGGCAGGTAAACTGTAAAACAAAAAAGATTGTTTATTTGAATATTTAGATGCAAAGGAGTAAGAACTCTTGGAAATCAGAAATTTGGAAAAGCAAGAAAATTAATTATGTGATAGGTCGAATGTGAGCATTAGAAAATGAGCAACAAACTAAAGAGTGCAAATAAACACCAAAACAACCTACACCTCAAGATTAGCCTAAGTTGGAAACAACACAAGATAAAAGTAACAAATGGAACATTATACCTTGTCTCGAATCGATCCTTTGGTTGGCCCTTCGATCTTTGATGTGTATGCTCCTTGGATGGCACAAGATGCAAGCTAAAAGGTGATGTGAGGATGAGTGCAAATGGATGAAAACATGAAAATGGCTAAGTATAGATTGAGAAATAAAATTGTAAGAGTTTGGCTAGCAAAATGATCTCCCCTAAAATGAGAGAAAAGAGGGGGTATTTATAGGAATTTTGAGAATTCCTAGAGGAGATGGGTGGCCAAGATTGAGCCACCAATGATCAAGATGTAGGGTTAAGGTGAGTTGAGAACTCACAAGCCCTCACATTTTGACATGTGGCATGTGATATAGCCCTAAAAGGTGAAGTGGACATGAGGTGGAAGGAGAAGTACATGACATGGAGGGGGTACAAAGTACCTTGGGATTGGACAAGATCTCCTCATAAAGGAGGTCCTTGTCCCCATGTGGGTGAGAAGACATGTGAGGAATTAAAAATTCCTCAAATATTCTCATGGGGAGATGGGAAAGAATAAAGAATAAGTGAATGACATGTGGGGAGAAGTGAAAGAATTAAAAATTCCTTTTGGGTGCCTTGGGGGATTAAAATGTGAATTAAAAATTCACATAGGGAAGTGGAGTGCCTTGCCCAAAAGGAGAAAGCCTTTAATAAGATTGATTTAAGGACACATGCCACAAGTGGGAGGAGGATTAGGTTAGGCTAACCAAATGATTAAGGTTGTGCAAGTACTTAGTTAGATGGACTAATGACTCATTAGGAGCAAGTGGGAGATTATGGAGGATGTGACCCTAATGATGATTAAGGGTGTGCACATGCTAACCCTAGTTAATTATAAAAAGATGAAGTAATTAAGATGGATTAGGGATTGACTTGCAAAAGTTGGAGGATGTGACCATGAGAGAGAAAAGAGGAATTAAAAATGAATTTTAATTTCAAAAGGGGAATATGACTTGTTGGTGTGAATAATTGTCTTGTACCTAGCTAATTCATTCACTAGGTAAATTAGGGGACATATTCACATGGATAAGTTTACTTAGGTAAAAGATTCTTTCTAGAAGGCTTAGTTGGCTTATCTAGAACTTATCTTATCTAGCTAGGATGCATCATTTCCTAGGTGATTAGGTTGTTGGTTGTCTCATGTCATAGGATAATGACATTTGTCAACATCATATTCATTCCTATCTCTCAACCTTGCCCATATAAGCAAGGTATCTCTTGTACATTGGTATTCAAGCTGATCAAGCAATAGCAATCAAGCAATCAATCAATCTTGCATTGTGAAGCAAGCTTTCTTGCCATTCTCTCTCTTGTGGAAGTGGTTTTGGTCGCAACTGATCTTGGGGGTGTTGAGGAGTCACCATTAACTCCCTACATGACTAAATTAAATAAAATGGTATATTTATTTAATTTAGAGGAGGAAGAGGGGTAAAGTATTTATTAAATTAAATACTTTAGGACCCTTATGTAAGATGGCAGGTATTAATTAAACAAATGGTTTAATTAATATTGACAGAGGGGAAGAGCAATTGGATGAATAAGGAGACGCGTTTGATCATATAGAAGTGATTAAATTGGACGTCTACATTTTGCCCCTCTTCGAAATACTATTAGAATAATAGGGTTTCAAAGAAAAATAGAATGCAGATGGCTCTATACAGGAAGAGATCAGAAAAAGAGATGTCCCAGCATGGGGGAATGCATGTGAGCTGCCCCAAATGGGGGGAATGCGAAGAGGATGCCCCAGTCCAACGAAGGTAGGCTTAGAGCGATGGGTTAGGAGGGAATGGTAGGGTATGCCCCCTCGAGAAGGGGGACGGGGGAGGAAAAGGGAGCCCCGGTCAACTTCTCGAAAGTATGGAGTGGTACATGTTGTTGGAAAGAGCACGAAAAAAAGAGAACGGCGCTTGAACGGAGTTAATCGGATAAACGATGTGCAAATGGCGGCCCCGGGAAGAAAGAGGATGGATGAATTAATTGGAGGAATTTTTAGTTAAAA
>VDFB02000017.1:374854781-374881941 GCA_007258455.2 Sequoia sempervirens | reverse complement strand
CATAGGCTATCCCAAGAATATATGCCAGTCCCTATTAATTTCATGAGCAATTACGATAAGTACCTCGCTTACTGATAAATACTTAGTGGGTTGAGCCACTCTAAAAAGAAAGAAACAAAAGAGGACAGGTTAGTCGAATGCCTCTGGCATAGCTTTCTACTAAAAATTAAGTGGAACACTCATATCATAATATTAATATTACAATAGGCAATAATCAATTTAGCGTCACTATTTACTAATGCAAAGAAAAAAAGAAGGGAAAATTATTGAAGATCATACGTTCACTAGAATCGAAATTAATTTACCTGTTTGCAATCACTTCCAAGAAAGATTTGATGTAATAGGTATCACTGCTAGAATGTTTAGAAACTTTACTGCTGACATAGTAAGTGATTGAACAACACCCTGCTAAAATCTTGTCACCCCTAGTATCACGTATGGTAATATAGGCGGCGCCTGTCATGCTTTGCTACGGTTACGGGAATTCAAACTTGTCTTGTCTTATCGATCACAATTTAAGTACAGCTGCAAAACTATAGGTAAATACCCACCGTAAAAACTTTGGAATAGAACCATTGCCTCTATTAATGAAGTAACAAAGGAAAACGTTAACTTTCCTTAAAAAGGAAATTCTAATCTTAGCTTCTAAGAGTTTCACGTATTCCTCAAGTTTAAGGTTCCCTTATTAAAGAGAATATATTCTACTCCCTTTTAAAGAGGTAAAATAAACATAAAATAAGGAACCTAATAATTAGAGTATGTGTAAAGAAAATTAGAAAGAAAATAAGGTTTAGGATTTGCTTCTTCTTCTTAGAAAGAAATAATTCCTTTTGTTGTTTTATGTTTCTTTCATAGTAAAATAATATTTATAGAAAATAATATATTAGGTTGAAGGTGATATTCCTTTTATTTATGATTTAAAATTTGTTTTCTGAAATAAATAGAATATATATAAAAGATATGCCTTCTTATTTTATATATGAAAATTCTTATTATTATAATAATAATTTTAAATTACTTCTTAAATTAAATAGAATATTTATGCATATATATGATATGTGTATATATATACACATTAAAATATAAATAAGTAAATGGATAATAGATGAACAAGGAAATGAGACAATTATAAATCATCATGTCCTTAGGATTGAAGGGAAATGTTAGTATCGTTAAACACCTTATGTAATACTAAGGATATCGGCAATAAACTAAAAAAAGGACGATGCTGGAAATATAATCTAGGTGGTGTTAATACATTTGTCAAGTGGTGATATGGCTTTTGAGCGAACCATTATGAGTGTTGAGTTTGGCTATTAGAATTATACTACCCATGATAATTAAATAGATAAGTATATTTATATATATAAACAAACACTTTCTATCTTGGGTGTAACTTTTATTAATATTATGTATACGGACATACCAGTTAAGATGCTGACAGTTACACAGAATATCACAATCATAAAGGTAACTATATTAATGGCATTATTAATATATTTACTACATTAATATCAATAAAAACGAATTGCATTTTTTTGGCCTTAAAGAGCAAAATACACGTAATGACTCCTCGTGTACCCCAAGGGATGTGTGTTAAGGAATCTATTTAAATGAAATTCATGTTATGACTTAATGTGTATTACATGTATGTTATGTTTACTTTAAAAAAAAAATTGTGCTGTAATTATTGTGTTATTGTCCTTTGGGGTTCACACGGCGGGGCGTTACATTGTATATCCCAAAGTGTTGCATTTTAAACATCTGACCTGATTAACAAAACCAAAGTACTTCTTATGTCCAAGCCTTGGTATTCCAAAAGTCATACTTCTTATTTTCAATAGAATCTAAGGGTATTGTGGGTGGAACAATATACCCATCTAGAACTATGCTCCATACATCAAGATCAATTGAAACGAGATATGTTTCCATTCTTATTTTCTAGAACACATAGTTTGTACCATTAAACAGTGGAGCTCTAGTCACAAAAGTACCTTCTTGAACTTGTGACTTGTTTGAAAAACTTCCAAAAACCAAAATCTATCCTAGGTGGATTAGACCTATGAAAGGACCCTATGCTTTGATACAATTTTTTGGAAGACTAGAATCATTAAGAGGGGGTGGGGGTGAATCAGTGATTTATGAAAGCCACAAACTTTTTCGAAACCAAGAATTTATTTTTTCTTTTGAACCAAGAGGACGAATGGAAGTTTGTGAAGCAAACATGAATTTTAAGTCAAAACACCAAATGAAAGTTCAAAGAAAAAGTTAGAATTGTGCATGAATAGTATTGTATTTGCATGAACCATGAATTAAACATAAAACATTAACAGAGGTGGAACTTAACCCTTTCACATGTATTAGAGATCACATTAAATTAGAACCTTTTATGCATGAAATTTGACATAAACATTGGAAAATATGAAAGATTGATGATTAACAACCATTCATTGCATTTGATGACACATTAAAATTAGGGAGATAAGAAAAATTACACACATAAAACCATCACATAACACATTATGTCCTGAGTGGAAAACACTCTTGGGGAATAAAAACCACTCAAAAAATCTCTCTTTATTCACTTAGAGTACCAACTCTTTAAAGTTTAGGAGCACCAACTTTATAAGACGCAGGAGCACAAACTCCTTTACAATGCAAAACAGTTACAATATTTTATTAGAACCCTAGAAGTGTAATTTGAAATCCTAGAATTTCAATAGAAGACCATAAATATTTTCAATAAGCACATTGAAGAATGTTGTATGAAAATGACAACATTTTCTCTTATACAATAATCTAAGAATCAAAAATATTTTCAAAGCAACACAATCTCTTATATTTGTCAAGATTAAGCCTGAAATCTCATATATTTTTTCTTGTAGGTAAACTGAGAAATGCCATAAATCCATCTTTTAAAGACACCGCAAAATATCCTCTAAAATTAGTTTGTGTAATTGTAAACCAACTTAGGTTAGGGTTTAAATGGAAAACCCTAAATAATCCTTCTTCAAACAAACCCTTTAATGAAATGAAACCATTTCAATTATAGTCCATTAAATCTTTCTTTCAACAAACCCTTTATCAAAAAATGACAAATATGACCATAATAAAACTATTTAGTTACAGTCAACATTATAACTATTGAACATCCGAGAAATGATATTATCTATTTCAAAAACAACATGGAAAGTGAAGAAAAAAAATACCTAAATGCTCAAAAGTTGAGTAACAACAAAGGGTATGTGCAGGATCATCATGGAAAAAACAGGCCCTTAACTGGCAAAAAATTCAGAAAAATCAGTGTTAGGCAACTTGACATAAGAATTTGAATAAGTTACCTATATTATTTCAAAAATATGTACGAATATAATTTGTAGCAAATTGAATGTAGTTTCAAAACTACTAGTTTTGCTTAAAAAAAAATCTATTTGGTGAAAATTTGAAATTTCAATGTAGTGGTTCTTAAATTTTAGGGAAAAAATAAGTAGGTGTCTATCTGACCACCCTAACCACAATAAAATGATAATAATTTTTTATAATATTTTATATATAAGTAGAGAACTCATGCTTCGATGTGATGCATATTTTTTTGTAATTTTTTTCCAAGTAAATAATTAATTATGATTTTTTTATTACAACTTTTTAAAAAATATTAAAACTCGTATGTCTGACCACCTTAATTTGGTAAAAAATTCATGAAATTCGATTTTTATTTTTTTAATCCTATAGTATATGAAGCATAGAATGTGATGCATGTTTTGGATTCAAAAAATGTAATACCATTTGAAATCTATAGAAGTTTTTCAATCAGCCTATCAATCGAGACTTTAGTCTTAATTTGAATAGAAAATGAATAATTATTACTTATTAAATTCAAAGTAATGCATAATTTATATTGGTGGAAAGCTGAGAATCTCCTTTGGAAACCCTTTTCGATTCATCAATTTTGGGTAAAAAAATAGTCATCAACCACATACTCATCATAATGCCACTTTTTAGCCCATCATGATCCTATACATACCCCAAATGTTACCTCAGAAGACAAGCCAAAGCTGACTATCATAGTAAATAGGCTGATTCTGATCTAGCCCCAGAATTCAACACAAATCTTTGTACCATGATACCAAAGTTGAATCACAACTAATAGACCAAAGAGCTCACACCATATACCACAGCCAAGCCTCAAAAAACCAAAGCCAAACTTCCACTATCATTTTCATGTCCAAACACCCACAGTTACATCTTTTTCAAGCTAAAATTCATTCCATATTCTGGCCAAGCTCATACAGTGAGCTAATTTATATAACCATAGCATGTCTACTGAGAAAAGATAAATGAATTTGCAGACGATAGAATACCATCATGGCTAGGGTTCCATAATACATTTTTCCCTAACTGAACTTTATGTTTTTGAAGATTTTACATAATGTAATGATCATTTGAGATCTGAAACTATTAAACAAAACATCATAATTCCTTAGAAGCCACTACCAAATCCTTTACAAAGAATGCCAACAACATTATAATACTAATCATTAAACCCTTGGAAGCAAATGAAAGTTACTAGTACCAAGTCACCAAAACCAAATAATAGCTATCAAATAGTCAAATGTTTCCAAGGTTGTCTAAGCCAAGTTTTAATTTTAGCAATAGCTAGTCACTTGTACAATGTGACTTTCATCAATAAAACCAAAAACCTTATTAAAATGAGTCCAAAAAAAACCAAATCACCTTGTCATAATGATTTATAATAACAAAAAAATTCTTGAATAATTTTCAAGTGACTTGTATAATGTCAATTTCTTTGACAATATAGATTGCAATTAGATCCAATAGAACCACCTTTTTTCCACATGCTAATAATAAATCAAATGCCAATTACCTTAGCAAAGACATGAAAAAGTTAATTGACCAAGCCACACATATACCTAATTTTTTTTAATTTTTAACCAATATAAAATACTTCAAATGCAAAGACCATAGTACTGCATCATGTATCAATATCTGAACCAATGAAAAACTGAACCAAAACCTATAACTGCATCAAAACCTATAATTGCGTATGAAATATGTATCGTGTATCAACCACAACCAAAACCTCAACCATGTAACTAGTTTTTTCATCAAGGACAAACTACAAACATGATAAACAACTGAAAGCCAAAAAGATAACCATATTTTTATTAATAGAATGAGGCATAATTTGAATAAAGTTAATAAGGATAATTTTTTAAATTTAAGTGAACAATAACATGTCCATATGGGTTAATAAATAATAAAATTTTAGTGATGACTAAATCAACTTAATGACTCAATAATCATACCATTTTTCTTAATAAAATAATATTGAAGGATAGTCTAGTTGCTATTCAATAGTTTAATAGGAAAATTGTTATTTGGATGTGATTTAATATTTAGCCAAAAACATTGTTATTGACTATTAATCACCAATAAAAGTTTTATTAAATAAATCAATAGTATATATTTAATAATAACATTTCTATTGTTTACTCACCTAAGTAGAACATTATTGTTTAATCCTCAAATGATCGATACCCTAATTATTTCACTTTCGAATTGAATATGATATAGATTACCTTAGATTACCTTTAATTATTCACAATTTAATTTTAGATTAGATTAATTCCAATATTTCATTTAGTATCACCTTACACTATACCAAAAATAACATGTTGACACTTTATGACCTTCCCATACAACTTTTGTATACATAACTTTTACACCCAAGTTAAGAAGTGGCCTTTGAGGTGCTCAACCCAAATCTTGTTTAGTGTTATGCCATAAACCCTTAGAGTGTTAATCAATTTAATTTATGTTTCAAAAAAATTGTTGGGTTTTTCTAGCAAAATATTGGGCATGACAATATTTGGAAGCCATCTTATGATGGGTTTGGTGGGATCGAAATAAATTTCACAAGGAGTTATCTATTAATCGATGGTCTATTTTGTGGCCTACAATTATTTCCTATAAAGATCACTTTCTTGCAAAAAAATTGTGGATTCATTCTTTGAATTTCTATAATAATTGGATCAATAATCTATCAAACCTCTTCTTCTCCAAGAATACATAGATTTTCCTTTCTTAGTTGGAAGAAAAAAATTGCTTCCGCTTAGGATCTTGATATTTATTGAGTCATTGATTTATCTCCCAAAATGCTTAAAATTATGGTTACAACCTTCAAACCCTAATGGAAATGTTAAAATGGTTACCAAAAGCAATATTTTAAAATATACACATCATTGCTAAAACAGTGTCTTTAACCTTATGCAAGTCCTAGTACATTCAATTGATTGGTATTAATTATTTATGCCTATGCAATTATTTATGTTCATTTATGATGCTGCCTTGTAGGAGCTACCCTCATTGAGTTGGCATCCTATATGGAAGATGATTAGGATGACATGCATCCTAATTTGAGGAGATAGGAATCCCACTTTGTGAACCCTATTGTGAACCAAAATTGGTGGCATATGTGTCATAAGTTGTAAGAGTTAGACTATGGTGGATACTATGATATATATTATGATAAAGTACCATGATAGTTTTTACTTTCTTGTGTTTCCTACTTGCATTTCTAAACTATGACTTACATTCTAGTAACTCTACTAGGGATTTCATTCCTTGTCTAACTCCATTATTTGTTTTGTCTATGGTAATGGTTTTGGCTAACTTTATTTTATAGGTTCATTCTTCAATTTGAGAATTTTTTGTGACATCTAAGATCATATATTTTCTTACAAGAAGATCTCTTTTATTTTGTAAGGTGTTTAATTTTTTATGGTATAGCACTTCATATGATCACATGGAATCCATATAATTATATTCATCTTTCCATATAGATTATAATACATTTTTAAAAATATTCTATTTACTTTATATATATTTTTCTATCATATATACACTTTATATTGTAAGGAAGCTAAGGTGGCAAACAAAATTCCTAAACTAATCTTGAGAAGAGGATTTTACAAAAAAAATTAAGATACTTACAACAATTATAGAAACTAAACATAAATACCATTCATACTAGAACAAAATGATTTACATGGGTAAAACCATTTTGAGAGAAAAATTCCACATTCCAAGAGCCACCAATATATTATTAAGGAATACACAAGATTATAAGATACTTGTAGACCAATATGTTTTCATGATTATCACCAATCAGATATCTAGAGGCAACTCAACACCTAGAAGACTCTTGCATACAACATCCATCTCAAGCACTCGATAAATATAAGATACAATACATGAAACTATTAAACATTATTTATAAAAACCATGTGCTAAAATCACCTAAAAAGTGTCACCTAAATTCTCTCTAATCAAAAGATTCACTATGATGTGTCAAAGCACACACCAACACATGCAATTCCCTCTTATAGCTCTTTTGTATGTCACCCACATTTTCATATTTTTCTATTTGTGAGACACAACTTCTAGATGCCATAAATTTTGATCTAAGAGATTGATTGATGAATTGTTTGAATTTTTGAAAATGTCATGAAGTTCTCTATCAATTTATAACATTATTCGCTAGTTACAACCACTTTTAGTCCCAAAAACAACCTCTAAGTGTCTCAACTAGACTTTAAAACTTAAAAAATGGGAACTTTAATATATTCAAAATCTAGAGATGATCTTGGGTCAAAACTTTACCATCATGTTTATTTGGCCGTTTTGTAGCTTTGAGGGAAATTTTTAACCCATCTATGCTCAAATGTAAATTTACTATAAATACCAAATTTTTGTAATTGTAAGGTTGAGGCACCCTTTTCCTAATATATATCATAGCCTTTTAGTTTTCTTGTTGTAGAAACACACATATGACATATCTATATAGTCTTACACTCGCACTATAATATACATAGTTAGGATAAACATGAAATTGTAGGTTACATACACATATAGTCATTTTTAAATATATACTTAAAATTATGGGTTAGATACACATACACAATATTTTTAAAGACACTCACAAAACCATGAATTTTTATTAAAAACCACCCTACATCTATAAAAACCACCTTAATTGGTCGAAGGCATGGGTTTTCATGATAAAACTACCTCAAGCCATAGAAATTGTGGGTTTGAATTGTCAAATCATAAGTACAAAATTTTAAACTATAGGTTATGATGCCTAAATCATCCTTAATGATGTAAAAAATTATGGGATATACACAAATTTTTGGGATTTGTTATTGTACTATGGACTGTAAACATAGATCTTGAGGGTTTATTATTATATACCATTTCTTAAGGAGCTTAGCCTCTAGTCATATTAGTGACCAAGAGCTCCACAAACCTCTGAATTCCCTTACTCTTGTGGGCTATTGAACCCTCAATCCATTTCAAACAATGGATTATATTTATCCCCCAACACCTATCTAGAGCCCATTTCTTAGATTATGGTCATTTGGGTGACTAGGAGATAGTTTAAAGAAGGATTACCCTTGCTTCCTCCCTCCATTGAAGTTTCCAAGAAAATACCATTCAATAAATCACAAATAAATTGTTCATTTCTAATTTGATTTTTAAAAATTCTAGGTATTGGAAAGATAGATCAAATCCCTTTATAGTGGACTATGGAAAATTATTAGAGTTTACATTGATAATTATGTATAATCCTTCAAATTTATCCTTTCAGTTTAAAACCTCAAGCACTCATAAGGTTTGCATACAAAAT
The DNA here is from genome assembly GCA_007258455.2 of Sequoia sempervirens. Lineage (NCBI taxonomy): Eukaryota > Viridiplantae > Streptophyta > Pinopsida > Cupressales > Cupressaceae > Sequoia > Sequoia sempervirens. The sequence goes on along the minus strand of VDFB02000017.1, from coordinate 374,873,231 downwards.
CATTTTTAACAAGCTACTTTCTTAATATTTATCAAAAAATCATGAAAAATATATTTAAGGTGTTTATTTTTATGTTAGGATAGCTTAATTTTTATTTTTTGGCTAACCATTGAATGTATTAATTTTCATGTGGCAAAGACCTACATGCCTTAAACTACCAACTTGGTGGAGTTTATAGGATGTGTGTTGAAGAATTTATTATAGACCATTTTTTTTATGAGTTTTGTATGCATTACTTATTTATAAGATTAACATTGGGGTGAAATTCACTCACATTTGAATTTTTTGTTTCATATTAACTTTTTCCTTTTTAATCCAAAGTGGTAATTTTTGTATGCTCTTTGTTAGATATCAATATAATTGGTCCATTTTTTAGAACCAAAACCTAATCACAAGGATAGGATTGTCAAAACGTGAGTGAACACTCAATTCATCTAAAAAATATGGAGGATTCTAAGATAACTCTATGAAAGTGGATTTTCTATCCTATACTTTCAACTCGCCTTAGACTCTAGGGCGTGTTCCTAGCAGTATACCTTAATAGGAACTAAAGTCACACAAAATCTATAATCAATAAATATCTCTAATCAAACCTAATTACATTCTTAACCACAAATAGTATCACTAGGTTAAGAAAAAATAGTTGCATATAACCTTGATATAGTTGAAAACATTATAAAAAAACATAACCTGCATGAAATGACTTTATTTGTAGCTCACTAAAGATGGATCCTTGGTTATATCATGAGGTTATGAATGCATTGAAGGACTCATAGATTGACTAATATTTAATATTTTTTATGGATGTGAGATTGGTAAATGGTTCCATATTGGTACCTATTTATTGGGAAACAAAGTCAGAACACATTGAATGAAAAAAATAGATACATGAATAGTAGGTCTTAAACCCAAGATGTGAAACTATAATGATAGAGCATACTTAGTTATCCAAAATACAGTTGCTTATATTCATGTGCAAAATGATTACAAAGCTCATAATAGTTTTAGAATGTTGTTACATTCATATCGTTCATGGTTACACTCATACTAGAAAATGTAACAAAGGATAATCCCTAACTATGACTACAAACCCTCCTAAATATACATGTACTGCTCAAGAAACACTATATCACATAATTCACTTCCTTTTGTTGAATCCTCTTGTACCCACAAATTTCTAGTTCAAATAATGGGAAATAATTGGCATCAAAGACTACCTTGTAGCTTCCTTGGTGTTTGGAAACCATCACAAGAACAAACTCTTTTGAAACATGATCAATAACCATGATATTAAAATAGTAGTAAGGCATCAACCATAATTATTAGAAACTACATAGCAATGTTCAAACCCACAACTTAGGTTCACTCCTACCCAAAATTTGTGTTGCATATTGAAAGATGATGATCTATAATTACTTTTGTTATTTGGGAAAATAGATTCATAGCTACGAGTATGTGGACACTATCCCCTTCATAAACAATTTGAACACCAAAAGAAACCTCCACCACTTTACTACATCCTTCTCTTCCTTCACTTTCATTTTTCTCTCCTTAATGCTTCTACATTCCTCTATCATGGGTTCTATGTGAACCAAGAACTAATGATTCCTAGTTCCTATGGAACTTCTAACTACATTATTTACTCTTCCAAAGGGGGAAATAAACCATCAAACGTTTCTTAGCAACTAGGAACCAATGAATCCTAGAGCATTTGAAAGTTTCAACCACTCAAACTTAGCTAACTTACAAATTTGATTTGAGGAAATACATAGAAGACATGGGAGGGGAACACAACCAATAGCACAATATGACATGTTGACTATATGGAGACTTCTCAAATTGGTTATTGACAATGAATAATACTTCATAAGCCTACACAAAAGGAGGGGAATCAAGCCAAATTTGACACAATGAAACTAAGTCCAAACACTCCCCTCTCACACTTTTGGGTCATATTTCATTATAAGTAATCTAATTATACCATAATCAATTGAATTCTGGGTATCAGGACATAATAACCCGACCAAAATAACCCTGGACAAAATAATCCAACCAAAATAACCTAAGGAAAAAATAACCCAGGGTCATAATAACCTATGGACAAAATAACCTATGGTCAAAATAACCATGGACAAAATAACCCATGGTCATTTTAGATCAAGCTAGTAAACTAGAAATGACATAAAATAAATTATAAATATGATTATGAGGCACCATAGAGGCTATTTAGGTAATGTTTAGACCATATATCCATTATATACCCCTAAAATAGCCTTAAAACACCTTTAACATGCTTAAAAAACCTATAAAATGGTAAATAATTATAAAAATAAAGGAAATTTCATGGGAATAAGTTGATTAAGAGTTATTATGAAAAGATATAAATGAAAAGGCATTAAGAAGATATATAAAGTGGTAGAATTAAGAGAAGTAAAGAAACGAAGAAGGGGAGAAGAAGTAAGAGTGTGTAAAGTGATAAGAAGAGGAGAAATCCAAATTCATAAAAGAAGATACTTTGTAATATATTTTTTTGAAGATTATTTTAAATTTTTCTAGGGTTTTCTAAAAGAGTGTACAAAAAATAAATATAATTTTTAGGGAACCAACACATTCTTCATAATTTTTAATATATATATATATATAATGCCTCTTCAGTTTTTAACAAGTCAAAAAAACCAAAATTTACTTATTGTAGACGGTTACACATTTTTTTTTCATCGAAAAGGCATCAATAAAATAATTTGGCATTGTGTGGAATATTTTACAAATAAATGTTCAATTCGGTGCTATACTACAACACCAACACAATCCGGTGATGTGATCCAAGATTTAGTGAATTGCTTCAAGCATCAAACAACTCAATCTAGAAATTCATCAAAGCAATGAAAAAAGAATAGAGTCTCCAAGAGAATAGAATAGAGAAATATATGGTTGGATACACTGGGCAACCAAGCAAGAAAAATACTATGAACTCAAAGAAAGACTAAAAAGATTGGTTGTTAGTTATGAAAATCATAACATTTTAGATTATATAAAAGACATCACTCATAATTTGACACTTTAATTGAAAATTTGAATAATAAAGCTTTTTTAGCAACATACATGTTGTAATTTATAAATTTGGTTTTCCTTTCTCTATATTCTTATGGGGATATTTTTTCCATGGGTTATTCTAACCACAAGTTATTTTGGCTTGGTTTATTATGATCCTGGGTTATTGTGACTGGGTTATTTTGTCCAGGGTTATTCTGGTCCTGTAACCAAATTATGACTGTGATGTTATATGGAAGAAATTTTAGTTATTGATATTTACTAGACTCTTGATTTGATACAATAATAGTGAAGGACAAGGGGACATTCAAATTTACATTTAAGTAATAATTTTAATTATTTTTCTATTGTAGTGATTAAATTTACATATCAACTCCAATTTCTATTTGTTTTTTCCTCATTTTAATTAAATGATTCAATAAAATTATATAGCAACAAGTGGCACACTCTTGTGTTAATTTTGAATCAAGATCTAATTCTTATATCTATATTTTAAACATTCATTTACACCTATTTATATGCATTCATGCTCAACCCTTTCTTATTTTAGAAAAATTCCTATATATTCATCATTATTAACCATTTTTCATACCTATTATCACATCAATATCCACACATTTTTTCCATGCATAAATATTAGCACCATAATATATTGGGTTAATATAGAGTACCTCAATATTGACACAAAAATTAAAAAATTTTGACAGTGATTTTACTCATTACCATTATAAGCTAAAATGGTACATATTTGTGTAACTTATTGCTCTATTTTAGCATTTACAAAAAATTAATGTCCAATCAATTCATATGTTCACTCAAAGAAAAACAATTAGTAAATTCTTCAATTACTAAGAGACAAAAAGACTTAAAATTTGCATTAGAATCATTTACCTAGCTATTTGTATGCTTGGAAATTTTTTCTTCAATATTTGAATAAAAAATCTAATCCATACATTAGGTTGACTTGAGAGAACTTGACCTTGGTATTTGGTAACTACTCAAATGGATTTTTCAATACTATCATCTTTATGATCATTTAGATACAAAATAATCTTGTCCAAATAGTTTGTAGGAGCCTACATTGTGTTAGGTTCATCATATGTATTACAATAAATTCTAGATTCTTGGGGTTAAAGATAAAGGGATTGAGATCAATCCAAATCAAATTATAGATATATTCTAATGTGGTCACATTCATAATTAAAGATAATTTAATTCTTATATATCAATGAACATATTTTATGTGAAAAAAAACATTAACTATTCGTCCTTTTCTAAAAAATGAAATCCAATATATCAAATGTGAGATCTTGATTAAATCAAATTTAATTATGTTATTATTATTAGCACTTATTTAATAATAAATTATTTATGTGAAATTGATTTTATTCCTTTACATAGATATATATATATATATATATTTCCACAAGTATGACCTTGTAGATTAGGGTAGAATTCAAGGAATACACATGAATCAACAATAGCAGCCACAAACTATCAAATTCAATCCAATAGACACTAATACAACAATGAAACACAAATGAATATAGAAATCACAAATAATAATGAAGCAATAATACTAAATCTCTATGCCAAAGTTGAATCATCGCCATTGCTCTTCTCCATTTTGCTTTAAATTGATCAAAAGAGGAATGAGGGAAAGTGAGTTAATTAAACAATTGAGAATTATTTAATTAATTGAGGAAAATTCAATGAGAGAAAAATTAAATAATTAAAATTATTTAATTATGTATGGAAGGAGGCGAATTAGTGATAAAATGTTGCTTGTAGTTTTGAGACATTTTTTTGTGTCTACATTTGGCCCCTATTTGATACAATACAATTTTTAGCATTGTGCAAAAGAATAATCATGAAAATTTAGCACAAAACTTGCCCAAGCATGCTCCAAAGGATGCAAGATAAGATTATGCCCCCTCAGGAAAATTGACAATTTTTTGAAAAATTATGAAAAATTTGGCAAGTTTATCGACAAGCTAATTAGATAGGTGCAAATGCACTGGCAATGAAAAAGTAGGCTCAAAAGAATATCTATGGATTGATATATAGATTCAAAGGAAAAATATGATGCTACAAGTCAAGGAAACAAGAAACAATAATTCAATGGTTGTTTGATCAACATTGCATGCTTAAGGACAATCAAATCTCTACATAATTGATAATGGGTGATCAAGTCACCTGTTTGGTGAAAAAAGAAAGTTCATCAAGTTGTTCAAATAAAATGGTGGCTCAATAAATTTTGAAGAGAAATCATCAACAAAGATATATGAAAAATATAACATGGAACATGTATATTGAGGATCTGAAGCACAATCTTCTCAATGCCTTATTCAATGAGCAAGGATGTATAATAAAAAAAGAAAAATCCTAGAAGATTGGTAGTAGAAGGCTCGAGGACTGAAGGGAACTTATACAATCTTAAGGTTGTGAATGGAAGAAGCTATCTTCTAGGACAAAAAATGAAAGTTGGTTGTGGCATAAGAGGATGAGACACATCAATTTTGATAATCTTGTGGAGATTATCTCCATGCATGTTCTGAGAGGCATGCCAAGGATTGTTAATCCCACAAGAACCATGTATATAGAATGTTAGATTAGGAAGTAGACAATGATAAAACTCAAGACTAAAGAATACTGAACTAAAATACCTTTGAAGCTCATTCATACTGATTTATGTAGACCTACTAGAACAAAGAGTCTTCAAGGTGAAAGGTATTTTATGTTACTTATTGATGATTTCTCTAGAATGACATGGGTTATATTCCTAAAATAAAAATAAAAATATTTCAGTAGATTTAAGATCCTTAAGTCAATGGTTGAGAATTAAATGAATGCTAGAATCATGTAACTAAGATATGATAGAGGTGGTGAGTTTACATCAAGTGAAATTGAATAATTTTGTGAAGAGCATGGGATAGAAAGACATTATTCTATGACTAGAACTCCTCAACAAAATGGAGTAGCAAAAATAAAGAATAGAACTATTCAAGAGATGGCAAGAACAATGTTGAATGAACTTAAATTGCCTGATGTATATTGGAAGGAAGTATTCCATATTTTTGTCTACATTCTATATAGAGGTTAGCTAAGGGTGGATAGCACCAAAACTCCCTATGAGATTTGGTATGGGAGGCTAGCTACTATTAAATACTTTAAATTTTTTGAAAGCAGATGCTTCATTAGGAGAGATGATGAAGGATCGAGAAAGTTTGATTCAAGATCTTATGAAGGAATCTTTCTTAGGTATTCTATTATAAGAAAATCCTAAAAATGCTATTAAAAAAATATTAAGGAAGGTGTTTGAAAGTGCAAATGTCAAGGTAGATGAAGAATTCATCAAAGTATACATGAGCAAGAATACTGTTGGATTGATGAATCTACGTGCACAAAGGAATAAGAAGTTGCTAAAAAATAGGAATCTCAAAAGAAAGTACCCAAGACTCCTACCAAGTGTGTTCAAAGGAATCATTCAGAAGATCAAATAATTGGAGATAAAAATGGAGTATAGACAAGAAGGAGGTTCAAAAAACAAATGAGCAAGTGAATTTCTCTATGTTGTTAAGAATAGAATCATTTTTTTTGCTAATGCTAGTAAAGATGAAGGATGGATTCAAGTAATGTAAGAAGAACTAAATCATATTGAAAATAACTAGAATTGGTAATTGGTTCCAAGGGTCACAAACAAGAATGTAATTGAAACAAAATGGGTGTTTAGGAACAAAATAAATAAAGATGGATATTTTTTAAGAAATAAAGCAAGATTGGTTTGCAAAGGATATTCAAAGGTGGAAGGAATAGAATTTAAAGAGACATTTTATTTGGTGGAAAGAATGGAGGCCATTAGAATGTTTCTTACATTTTCTGTTCACAATAACTTCAAAGTTTACAAGATGGATGCGAAATTTTCCATTTTGAATGGTAACTTAGAGGATGAAGTACACATAGAACAACTAGATGGATTTCAGCTATCAACAAATCCATAAATGATTTGTTAACTTAAGAAGGCTTTGTAAGATCTCAAACAAGCCTCTCGGGCTTGGTATGCAAGGTTGGATAAGTACCTTAGTCAAAAAGGCTTCAAGGAAGGTACCACAAATAGTAACCTATACATCAAAGTAGAGGATGAAAGGATTCTAATTGTTGTGGTGTATGTACGTGCTATAATTTTTGGAGGCAATGATGAAATGTGTAAGAAGTTTGCTGAAGAAATTTAGAAGGAATTTGAAATTTCCATATTATGTGAGTTTTCCTTCTTTCTTAAACTTTGAATTGTACAGTCATATATGGAATTTTCATCTCTAAAGAAAAATATGTTAAGGAAATGCTAAAGAAGTTTGGTATGGAAGACTATAAACAAGTAAGTACTCCAATGGTAATTAGTTTCCATTTGAATAAAGATGATGTACACCAAAAGCTTATCAAACTTTGTATAGGTATATTATTGGACCCCTACTATACTTAATTGCTTCAAGGCCTAATAGAATTCATGCAATTTTCTTGGTTGCAAGATTTCAAGCTAATACAAAAGATACTCATGTAAAGGATATCAAGAGGATTTTTAGATATTTGAAGAGATCTCTAGACTATGGATTGTTGTATCAAAAGGGTAATGATTTTTCTTTGAATGTTTATATTAATGTTTATTGGATTGGTGGTGTTAATGATAGAAGAAGTACCAATATTGGAGCTTTCTTTCTAGGAAACAAGTTGGTCTCCTTCTTTAGTAAGAAGCAAGACTCAATGTCATTATCAACAAGTAGAATATATTGCTATAAAATATTTCTACAATCAAGTGATGTGGATGAAGAAAACCTTGAAGGACATCAAGGTGATGTATGATGAGCCCATTCTAATTTTATGATAATATAAGTTGATTATTTAAAAATTTGGTGTTCTAATGGTTTAAGACATAGAACATCACTTTTCTCCAACTAAGATTCAAGGATTCCCTAGAGATCTCAACCTAATGAAGAATGAAGGAAGAGATTTGATAATAGGGTATCTCAGGAAATGATTTTAGATTACAAGAGGGGTTCACCACCAAGTCTAAACTTGGAAAAGACAATGAAATGCAAGATGTAGCTCTAAACCCTAATTCAATGCATTGACTTATAAAATGGATTTAAAATGCAAACAAAACATAATAGAAAGGTTGAGAGATGAATAGTGTGCACCTAGAAATTTGTAAGTGACTGGAAGGAGCTCTAGAATTATCAAAATTCTAACTTTTTGACCTAGTGGGACTCATACACCATTCTGGGTGAATTAGTCCCAGTTTTGGATTTTTGCACAAAACAAAGTTTCTGGAAAATGGGTATCCAAATCTGCAAAAATCTCTAAAAAACACCTACAATGGGACTCATTCACCACTTGTGGTGAATGAGTCTAGTTTGGATTTTTTGGAAATTCAATGTTCTGATCTATACCTCTCAGTCTACTCAATCCAAGTTTCCAGATTTGAAACTCTAATTTCACGGTTGTAAATGACCATTTAGTGAAGATTTTTACCTTACAAGTAGGGAGACAACTCAAACAATTTTGAAACCTAATATTCAATGATCTTCAAGTCTTCAAAGCACCTAGATCTGCAATTATACATAGAAAGAAAGAAAAAATGTTGATTGTGGAATAGGTGTTTGCCTTTGTCAAACCCCTTTTAGGTAATTAAACCAAATGATGAAACAAGATAATGAAGAATGAACATGAAGTAATGCAATTAGAACCTTTCCATGATTATGGATCTTGAATTGTTGCAACAATTGATGAAGAATTCGACACTTGAATGCTTTAGAAATGGTCTTGAAGGCTATCTTGATGATCTTGTGAAGACTTGGAATGCTTGACTCTTGCTTGCTTGACTTGATAACATAAAGGTATGATGTTTCTTAGATGAAATGAGGATTTGAAAGCTTTTTTATATAGGAAATCCACTCAAATGACCTCATATTGTGTATCCCAAGGAATATTTTTATCAAAAACTTGACAAAATCAACATATAAGCCTAATATCTTCACTCTCCAACATTCTAGTAGAAAAAATAGCCCCTGTGGGACCCATTCACCCAATATGGTGAAAGAAAAGAAGAAAATGTTCTCTTTCACTTGCAGGGTTTTGGACTTAAAAGGAGAGGCAATTTTCTTACTCTTCTCTCAAGAACAAACCCTTGATATTTCAATGAAAAGAAAATTGAAATATTGCAAAGGGTTGTCCTAGGGGCTAAATGAGATCTAATGAGGGTGTGTTGGCAAGAAGTTGAGTCCACTTTTTTGCCATTTAGTGAAAGTGTTTTCCTTGATTTTTAGAATTTATCATATTTGACCTTCAAATTTGAAGCACTTAGATATGGAATCTTGAAAAAATTCACTATTCATAAAATGTAGTACTCAAAGTCTAGTTTCCAAATATGTAATTTATTTTAATACCCAGATGATAAAAAATGATTTTCAATAGGAATTTCTAAAAACCACTATTTAAAAGTCACCTTTTTTTAACTATACCATCCATTTGTACATCATCCATATTTTGACCTAAATAATTATATTTTCTAAATCCTTTTGGGAAAATATTTGTAACTCACTTAAGCATGCTTTCCTTATTTTTACGTAATTTTTTATTGGCCATATTTGTCATTTAAAAAAATCATGTATGTCATGGATAAGATGACCTAAACTTATCATTTTTTATTTTTTTTTCAAATTGAAAAGAATTGTCTAAAGTATGCTTTTGTAAAATTTGTTTCCCAAAAAATTGTTTTAATAAAAAAGTTATTAAAATACTTAGAAACCCCAATAATTCAAGTTTATGGACCTATTTCATTAGAAATTAATTAAAAAATAAAATTTAATTCAATTGGAAAAAAAATTACTTATTTAGAATCTACACAATCTCATCTAAAATGGGTTTTAATTTCATAAAATAATTCTAATAAACATCTTGTCAACCATATTGCCATAGTAAGTTTTTTCTCTCGATAGTGTTATGACTATGTACTTGTAGTTCTAATGCTAAGGGTTGGGTTAACATGCATTTTATAAGCCTAAATCCAAAATATAAACATGGATTGTGATTTTCAAACCTTTTACAGTGAGTACCCACTTTAAAATGGGTACCTATTCTAAAAAAATGAATGATTACCTATTTTAAAGTTGGAAAATGACACTTCCACTAGAAGTGGACTCAACTTCTTGCACTTACTAGAGGGGATTCATTAAGATATCTAAGAAAAAATCCATTAAAGGATCTTCTATACAATAGGTCAGTGAGGATGATGTACTTGGTTGCTAGTTTTCACAAGCGATGTTGGGTGTTATTTATTGTTGGCTTGGGAACGGTACCATATTTCAAATAGTTGAATATTGTATCATATCATTCACTCGAGTATTCCTTGGTTTTTGCTAATACTTCTTTGATTTTATTGTCAATTGATGGTTTCATGATCAAGGATGAATAGTAAATGTGAAATCCTTTGAAAGATCTTATGGTGATATAAGAGAAGTTGCACTCGCCATTACATCTGCATGTTGATTATCTTTTCATGTGATGTTTTCAATGGTAAATTATTCAAACTTTTCTGACAAGTTCATTGTGAGATCTTTGTATTTTGATCATTTTTCATGCTTTTCTTGATATGCCCCAATTATTTGCTTAATTACTAATTGTGAATCACCAAATATCTTAATGTCTTTTGCACACAATATTAAAGCAACATGTAACCTAGAGCACAACCCTTCATACTCAACAATGTTGTTTGTACATAGAAAGTTTAGTAGGTATGATAAGGGAATAGGATTTCCTATGGGTAGGATTAGTATAACCCTAGTGTCAAATCCTATTCTACACTTAGATCCATCAAAGTATAATTCACATGTATTAGTTTTGATTGTCGACACATTATCATCAAGGAAAGAGTCATTCCTAGGAAATGCCAAAGGGGAGGGAGCATCAACCAATTGGTCGGTCAAGGCTTGACCATTAAATTCTTTTTGTGGAACAAACTTCATGTCAAAATCAGTCAACATCATCACCCACTTAGCTAGACATCTTGAAAAATCTATTTTATTGAAAAGATGTTTGATGGGGTCAAATTTGGTCATCACACATATCTCCGCATTCAATAAGTAATTTTGCAATTTCCTAGTAGTGAATATAGGAGCCAAACATTGTTCTTTTATTGTTGTGTATTGTTTCTCATAATCTATCAAGGTTCAACTAATGTAATAGGATGTATTCTCTTTACCTTTTTCATCTTGTTGATCCAACAATTCTACAAGGCCATGGGATAATGCAACTATATAAAGTATGAATGGTTTGTTTTGCATAGTGGGTTGTAAAAAAGGTGGAGTTGTGAGGTATTCCTTCAAACTCTCAAAGTCTATTTTACAATCTTCATTCCAATCAAATTGTACATTTTTTTTTTAGGAGATGTTTAAATGGTAATTTTTGATTAGCTAAAGATGCGACAAAATGATAGATGGCTTGAATTCTTCCTTGTAAGATGTGTAATTAAGAAATTTTTTTAGGAGGTGGCATGTTGAAATTAGCATCAATATTCTTTGTATCCACCTCGATGCTTCTATGAGATATGATAAAACCTAGGAGTTTTCCACTATCTACACCAAAGATAGATATTTTTTGATTCTATCTCATGTTGTATTTTTTTATTTGATCAAATATTTTTCGAAGGAAATTCACATTGTTTTGTCTTCTTAATAATTTGGCTAGAATTTCATCAACATAATCTTCAAAAATCTTATGTATGTAATCAAGGAATATCAGAGTCATAGCTCATTGATATGTTGCTCCTACATTCTTCAATCGAAAAAGTATCATAACCCAACAAAATGTTCCCAAAATAGTTGTAAATGTTTTTTTGTACTCACTTTGAGGGTTGATTAAAATTTGATTGTATCCATAAAATCAATCCATGAATGACAAAAAAGCATGTCTCATAGTAAAGTCCACCATCATGTCAATATTAGGAAGGGGAAAGTCATCCTTTAAATATTCTTTATTCAAATTAGTAAAATTTATACACATCATAATACAATTGCCAAGTTTTGTGATTGTGACAGTGTTTGAGATCCATGGAGAATAATCTATAGGTCTTATGAAACCAACATCAAGGAGTTTTTCAATTTCATCTTTAACTAGCAAGGCTATTTTAGTGTTCATTTTTTAAATCTTCTATCTAATAGGCTTAGCATCTTCAATGAGGACTATGTTGTGTGTTGCGATCTTAGTGTCAATTCCTGACATGTCCAAATAATTCCAAGCAAAAATTTCAAGAAATTCATGAAGAAAAGTTACAGTATCCTCTTGTTCTCCATCATCAAGGCATTGTCCTATTTTATTGAATTTCTCTTTATCATTGATGTCCATTTCTATATCCACTATATCTCCTAAAGGAAGCACATTGGATCTTGGAAATTCAAGTTTGTATTCTTCATTGTTCATGTTTGTCTTACCACTCTCTTTTTCTCCTTATTTTTGTTTTTTGCTTGTCATAGCACATGTAACCTTTTTCTTGTGAGGAGAGTAGATGGTTTATCATAAACTCCTAGCCTTTTTTTCAAGGCTTCATCACATTTTACATACTCCCATGATGGTGGAAAATCCATATCAAGAAATTCGGGATGCTTCATAGTGAAGTTGACATTTGGTTTATACATGATAGTGTTGTTGTTTAATGATGGTCTCTTTGATGCTTGTGTAATTTTAGAAGGAAAATATCCCAAACTAGTATTTGTGTCTTGTGTGTTAGGATCTATAGGAACTTGGATGCCTTGTTCTTTCTTCCTACATCATTTACCATTGTAACCCAATTGTTTCACAAGCTCATAACCTCTCACATAAAGTTTTCCATTTCTTTTAGGTTTGGTGGTTGTTGATAATCTATCTCATCAAAGTTAGTTGTATAACTTGTACCCTCTTCAAGAGTGGATGAGTTGGATGTTTGTGAATTTTCTTCCAAGTTCTAAGTTGACATGACCATTGGTTTCTTTTATTTTTCATCTTCTTTTCTTGTGATTATGTATTCTCCCATAAACAAGGGTGTGAACTCTAAGAAACCCCAATCATCATCCAATAATTTTGACACAATTCCCATTTCTTCCTTGTCTTCTTTTAAAGGTTATATGTTGAATGTTGGAATTAATGTTCGTAGAGGACTTATCATTCCTTTATCAGCTTGTAAGAAACTTCCAGGCTTGAGGTCCATTTCAACTTGGTATACCTTGTCGTCATAGACATATTTCATAATATGATGAAGAGTCGAAGGAACCACATGCATCTCATGAATCCATGGACTTCCAAAAAGAAGATTGTATGAAAGGTCATGAGGCATAACATGAATAGGAGTTTTTAAGGTAGCCTTTTCTAGTGTAATAGGTAAACTAATCACACCAAGTGGTTGCCTTCCTACATTGTTAAATCCTTGAATTGATAAAGAATTAGGTTCCATTTCTTATTTGTCTATTCACAATCTATCTAAGAGTTTCACATTGCACACATTAAGGGTTGAGACATTATCAACAAGGGTCCTTTTTATGCCTATTCTATTAAATTGAACAATTATTATAAAGGCCTCATTTTTCTTTCTCAATGAAGGGGGCAGCTAATATTGGTGAAATATTATGTCTACATTAATTGTATTCATTCCTTTTATGAGAGCTTCCACATCATTTGCATTTGTTCCAAGAGAAACCACTACTTGTTGTAAGGCTATTTGAAGCATACTGTGATAGTTTGGTGAATTTCAAATTACATCCCATAGGGATATCTTTGTAGGAGTATTCTTAAGTTGTTCAATAATATTATACTCCTTCCCACTATGTGATGTTAAATGAGCAGCACTAGGAAAAATGGGATTACGAAAAGGTAAGGGTGTTGGGGTTGGTTGTTGGGGTTGTGGATTATTTCTAGTTTTGTATGTATGATCAACAATGTTATGACTCAATTTTTGCAAAACATTATGCTTAGGTGGATAAAGGATAATGTAATTCCCCACTGTGTGAAACCCAAAGGACAATAGAAACAACAAATTCCCACACAATTTTTTTTTGAAAGTAGAATGATACATAAGATGAACATGAACATATATTACATATAAAGCAATTATACAATTACAATGGCCATTACATTCTCTAGGGTACATGAGATGGCATCACTCTATCCTAAACTAATACCATATGATAATGAATGAACCAAGATTACATAAAGATAACATACAACCATCCATGATCAAGAGAGATGAAAAAGATATACATCATTGGTTACATCTCAATTCATAGTTCAATATTGCAATTGTGGAGCATATTTCCACAGATACAACACATCATGGATATAATAGTACATTACATTAATTTAGGAGTACCATACATTACTTTAGGAGTACATTACATTACTTCAAAAGTACCTTACATTACTTTAGGAGTACATATGCATCCTAATGTGCAGAGGAAAAGCTACATCAAATACAAGAATGTTACACCAAAGAAGAATAAGATACAAAGAGAAGAGTAGTCTTCAACCATGTCAAGCTCTAGAAACTTTGCATCCACTTTCACATCATGAACACAACTTGGGAACCCAATGGGGTGCATAGCATGTTCCACCTGACTGCATGGACTCGAAAGCCCACCCTCTATACTAGGGGTTGACAAGAAAGATCCCCATTCCTTAACCAAAATAGTCTAACAAACCAATAGCAAATGAAAATTCACAATAAGGATAACACCAATATAAGATAATAGTCCCTAACATTTCCATCACATAGGGTAAAAATAAAAAGTTGTGTCACACTTTTATAAAAGAAATGGCCAATGTTTTTGAAAGAGGAAAAAATAGGTTTTACAGGGACTCGAAACCACAAATTTTACAAAATAAAGATATAATCAATAGAGACATCTCATTCAGAAAGGCTGCAAAAATAACAATAAAAACCACCCACATCCATCAAAAAGGCCAGCGAAGGAAACAAAACCAAAAAACTAGACAAAAAGCTAGCAACAACTAAATTTGATTTTTTAAAAGATCAATAGTCTTAGCTTCTAACTCATTCATATCCTAAACTCCCCTGGGTATGTGCAGGATCATGATGGGCCAAAAAGTGGTAATATGATGGGTATTTGTAAGATATGTAGCTAACAATTTTTTTAACCCAAAATTGATGAAATGAAAAGGGTTTTTAATGGAGATTCTCAACTTTTCACCAATATTATAAATTATTCTTTACTTTGAATTTAATAAATTATTACTATTTATTTTCTATTTGAATTATGACTAAAGTTTTGATTGATAGGGTGATTGAAAAACATATATATAGTATCACATTTTTGGAATCCAAAACATGCATCACATTCTATGCTTCGCATACTATAAGATTAAAAAAAAGAAAATTTGAATTTCATGAAGTTTTGACAAAGTTAAGGTGGTTAGACACACGAGTTTTTATATTTTTTAAAAGTTACAATAAAAATTTTATAATTAATTATTTACTTGGAAAAAATATGCATCACATCCGGACATGAGTCCTCTACTTATGTCTAAAATATTATAAAAAAATTTATCATTTTATTGTGGTTAGGGTAGTCAGACAAACACCTCCTTCTTATTTCTTCTCTAAAATTTAAGTACTACTACATTGAAATTTCAAATTTTCACCATATAGTTTTAAAAAAAAAAAAAAAAACCTAGGAGTTTAGAAACTACATTCAATTTGCTACAGATTTTATTCTTACATATTTTTGAAATAATATAGATAACTTATTCAAAAATTTACGTCAAGTTTCCTAACTCTAATTTTTCTAATTTTTTTGCCACTTAAGGGCCTCTTTTTTCCATGATGATCTTGCACATACCCCACTCTTTAAGATCTAAACCATCTATGTAGTGGGAGGAACTTTCCTTCTAAGATTGGACTAGGTCATTTTAGAAATACCTTGTTCCTCATTATTTCTTTCCTTGTTCTCTTCCAAATCAACAACCAACGAACCCTGTTGTGTTTTTTCTAGCTTTCTAAACATAGCATTGATAATAATGGCATTGTGCCTAGCCATTTTATGGTTTTGTTCCATGAGTTTTTTCAAGTTATTTTTAATTTTAACTATTTCCTCTTCCAGAGACTTGTATTTTTCCTCAATTTCACCTCCTTTCTTTCAAATACTATTTTTATTCTGTTTTCCTTCTTCATTGTTGAGAGTGACCAACTTTAGCTCCAGCTCCTCTAACTTACTATACAAATTCCTATTTCTTTGATTGATCTCATTAATTTCTTGATAGGCCCACTTTAAGACCCTGAAAATGTCACTGATGTCATTTCTAGCAAAGGCTAAAATGTCACTAGACTGAACCTGGTCTAATATGAGATTAACATCACCTGAGTTGGGGGAGCTAGGAAATCTATTACTTTCAAATTTGAAAGAGGCAGGAGGGGAGGGCACAAAATTTCAATTTGCTTCAGGGTTGTGTCATCCATGGAGTCCGCAAAGTAGGAAACCAACTTTTTGGTAGGGGAGCCCTTAAGAATAGGATTCTTTAAGGGGGTAGAGCAATCAGGTAAGGACTCAGGGTTAGCTTTAATAAGCTAGGGTTTTTTAGATTAGGTTTTCTTACCACACATCTTAGAGGATAGGTGGGTTTCAATAATTCTCTCCTAGTTTGGTTGAATCTCTGAACCCCCACTATCAGTATCATAGTCCTTAGACTATAAAGAGGCCAAAGCTTTAGGTAAAGCCAACATGCTTTGATAGTGTTCATAAATTAACCTAATAAGACTAGGATGAAGAATAGGGCATCTCCTGAGATTTTTCCTATGGTCCTCAAGGCTATTACTCAATGAACATAACAAGTAGTGAGGAAAATAAATGTGTACCTTATGGCAGAAGTGGTTAAGAATGGAGAAATGATGCCCATACACTTTGGTAAATCTCTCATCTAGGGTGATATAATCCTTTATAACATGAAGTACCTTTCTCCATAGTGACTTGATGGTATCAATTTCAAAAATTCTATTAGATATTTTAACCAGTTTTAATTTCCCCTTGTACTTCTTAGGAAATTCAATGACCATTTCATCAGAGAACCTTCTGTCGCAATAAAACTCCATGCCATCAATGGAAATTCCAGTAATCTCCCCTATAATCTACTCATCTAGCTTCACCTTCCTTCCAAAGAGAATAATTTTTTCGTTGCTCAAATTCTTCTCAAAGTAGTCCATAGCCATAGAATCAGGCCTGTGAAGTTTTTCTAGATATGGAACCAACCCACCTCTTTCAATCTGCTCCCAAACCTTGTCATTCCTAGTGTACACCTCATAGCTTTTAGGCTCAACTCTTTTCCTGTCGCCCCCCATTTTCATTTTCTCCTTGCTACTGACTCTACCAGCACTGAGAACCTATTGCAAAATTATGCAACTATTCCAATGTACCCACAAAGCATGTCATTTTTTCTTCCTTTCTAAGTAACATGACATGTCCCCATAAAATCTCTTGATTTTGATGTACCTAGTCCCTTTCTCTTTAATCATTAATTGTACTTGCCTCTTTCCCATGTGTAACATCATAATCTAGTAATGCCCTGACTTCAGTTCTCAAGTCCCTAGAACTCTACCACATGTTCAATCCTTGCTTCCTAACCCCTTCATTCACAAAGTAATCTGACATGTTGTTAGCTTCCCTGTAGACATGTGAAACTTTTACTTTTTCAAAATTTTCTAGAATATACTTTTCTTCATCTATCCAATTCTTTATGGTCCATGAGTGTGGGGTCCTTCCTAAAAGACAATCAATAATATTTTTAGAATATCCTTCAAGCCATAATTTTTTTATATTCAGATTATAAGATAACTTTAAAACTTGAAAATCTCTTATAGCCTCTGCCACATGGTTGGTTTGGTGGCCAAGGGATATAGTCGTAGCCACCAAAAAGTTTCCATTGAAATCCCTTAGCACACCTCCACTTCCAGCCATCCCTGGGTTGCCCTTCACAGTTCCATCAAAGTTGGGCTTATACCAACCGTTTAGGGGAAAGTTCCAATGGACACCCTCCCTACTTTTCTTATTTGGCTTAGAAGCAGATGAAATGTCCATTTTAATATTCCAATATTTTTCTATTCTTAAATCATAGGGAGTGCACACTAAAACTTCTAGGTTAAGAGCTTTTTGAGGGATCACATATTTTTCCTTTATAAGCCTAAATTTTTTCTCAAAGACATTCTATGACATCTCCTTGTCCCTAAAAACTATATTATTGTGTTTCTTCCAAACTCCCCAAGCAACAAAACGGAATAAGAAAGCCCATAACCTTCGAATATAGGGATTTTTAGTAGGGGATTTTCATTGTAAAAAGAACTCTTCAATGGTCAGGGGGAACACCCAAGAGATA
>VDFB02000017.1:374536857-374854681 GCA_007258455.2 Sequoia sempervirens | reverse complement strand
TTTAATTTCCCCTTGTACTTCTTAGGAAATTCAATGACCATTTCATCAGAGAACCTTCTGTCGCAATAAAACTCCATGCCATCAATGGAAATTCCAGTAATCTCCCCTATAATCTACTCATCTAGCTTCACCTTCCTTCCAAAGAGAATAATTTTTTCGTTGCTCAAATTCTTCTCAAAGTAGTCCATAGCCATAGAATCAGGCCTGTGAAGTTTTTCTAGATATGGAACCAACCCACCTCTTTCAATCTGCTCCCAAACCTTGTCATTCCTAGTGTACACCTCATAGCTTTTAGGCTCAACTCTTTTCCTGTCGCCCCCCATTTTCATTTTCTCCTTGCTACTGACTCTACCAGCACTGAGAACCTATTGCAAAATTATGCAACTATTCCAATGTACCCACAAAGCATGTCATTTTTTCTTCCTTTCTAAGTAACATGACATGTCCCCATAAAATCTCTTGATTTTGATGTACCTAGTCCCTTTCTCTTTAATCATTAATTGTACTTGCCTCTTTCCCATGTGTAACATCATAATCTAGTAATGCCCTGACTTCAGTTCTCAAGTCCCTAGAACTCTACCACATGTTCAATCCTTGCTTCCTAACCCCTTCATTCACAAAGTAATCTGACATGTTGTTAGCTTCCCTGTAGACATGTGAAACTTTTACTTTTTCAAAATTTTCTAGAATATACTTTTCTTCATCTATCCAATTCTTTATGGTCCATGAGTGTGGGGTCCTTCCTAAAAGACAATCAATAATATTTTTAGAATATCCTTCAAGCCATAATTTTTTTATATTCAGATTATAAGATAACTTTAAAACTTGAAAATCTCTTATAGCCTCTGCCACATGGTTGGTTTGGTGGCCAAGGGATATAGTCGTAGCCACCAAAAAGTTTCCATTGAAATCCCTTAGCACACCTCCACTTCCAGCCATCCCTGGGTTGCCCTTCACAGTTCCATCAAAGTTGGGCTTATACCAACCGTTTAGGGGAAAGTTCCAATGGACACCCTCCCTACTTTTCTTATTTGGCTTAGAAGCAGATGAAATGTCCATTTTAATATTCCAATATTTTTCTATTCTTAAATCATAGGGAGTGCACACTAAAACTTCTAGGTTAAGAGCTTTTTGAGGGATCACATATTTTTCCTTTATAAGCCTAAATTTTTTCTCAAAGACATTCTATGACATCTCCTTGTCCCTAAAAACTATATTATTGTGTTTCTTCCAAACTCCCCAAGCAACAAAACGGAATAAGAAAGCCCATAACCTTCGAATATAGGGATTTTTAGTAGGGGATTTTCATTGTAAAAAGAACTCTTCAATGGTCAGGGGGAACACCCAAGAGATATTCTAGATAGCTAATAATTTTCCCCAAATTAAGGAAACAAGTGGTTGGTTGACCCTGCCTCACTCTTGTAGAGGTAGCATTTGTTGGGGATTTGAAATCCCCATTTACAAATATTGTCCACCATGAGAACCTTATTCTGAAACATTATCCAGAAGAAGATATTGAATTTTGGAGTCAGGTGTTTAATCCAAGGTTTAGACTAGAAGAGAGGGGAGCTTGAGAAAGGGACATCAAAGAGAGCCCAAGAGACAGAGTAGTTATCTGAAGGGTTATCCATCCAGACAAGAGTGTCATCCTATTGATTTTGTCCCAAGCTAACAACCTTTAAGGAGGATTGAAGTTGAGCCAACTCCTAACTGATCACACATAAATTCACCTAGTCTCCTTCATACCAGTAATCTTTGACAAGTTCCCCAAAAGTAGCTTTACATTTCTTTTCCCATATGTTGAATCTTTCAATATTAATAAGGGATTCCTTAAAGAATCATTTATCCTCCCAAAATCTAGCTTGATTCCCACTTTTGATGTGCCATCCTATCCTTGATTCTAGAATTTTTATAGTAGCAATCATATCATTCCAACAAGTTGAACCACGTGGGAGGATAGGAGAATCCAACAAAGGTTTGAGGGTCATACGGTCAGCCATATATTTACTTCTTAAAATATCTTTCCATTCTCCACCAGATGAGAAAGATCTCCATATTTGTTTGGCTAGGAGAGTATTATTAATAATTCTTATTTTTCTAATACCTAAACCCCCTAAATTTTTTGGTCTGCAAACCAAATCCCATGCTATAGAAGGAATTCTCTTTTTTCCTCCACTCCAGACCAAAGGAATCTTTTCTATATATTTTCAATGGCCTATGTGTATTTAGTAGGGATTTTGAAGAGGCTTAAAGCATAAATTAGGATATTTTGAAGAGAAGCTTTAAGAAGCTGATTTTTTCTAGCTTGGCTCAAAAGAGCTCCTTTCCAACCTGCCAACTTCTTTCTAAACCTGTCATCCAAAGAGCACCAAAAGGAATCTAGATGTTTGAGGCATAACAAAAGTCCAAGATAAGAAGAAGGTAAGGATTCCACCCTGCAATCAAGGATTCTAGCAATCTTGACTTGTCTATGCTCAGGGGCATTGAATTAAAATATGGAACTCTTATGTTTATTGACCTTCTGCCCAGTTGCCTTCTCATACAAAACCAAAGTTTTTTTCAAAGTCTTAGCCTCGTTCACAGAGGACCTACCCATCAACATAGTGTCATCAACTAACTGTTGGTGAGAACATATCAGATTCATGGAAGAAGGACTAAGACCAACAAGAGACTTATGTTTGATCAATCTCTTAAGATTTCTTCCCAGGCTTTCAACCATTATAGTAAAAAGAATAGGTGAGATAGGGTCACCCTATCTTAAACCTCTTGAATTTTGAAAGAATCTGGAGGGAGATCCATTAACAATGATAGCTATGGAGACCGTGGTAGCCAACTGATTCACCAAATGAATGGATTTGCTACTGAAGCCAAACCTCCTTAGGATTTTGAATAAAAACTCCCAGTCAACACGGTTGTATGCTTTAAAGATGTCCAACTTGAGAAGAAACCCTTTAGTTTTAGATTCCATAAGTGAATGAATATTCTCATGGACTATGACTATTGAGTCTAATATTTTTCTTCCAGGAAAAAAACCATTCTACTGAGGAGAAATCAACGAAGGAAGGATAGAAAGGATCCTTGAAGTCAACAACTTAGAAATGATTTTACAGAGAGAGTTGCAAACACTAATGGGTCTGAATGCCTCAAACTCCATTGCCCCTGGTTTCTTAGGAATAAGGACCATGAAAGTAGCATTCAATTCCTTAAGCCTTCTAGAACCAAAGGATTCCTTAACAACATTCACTACATCATTTTTCACAATATCCCAAAACCATTGAAAAAAGAACATAGGAAATGCATCAGGCCCAGTGGCTTTGTTTCCTTCAAAAGAAAAGACAACTTTCTTGATTTCCTCCATAGAGGGGATGGCCAAAAGCTTTTCATTGTCTTACCTAACAACAACCTTTGGTATGGTCTTTAATAAAAAGTCTTGATCATTTTGATTGATTTCCCCATTCACCGGAAGTAACTTATTATAGAAGAGGACAACTTTCTTTTTGATGTCTTCCTCTTCCTCAAATCTAGTACCATTAACTTCTATGGAAGTGATTCTATTAGTAGCCCTATGTTTTGAAGTAGATAAATGGAAGTACCTTGTATTTCAATCTCCAAAAAATAGCCATAAAACCCTCGATCTCTGCCTTCAGAACTCCTCTTTTGCTATTATGTCATGCAACTTCACTAGCAACTCATTTTCTCTATCCTTAATATCTTCAATATATCCTTCCTTCTAGATTTTGTCCTAGATCTCCACAAGCTTCATTTGAAGCTCAGATTTAATGCCAAAAATGTTTCCAAAAAATACAGCTTTCCTAATTTCCTCCATAGAGGGGATGGCCAACATTGATCTAACTTTTAAAATTGAATTACTAGAAAGTTGCATATATGTTTTTAACTTTGAAATCATGCAAACTAATAAAATTTGTACATTTTACTATATTTTATGTTTAGATTATTTTGAAAAAAATTAAAAAATATTTTAATATAGGTTTTTTATAAATTAACCCTATAATTTAGTTGCTGATAAAATACTAACAAAAGATGTTCCACTCAATCCCAAGCTTTATATGGTAAATTTTCTTTTTTCTCCTTCAATTTATTTGTGTGTATTTATAGCTTGAAACTTTAGGGTATGTACATTTTGTTTTGCAATTTTAAGAAATATATATTTTTAAATAAATATTTAAATGTGTGTGTATTAAAACACAATTGTTTCCACTTGATGTCAACTTTTATATTGAATATTTATCTAAAATAGAAAACAAATTATACTATCTTAATCTAGATTCTTTTATCTAGGGTATCATTTTTATTTATTTTTAATAAGTTTTAATATTTTTCTTGACATGGTAATCAACCTAATATTTTTGTGCTCATAACCTACTTTTAGTAAAAAACTAAACTAAAATATAAATAATAATTAAACTATTAAAATAAGTATATATTTGAAAACTACACTTATTGATCTACAAAAGGGTATTTTTACATTTTTTAAAATGTGTTTTTTTGTATGAGTAGGAGTTGTTGAAACATTAAAATTTTCAAATAATTACATTTTTTTAGTAAGTTGGTCTCAAAGTGGTGCTACATATGCATTTAGCCAGAAAAAATAGTTTGAAAAGTTATGGACATATTTAACTTATCTAGAATGAATCTTACTAGATCATATGTTTGACTAAAATTGTTTTTTAGTTATAAATACTAAAATTCACTTGTGTTAATGACTTGGCCAAAAGTGTGAAACAATTTTGTACTTTTACGCCATAGCCACATCAAAATAATGAAAAATCCAACAAAACTAAATGTCAATATTATAGATTAACACTAAATAACCATAAGAGGTGCCAACAATAGTAGGATTGAAAGCCTTCAATTGAAATCACAATATCAACCAACAATAAATATCAACGACACCTTTCATTAACATCAATCAAGTTGCAATGAGGCATGTATGCGACACTAAAAGATAGAACTTGGAGGATTCAACAACAATCACCAAGAACCAATTGCCTCAACAACATCAACAATTCGAACAACACTCCTAGAGGCAACCAAACAAGGGAAAATAAACAGGTACTGTATGAGAGTGTCATCACATGGCCTTACATGGATTAGCTAGGCAACCTATCACAAGGTACTGCCTCCATCTATGGCTATCCAGGTTGCCTAACTCAAGGTGACTGCTCCATAGGGTGACTCATACGAGACCACTTACCTTTTGTGAGGACAAGGCAGTGATGTTACCAACTAGGTCTTCTCATCCCATCCTTAGCTTGTGAAAGAACTAATGGTATGGGTGATGCTCATAATTAATCTTCTTTAGTGTTTAACTACCCAAACCCACTAGTTCATTAATTACATTATCATTTGTTTAAGAAACTCTTCCATGGGTTACCCTAACAGCCCCTTTGTCTGTCAACCCCCATGAAGAGCCACTCCCTATGGTACCAAACCAAAACACACAAGGGGTGTACCTCATCTCACATAAAAATAAAATATTACATATCACACAACATGCAAGGAAAGAACCATCTTGCAAACCCATTCCATATCACTGGAACAAGAACAAAGGAGGTACCACCCACAAAACTCAAAAATCATAAATGGGATCAATGAATCACAAAGGTCCAACCATGAAAAATCAATAAAATTCAAGTTTCTCCATTACCTCTGGAAGCTTAAAAATACTAAAAATCACAAACTCCCATTGAGGGTAATTCAACACTTTAGGTTCCCAATCATCTCAAAATATGACTAAAAGCAAGTCAAAACAAAGTACTCAATTCGCACAATCCTTACAATCACAATTACTCCAATTATTAAACATTACTTCTATTGGTACCATCACAAATCACCCACACTCCACTAGCCCAACACATCAATCCAACAGTGAACAATCGACAATACAACCAAACATATTTAAGAATGACCTAAACATTCCTATCAAATACTCACATAATCCTTACTAAGGAATATTAGTGCAACTCACAACAAACAATTGTAAGGGAATGGGAATGGAAAAATCATCAAATTACAAAATATTGGATCTCCAAAGATCTCAAGCACATTCAAGACAATAGTCAATTCAAGATTCCACTACATAATAGATACCTCCACAGTGCAAAAGTAATCACAAGGAAAAGTCCAATTCCACAAGAACTCTAGAAAACATTCTTATGGCACAAACTCAAACAAAATGTCATATATCAATCAAAATTGATCTTGATTGCATAATAGTATGAAAAGAAAACACAAAGGTGATAACACAGAACACACATAATTAAAGTCCTAAGGGAAATTATTCACAGTGTAAGATGATTAAAAGGCCAAGCATCAATCAATTGCAACCATGACAAAATAAACATTATAATTCGAGCATTATATTCTTTACAACTCAAACCTTATCCATTTCCAACAAACAAAACTAACAACGTAAGTATAGGTAAATAATCCATTATGAAATTCCACTTTAACCATTCTAGAGTTCCTCTAAGCCTTTCTTTTAAATAAATCTCTCTAAAATTTAATGCCTTCATAATAGGTACAAAGCAATGCTAAAAAGGTAAACTTTATCTAAAAAGGCTTCCATCTTTAATGATAAGCAAAATCTATATCTTAGAAGAGTTGCATGAGTGAATTTCTAACAAGTGGAGTTCCTAATTTCTCCTTATATACATTATAAACCATGATGGATGAGAAGATTGTCGACATTAACCTAATCTTTACTAAGGTAAGGTACAACTTAACATTTATTTATCTTTTATAAAATCCCCAATTGATTCACAATACATAATATGCATAGATTGATTGCACTCAAAATCTATATATATATTGGTCAAATGTCATACAATATCTTAGATTTCATATTCAATTCTTTAACTTGTCCTTCGATATGAATCTTACACTTAGAATTATTATTATTATTATTATTAAATAGAAATATATATATATATATATATATATATATATATATATATATATATATATTCAAATTAAATATAATTAATATTTATTTTCAACTTAATTTAATTTCTTTACTTTGTTAACTAATTATATTCAAAAATAACTTTATAACTAATAAATATCATATAAAATATACTTATTCTTTTCTCTTACTTATATCATAAAATATAGCACATATATAAATAGGTCTTATAAAAAGTAGAATTAACTTAAGTAATATCTCTAAAGACAATAAATATGACAATAAATCTACATATATAAACCTAGTTTACTTATATACTTCCCCATTTATTCACATAAGTGAATATATTCTTGTACTATAATAGAATACAGATCTCAACACGAAATCACAACTTATAACTTGGTAAATTTACACGTACACAATTATATGATCAAAGAAGTATCTATGTAAACGACACAGCCCAAGAGGGAAGAAGACTAGGGATAGGCGTAAAAGAGAAAAAGCAACAGTGAGAGAGATCTGGAAAAAGGTACATGATCAGTGATTGAATGAGTTGCAGCTGAAAATAAAAGTCTGCTTGTTTAAAACGCAAAGGTCAGTCTCTAGAGGAAGCCGAATAGCAATGTCAATTGATGGTACTGATATTTTGAACTAATTCATCGTCATTTAAGTGAAATAATAATCAATATTACAACTTATGGGAGCAGTAGCAGATAATATTCATGAAAGATCAAGAAAGAGGGACTGTCAAGGGCGTATATATAAAACTGTTATGGGGTTTTAGTGCATGTCATTATATACTTATGCAGCAATGAAAAGAACACATTATATCATCTATTCCAACTAAACAAACCTCCAACAGAATCAAATCAAATAATTACTATACATACAGGCATTCAATAGATAATTCCAGCGCAATACCAGGTATCATCCAATTGAAATGGATCCAAAGTGTACCCAACGAAAGAATTCAAAAGCCAACTATAGATACCATATAACTGTCAAATGAAGACCGTCGCTATACTCCTCCCCAAGTTTGTTGCAAGAGAAATTGTTTTGAGAGAGGCAAATCATTTCCATCATTTAAAATAGATACGTGATTTTTGGAGGAGAATAAAGGTGATGTTAAATGAAATAATCTAAAAACAAGGCGTGCACTGAGACTGCGCGTGTTCGTAGACACACATGCAAAAGTGTAAGCATAGACAAGACACGCAGTTTTTTTGATAGGTAACTTCAAGTACTGTGGTCGCAGAGACAAGGATGGTGATTTGTTGGACAGAAAGTCCCAAAGCAACATAAGAGGCACATGAACTGTTTGACAAAATGCCTCAAAGAAATGTGATCTCATGGAATGCAACTACAATAGATTGGCAATAAAATCAAGCAGGTTATTTAAACCTTTAAACTTCCTATCATGTTCAAGTGTCGCGACTGAGACAGGTTGACAATGGCGTCAAAGATATTATTTAAACCTCTACCCCATTCTATTTTCAAGTACTGCAGATGTGACAGGTTACAAACGGAAGCAAGAAGGCTAATTACACCTCTACAGACTTCTATGTTCGAATGTTGCTGTTGTGACAGGTTGCCAACGGTGTCAAGGACATTATTTTAAATTTAAACACTGCAGCAATGGTAGGTTGTCGATGGTTTCATGTAGATCAATTAAATTCATACATCAACGCATAGACAAGGCACGTGAACTGTTTGACAGAATCCCTTAAGAAGTATGCTCCACTAGTCAACATGTACACAATATACAGAAGCAAAGACAAGCTCGTGAACCGTTTGACAGATTGCTTCTAAGAAATGAGGGCGCATAGATAGGGTGGAGAACTGTTTGACAGATTGCCTCAAGAAAATGTGCGCTGAGAGTCTACAATGATTATAGGATGTGCACAAAAATAGGTTTGCTAAAAGGACAGACACTAAAGATGCATCGGGTAAATCTGCAGACCGTAATGCCAAGAACTATGATGTGCATATTATACCCAGGCAGATACAAGACACTGCAACACAGATGATCATAACAAACATAACAAAGGTCCATGCAATTGAGGAGGATATGTTGTAGAATTGAGAGTCCACACAGCCATAAAAAGTGCAAGGCAAATAAGGAGAGTATGTTGTACCTGGTGATGAATATTGGCAACGCTAAATGAAACAAAACTGAACAAAGAAATAGACTTGCAGTCTAATAACACACTCTGTTGTGTTGACTCACTTCTTTCTGCCAGACTATAACCTCCCCCTTTCTCATTCCTATCCCTTCCAAACGTATCCTGCTCCCTTCCAAAACCATCATCCCCTCCCCCAAAAAGTAGAGTTTTCGGGAAATAATACCACGTTGAGGGCATGCGAGAAGAGGAAGCCCAGACCAAGCATGTGGAAGGCAGGAGATAAAGCATGAAGCCAGGTGGAAAGAAAGGCAAGGATAGGTGTGGACTTTAGCTTCTTTCAAAAGTTTATTATTATATCAATTTTATATATGCATATATACATTTATTCTTATTTATCATTTATCTAAGTAGACAATTAAATAATAATATATTTATCTTTTATTTTCCTCTTATTCCCTTCTTTAACCAATTATTTTGAAGTTTTTAATTAACTGCATTTGTAAATGGATGACTAATCTATTTTATTAAATTTGAAAATAACATTATTTATAATTGTAATTCTATATTTTTATTTTCATATTCATGAAATATTGTAAATTTATAAATAAACTTCAATAATAAGTGGATTATTAATCCATATTAAATTTAAAATACTCATTATTTATAATTGCAATTTACAATTTCATCTTTAATAAACAAATAATATAATCTATTAAATCATTATCTCCTTTAGATAAATCAAATAATTAATTAATAGATGTAATAATTTAATTAAATCAATGTTTCCATTACAAGCAACAAAATTCAAAACAAAACCTAAACGACAAAAGGAAGCAAGATCACAAATACACAACTTACTCATATGACGCGGAGGACCAAAAGCGAAGGGGTACTATAGATAAACTCATGCGTGTTTTTGGGTTTTTGTTTGTGTGAAGGTGCGTAAAGGATGAGTTGAGGTTGAATCATGTTAACTTCTCTTGTTTTTGGTTTCTCATAACAGGCCTTAGTGGATGAACTTTGTTAGAAGAAGTCATTAAGGGCTTCATCTAACATATCAAAGTCATCATGACTAAAAGGTTTGGGCTTGTTACTAAGATGAGGTTAGATGGAATTTACTTCTCTTTGCTTATGTTTGTTTGGACAAGCCTGAGTGGATGAACCTTGCAAGGTGAAGTCCTCAAGGGCTTCATCCAACATATCAAGGCCATCACAACTAAAAGGCTTGAAGGCTAAGCTAACAAAGGGTTTTATCATGCTTAAGTAACTATACATCTATGCTTGTTTAAGTTTAATGTTTTGGTTTTGCTTTCCAATCTATGTCTAATATAGTCTAGTTTGAATGTTGAAAATAAAAAATACAAAAATCTAATTCTATCCATAATTGCAATCGTGCTATTTCTTTTTGGAAGACTTGCAACATATGCATGAAGGTTGGATGGTTGTGTTGATTATTTCTATGTTGTCATTGATGTCGACATGGTAATAACTACATGGTTTTTACTATATCGAAGTTTGTTTGGTTTATCAGAAGTTGTTCTCTGTCAGTAATGCTCCTCTATGATAGATCATATGTTGGTATTTGAGTCTAAAACTCATCACAAGATTTGATGTGATTCTAATCTTCTAACCATGTTTTATTTACTTATTCAGACTAGTTTTTCTTGGATCTTGAGATGTTCTTTTTTCTATGAACTAGAAGTTATCTCGAATAGAGTTCAACTCTGTATCCTACAATTGTTCTATGGGTGTTGTATTGTGTGGGAGACTCCACATTTTACTAAGGTGAACATTTTTATAATATAACTGACCTGGAAATCTCTTTATTGGAAGTATGATGGGAAATTAATGTATTCATAGATCTGAAAGGTGTTTTATTAAGGATTATTTGTTGGTTTGAAGAATTATGTTTCTTAGTCTTGGCCAACTCAGTGAATGCAATATATTATGAAGACTAATAGCCTACTTGGAATAATGTGCTATACAAATAAAATGTTGAATATTATATGGTGCTGACCTAATTAAAGAATAAGATATACTTTTGTATATATATTAGATAAAAGATAGAAGAGATGAGCAATGTAATTTGCAAAGAAAGCGAATAAGAAATGCAAGAGTGAGAAGGAGAAGTGAATGTGACCATAGGAGAAGATCAAAGCCTAAATATTTTATTAGTTGTGATCAATTTTTTTGAGTGACTACTATGTGATGCAATACTTTATATTCTAAGCTTTAGTCGAACTGAGCCCTGCACAATGAAGGTGTATTCCATTAGTTCATTCTTTTGGTAGTGAACCACCATTATTGTATCTAGGCAATGAGCCATATCTTTTGTACTTAGGTTCTGAGCCTTTTTAAGGACAATGAGTCATCGTAGTGAGTCTTGTAATATTTTGAATCTAGATATAATATATTATGAGTTAACCCTCACCATGGTTTTTCCATCATTTGGTTTTCCACGTAAAAATCATGGTGTTTATGTGTGTGATTGCATTGACTTTCTTTTATGTTCTCTCTTGTTAATTTAGTTAAAATGATAATGATGATTAAGTGGATTTTATTATCGATCTATGGAATACTAATTCACCTCCCCTCTTAGTATTCTAAATGTTCAACAATTGGTACTAGAGCTTGGTTCCTTGGAAGTAGTCTAATAGCTTGAGGAATGTCCTAGAATTTGAATATAAGAATTTTTTTCCCTAAGAAGTGGTCACTACTGAATTTTGAGAAGAAATGGAAGCCCTGAAGGACAAGTTGATAAAAGAAAATGAGCACATTGGAAAGCTACAAAGTATATGTATAAATGTAGGAGATCTATTGACTGAAGGAGAAGAAATCATTACTAACCTACACAAACAATTGGATGAGAAGAAAAGAATTGAATAATATCAAGAAATTGAAATTCAAAAGATGATGGATGAATGCACGAATCTTGAATTAGAAGTAGAAATCCTGAGATGTAATATGGAAAAGGAAAAGAATTTTTATGAAAAATTTAAGATAAGCTCGACAATGCTTAATGAATTGATTATTTCTCAAAGACTGGAAAAAGATAAGAGTAGTTTATGGTTTGAAAAAGGTAAAAGTTCTAAAGAGAATCAATTCATTGCAAAGAATTCATAGTACAAGGATAAAAAAGTCAAGGAGAAAAGAAGCAATTCCAAAAAAAACTCTTGCAAAATGGTATGATGCAAAAATGTGTTTATACTTCAATGGTGTTTGTCATTCCTACAAGAGATTTTGTCATAAAGAAAAGGACTTTAAAAATAATGTGAATGAATCTAAGAACAAAAAGAATGGATATGAAGATAAAAGGGAAAATGGATAGAAAAATGTTACTTGTTGTACAAGTGCATAAAATTGGAACACCCTGGTAGAAACAATAGAAGAAAGAAGAACTACTATCTGACGAAGAAGAATGATCAAACCTTTGATCCAAAAGTAACAAGGAAGGAAATGGAAAGAACTTGGAGAAAGAATTCATCAAATTTATCTATACTGACCTCCGATATAGATACTCTCGGCAATCTCTAAATGAAAGTAGTAGCTAAGGGGAAGCAATCATCAAAAAATCTAATTTAAACCCCCTTATTGGTACTTGTGTCATATTATGAAAAAGGTATATTTAATGAGATAAAAAATTTAAGGTATCTTTTGCATGTGTGAATCTTGAATGAGGTATGTAGAATTTGAAGTGGTGAAGGTGTACACTATTTTCAAGGTAGTCTACCTACAAGTTGAAACATTTATGGAAAAATCATTTGGAATGGAAGGAATAAGTTTAGATAGCATTAAAGGCATATGTATTTTTGAAGAAGCGTGCAATGGAAGTTTGAAATGGAATTCATAGTTTTAGAATTTGAAGAAAGCAATAGTTGAAGTGAGCTCCAGGAACAAAACATCTATACATTTTTAGAGGTATTCCTATTTGCACAATCTTTTACTTTTATTAATGGATAATTCAAATATTGTGAACTATGCGGATAAAGCTAGATTTAAGAGTTATATGAGGAATGTTTTAGAAGAGTTTGTTGGTGCATTCTCTTGCATCCCTTTGAGAGTGTTTCCTACAAAAGATATCTATGCATTTGTTTTTTGTAAGATTGAAGAAATGTCATCAGTTTAGCTAAATATGTTTTCAGAAAATGAGTTGAAAGAGAATCATTACTCATATAGAGTATTAGTTTAGAAGAAGTTGGATGTTTGGAGGAAAGTTCCCTTGTTTGAATTTGAGAAGTATATTCAAATAGTATTGAGTAGAATTCATAACAAATCTTTGTGGATTAATGAGGCACCTCTGGTCACCAGAGAAGCAATTAGAGATGTAACTAGTCTATGTTACTACGGACTAGTTCCTAAGCTAAAGACTATGAATGAGAAATAAATAATTGAGGTTACGGGTGTGAGTTCTAAAGGAAGGGAAATTGAATTGAGATCGATTGTTGATCTAGTATTGAGGTATGTTGCTATGGTCATTGGTCATAAAGTTTATATTTATGGAGATGACTATAGTTTCTACTATTGTGGTGAATTTTGTTATTGACATGATATTAAGAGGTATGGAATATGACTTGTGTGAGCTACTTTTCATACATTTTTTGAAGAATTTAAAGGATATCAAGAAGAATAAGAAGAATAATTTTTTATATGAAAATTTGGTTTTTTTTCTACTCTTTTACTATTTGAAAGAGTTACTAGTAATAGGAAGGATATGGGTATGTGTAGGATCATTATGGAAAAAGTAGGCCCTTAAGTGGCAAAAAATTTAGAAAAATCAGAATTAGGAAACTTGATGTAAAAATTTGAATAAGTTATCTATATTATTTCAAAAATATGTAAGAATAGAATCTATAGAAAAGTGAATTTAGTTTCTAAACTACTAGGTTTGTTTAAAAAAAATAAAAATCTATTTGGTGAAATTTTGAAATTTCAATGCAGTGGTACTTAAATTTCAGGGAAAAAATAAGAAGTAGTTCTGTCTGACCACCCTAACCAAATAAAATGATAATATTTTTTATAAGATTTTATATAACTAGAGGACTCATGCCCCGATGTGATGCATATTTTTTTGTAATTTGTTCCCAAGTAAATAATTAATTATGAATTTTTTATTACAATTTTTTAAAAAATAAAAAAACTCATATGTTTGACCACCTTAACTTGGTCAAAACTTCATGAAATTATTTTTTTATTTTTTTAATCCTATACTATGCAAAGCATAGAATGTGATGCATGTTTTGGATTCAAAAAATGTGATACCGTTTGAAAGCTATAGTTGTTTTTCAATCAACCTATCAATCAGGACTTTAGTCATAATTTGAATAGAAAATGAATAATAATTACTTATTAAATTGAAAGTAAAGCATAATTTATATTGTTGGAAATTTGAGAATCTCCTTTAAAAACTCTTTTCGTTTCATCAAATTTGGGTAAAAAAATAGTCATTAGCCACATGCCCATCATATTGCCACTTTTTGGCCCATCATGATCCTGCACATACCCATATAATGATCAAATACAGAGCCTATTTCCTATCAAATCAAGAATTTCATGATAAATCTTCATAGTTTGAATGCACAATATGTTTCCCTTGTTGCATTCTTTGGAACATTTAAGATTAGGATGAACAAAATGTCTAGGTTTCTAGTAAGTGTTGTGGAAAGGTACTCCAAAAGCATAAATTTTCTTGTGTCTATAGATTTATTTCACATGTAACCAGTTGAATCAAGGTTGGTTTGGATATTTGAATTGGATTATGAAGTGTCAGAGGCTGAAATTGATAACTATGCTAAAATTCTCTTGGAAATCCCTAAGCATCTTCATGATGAAATTTTCTCCAATAGTGAGACTGGAATAGGGAAGAAAAGAAAGTGTGGTAAATATAGTAGATGAGAGTAAGCTTGAATGTGTTGATGAGTATTCAAAGGGATTTGGAAGACTTGCAGAAGGTTATACCTGATGCTAATTTTGATTCATCTATTTTTGTTGTGGAGAATCTTCATGGCATGATTAATTCTTTGAAGGATTACATCTCTAGACTTAGAGAGTTTTTTAGAACTAGGAATGAAGAAGAATTGAGTGATATCAAAGTAAAACATGTGAATGCATACAATTGAGTAATGAAGGAATTGGAAAATGTACAAGGTTGTGAGAAAGAGGCATAAGAACTACTTTCTTTTTGTCTAGATTAGTCTAGCAATAAATTGGATATGACAAACGAAATAAGGTTGAGTGAGTCTCGGCTGATCACTCAGGAAGATGCATACAAGTTAGCGGAAGATAAAGATAATTTGAGGTGGTCCTACATTGTGCAACTTCAAGACAATTTTTTTCACTCTACAGGATCAAAAAACAATTGTTGTCAATTTTTTTGTGGCACTCAGAGACATTATTAAATCCAAACATACTTCCATGATTCTAGTGCTCTTGGTTGTATTAGTGAAATATCATAAATCAATTTTAGTCCCAATACTTTAACAGATGGTATAGAGTCTCCAACTAATCTTGAGCTATTTTACAAGACTCTTGTAAGTGTAAAAGGTTCAAGGGAAGAAGTTAAAGCGTAATGGAAGGAAAATCTGGAGATTCTCAAAGGTTCCTCTTCAGGTTAAATCTATGTTCATATTATTTTGGCTACTTGCTGATATATAGTTTTCTTTATACTGGACCCCTTCCTTTCTCATTGATGTCAAAGGGGGAGAAAGAAAGAGAGAAAGAGATGGAGAGTTAGAAGGAAAGCTTTTTGTGAAGATCAATTTTGATAGGGGGTAAGTTAGAACATTCAGTTGTGGTATACTTGAAATTTTTTTGGCATGCATGTTGCCATCAATACCAAAAAGGGAGATTGTTGGAAGACTTGCAACATGTGCATGAAGGTTGGATGGTTGTGTTCGTTGTTTCTATGTTGTCATTGATGTCAACATGGTAATAACTACATGGCGTTGACTATATGGAAGTTTGCTTGGTTTATCAAAAGTTTTTCTCTACTCGTAATACTCCTATGTGATAGATTAGTATGTTGGTATTTGAGTTTGAAACTCATTGCAAGATCTAATGTGACTCTAATCTTCTAACCATGTTTTATTGACTTATTCAAACTCCTTTTTCTTGGATCTTGAGACGTTCTTTTGTCTATGAACTAGAAGTTATCTCTAACAAAGTTCAACTATGTATCCTAGTATTGTTTTGTGTGTGGTGTACTCTATGGGAGACTCCAAATTTCACTAAGGTCAACATTATTATACCACAGTTGAGCTGATAGTCTCTTTACTTGTAGTATGATGGGAAATTAATGTGTTCTCAGATCTAGAAGTTGTTTGCATTGAGTATTATTTGCTGGTTTGAAGAGTTGTGTTTCTTATTCTTGGCTGACTCAACGAATGCAATATATTGTGAAGACTAATAGCTGACTTGGCATAATGTACTACACTGATAAAATGTTGAATCTTCTATGGTGCCAACATAATTGAAGAATAAGATATACTTGCATATATATAAGATGAAAGATGGAATAGATGAGTAATGAAATTTGAAGAGAGAGAAAATAAGAAATGCAAGAGAGTGACAATGAGAACTAAATGTGACCAAAGGAGAAGATCAAAGTTTAAATGTTTGATCAATCGTGATCAGCTTTGTTGAGTGACTATTGTGTGATGTAGTACTTTATATTTTGAGCTTTAGTGGAACTGAACCCTGCACAATGAATGTTGGAGTGAAGAAGACACCGAGAGGGGAGTGAATCAATTTCTTAGACAAATTTTATAAACTTTTTCCTTGAAAAAGAATTGAATAATTTATGCTCTTAATATTTAAATGGTAAATATATTCATGAATTGAATGCAATCATTAAAGAACTACAATAAGAAATATTAAATAAAACCAAATATTATCACAATCATGAAACATTAACACATAAAAACAATGATACCATAAGGAAAAGAATTTGACGAGTGGAAAACCCTCTAGGGATAAAAAACCACTCTAGAAATGATGCCTCACTTGCTTAATCTTTTTTTTTTTGTTTATAATACCTCATTGGTAATACTATCTCACTAATAGATTTCAAATGCCTCACTAGAAAAAATGGCCTCACTGACCAAAGAACCTCACTAGTTATAAGAATTCCTCACTAGGATACACATATTTTCCTCACTGGCATACAAACAGCTGCCTCACTGGAAATGATCAATTTGTCTCACTGACTTGATCATTTTAACGTCATCATACATTTCTCAATAAAGAATTAAAATATCAAGGATCACTTTGTTTCTCTACAAATCATATTTCACCTCTAATATAATACACTTAATATCTTAAAGATTCATTTACTGGAATCTCTAAAATACCAAATATTTTAGTTATATACTCTATTTTGCATCATTTTTGTAAAACTTCAATTATAGAATTCTATGTACACATTTAGCATGATAACTTTGTTAAAAGCACTAAACAAATAACAATGATAAATCACTGTTTATATAAACAAACAATAGTACTCATAATGCTACCATCTCTCACACATTAAAACTATCAAATGTAGCCTTCAAAATCTGTTCAAATTGTTTCATAACTACCTCTAAAGTGTGAT
Source organism: Sequoia sempervirens (assembly GCA_007258455.2). NCBI lineage: Eukaryota > Viridiplantae > Streptophyta > Pinopsida > Cupressales > Cupressaceae > Sequoia > Sequoia sempervirens. The sequence continues at coordinate 374,837,046 of VDFB02000017.1, read as the reverse complement.
TGAGATGCTTTTATGTTCAACCAAATTTAACTTTCCTTTAACCTTGGTTAATACAATCAAGGATAACTTTAAGGAACCCCTCCCCTCGGCGAAGGTGTAAAATCCTAGTAAATCTTTCCTTTTATTTGAAAAAAAAGTATTAATTTTCCTAATGAATGTATGCACATTATTATAAAATATTGTAAAATCTCAGCTAACCTTAATGAATAATTGGTAAACATTTGTTTTTAATTGATATTTTCGATCCATTATTTACTCCTTTTTTTATTTTTCTCTTTTCCTTAAGGTCTTTATTTTATTCTTGTCTTTTATTTTGTGTCTTTCCTTCATTTTACTTTTATTCCTTTCTTTTATTTTAGTCCTTCTTGTTTTTGTTTCTTCTATATAATTTATATTTGTATCTCTTAATTTTGTTAATTAATTTTTTTTTTATCTTTTATCTTTCAATTTTATTTAATTGTCTTATATTGTATGAGGTTTTGCTTTATTTTCTTGTGTTTAGTTTAGTAGGTTTTATTACTTTTTGTCATTTTCCTTGCTTTTATTTTTCTTAATAATTGTTTAACTCATTCTTTTCCTCCATATTTTATTTATTTTAAGGATACTTATTATTTATTCCATCCCTTATTTTTATTTTTTCTTGCTTCTTCTCTCCTTTAGTATTTTTTATTGTTTTTTCTCTTTCCTTCCTCTTTGCATATCTTGTCGTCTTGGGTTTTGTACTCCTTTTCTCTCTAACCCTTTTATGCTTTGATAGATCTATAGATATTCACTTTTACTCCTTATGCTCTCTTCTACATCCTAATGATGGATCACGAAGTGTGATCTAAAATGTTGATGCAAAAAGAATAGTGACACAATCGAATCTAGAAACTTCAGGCAATAATCTTCATGGATTGTGGAAATTTGTTCTCTCCAAAAAATAATAATCATAGTGGAAAATCCTAGTGAATAATCACTAAAAAGATTAATTACAATGGAAAATATCCCTTTTAAAAATTTTCATAGTTGGTTAGCACAATTAATTTTCATATTTTTTTAATTTTTTGTAATATTGAAGTATGGGCCCTAGTGGTGATAGCCATCAGTGGGGTCAAGGGGTAGTTCCACTTATCATTACTTTTTTTTTTTTTCTTTTTTTTATAAACAAAAAGAGGGGTAAAAAATTTATTGAAAATCAAAAGAGTGCATTACAACCAAAACCAAGGGGGCAAGCCCCAAAGCAGGAACAAACACAACATCAACTATCTTCCAATATCCTGCTATCCTCCTCAAGGACTCTATCCAAGTCTTGACATAACTCAGGGGAGACCTGTGTCCAATCCTCTATCTTCCAGCCAGTATCATGCTCAGAAGCCCATTTAGCCAAACAGTCAGCAACCCGATTCCACTCCCTCGGGATATGGACAAAAGAAACCGCCTCCATTTTGGAGCAAACCTAAAGAATACTTTGAACAACTGAAGCCAACTGCCAATTAATATCAAACATCTTTTTCTCATTCAACAGATTAATTAAAATTTGTGAATCTGCCTCACAAATAACATTATGCCAACCCAAAGCAAGGGCTCGCTCCACAGCATAAAGAATCACCAAGCCCTCCATGAGATTGACTGTCTTCTCCCCCTCATGAATAGAGAACATAAAAATCACTGAACCCCCTAAATCTCTACCAACCCCACCAATCCTAGCAAGCCCAGGATTGCCTCTAGAAGATCCATCAGAATTAATCTTCAAGATTCCAGCTAGAGGAGGAAGCCATCTACCCAGTCGTTGCACTCTCTTAGCCCCATGTCTGCAGCTCCTGGAACCCCCTGAAGAAGATTGTTTCCCCTAAAGTCCCAGTCTATCAACCAACTCAGCATCCTCTTTCCCCAGGGGGAGAGACACTTCACTCTTAGCTACGACCGACTTCTGTATCATTCCTAATATACGCATCCACACTTGTTGACCCACCAAATTAACACCATGGAATATTCTACGATTCTGCTCCAACCAAGTCTGCCAGAGAAGAAAAGTAGGTCCTGCATACCAGACCTCCTACAAAAAGGAGGCCGACGAGGGGGGTCTTCCCATACTATCCCAAAACTCGACCAAAGAGAAAGCATGAACACAAGGTTTCTTCCAAACCTCCCACCACCAATGCCAAAGTTGCACAGCAAAGGGACATCGGAAGAACAAGTGTGAGGAATCCTCTTCCGCCTTCCCACAGAGAACACAAACTGAAGGCCCCTGGAAACCCCTTTTACGGATGTTATCCCAGGTCAAGCATCTATTCCATGCTAAAGTCCAAACAAAACAATTACATTTAGGCCAGGATAGCTTACTCCACACCCTCTTCCACCACTGAACCTCTGTCCTAGCCAACTTTTGATCCAACACTTGATATCCCCAAGCAACAGAATAACTCCCCTTGGGATTATGAGCCCAAGCAATAATATCCTCTTCCTGAAGGGAACTACAATGCCTACTATGAAGAATCACGTGAAGCTCAGCCTTGCCTACCTCCTCACCCACAACCGACCACTGGGTGGGATCCTTCTAACAGGCCTTCTCCAACTGCCCATAAAAAGAAAAAGACTTGAAGTCACTCACCAGTGACCAACCAGCTGCAAGAAAACTCTGGCTCAATGGTATCAGGTGGGGAAATTGAGATATAAGCGGAGGGAAACCATCCCAAGAGTCAGACCAAAAAAGAGCTTTTGAGCCCTGACGACAGATCCAAAATAAACCCTCCTTAATGAGCTTCGCACCCTTCTGAAGAGTACTCCAAATCACCGACCCTTTCCCCTCAAGAGGGTACCTAAGGAGATCATGCCGAGGGACGCCAGGGAAATACTTATGAGATAAAATCCTAGCCCACACCTAATCCTGCTCCACACACCAACGCTAGAAAAGCTTAGCAGCCACAACCACTCCAAACAAAGAAGATTGTCGAAGTCCCAAGCCACCATACTGCTTAGGACTACACACCTCTTCCCACTTGACCAGGCTCCACTTGGACGTCGAAAAACATCCAGCCCATAAAAACTGTCGCTCCAGAGAGTCCAACTCCTTAAGAAACCCAACCGGAGCCACTTGAAGCATACACCTGTAAACAGGGAGTGCTTGCACAACTGATTTAAGAAGCTGAACCCGCCCAACAAAGGACAACCATCTATGAGTCCAGTGATTGACTTTCACCTGCAACTTATCAATGATGTTCTGCCAAGAACCCTTGGGAAGATGACCAACAGAAATAGGGATGCCTAAATACATAAAAGGGAGAGCTCCTATCTAGAACCTCAAAATGTTAGCAATTCTTCTCTGGATGGGGGCAGACATATTGAAGAAGATGGAAGATTTTTCCTCATTAATCAATTGCCCCGACACCACCAAGTAAACATCCAACAACTGTCTCAAAAAGGTAGCTTCCTTGATAGTAGCCATCCCCATCAAGGCAGTATCATCAACAAACTGCAAATGAGACTGTGGAGGCAAGTCTCCACCCCAATGCCAACCCTGAATGTTGCCAACCCCAACATTTCTTTTCAGCAAACGCCCAAGACCTTCAGCAAAAAGAAGAAATAGGTACGGGGATAGGGGATCCCCTTGGTGAAGACCCCAAGATGCCCCAAAAAGCTCAGAGTGATCTCCATTTATCAGTACTGAAAAGGATACTGACATAACACAACTCATAACCCATTGGATCCAATCAGCACAAAATCCAAAAGCACCAAGGATCTTCCGAAGGAAGGACCATCTAACCCTATCATAAGCCTTAGCCATATCCAATTTGATAAACATAGTCTTCTCTTGAGAACTAGCCATGGAGTGGATGGTCTCCGTAGCAATAACAATCCCATCCAAAATTTGTCGACCAGCGACAAACCCACTTTGTTCCTCTGAGATCAACACTTTAAGCCACTTCTTCAATCTCTCAGCCATTAACTTCGTAATAATCTTATAAGCCACATTACAAAGGGAAATAGGCCTGAACTGAGTTAACCTATCCGTACCTTCACACTTAGGGATGAGAGCAATGAAAGTGGAATTAAGAGCACGCAACATCTGCTTGTTCCTCTGGGATTCCTGAACAACTGCTAGAAGGTCCAAATTTATGATTTCCCAGAACTCTTGGAAGAACTTTATTGGGAAACCATCTGGGACAGGGGCTTTTCCCCTCTTAATCTGAAACACAATCTCCTCCAGCTCCTCTAGAGAAATCTCCCTCATCAGATACTCATTCGCTTCCCTGGAGACCAATTGAGGGATACACGAAAGAACCAATTCCTCCTCGACCGAACCCCCTTGAGAGTACTCTTTGAAAAGAGCAGTGAAATACTGTGATGCCTCAGTCGTGATGTCTTGGAATGAGACAACACGATCCCCTCTGTCGTTAACTAACACAGAGATAGTGTTACCATGCCTCCTGGCCTTCACAGAATTAAAGAAAAATGTAGTATTTTTGTCCCCTTCCTGCAACCAGTCAATCCAAGCCTTTTGCTTCCAATATATCTCCTCCCGCAACTCACATTCATCGACCATCTTCAAAGTTCTAGCCTCTTCTTTCAAAAGACCCTCTGTAACCCCATTATCTCGAATCAATCTTGTAACAGTGTTTATCTCTTCTTGGGCAGCGACCTTATCATGAAAAATATTGCCAAAACACCAGCGATTCCACCTTTTAAGCTGATACTTGATAAATTGAAGAAGCTTAGCAAAGGTATACATTGCAGTACCAAAAGCTGGTCTACCAACCCTCCACCACACACACACCTGGTCAAAAAGAGTAGAGTCCCGTAACCACATAAGCTGGAATTTGAAGGAGGGGGAATGAGGAGCGCGAATCAAGATGATGCTAAGCTTGATAGGCCAGTGATCCGAGCCCCTCCAATCCAGAATTTTAGAGGAGGTTGACCATAAGTCACCAACCCAATAACAGGAGACCAAGAACCGGTCAAGCCTCTCAGCAACACAGTCTTCACCAGTTCGCCTATTATTCCAAGTAAAATGACCATTACTGGGCTAGACATCAATAAGATTAAGATCAGAAATTCTATCCCTGAGAAGCAGAGCAGAAGGTTCCAATCGAACAATTTCCCCCCTTTTCTCAGACAACTCCACAATAGCGTTGAAATCCCCAGCTAAAATCTAGGGGTGGTAGGGGGCCAGGCTATGAACATATCGAAGATGAGACCAAAGAAGCTGCTTACCCTGATACTCAATAGGTGCATACACATTGGAGAGAAGAATACATTCTCCAATCACATAGCAAGAAGCCACCAACGAAATAGCCGACCTAGAAGACATCCACCAGAGAGGACAGATCCTCTATGGATTCCATAAGCAAGCCACCCCCCCGGAAGCACCATGAGCTCCAACACACTGACAATCGCCATACTTCCACAACTTAGGTACCATATTCACCATACTCTCTACAGAAAGCTTAGTTTCCTAAAGAAAAAGAACATTAGGAGATTGATTCCTAACCAAATCACGAACAACTTTTTGTCGGGGGCCACTGTTCAAGCCCCTTACATTCCAAGATATAACAATCATTTCTGAGAACACAAGAAGTGAGAATCCAGGGTCTTAACTGCCCCTGACTCCAGCAGAGTCTCCCCAGTTGATTTAATCTTTTCTAAATCCTTTTTCCTACCCAGCTTGGGATTCTTCTCACCAACCCCTTTCTTAGGATCCTTTTGTAGAATACCCATGCGAGAAGAGGAGTTGGAGCTTTTTCCCACTTCCACACCCACCTTTAAAGGCAAAGGAGAACCCTCTCCCCCATTCGTCAGAGTCCCATGCATAGGATCCTGTCCAGCCGAAACAATCAACTGCTGATCTGTGTCCATCTGCCCAGCACCCGAGTCCTGCACAACCTGAATAACCTCCGAGGGAGGCCCATTCTCTCTTGAACCCATAGTACCTTGATCCAAGTTCATCAAACCCAGATTCACTTCCTGCTGGTTGAGATCATCCAACACCTCAAACCTGTTAAAAGAAACATCATCCTACCTCTCCCCCAGAGTCCTCTTTTGCCCTCGATTTCTGTTACGAGCTTTGACAGGAATAAATCCATCTTCTGCACTACCATCACCTAGAATAGGCTCCTTCCCCTTATCAGCCCCAGGCAGATTGCAAGGATTATTGCCAGATTGGGGCCCAACAGGCTTAGCCCGAGGACATCTACACTGCAAGTGTCCATACTCATGACAAAATTGACACTGAAAAGGCAGAGTTTCATGGTCTATCTATTGCACCCATGTATATGATCCTGCACTCACCTCCACCGAATCTGGCAATGGCATGCTTAAATCAAGTTCAACATAGATACGGGCAAAAGTCATTACCTTTTTAAACTGCGTTTGTTGTGAAGACCCAACTGGTTTACCGAGCATTGAAGCCACCAAATGTAGGACATCCTCTCGCCAACATTCGACTGGAAACCATGGCAGACGAACCCACACTAGAACCCTGTTTGGGAGCTCCTCAATCAGATTGAAACCCGCATGCCACAGCTTCATAAATAAACCCACTTGGTTATAGAAGTAGGGACCTCCCTCAAAAACCCTATTCCGATCAGCCATGCAATCAAATGAAACCATAAAGTAATTATTAGCTAGGATTCTGATCTCCATTTCTCCTTCCGGGAACTAAGTCCTCTAAGCCCAAGATTCCAAAAATTGCAACGAGACCCTTAAACCCATAAACTTACAATAAAAGGAGTGTTTCGAATAATAATCGATATCATCCGCCAGCAACTCCATCGATATAACTAGTTTCGGTCTCTCCTTACATCTTTCCAAACACCCGTTAATTTTTGAAATTCTAGGTCCTCCAGACAATCCAGAACTATTCATCTCTTGACCCGGCGTAAACAAATTATTATCAAAAACCTTAGCACCCTGTTCCAGGGGTTTCGATCCAAAAGCTAATCGAAAATCCATCTTGGGGCTAATCCCAGATGACTCCCCTCGTGTCATGACTCAGAGCAATATCCAACTCGGGCATGCAAGCCCCCAAAACAAGAGATAGGAGGAGGACACTCACGCGAGGATCACCTCAATACCCCTCCAGCTTCACCCACCACCCTCCAAAGCGCACAAGTTTTAGCTTCGAAATGAACCACCGGACCCCCAAGCAAGAAATCCCAAAGCCACGGAGAGTGGCAGCGTACCAAACCCCACACAGCACCCAAGAGCCTCCGCCCCACCTGAGCCAAGCAGACAAGGTGAACCCGCCCAAGCTCTAGCACACCAAAATCCGCCCTGATGCCACCACTCACGGTAGATACAGGCCCGAAATAGCTAGCACAAACCCTACACCGACCTTCGCGTGCCAAGGGAACCAGCAACAAAAGGCAGAAGATAGCCACGCACCCCTCAAAACACAGGAAAAGACCCCCCCACGGCGTACCAGCAAGATCACACGAAGAGCGAGCTAGGGCACGGATGCCCTAGCTCAACTTGCACAGCTCGACATCGCCATCCTGATCCATTCCACTTATCACTTTAAAATTAAGACTAAATATCACTTTTTAATTAAGAATAAATGAAAAATGATTTCTTACCATTGATTAGCTTTTTAATTGAATGATTGCAAGTTGATTCTGCGACCTAATATGCATGTTCCTTTGAAAAGGAATTTTGAGGCCCAAAATTTGTTTTGGTCAACAAGATTTAGTATGCGGCCTAATACACATGTGCCTTTCAAAAGGCTTGTTGAATTTTGGGCCACATGATTAGGTTTAATTGTGTGGAACAAAACAAATTATAGGCCTCAACAAGCCTTTTAAAAGGCACATGTGTATTAGGTCCTAAAATTAACCTACAACCATTTGATTGAAAAGATAATTGATGATTCGATGAAAATAAATAAAAGCCCTATTCAAGGCTAAAATAACCCTAAAACTAAATGGTAATTTATTATTGTGGCAATATCACCCCAAAATTAATGGTAGTAATATAATATTACTAGCCAATATAATTAATATTTGTAATTATAATATAAACTACTGGTGAATTGGTTGCAATGAATAATTTTAAAAACAATAATACATAGGTGAATTAATTGAGATTTTTTTTTTTTTTTGTAAAAACCTAGAAATTCAACATCCATTTTAGCTTGTACTATTCGCCATTTTTATAGGTCCTGATTTCAATTATTTACCTATTGACAAATATTCGCCACTAAAGTTTTCCTTGGATACAATTTGCAAGTTGTGTGTGTACTTTTTACACAAGAAAAACTCAAATGTCACATTTAACTTGAGTCCCCAATTCGACACCAGAAACAACAAGACATGACCTATTCATAAACACTTAACAAATATGCTAAATGGTTTAGACCCCACGTACTAGTATTAGGTAACATGCAAACCAAATACAATAAACCCTTTGAATGATTACAATAATAACCCCTTTGTATTTCATTATACAAACTACAAAAATGTTTATAACACTCCACACTATAAGAAATAATAGGGAATGACACAAGATATGCTCATAGCATTCCCCAATAGTAGATTCTTGAAGACTCAAGAACTATAGACTCATGAGATAAAGAATAGACATACCCTTGTTGCAAATAGAGCAAGATTGACAAAATAAAAAATAATTGAATATAAATGATAACCTAAGTCAGCATAATAAACCATTGTGCATAAGATGGAAAATCATGAATATAACAAAGAAAACCTAAGCACAAACACTACAACTAACTATATACACAACAACAATATCTGAAAACAATGTGACCATGACCAACAACATTTCTAGTTTAATCGAATATCATAGAGAGTAAGGATATGAGTTACCAATGCACTCACCATTGAAAACCATAAATGCCAACCACTTTCTAAAACACCAACTTCAAAACCACACTATCCTCCATGTTTTCCTTCCTTCACCAAGATTCTATACCACCATGTTCACTAGGTTTCTCAAGCCCTAAATCGGTTGCTAAAAGAAATGTTTCTTTGTTTGCCAGATGATAAATTTTAGGGAACAATCATAATGCCTATATCCTTGTCAACCTTGTTGAAATTTGCACCAATCCTTATACCTTGTAGACAATCAAAGTATTGCACCTTATATACCAATGCTAAAATCACCCAATGATACAGCAATAAGTGTAAACCAAAACAAAACCTTGCACATTAATATGACAAGTACCAAAATTCCCATCCTTCACAAATAATGTTATGTGGAAATAGACATGAAATCACCATGATGAAGTAACATGATCACAAGTAGGTCACTTTTTATCAAATAAGTCTTACTTGCCATCACAATATCATTGTCTTTATGAAGTTGAGATAGAACTATAAAGTACCGTAGTGCTTAGAAAATGTCATTGTAATAGTGACTTAAGAAGCCAACCAAGTTTTTATTGCAACAAACCAAATCATCCACTGTTATAGCATTGATAATGCTATCTAGGTGCATATTCAATACAAGTGATTCAAATGACTATTATTGATAATATGCTTTCAACCTTTGAGACTATGTCATCAACATGTATAATGTATTGAAATAATATCATCAAGGTCCTTTGTGTGTCTTTGATATCAAGGGAAAAAACTGTGAGGGCCAACAAACTCCCCCTTTGGCCTTGATGGAAAAACACCAAAGCTCTCGCCACCTTTTTTCATAAAGAGACAAAGGCCCATGATATATAGCAGCAAAGACAATACAAGAGTAATATTTGATATCTGTCATGAAGGGAAACAACTATAGGCTGCCTCATTAAAATCTAATGAACACAAAGTAAGAAACAAGATAATAACAAAAATAATGATCATGAAGAGTTGTCACTGCTATCTCTAATAAGATATAAATGCCATAAATCTGTATGTATGAGCATCAAAATAAAGTATAATCATCTCATAAACTAGGGATGAAATATGAACAAAGAAGCCCCCCTAACTAAATACATAGGATGAATCAAAGACTTCAAATTTGATCAAGAACTTGTTATTAATTTTTAAATCCATGTTACTATGAAGTCTTTTGTCAATCCATCAACTAGAACTATAGTGCTGCTATAAAGTAAGAAAACAATGGTACTATTATAAATATTAACCCATAACAAGAAGCACCATTCCAGAGTGAGTATATAAGCTTTTCATACATCAAGTGCCAAGTATCAATGAAAAAACCAAACTTTCTACTCATATTACAAGTGAATCATGCATCCAAGACTCTATTTTGATCACTAAAATATGCCAACGATGTCAAATGTAAATTGAAAAGTGTAAAACATTTGATCAATGATTGTTAATACCACCCATATCAAGGAATACTTGTAGCCCATACACCACCATGTGAATGGATACCCAACAAGTATAATAATATGAATCTAAATTTACCTATCCATATACTTGAAACTATTATCATTCACATTGAATATCATGAAGGAAAACTTGAGAACATCCTAAGCAATCAATACCAGTCTATGTCATCACCTTTGTACTAGCTACAAACTATCATGAAGGAAGGTACTCAAGTACTTTTCAAAATTAAAGCATTGAAACTATTCAAAAAAGATGCAATCACACTATTAAGGACAAAAATTCCATGTGTCATGTCAATATACCATATAAATCCTCAACCAAATATAATTGTACTATCAAGAATGGAAACTAATGTCTAAACAAATGCCATATCTCTGCCAAATAGAAATGATTATTCTTGAAGTGTTTCTTATTCTCTACTTAGTATTTGAAACACATGATCCTTATATGTAATATATCATTAATAACTTACCAATGAAAGTTCATAATGCATTAACAACTTATTAGAGACAAGCATATATATAAGCCACCAATATCTAATACTTAACAAGATACATAGGAAATCAAACACTAATCAAAACATGGTATATGAGGAGAGCCAATCAATCCTGTCTTTGAAATGAATATAAACTTCTTTATCACTGATATATGCCACCACTACAAAACCATGATGAATAAGCAAGTTTGAATACCAAGTAGCCAAAGTAATACTTACTGCCTCTGTAGAATATACAGATGTTGAATTCCTTGTACTCCTAATTTCCACATTATAGGTTGCCTAGGGTAAACTCTGGAACATACAAACCATATACCTAATTCACAAAGTAACTTCATTGTTTGTGCAACTGTCAAGAAAAAAATTAGGAATGCACAAAACATATCCACTGTCTCAGAAAAAGAGAATTCAAGTTATTCGCTGTGTAAGTAGTAATAGCATGTGTATAACAACTAAACATTAAAAAGAGAATATCCAAACTACTTATCTCAAAGTCTGTTATCAACAAATCACCAAATGACTGAGGAGCCATTTCCTCATATCTGTTGTTTGGTAAACTTACATGATAACACTACACTTCCAACACATTTCTTCAACTCAACATGAAAAAATTACACAATCCACCATGAAGATCTTGAGATCTTCTTAACATCATTGTAAACTGTTGACCCATCAACTAGGTGACATTAATGAAAATTTTCCTTTGCATTGAAATCACTTAGCATTGAAATTCACTAAAACCATTAGCATGGAAAAACGTGAAATTATATATTTCAAACATCAACACTAGCATATCGTATCATAACACTAATTTTTCTTGTAGCATGTTGTTGGGTGAAAATCATGTAATCAACTTTTCAACAGACTACACAATTAGGAATTTAGCCACAACTGTGTGAGATTCAATCTCTCCTCTTGGCAAGGGGGGGAAACCTTATTACAATTAGAAACCAACTAGAGTATTTACATAATATTCATAGTATTTATGAAGTGGTGGGTGTGTGCAACATTCATCATTCTCTCCTTTTTCAGAGAAGATGTGTGTAATGATTCATAGTTGAAAATGTTCTCGATTCACAATGCTAAAAACTTACCAAAAGTAGTACAACTAATTCCCTATCTTGAAAAAGAATAGCTTAGAGATATCATATAAGATTATAACAAAAAAATAAAATGAAAACAAATAAGGCTCGTTAAGGAATAAATTCATTTCGTAGTCTTTTCAATTGTAGATCTGGGTATGTCCAGTATCATGATGGGCCAAAAAGTGCCAATATGATGGGTATGTTGTTGATGACCTTTTTTTATCCAAAATTGAAGAAATGAAAAGGGTTTTTAAAGGAGATTCTTAGATTTCCACAAATATAAATTATGCTTTACTTTGAATTTAATAAGTAATTATTATTCATTTTCTATTCAAATTATGAATAAAGTCCTAATTGATAGACTAATTGAAAAACATCTATAACTTTCAAATGATATCACATTTTTTGAATGCAAAATATGTGTCACATTCTATGTTTCACATACTATAGGATTAAAAAAAGAAAAATGGAATTTCATGAAGTTTTGATGAAGTTAAGGTGGTCAGACATATATATTTTTTATATTTTTTAAAATTTGTAATAAAAAATTCATAATTAATTATTTACTTGGAGAAAAATTACAAAAAACGTATCAAATCGGGACACGAGTCCTCTACTTATATTAAAAATCTTATAAAAAATATATTATCATTTTATTGTGGTTAAGGTGGTCAGACAGACACCTACTTCTTATTTTTTCCCCAAAATTTTAGTACTACTTCATTGGAATTTCAAATTTTTACCAAATATATTTCTTTAAAAAAAAAAAACCTAGTTTAGAAACTACATTCAATTTGCTATAGATTCTATTCTTACATGTTTTTAAAATAATATAGATAACTTATTCAAATTTTTACGTGAAGTTGCCTAACTTTGATTTTTCTAATTTTTTTGCCGCTTAAGGGCCTATTTTTTCAATGATGATCTCACACATACCCATCTATGAGAACAATAAAGTTTCTCACATTAGAAGCACAAAGTCTTCTTATATGTAACAATTCATTAAAACAACATGAGATATTACAAGCTCAAAGTCTTGTAGATTCTTCAACCAAAAGCATTAAAACATAAACAAAAATTCAAGTTAGAAATGTGACATAAAGTCCACAAGAATCACTTGAAGTCCTTCAAATTTCATAAAATACTCACCACCAATCTCAATCAAATTCAAAATACAATTGATCTAACACAAAGTCTGGTATGCAACTTCTTCCTTTATTGATCAGATTTAGATTCACAAAACATGAACACAAAGTTTCAAATTTGTTGCAAATTGAGCAGCACTTCATTGCAAAAACTAAAGGATAAACTTTACAATAGAAATCCCTTATATTTATAAAAGAGAGGGAAGATTAAATATAAGAAATTTAGGTGAGTTAATTTAGGAAAATCTCACCTACGCTTTGACTAAGTCAAAATGTAATTTGTCTTCAAGAAATTACATCTCAAAATTTTGGTGCAATTATACTTCGAGAAAAGACAAATAAGATCTAAAAAATTATTTCCAAGATGCATAAAGGGAAGCATCAAAATTTTCAACATCAGAGATCAAGAATCTTCATGGTTCCTTGCTTTGGGCATGAAGTCTTCATACTTCTTCTTGGTCTACTGTATGAATGAATCATTTGGATTGACTGTGTAATCTACGAGGGTGTGAGCTCTTGTGATCGACCTTATGGAAAATGAATGAATTTTCTTGCACCCGTGAAGATGCATCTTGAGATTATCAAGTGTCATCTGTATATCACAAATAATATGTATTGAGGATTTGGGAAAAACTGCCATCCTCAACTTGCTGCATAACAACTTCTTTGTAGATCTGAGATAGCTCATTGGATCATAAGATGTCACCTTTAGGATCGCTTGATGAAATCTAGAGAGAAACTACAAGGATGGTGAATCAATAGGAATTAGAAAAAAAAGTAGCATTGGGAAGTGTGAAATGAGCAACTAGGCATAGAAAATGATGCAAGAGTGAAGAAATGGGGACCAAAATGCAAATAGAGCAAGTTTGTAGAGACTAAGTTAAAAACTACTAGAAGTGTAAAGTTGCTAAAATTCAGCACCATTGCACAAAAAATTACTGTCTTAAAAAAGTGCAAAGGTGCTAAAATTCAATACCATTGCACAAAAAATGACTTTGTTTGGAAAAAGTGCAAAGGTGCTAAAATTTAGCACCAGTGCACAAAAAATGATTAAGTCTGGAAAATCTGAAAAGGTGCTAAAATTCAACAACATTGCACAAAAAATGACTAAGTCTGGACAAAGTGCAAAGGTTCTAAAATTCAACACCATTGCACAAAAAGTGGCTAAGTCTGGAAAAAGTGCAAAGGTGCTAAAATTCAACACCATTGCACAAAAATTGACTAAGTTTGGAAAAATTTGCAAAGGTGCAAAAATTTAACACCATTGCACAAAAAATGACTAAGTCTGGAAAAAGTGAAAAGGTGCTAAAATTTAGCACCATTGCACTTTACAAAAATCACTTAAGTGTAGGGGTGTTGAATTTTAGTACCCTTGCACTTTTTACACTTATTCATTTTTTCAAAAAGGGTTGGAGCACTATGTTTTGAGACAACTGTGCTTTTCCCAATTTCACTAAGTATCAATAGTGAGAGCTCATGTAGATACTCGTTTCAAAGGTCTTTACGAGGTGAATGTATGGGGATACTCAAACTGACTATTTGAGGCTTTGGAATTCACTTTGAGGTGGATTGAAAATCACCTCATTTTTCATGCTTGAACTTGACAAACTTAGGAAATGGACAAGTTTCGTAGGGGGTTATCCATGGAACGAGCACTACTAGATTTCGCAATAACAGCTGGCTCTTAGTAGGGATCTTTCTTCAACCATTCTTTGAAATTAATGAAGGGAGAAGAACTCCAAAATTCAAGTGACTTTATCCATCCATTGGGCTTGGATTCAGGTTATGACGACAAAAAAAATCTATGAAAATAAATCGTAAACCTATGCAAATGCACTTATTGAAAAGGTAAAAAACTATTGAATTAAAACTATCCATTAATGAAACCTTCTCAAATGAAACCATTCATAGGTTCCACAAAATAGCTACCTTTCTTCAATAGCTTGCAAGGCCTTCCATGATTATTAGCAACTATATGTAGATGAAGTTGAGGCATTGCTTCTAGAAAGAGATGAACAGGTTTAGCTACATCTAAAAATATATCAGATATATTGCTGGTCCAAAATGAATCATTGAATCCAGACTCTTCCTACGCATCTACAAATACATATTTAGTGGCATCCTCAAGTTTATCTTCACGTGTAGCTATGAGTGGAACTTTTGTCTTCCCATTAGCCTCCAACCAAGAAAGACGTCTTGTTGGACATTCCCTTGATCTGTCAAAGAATGAATGCTTCTTACTAGTTGCTACTTGAACAACTGATTCATCAACCTTGGCAACCTCATGTAGTTTGAAATGATCTCCTTCATGTGATTCAAATGAAGATATGACTACACTACATACCTCAATAAGATGTTCACCATCTTCAAACTTGGGAAAATCTAAATTATTTATAAGAAGATCCTCATCATGACTTTGGGAATTTCTTTTCTTCAACACATGTTCAAGTTCACGACCTTAAAACACAAATGAATTCTTTTCTACTTGACTGAGACCTTCATGCATGTCCATCTTTTTCAGATCTCAAGACAAGATCATCTTCATTCACTTGAACTTCAGAAAAATGGCTTTCATCCTTCTGCTTTTCATCAATATCTTTCTAAGAGTGCATAAACTAGAAATGGGAGTGGCCAACTATTTTTGCTTCCTTTTCTCAATAGAGAATAGCGAGATCACTTGGATTGGAGTCAGGATGCTTTGCTACTACTTTTACTAATGGTGCCTCAAGAGCTAGCTTCTTTGGAGGTGAAGATAACTTGTGTTGATTCCCAACAACAAAATTATGAGCTATCTACATTTTGAGGACAAGGAGCTCATTTACCAACCTTTGCACCATAGGACCAGTCATCATGATGGAAGAAAATAACTCCAAATAAGGGGTTTCTTCATATTCATTTGATTCAATTTTTATTTTCCCAACAAGAATGATATCATCTTCAATTTCTATCACCAAGGTCTATAAATTGCAAGAGTAGTTGGGTCTGCTCTTCTCAATAGGAAACCAACCTATGGCACTTGAGCATTTACAAAGAAACATTTCAAATTCTCAGCTATAGGTTGAGCAACAATTGGAATTCTTCATGTCAACTTGTTAAAGTGAGTAATGAACTCACACATAGGCATGTGAGATTTCTTCTTAAACTGGGTGAGTTGAGCCAACAAAGCATGATTGTCTTTAGGAGGTTTGAACCTTCCTTCAAACTTGGCTATAAGAGTTTCCTAATTTGTAATGGTACTTGGTACCAAATGATAAAACAAATATGTAGTGACACCTTAGAGAGTCTCCACAAATATCCTTACAAATACATCATTGTATTCAACACCATGAACTCCACAAGAAATGTAGAAAGCAACAACATGGTCATCAGGATGTTGTTTCCCATCACCAAATAACTTGGGAAAGTTCTTCCATGATCCTCCATGAAGAGCATGTATGGGTAGAGCTAGACTTGATGGACCAAAAGAATTTCCCCAAGGACCTTAGTGAAAGCTTCAAAAACATACAAGAAAATAAATTACAATGAAAAAGGGCATGGGTATACTTCATAATAAAGCATGATTCTTTCAAATACATATTGTGTCCCTAGAAGAGCCACCAAAAAACTATTGGGTGAAAATCATGTAATCAACTTTTCAAAAAATTACACAACTAGGAATTTAGCCACAACTATGTGAGATTCAATCTCTCCTCTCAGCAAGGGGAGGCACCCTTCTTACAATTAGAAACCAACTAGAGTATTTATAGAATATTCATAATATTTACAAAGTGGGGGGTGCATATCACATTCATCATTCCCTCTTTTTTTAGAGAAGATGTGTGTAATGGTTCACAACTTAAACGTTCTCAATTCACAATAGTAAAATCTTACCAAAAGTAGTACAACTGATTCCCTATCTTGACAAAGAATAGCTTAGAGATATCAGATAAGATTATAACAAAAAAAAATGGGAACAAGTAAGGCTTATGAAGGCACAAAGTTGTTTCGTATTCTTTTCAACTATAGATCTATGAGAACAATAGAGTTTGTCACATTAGAAGTACAAATTCTTCTTATATGAAACAATTCATTCGAAAAACATGAGAGATTACAAGCTCAAAGTGTTGTAGATCCTTCAACCAAAAGCAATAAAACATAAACACAAATTCAGGTTATAAATGTGACACAATGTCCACAAGAATCACTTGAAGTCCCTCAGATTTCACAAACTAATCACCACCAATATCAATCAAATTCAGAAGCCAATTGATCCAACACAAAGTATGGTATGCAACTTCTTCCTTTATTGATCAAATTTAGATTAAGAAAATAGGAACACAAAGTTTCACAATTTCTTGTAAATTGAGCAACACTTCATTACAAAAGCTAAAGGATACACATTATAATAGATATAATAGAAATCCCTCATATTTATAAAAGAGAGGGAAGAGTAAATCTAGGAAATTTAGGTTAGTTAATTTAGGAAAATCTCAACTAAATTTTGACTAAGTCAAAATGTAATTTGTCTTCAAGAAATTATGTCTTATAATTTTGGTGGAATTACACTCTGAGAAAAGACATTTAAGATTTCAAAAAATATTTACAAGATGCATAAAGGGAAGCATCAAAATGTTCAACATTAGAGATCAAGAATCTTCATGGTTCCTTGCTTTGGGTGTGGAGTCTTCATACTTCTTCTTGGTCTCTTGTATGAACATGTAACGCCCCGCTGTGCGAACCCCAAAGGACAATAACACAATAATTACAGCACAATTTTTTTTTTAAGTAAACATAACATACATGTAATACACATTAAGTCATAACATGAATTTCATTTAAGTAAATTCACTAACACATACATCCTTTGGGGTACACCAAGAGTCATTACGCAACTTAGATCCATCAACAGCAATAAAGAATAAAATCCAAAAATATAATCCATAACAAAGTAAACATTAATAAATATAACACATACATGATGATCAATAATAAGAAACCATCTATGTACATAAATACATGATTAATTCAACACCCTAAATAACAACCACCATGGCCAATCTCCGCACAAGGTTTAACGTTACATTACATTACAGTACAATGTTTAAGAAGTACAATGATACAAAAGTGTTTCCAACCATGAATGGAAACCATACAACAAGAATCATGATACAAATGAATAGATGAATACACAGTATCAAACTGGCTCCAAGATAGATACAACTCTGGAGTCGTCATAACAGCACCAATCCACACCTCTCAATCCTCGACTGGGGACCCAATGGGGTGCTTGGCACGTTCCACCCGACCATGTGAGTCCAAAGACCCACCCCCCGTGCTAGGAGCTAACAAGAAAGAGACCTCAACCAAGAACATCCAAACAGGGCACCACAAGACTCAACGTCATACAAAGGTATCATAACACTCAGGAATTACAATGACATAATCAACCACATCCAAGAGTCATAAATCTCATTACATAAATCAAAGCAATGACCAGTAACCCAGTAACCAAAGGAAGATCATAAAACACTTCCAAATCAAGCTAAATTAATAAACATATCACAATTCTAAATCGCAATGATACAAAACAATAACATCATATCACAATACCATAAGAGTACAAGGTCAAAACCCAAACATCCACAAGATTTATACAAGACCACAAAATACACCATAGATAAAATAGGGTAAAATCATAAATCATTTCAAACAATTATGTTTCATCAATTCAAGACAAAGGACCACTTCCAGAGGATTTCCAAAAGAAAGCATAAACATGAATGTTAGAGGAGAGTGTCATCGCATGGCTTAACATGGATTCTCCAGACTACCACTAACGTAAGGTGCCGCCTCTGTCTACTGACGAATTATCCAGACAACTCGAGCGCTAGGAGCTGCCTCCATCTATGGTTATCCAGACTACCTATCTCAAGGCACCGCTCCATAGGGTTGCTCATGCGGATCCGTTACCCTTCATGAAGACAAGGCAACGAACATGCCAACCACGGCCTTCTCAATCCCCTTTAGTCTGTGGTAGCACTAAAAGGTGGATGAGGCATCAATTATCTTTTAAATGTGATTCTACCCACCCCCTAATTAATTATTTAAATTATCACTCTTTAATTTTTTACTCTAACGAGGGCTATCCTGGCGCCCCTTTGTGCGCCGACCACCCACTTAGAGCCACTCTCACTCTAGACACTCAAAACATAAAAACCAAATCCAAGGGTTGTACAACATAACAAGTACATTAGATCACAATAGGGAAGCATGCAAGGCATTACCCATCTTGCCATAAATACATAATCAAAATCTCAACGATTCATGTACAACCCTTTTAAATTCCAAAAATCAAGGCACTTGCCACATCAAGGCACATAGAGAGAGAACATTGACCAACCATAAAAACAAGCCTCTAGAAGATTCTCAAAAAGTTACACTAGGGTTTCCCCATGAAAATCTGACAACAATAAAAGCAAAACCTTGAAGAACTATTTTCAATCAAAATAAGATCAACAACTCCCTTAAACAACATCAACAACTTTGATACGAACTAAATTGGACATCCAAGGGAAACCTCTATTTTCTCCTCTCGGAATACCCATAACTCAAAGAACTTTTCAATTTGACTCATTAACAACTCAAGCAGAACCATCAATCACGACAAAGATAACATTAACCGATTTACCACTTAGGGTAAAGAACCAAAAGAAAACATATAGCAATGTAAATTAAATGAGAGAAAGTCCCTAACTCAAAATCAACTCACGAAAAGTCACATTGAAAGGATTTATTAAAACAATCCATAAAATCACTAATTCAAATACAATATATCCATTCGTTCAATAAGAAGTAACTTGAAACAATCTAAAAGGAATATTATTTTAACGATCAATCATTTCCATCATTTAAAGATATCACAATATTGCAAAGTGAAGATATAATCTGATGTTATTAAGTCATAAAACACTAATTCTCAAGCATATTCTTCCAAACACAAATTAAAACAATTATGAACAATAATACGGGTTCCCAATTTGCACACATAATTCCATACAAGGAAACCATCAAACACATCAACCTGAAAGAACACTATTTTAAAACACTTACAACGAACAGGCCATCAAGACATCTCCACAAATATCCCATAAACCAAACACTTATAATAATTCATACAACTACAACAACAATGCTCTAAATTTTATTATCCACCAATACTCTCATAATTAAATTCACAATTGATCTTGATATTGTTTAAATGCAAGGAGGTTATGACAATAGACTCGACAAGGTCCACAAACCAAACACCTTAGACAAAACAATACTCTAGTAACCGATACACCCATGACATCATCATATGCCGACAAATCATCTCATTATATATTTATCAAGGGAATTCCCATGTATTAACTTAGGATAGTCTAATTTAACGTATTTAATCACTTCTTACAATTTTACGAAATTTAAAAGTAAATAACTCAATTTCTCCTAATTAAGTTTCATGCTTAAAATGTTTCTCTTAAAATAATACTTTAATAAATATAATATTTAATTACTTATAAATTGAAATATAATATTCATTTATCCTAACCCACTACTAATATAAACTACAACATTAATCTTGATGTCATTTTTAATATAATTGAATTCTCTAATAGCTACCTCGATGTCAAATTAGCATTTTACTATAAGTGCTATACCCTAAATTCTATACTCTTTTAAATAATATTTACTAATCCATTTCACCCTAATAATATAAACCATCTTTTACCTAAACACTAACTACAAAAAGATCAAATTTTACCATCATAGAAAGAAGAACACGTCCGATTTGAAAACTTTTATCTTCAACTTCTTCAAGTGCTTACTTAACACAACTATTAAATTTATTCATTACATATATATATATATATATATATATATATTCTTCTAATTCAAAATACTTAAGTATTATTATTATTATTATTATATAAATTACAAATTATCTAAATTACAAAACATTCCAAATACCTTATTTGCATTTCAGCTGATTGTTTTAACCTATAAATAAGACCTCTAGTTTATCATACCAAGATGGTAATAAAGCCGTATATTTATAGTTTACAATTATTTGAATAGATCTGATTTTAATCTCCTCACAATATACAATACAAAAGGAAAAAAATGAGGAACTGAAAGTTACATTCTTGTCTGACCATAAGATTCGTAGGGTTAGAGTTTCAATTGAATGATATGTGACCATCTTTATATACAATTACTAACCCTAAAGGAAGGCTTTTCTATCTACAAAGCTATGCCTCATAACATATCAAGTCATATTATCATGGAAAGCAGAAAGAAAAGATTAGAGCAAATAAATATCGACTGCCCAGCATAACAACACCTACCAAAGGTGCCCAAAGGGTGAGAGTCATGAGCCATTCCAAAACCTCCTCCATTCTAATTTAAGCATCCTCCAAAGAGAAAAATGCAAGAGCAGTGACAGGAGAAGACATGAGGGTGCGCGGCTGAGATAGGTTGACAATGGAATTAGAGAGATTATTTAATTTACTGCAACTTGTAAATCTAAAATCTGCAGCTGTGAAAGGTGGTTGACGGTTTCAGGGAAGCTAATTAATTCTGTACAATGCCTCAACTCTAAATGCAGAAACTATGATAGGTTGCCAGGTATATAAGGAAATGAATATTGGAATTTGGAAATATCGCTGTCTACTTGCACTATTAACAAACTCAAAATGTTATCTACCAGTCATAAGGGAAGGAGAAAGGCGAGGTGCAAATCCGTGGCTTGTGAGGAGGAGAAATAATGTTCAACCTTCTTTTCTGAACTTAACACATGTCTGGTTGGTGACGAGTTTCCAGACACGCGCCAGTTTGGCAAATAAACTTCACCACGATCAGCAGAAGCTCTTTTATATGCTAGTAATGGACAGTATTTTATTTTCAAGTGCAACAACTGTGATGGATAGCCAGGTATGTCAAAAGTGAATATTGGAATTTGGAAATATCGCCATCTACTTGCATTATTATCAAATCACAAATGTTCTCCTCAAGACCGAAGAAGAGGAGACAGGTGCGGTGCAACTATGCAGCTTAAGAGAAGGAGGATTTTGCCAGATATTGTGATTGCAAGTGCTCTAGTGGATAAGAAAGTAAAAATTAGGACATTTTCCTGTGGAATAGTTGACTGCGATAACACTTGTTTCAACTGACCACTGTTTTATAAATTTCTCTTTCCTTTTATAATCTTGCATGGTTTTGTCATAGTAAAGTGATTATGATGTTGTGCCCGCTACTCAAGGCATCAGTCAAAAGAGAACCAAAAACTGTGGATTTTGCACTGCCATGCATAGGGCTGGGCAGGTTCAAATGAAGCAGGGAGGTCTTATAAGTTCAGAATACCCCTACAAGCAGTTAGTTCGAATCTCTATCATATATGAATATAGATTGAGTATTTCCAATGGTGTTGCCTTATTTATGTTTGTCAAATATTATAAACTCTAACTCTCTATGGTTGCAAATAGGGAATAGCAAATTTCATTGTTCAAGCTCATATAGTGATGACAGGAGAAAATTCAATTGCCTACTATGAATGCAACAATTGCATAATACTAGTAGAGATTTTGAAGACATAAGATGAAGAGAGGGTGCGTAGAGGAGTTAAATAAAAAACATAAATTTTAGAAACTTTCAAGCAGGTACGAATGGCAGGTGTATCTGATCGATATCCCAAGGAATGCGATAATGTTTAACCAAAAGTTATGATGTTATCTTGTTAAATAAAGGGCATCGTTTTAGAGGGTTTGTCTATTATTGTTTAATCTAAACTGTTATTTGAGGATTATAAAACAAAACAACAAATTTTAGACGCCAATCCTTGGGTTTCAGCCACGAATTAATTTACTAGAAGACAAGAACAACTAGCACCCACTAAATTGAAAGCTATTTCCCCTACAACGTCTGCGCAACAACGAGACTTCTTTTAAGTTATGCATGTGAAATATGAACAGGGATTAGCCTTCGAGTTACAGATCGGAGCAGAGAGTATCAAATGCAAGGTATAGAAAGGAGGATGCACAGAGGTTAGATGCACTGAGAGAGAGAGTAGAGGAACAAATCCTTTTAAAATAGATGAAGAAAAACTTCTCTGAATTTACAATAACAGATTCCAACATTTACTCTGTTGTTTTAAGCAAGGGAAGAGAGAGTTCAAAAGCATGACCTGTACAAATGCTTCCATTGCTTCAGCATGTCCCCCCAAGATGTATATGCTCCCACCTCCTTTAGTGACTCATCCCCCTATTCCCAAGGGTTTTGCTCCCTCTTATTTTCTTTCTTGGTCAGTTACCAATCCAGAACGAATTCCCAACCGAACACTTTTCACCTTCCCAACCGAATCTTCAATTTGAAAAAAAATATTTCTTTGCGGGATTATTATTTTATTTCACACAGAAGTAATAATAAAATCTTATTTTATCACATTGTTTAATTACTCATACTTCTTTTAGTTATTATTTTATTTAATACCTCAAAACACAAATTGAATAAATTGAACCAATTCAAATCATGCCAATCTAGTAAAATATATTGGCAATAATATTTACCCTTTATGTCATTGGGATAATTACCTTTGAATCAACTAATATATTATTAATTATTATCAAATATCATTAAAAGAACAATTAATTTATTTATTTATTAATAATTCTTTACTTAATATTTTATAAAACTAATTTATTCAATTATTTATTTTCTTTTAATTAACCACTATAACTTTTAACTTTATAATCCTATTTAAATGTCGTAATTTGATCAAGAACATTTATCGACTAGAATAAATCAAATGCACTCAAATTCCAACAATACCTGACCTCAGAACGAGTTGAAATGCATTTCAAAGACAATGCAAATGGAGGGCACTACAGAACACATCATCTGGGTTGACTATGTAATCTACAAGGGTGTGAGCTTTTGTGATTGACCTTTTTGAAAATGAATGGATTTTCTTGCACTCATGAAGATGTTTCTTGAGATTATCAGGTGTCAGTCATATATCACAAATGATATGTATTAAGGATTTGGAAAAAACTATCATCCTCATTTTTTTGCATAATGGATTCTTTGTAGATCTGGGATAGTTCACTGGATTAGAAGATTTCACCTTTAGGATCACTTGATGAAATTTGGAGAGAAATTACAAGGATGGTGAATCAATAGGCGTTAGTAGAAAAAGTAGCATTGGGAAGCGTAAAGTGAGAAATGATGTTGAGCAAGCGTGAAATGAGCAACTAGGCATAGAAAATGATGCGGGAGCAAAGAAATGGGGTCTAAAATGGAAATGGAGCAAGTTTTAAGAGACTAAGTTAAAAACTACCAAAAGTGTAAAGGTGTTATAATTCAACACCATTACACAAAAAATGAGTAAGTCTGGAAAAGTGCAAAGGTGCTAAAATTCAGCACCATTTCACAAAAAATGACTAAGCCCAGAAAAAGTGCAAAGGTGCTAAAAATTAGTACCAGTGCACAAAAAATGATTAAGTCTAGAAAAAGTGCATTGGTGCTAAAATTCAGCACCATTGCACAAAAAATGACTAAGTTTGGAGAAAGTGCAAAGGTGCTAAAATTCAACACCATTACACAAAAAATGGCAGTATAGAAAAAGTGCAAAGGCGCTAAAATTTAGCACAATTGCACAAAAAATGACTAAGGACCTGGAAAAAGTTCAAAGGTGCTAAAATTCAGCACCATTGCACATAAAATGACTAAGTTTGGAAAAAGTGCAAAGGTGCTAAATTTCAACACCATTGCACTTTACAAAAATCACTTAAGTGCAGGGGTTTTGAATTTTAGCACCCTTGCACCTTTTACACAGTCATTTTTTTCAAAAAGGGTTGGAGCACTATTTTTTGAGACAATTGCACTTTTCCCAATTTCACTAAGTATCAATAGTGAGAGCTCGCAAAGATACTTGTTTCAAAGGTCTTCACGATGTGAACGTAGGGGGATACTCAAATTGACTATTTGAGGATTTGGAATGCACTTTGAGGTGGATTTAAAATCACCTCGTTTTGCATGCTTGAACTTCACGAACTTAGAAAATAAACAATTTTCATAGGGGGTTATCTGTGGAACAAGCACTGCTATATTTTGTGATAACACATGTCAAACACAATCAACTGACCATGACCATTCCATTGCTTCATACAATTTCCCAACCTTAAACACATGCAAATCATCAATCATGCTAACTGTGAGAGGTTAGAGTATATAATTGTGTCATCATAGAGTAGTGCAAAACTCATTGTAATCTCCATAAACCTTATAGATTACTTTCATTATTGATAGATGTGTTGTTTCAAACCCTTACTGTATGCTATCACTATATACTTCATACAAGTCTAAGTGCTATTGTAGACTATACACCTTCATAAAAATTTCATCATGTTGATGACAATAATGGGTTTCATATTCTTCAGTGTTACAAGACAACTTTCTAGGATTTGCATGGAAATAACTATCCTATCTACATTTTATGTTGCTTCATGACAATAGTTTGACAATATCATAATCAAACATTCAACTATCCTCTCTAAGAGGGTAAATAGTAAAGCACTACATAGCTCCACCTTAGTTCATGTTTATCTTTCAGGAACTTTGTGAAGTCTCTTGTGTGGTATGCACAAGATTAGTTTCCCCTTCTTCTTCACTTTGTTTTCCTTGCTCAAGATATTCTCTTGCTTTTTCTTGAACATCTATTCTCTAGATTTTTTCTTCAACCTTCTTCTACACCATTGTGCTTTGTGCCCAAACATATTTTACCTATATCATAAAATATTGTAGTCTAGACAAAAAGAAGAATAGTTTCTTCTAAACATTTTGTGAGAAGTTTTATTGACCTTCTTTATATGATCATGTCGTTCATAGAACCAACATTGACTTGTTGCATGACCTATTTTGTGACAGTTATAACATATAATTCCATTGTTTTGATTTGACCACTTATAGGCATTTTTATCCTTATTGAATGATTCTTCCTAATAGATGGAGTTCTTCTTTCCACATTAAAAACTTTCTCTTATGATTTCTTACTGTTTTCATTTTTCAAAGCATGTTATCCTTGACTATTATTCTTCTTACCATCTTGAGTAGATTCACTAGTTGATGCTTCTTTCTCTTCATTTGATCTTCTAAAGTAACCATATAGATATATTTTCTACAAGTAGGGGTTCTTCCAACTTTAGAGCATTGTCCTTTTTCATATTCAAAACCAAAATAGTTTTTGTGATTCTTTTGACTACTCAACATGTTATTTAGCACATCAACACCTTTCTCAAATTTTTGAAAACTGAAATTTTCAATATATTTCCTCAAAGTGACTATTTCACTTTCAAGCTTTTGGAATTCACTAGTTTTGACTTCAAGGTCATATTTTGTAACATCAACTATCCTTTTGGCTTCATGTATTTTTGTCTATAGACTAATAATAAGTTTGTTAGATTCATCAACTTGACTCTTTAAGTTAATAAGCTGATTTTTTGCCTCATCAGACTTTAAGGGAACTTTTGTAAAAACTAAATATACCTTATCTCTTGAATATTTTTCTTGTCAAATTTGTTCTTCTAGTCTCTTATTCTCTTTTCTAAGTTGCTTGATCATATCAAAAGCACACAAAAGTTCACCTTCTAATTCAATTTCACAATTGTCCTCATTCACAAAGAGATTTCCTTCTATATCTAATTTGTTCATGTCCACAACAAATTCACCAAGTTATATATTAGACATTTTTCCTTCTATAGGTTATGGATTTTCTTTAGGCATTTCCACTTTTGCAAGTTGTAATTTTTCTTTCTTATTCCTATTCCTTCTACTTTTTTCCATATTAGACACAACACTCTAGTACCAAGGACCATTAAGCTAATTAGGCTTATTAAATCAAGGGTTTGGATCTAATACTACTTTTTGGAGTGAAGAAGACACTAAGAGGGGGGTTGAATTAGTGTCTTAGAAAAAATTTAACTATTTCCTTGAAAAAGAATTGAATAATTTATGCTCTTAATATTTCAACAATAAATACATACATGAATTGAATACAATCATTAAAGAACTGAAATAAGAAATATTAAAGCAAACCAAAGATCATCACAATCATGAAACATTAACACATCAAAACAATGATACCATAAGACAGAGAATTTGATGACTAGAAAACCCTCTAGGGATTAAAAAACTACTCCATAAATGATGCCTCACTAGCTTAATCTGAAAGCTTTCTATTTACAATTCCTCGCTAGCAATACTTTCTCACTGATAGCTTTCAAATGCCTCACTAGCAATAAAACAATGCCTCACTAGAAAAAAATGGCCTCATTGACCAAAGAACCTCACTGGTTACAACAATGCCTCACTAGCATACACATATTTACCTCACTGGCATACAAACATCTGCCTCACTCACAATGATCAATCTTTGTCACTTAATTGATCATTTTAGCTTCATCATAAATTTCTCAATAAAGAATTCAACTACAAAGGGTCACTTTCTTTCTCTACAAATCATATTTCACCTCTAATATAATACATTTAATATCTTAAATATTCATTTACTGGAATCTCTAAAATACCAAATATATTAGTTATATACTCTATTTTGCATCATGTTTGCAAAACTTGAATTATAGAATTATATTTACACATTCAACATGACAACTCTATTAAAAGCACCAAACAAATAATAGTGATTAATCATTGTTTATATAAACAATCAATAGTATTCATAATGCTACCATCTATCACACATTAAAACTATCAAATATAACCTTCAAAATCTATTCAAACTATTTCATAACTACCTCTAAAGTGTCAACGATATGCATTTGTGTTCAACCAAATATAACTTTCCTTTTACCATGGTTGATACAATATGCAAGTTGTGTGTGTACCTTTGACACAAGACAAACTAAAATGTCACATTTAACCCAAGTCCCCAAGTCGACACCATAAACAAGACACAACCTATTCATATACTCTTAACAAATATGCTAAATGGTTTAGGACCCCTACCCTAGTAGTGGGTAACTTGCAAACCAAAAATAATAAACCCTTTGAATGATTACAATAATAACCCCTTTGTATTTCATTATACAAGCTGAAAAAACGTTTATAACACTCCATGATCTAAGCAATAATAGGGAATAACTCAAGATATGCTCATAGCGTGCGCCTTAACAGTAGGTTCTTGAAGACTCAAGAACTATAAACTCGTGAGATAAAGAATAGAAATACCCTTCTTGCATATAGACCAAGATTGACACAATAAAAAAAATTGAATATAAATGATACCTTAAGTCAACATAATAAAAAATTGTGCATAAGATGGAAAATCATGAATATAAGAAATGAAACCTAAGAACAAACACTACAATTGACTATATACACAACAACAATTTATGAAAACAATGTGACCATGACCAACACCATTTCTAGTTTAATCTAATATCATAAAGAGTAAGGATATGAATTACCAATGTGATCACCATTGAAAACCATAACTACCATGGAAAAAATTTTATGAACAACCAACTACAAAACCAAACTATCCTCCATGCTTTCCTTCCTTCACCAAGCTTCAACATTGCCATGTTCATTAGGTTTCTCAAGCCCTTAACTAGTTGCTCAAAGCCATTTTTCTTTGTTTTCTAGATGATAAATTTTAGGGCATGATCATAGAGTCAATATCCTTGTTGACCTTGCTGAAATTTACACCAATCCTTATACCTTGTAGAAAATCAAAGTATTACACATTATATACCAATGCCAAAATCACCCAATGATAAAGCAATAAATGTAAACCAAAACAAAACCTTGCACATTAATATGAAAAGTACCAAAATTCCCAACCTTCACAAATATTTTTGTGTGGAAATAGACATGAAATCACCATGATGAAGAAGCATGATCACAAGTACCACTTTTTATCAAATAAGATTCTTAGCTGCCATCATAATATCATTTTCTTTATGAAGTTGAGATAGAAATGTAAAGTATCATAGTGTTGTAGCAAATATCACTATAATAGTGAGTTAAGAAGGAAACCAAGCTATCATTGCAACAAACAAAACCATCCATTGTTATAGCACTAATAATGTCATCTAGGTGAAGATTCAACATAGGTGAATCAAATGACTATTATTGAGAATTTTCCATCAACCTTTAAGAATATGCTATCAACCTATGTCATGCATTGACATACTATCATCAAGTTCCTTTGCGTGTATTTGAAATCAAGGGAAACAATTGTAAGGGCCAATAGTGAAGGTGTATTCCATCATTTTATTCTTTTCATAGCGAGCCACCATCATTGTATCTTGGCAATGAGCCATATCTTTTGTACTTTGGCTATGAGCCTTTTAATGGATAGTGAGTCTTGGTGGTGAGCCCTGCATTATTTTGTACTTGAATATAATATATTGTGAGTTAACCCTCACAATGGTTTTTACCTCATTGGGTTTTCCACATAAAAATCCTACTATTCATGTGTTTGATTGCTTTGACTTTTTTTATGTTCTCCCTTGTTGATTCAGTTAGAATGGTAATGATGATTAAGTGGATTTTATTATCGATCTATGGAACACTAATTCACCCCCCTCTCAGTATTCCCAATGTTCTACATTTATAATTATTGAAATATAAGAGAAAGCAACTAAACTGAAGCAGAAAAGTAATGGTAGCAAACAAAAACTTAAAATTAGAAATTTAACTCTATAAACAATAGTGTAAATTTCGAACTGGGACTGATTTTCCCAATGTGGCGAATGAGTCCCAATATGGATTTTTTTTTCAAAATTTTATTTTTTTAATTTTTTTTTAATGTTTTTTTATGTTGTATGACGTAGACTAGGATGCAAATGCAGTTTTTCAATAATTTTAATGGAATTGAGTGCAGAATTGTAAACTAAAGGAGCTTTCACTAATGCAAAATTTGAAATTTTAGAATGCAAATTAACCAATGCAAATCCTAATAAAAATCTATGCTGAAAATGCACTCCAAATCAAAATTTCAATGTCCTAAATGAAGATTCACCAAAATGAAAAGAAGAAAATGGTGTTCTCTCCTTCACTTCTATGTTTTTGGACCTAAAAGGAGAGGTAATTTTCTTACTCTTCACTCAAGAACAAACCCTTGATATTTCAATGCAAAGAAGATTGAAATCTTGCAAAGGGTTTTCCTAGGGGTTGAATGAGATCTAATGAGGGGTTCACCACCAAGTGTAAACTTGGAAAAGACAATGAAATGAAAAACACAATGTAAAACCTTAATTGAATACAAGACAACACTAAATGACCTAGAATAATTAATAAAATGGAATAAAAATATATGAAATTGAAAGTGTGTACTGGGAAACCATGAAGTGACTAAAAATAGCATTGAAATTCTTGAAAATTTGACCTTTTGACTAACTAAAACTCATTCGCCAATGTGGGTGAACCAGTCCTAGATTATGGATTTTGCATGGGAGTTTGTTTCAGGAAAAAGGGTATCAAAATCTACAAAAATATTTGGAAAATAGCTATAGTCAAACTCATTTGCCACTATTGGTGAATAAGTCCCATTCTACTTTTTTAGAAATTGAAAGCTCTAATATGCACTTTAACACCTACCCTATCCTTCGAATTTGAGTTTTAGGTTTGAATTTACAAAAAACTTACAAAAAAAAAAATCAACTTGATTTGCTAATGGGAGGTTTTCCATGGTCAAACCCCTAGTTTGGTAATTAAACCCTAATAAGAATAATGAAATGTGTACAAAAACCCTAGCCTTAATTGTTTCTAAGATTATGAAATTTGAAATATGATGCAAAGATGGAAATTTAGAGATGAATGAATCACTTGTGATAATCTCTAATTATCCTGTAACATAGATTTTTGGCATCTACTTACTTTATATCACTTCTAGGGTTTTTCACCTAGATGGAGAACGGTGGGCCAAATATACTTATGTTAACATTAGAAGAAATTGAAAAAGGGTGTGAAGTTTATGTGTGGATGGGTTTAAATGATTACAAATATAGATAAATGAATGCAAACTAATCTAATGCAAGATGTCAAAAAACATGGTGTTGATTGCAAATATGAACTAGAAACTTGAGCAAAGAAAAAAAATAAAAAATTGATGAGACCCAATAGAGTGCACCTAGAGGTAGATTTTTATTGCTAGAAGGTTCTGGGATGTCCCAAAAATAATTGTCAATGGCCACTAGGACTGATTCACCATAGATGGTGAATCAATCTTGCTTCTAGTGAAAACTTCTAGAAATAGGTTTCTGACTGCTAAGAGTTGAATTCTTAGAAACTCAATTTACAGGCCTACAAATGGGACTCATTCACCATGGGTTGTGAATTATTCAACCCATAGTAATTTTCAAAATCAGGAGTAGATTATGTGAAGATAGATCTGCACTTCTACTCTATACAAGTGTCTACTTCTAAAATTGTTGGATTCAGGTCTGAAAGTGCCTTTTTGTTCATATTTTGACTTGAATGGTGAAGAGATGACTTGACTGACTTTATAACTTGATCTTCAATGATTTATAGGCTTCCAAGAGACCTAAATCTACAAAAATACAAGAAGAAAATAAGAAATTTTGATTATTAGGGCATGGGGGTTTTTTCCTCAATCAGACCCCATTTAGTTAATTAAACCAAAATGATGAAATAAAGGAATGAAACATGCAACAATGAAATAGATTAAATTTCCATGATGATTTATCTTTGAATTTTATAGCAATAAATGAATATTCAACCCTTGAATGCTTTAGAAAGATAACATAATGACTTCTAATGAAGAAACCCTAGCTTGCTTGACTTTGATGAAAAGATAGATGATGAATGAATGGTGAGAGATGTCAAAATGTGTTGATAGTTGTAAACTGAGGATAAAAATACTTATTTATAGAAAATTGTGCCTTAGTACTTGATAATACCTCATCATAGGCCGACATGTGAAAATAAACTTTAAATTTCATTTTTTCCCACTCAAAGGTGAAAATGGGGATAGATAGGAGTCATTCACCACACATAAAGAATGGGTCCCACCCAGATGGGAATAATTTTCCAATCATGGTAAATGGGTCCCACATGGGCCATTCTAATATCTAAGAAGCTAGGAGATAAGGAACTAAGGTTTAAATTGCAACTTTGTCGGGTATTTGATATATTTGAACCTCATGATGCACAATATGGGTTATTAGGGACCTATGAGTGATGATGTAAATGTCAAATAGGGCTTGGGACACAAAAATCAATGTGAAAGTGTGATTAAATACACTTTACAACACCGAAATGAGGTCTAGATAGCTTAGGAAGGCACAAGAACCAATGCGAATGTGCAAGACACATTACAACACTAGTTTAACATTAACTTTATTCTAGATTGATGTTTATAATGTTGCATTAAGGAGAAATAGGTTCATTAGTTCTATAAAAGCATGAAATTCCTTTAAAATACTCTACAACACCTTTACAAGACATTGTTAAATGCATGTTATTCAATTTACAAGGGTCCAAGCCCTAGTGTGGATGCATGAAATGCCTCACAACACTTGAATCAAGGCCTCATTAAGTCCAACTTATCATGAATTATCCCATGTCAAGCAAAGGGTCATTTTTTTTCTATGACACATTTAGCGCCCACTCACACTAAAGTAGACATTCAATATAGATCATCATACACAGATGCAAATGACAAAGAATGAAAAAGATCAAAGGAATTGGCTAAGCCCCCAAGATCAAAGATTTGAAGTCAAGCCCCCAAGATACAAAATCATGTAATGGCAAGGAAGAAGGGGTGAAAAGGATAGATCTAGCTTCAATCATTAATCCAACTAGTTGTGGATTAAATCTAGGCTAATTATTTGGAAAAGAGAGTGTGTACTCACTCTGGGGTGACATAACACATAATAGTCTGCCAAGCGAGAAGGCCCAATTGTTCTCACTCTAGGGTCATAGAACTAGTTGTTCGTAGGGTGAGAAATCCTAAAAAAGTAAGATACATAAGCTAGTTGGTATGCACTCACAAACAAAAAGGTGGTTATGGGGAAAATTCTCCACTAGGTTGGATTCCCGCTCAACCATATCAAAGTTATTCCCCTTGATAACTTTAACAAGGAACCAAAAAGAAAAAATGTTATGAACAAAAAGAAAAAGGTACCACAATCATGCAAGTTGCATTATGCAAGGTGGCAAAAATGAAAAATGCAAAAATGTAAAAAGTATAAAAGAAGTTCAAAGGAGTCTTTTTCAATTCATGCAAGGTCAATTGCTTAGGGAATATTATGTCTAATGTCTCCAAGAGAGGACCAATCAAAGAATAGTATATTTACAACTTAGGGGATGCATTGTGTCACGTCAGGCTACCAAGAGGAATTTAATATGTTGAGATAGATACACTTATGAAGGACATCACACCCAATACCATCTGAAAAGTGACAAATGCATTATGTAAATGACAAAGATGCACTACGAACCAAGAATGCAAATGAAATAATGGCAATGTATGCCCCCCACTTTAAAGGACTTGCTACACATTGTTCTGTGAGAAATTACTTTAAAGTAGGGAAGAAAAGGAAAAGAAAAAAGAAAACAAGACATGAGATCTAGCTTGGAAAGCCCTATTCAAATTCATATGTTTCAAAGCTAGGCGATGTCATGTCAAGGAAAATTGAATAATAAAGAAAGGGAGTATGCCACATGCAAGTCAATTTTAAGACATGTCATTCACATCTCAAGCTTTCTCTTATATGTTCTTGAAAAGTTAACGAGCAGTCAAAAAGGAAAATGACAAGTGACACACAAGGGACAAGGCTCTCTAACTCTTTTTCCCCCACTTAGTGTAGGACAAGGGTGAGCCTAAAGTGGATGATGGTATGCTGCTCCTTGCAAGGGATGCAAAAAATTTAATAGTGAGTATGCTATGATACTACAACTATTACATGGTAAGGAGCAGCAACTAATGTTATTTGTGGAGTGATTTAGGATGTAACAAGGTTAAAGGTTTTTTGGAAAAATGGTTGGTGATAGTATGAATGTTGAGTGAAGGTTTGTTGGATGGGTGAATTTTTATGAAAGGACAATCATGAAGACTATGATTTGGAAGAATGAGGTTGGGTGTATTGTGAGCTTGTTTCTTAGTAAACATGGGGGGATGATGAAGGGTTGGATTTGATTGAGAATCAAGAGTGATGATAGGAGAAGGAGACTCTATTTGGTTGTGTGCTTGCTCTAAGGTATAATTTTTATGTGTCATAATATTGACCTTAGGAGGAGAGCTAATATATTCATCACATGTTAGAAGTGGATTTGGAAAGATAGCTTCATCACTCATAGGAAGGTATCAAGAGAAGGATAACTAGGAAATTCATGGTTACTAATTATTGGATTCTTGTGCTCAAATAGGGCTTCCCAAATGGTAGGGGCATCAAGAAAGGGAGGAATAAGATTCTCATGAGTTTCACTAATGATATCTTCTAACACTAAACTATCTTATTCAAATGTAAAGAGGATTTAGGAGAAGAAAGGGGTTGATTAGTATGATTATCAAAATTTACATTCATGTGTTCTATGATGTCTTGTTGCATGGGAAAGGTTATAGAAGAGGAGATTTCAAAATTGTCATGATTCTCAATTAGTGTATCTTCTAGCACCAAAACATCTTCATCACACATAGGAGAGATATTGGGAGAAGAAGAACTATGATTATCATGAGTATCTATTATTTCATCCTCTTGTGTCAAACCATTAGTAGATGATCTAGGAGAGATGAAGTTGTTAAGGGCTTCATCTAATATTGCCCATTCATTGCTACTAAATGGTTTTTGGTATAAGTTGTTATTAATTTCATACTAGGTTTCTCGTGAAAATAATTAGAGGATGAAGTGAGTGAGAGGATGCCCATAAGGGCCTCATGTAACTTATCGACATCATCACTACTAAGTGTCTTTGATGAGATACTATTTCTATATTCAATTGTTTTTTGTTGGATATTTATATTTGCTAATGTCTCCTCAATGTAAGTTGATCTAAAAGTACTATGAAATAGAGTTGAACATGAAACTTGCAAAAGTATAAGTGCCATGAATGTAAATGATGCTTATGAAAGAAAAACATAGGATGAAAATTATTTTTCAAATTTCAAACAATGTAATTTACTAAATACACCAAGTACTAATCTGAAAATGAAATGTTGCTAATTCCAAAATTGAATTTAACAATGCATGAAATGAGCTAATTTAGACTAAATGTCATGAAATAAATTCTACAAAAACCTAGCTTATGGATGTAGTTAGGTCATGGTAGGAAACAAAAGCTATAAAACAAGGCTTTCAGCCCTATACAAGGGAGTTTCAGGGGTTAAAAGGGACCGATTCTCCCAATGTGGTGAATGAGTCGCAGTATGGACCACTTTTCTATGTTTTAGAGATTTCAAAATTATTTTGATGTTTTCTAAGTTCTATGATGCAGATCTAAGTGAAAATGCAAAATTTCAAAATATTTTTAATGATTGAAGATGTAAAAATGCAATCTATGATGCACTTTTTACACATGCAAAAATGAAACCCTAGAATGAAAAATTCAATGCAAGCTATGTCTAGGATGATGGAGTCCAAAATAATAAAATAAGGGATACAAACATTGGGTTCACCAAAATGTAACATAAATTTTTTGCACCTACTTGTTTTCTATCACTCCTAGGGTTTTTCACTTAGAAGGAAAAAGGTGGGCAAAAAATACTTATGTTAACACTATAAGAAATGGAAAAAGGGGTGTGAAGTGTATGTGTGGATGTGTTTAAATACTTAAAAATATAGATAAATGAATGCAAACTAATCTAATGCAAGATGTTTGAAAACACAATGCTGATTGCAAATATGAACTAGAAACTTGAACAAATGAAAATAGAAATTGATAAGACTAAATAGAGTGCACCTAGAGGTAGATTTTTGTTGCTAGAAGGTTCTGGTATGTTCCAAAAACTACTATCAATGGACACTAGGACTAATTTTCCATAGATGGAAAATCAATCCTACTTCTGGTGAAAGCTTCCAGAAACAAGTTTCTAACTGTTGAGAGTTGAATTATGAGAAAATCAGTTTACAAGCCTAAAAATGGGACTCATTCACCATGGGTGGTGAATTATTCCACCTACAGGAATCTACAAAATTAGAAGTAGATTATGTGGAGCTGGATCTACACTTCTACTCTCTACAGGTGTCTGCTTTTGAAATTGTTAGATTTAGGTCTAAAAGTTAGTTTTTGTTGATATTTTTTTGACTTGAATGATGAAGAGATGACTTAAATGACTTTTCAACTTGATCTTCAATGATTTCTAGGCTTCCAAGAGATCTAAATATACAAACATACAAGAAGAAAAGAAGCAATGTTGATTGTTACGGCATGGCGGTTTGCCTCGGTCGAACCCTGTTTAGGTAATTAAACCAAAATGATGAATTAAAGGAATGAAACATGAGACAATGGAATAGATTACCTTTCCATAATGATTTATCTTTAAATTGTACAACAATACATGAAATTTCATCCCTTGAATGCTTTAGAAAGATAAGTTAATGACTTCTAATGAAGAAAGCATAGCTTGCTCTACTTAGATGAAAAGATAGATGATGAATGAATGGTGACAGATGTCAAAATGTGTCATTAACTGTACAATGAGGATAAAAATACTTATTTATAGACAATTGTGCATTATTACCTGATAATACCTCACCACAGGCTAACATGTAGTGAAAATAAACTTTAAATTTCACTTTTTCCTACTCAAAGGTCAAAATGGGGGCCAGATAGGAGTCATTCACCACACATGGTGAATGGGTCCCACTTGGATGGGACTGATTTTCCTTGCATGGTGAATGGGTCCCACATGGGCCATTCCAATAGCTAAGAAGCTAGGAGATAAGAAAATATGTCTTAAATTTCAACTTTGTTAGGTATTTGATAAATTTGAACCTTGGGATGCACAATATGGGTTATTAGGGACCTATGAGTGATAATGTAAATGTCAAATAGGGCTTGGGACAC
Source organism: Sequoia sempervirens (assembly GCA_007258455.2). Lineage (NCBI taxonomy): Eukaryota > Viridiplantae > Streptophyta > Pinopsida > Cupressales > Cupressaceae > Sequoia > Sequoia sempervirens. The sequence goes on along the minus strand of VDFB02000017.1, from coordinate 374,799,977 downwards.
AAAAATCATGTGAAAGTGTGATTAAGTACACTTTACAACACTAAAATGAGGTTTGCATACCCTGGGAAGGCACAAGAATGAATGTGAATGTGCAAGACACATTACAACACTAGTTTAACATTAAGTTTCTTCTAGATTGATGTTTATACTATTGCATTAAGGAGAAATAGGTTCATTAGGTCTAGAAAAGCATGAAATTCCTTTACAAGACTCTACAACACCTTTACAAGACATCATTAAATGCATGTTATTTGATTTACAAGGGTCCAAGACCTAGTGTGGATACATGAAATGCCTCACAAAACTTGAATCAAGGCCTCATTAAGTCCAACTTATCATGAATTATCCCATATTAAGCAAAGGGTCCTTTTTTTCTATGGCACACACCCCAAGTGAGCTCTAATGATGCATGTACCTTCCTTAGGCTGAATGTAGTGTGATAATGGAAGATGGAATCACTTAGGAAACAATTATTTGAGCTTGGCTTGATGGCTAGTTTCATCTCCCCAACCTAGAATCTATCATGATTCACCATAGGCATCCATGAGCAACCCTTGACAATGCTAGATCTTGATTGAAAGTGAGCTTGAAGACCTGAAAAATGCTTTAATGTTTCTCCAATGCTTCAAGTTTGCTTGCTTTTGGAATTAGAATTCTCTTGTGGAAGATTTCTCAATGCTTGACTCTTGAAAATGCTTTTTCAAAGTGCTTTCTAAGTATGCTTGGATTTTGAAAATGACTTAGATGCTTGTTTTTATAGGCATTGACACCTAATTAATTGTTATATAGATCTCAAAGGCTGACATCCACCAAAAACTTGAATTAAATTGATGAATTCCTGCTCAAATTTGAAAAAGACCCCAAAATTGGACTCATTCACCGCACTTGATGAATGGGTCCCACCTAAGGGGACTCATTCACCTAAAGTGTTGAATGAGTCCTAGTTTAGCTTTTTGAGATGGGTTTTTCAGGTTTTTTGATATTTTGGATATTTTATATGATTTTTGGGTGAAATGAGCCTCAAGATCCAAAATAATGGGTCTTAAGGGAATATAAATGGTGAATTTAAAGGGTAATTAATGCATGAGTGCAAAATAGGTCCAAATTAAATGTGAAATTTCCTCTTTTTTCAAGAGTACACAATTTTATTTACTACACAAGTGCCATGAATATTTTAAAGAATCAAGTAATGCATGTTAAAACAAAGCACATATCTATCAAATATAAATTATGAAGAGAGAAAGTTGTTGATTTGAACGTAGGATTGGAGTATGTTCCCATAAATGAAAAAAGTATAGATATCTTCATAGAGGTAATTTCAAATGATACTTTTGAGAATCTCATATAGAAGCAAGGGGTATTTCAACTGAAGGAAAATTAAAAGTGTGAGTTTTGAAGGTAATGACCTAGATGTAGAGAGGTTAGAAAAGTGTTGCAGGAAGTGAGTCAAAGGAATTAAATGTTGAATACATAGGAAAACTAAGAGGGGAGTGAATTAATTATACCTTAAAACATCAAAACCCTCATTAACATTTAGATCCACATTCATTAAACCCTTAAATCCGTTATGATGAATTAACATGAAAATAAAATAATAGAAATTGAAACAACTTAACACCATACACAAGAGAACACCAGATTTGAATGGAAAACCCAAGAAGGGAAAAACCATAGTAAAGATTATCTCACAATATAAGTAAAATCAACACCTGATACAATAGGGATCACTAGCCAAAGAAGTTAGGCTCATTTCCAGAATAGAAAAGAAGATAGAGAATAAATGTTACATAGAAAAAACATCTCAATGCAATGGAGAATCCACCACAATGACATTAACACCTTGATAGTATGATCGAATAATTGTTGCCACTTTCTTCTCACTACATCCAGTAAACTAACACATGAAAGATCACATTGCATTACTTAATTTCACACTCTAACACACTACACTTCATGCCATTTTCATCTCTCACATCTATCATTTCAACCCTCAAGAACTCATCTCATACTTATATAGTCTTCAACCTTGAAACCTTGTCAATTATCGGCTATGCACCTCAAACATGCAAATTCAAATTAGGTCAATGCCAAAACACTTCCATGGTGGATAGAAGTGAACAAATACCATATTAAACCCTATTTGGCACCCAAATAAACACCACCACTTAGTGAAACACTACTATTTAAACAATAATTATCCATCACATGTAGTGTAAATACTAGGTCTATTGATACCCATGCAAACACCATTAAAATTTTAAGTACATAGTTCCTTAAACCCAAAGATGACTAAAAAACAAAACACCATGCTTAAAAATAATCTATAATATTCCTCAAACACTCTAACATCCATCAAACTCCTTCACAACAACTTTCACCTAAACAATGTACACACCTAGTACATTTAGACAACTTTTCCATACATTTTTACTAGAAAAACCATCTTATAAAGCACCAAACCTCAAACCATATTGAATGAAAAAAGATACCAATAATATCAAAACTTCCTAAAAATTGCAAGAGTTGAAACCATTCTATGGAGAAACATGGAGCAAAGACATTTCTCCCAAAAACCTCTACAATACACAATGCAAATATTGGTGAATACAACTTCTTCTATATGATGATCCAATACAACATCTCTTGAATATAACACCTCTAAAATACTCTCACCAACATATCCAAACCACACAAGGAGATCTTCAACATAAAATAAATGTAGATTAAAACCAGAACATAACTCTATCACCTATAATACCACTACAACACACTATTTCCTTTTTTTATCATATTTTCTCAAAATCACTTTGAAACCAAGCACTAGAGACACATACTTGAATAATATTCAACATTTCCATAATTTACAACTACACATACTCTTGCAACAATATTTTTTACCAATATACATTAATGACAACACAAACTACTCATACTTTCAACAATCTCCCCCTTTGTCATTGATGACAACACATGATGTGAAAAACCATCAAAGACTTGTCTCTAAATGCGAACACATTGTAACTCTTCACATTACTTATCCCCTTGAATAACTTATTATTTTACACATTGTTCTCTCCCCCTTTTGTAGCTTTTTTTATTTACTTGTTTTGATCTCCTTAAATGACTTGTTCTTTTTTTACATGACTCTCTCCCCCCCCTTATTATTTATTCTTTTTCACATTTTTGTCTCTCCCCCTTTGAAATAAATAGAAAAGGACAAAAAAATTTGCATTATTTATTCTCTTCATTTTACATCAAACAATTTTCTCACTACTTCTCTACAACACCTTTCCTTTACTACTCTGAATACTCCCTTGGGAGCATACACCAAACTATACCATATCAACAACCACTATGCAATAACAAAATAGACTCTTTTGACTACAACAATAAAAAATACTACTACCTACTCCACCTGAGAGGTAGCCACCAACATTAGTCTAGAATAAAGAATAAATATCGATATCCACTGGACTGATACATCTCCTTATGTATCTAGTTTGAAGAAGGAGAGGAAATAACACCCAACTTCTCCTATAAATACTCAAAAGTATCATTAGGAAGGGCCTTAGTGGATATATCAACAATATAATCCTTTGTAGGAACATATTCAAGCTTCAATTTATTCTCCACAAGCTTCTCTCTTAAAAAGTGATATCTATTTGAAATATGTTTTTTTCCTTGAATGCATCATTGGATTCTTTGAAATGTTGATTTCACTTGTATTGTCACAAAAGATAGAAATTGGTTCATCATACACCACTTTGCTATCCTTCAATTATTTCCTCATCCATAAAACCTATGTGCAACAAGATGATGTTGTAATGTACTCAGCCTTTGTAGTAGATAAAGAAACAAAATCTTATTTCATAGCCAAGACACCTATTGGAATAATCATCAGTGTCCCCCTTCTGGGTTTGTGACATGGCTTAATCGCTCTCGTGGATTTGGGTAAGTCTATTGTTTTTTGTGGGAATTGATGGGTCGATCTTTTTGCACAATGACAAACATACCAACAATTGGTATTAGAGCTTTGGGTCACAAATTTGAATCCCCTTAGGTAATGTTGAGGGGGAATTGTTGGAAAAATCATCATTGTCCCCCTTCAGGGTTTGTGACATGGCTTAACCATCTCCCATGGATCTAGGTAAGTCTGGTGTTTGTTGCATCCATTTATGGGTCGATCTTTTGGTGCAATGAAAAACATACCAACGGCACCAATCGACAGATCCAAAAAAGAATGCACCATCACTTGTACTTTTTATGTCATCAACACAACCAGCCCAATATGCATCTGTGTGATCACTCAAAGTGAAATTAGTATCCTTTGGATACAATAAGTAATGATCTAGAGTTCCCTTTAAGTATCTAAATATCATCTTTACTATGGCAACATGTGAATCTCTAAGAACTTCTTGAAATCCAGCCACAAGACAAACCATTTGCATGATATCTGGTCTAGTAGTAGTTACATATAGCAATCCACCAATCCTTAATATGTACTTTCTCTTATCAACCTTAGGAGATTCATCATTCTTTCTCATCTTGCAACTAGTAACCATAGGTGTACATACCGGTTTGGAGTCTTCCCTTCCAAACTTCTTTAACATTTCTTTGACATACTTTGATTGTGAAATGAATGTACCTTTATTTTTTTGATTGATTTGTAGTTGAAGGAAGAAATTAATCTCCCTAAACATAGACATATCAAACTCTTTTTGTATCTCTTTTAGAAACTTCTTACACATAGCTTCATTTCCTCCAAAAATTATGTCATCAACATACACAAATACTATCAAGATTTGAACTTTTTGAACCTTAAAGTAAAGATAAATATCTACAATACCTTTATTGAATCCTTTTTGTATCAAATACTTATGCAAGGTGAATCCTTGTTGTATCAAATACTTATCCAACCTTGCATACATAGCTTAGGGAGCTTGTTTCAATCCATATAATGCATTGTTCAATTTGCAAACAATATTTGGTTTATTTGATAACTAAAATCCTTTCAATTTTTCCATGTATACTTCTTCTAATTCTCCATTCAAGAAAGAAAATTTCACATCCATTTGGTAAACTTTAAATTCCTTGTGTGTTGTAAAATCCAAAAACATCTTGATAGCTTCCATTCTTACCATTGGAGAAAATGTCTCCTCAAAATTTGTTCCTTCAACTTGTAAGTAGCCATTACGTACAACCCTGGCCTTATTTCTTACCACTTTTCCATTCTCATTCAGTTTGTTTTTGAATACCCATTTAGTTCCAATTATGTTCTTGTTTGTAGGTCTTGGGATAAGTTCCCAAGTTTGATTCCACTCAATCTACATTAGTTCGTCTTCCATTTCTTTCACCCAATGTTCATCTTTGCATGCTTCAATCACTATTTTGGTCTCAAATTGAAAGAGTAAACGCAAATTTACCTCTTCTTTGGTAGATCTCCTTCTTGTCAATACACCTTGTCTTTTGTCTCAAATGTTCTATTCTTTAGAATGATTCCTCTACACATACTTAGGGTTTTTAGGGGTATTTTCCAAAGCTTCTTCTTCTTCAAGTAATAAATCCTTTTCCTTAGCCTTTTATTTTTCTCTACAATTAGACTCATTTGATTCATATCCATCTATCACCATTGAGTTATGAATATCTTCATCAATCTTGACACTTTCACTCTCAAAAATCTTTCTTAATCTTTTATTGTAGCACCAGTATGCTTTTCTTTTAGTAGAATATACAAGGAAGATTCCTTCACCAGACCTTGCATCAAACTTTCATAAATTTTCTTCATCTCTTCTGATATAACATTTTCTTCCAAACACTCTCAAGTACTTGGCATTAGGTATCCTTCCATACTACAACTCATAGGGAGTCTTTGTTCTATTTGCTTTTGCTTGAACTCTATTAAGTCTGAATTTCTTCTCTTCAATAGAATTTCGGTAGGTTATCTTCTTTCATCATAATACTTTTAGCTTCTTGAATAATTCTATTTTTATTTTTAACCACTCCATTTTTTTGAGGAGTTCTAGGGGTGGACAAGTGCCTCCTTATGCCATGATTCTCACAAAAAATGTTAAATTCATTGCAGGTGGACTCTCCACCACTATCATACCTCAAACATTTGATCAAATTTTTCTTTGAGAAAATCAACCCATGTCATTCTAGAAGAATCATCAATAAAAGGAATGAAATACCTATCACCTTGAAGAATTCTTGTTCTTATAGGACCACAAAGATTTGTATGCACAAATTCTAGTAATTTGGTATAAGATTATTTTTTTCTTTTGAAACTTCTTTGTTTCTTTTTAATATAACAATCCTTGTGGATAACATTAATAGGCTTTGTAATTTTTGGTATATCTCTTGAGTATGTGCAAGATCATCATGGAAAAAATAGACCCTTAAGTGGCAAAAAATTTAGAAAAATTAGAGTTAGTCAACTTGACGTAAAAATTTGAATAAGTTATCTATATTATTTCAAAAATGTGTAAGAATAGAATCTATAGAAAATTGAATGTAGTTTCTAAACTACTAGGTTTATTTAAAAATAAATAAAAAATATTTTTGGTGAAAATTTGAAATTTCAATGCAGTGGTACTTAAATTTCAGGGAAAAAAATAAGGTGTTTGTCTACCACCCCAACCACAATAAAATGATAATATTTTTTTATAATATTTTAGATATAAGTAGAGGACTCATGTCCTGATGTGATGCATATTTTTTTGTAATTTTTTTCCATGTAAATAATTAATTATCAATTTTTTATTACAATTTTTCAAAAATATAAAAACTCATATGTCTGACCACCTTAACATGGTCAAAACTTCATGAAATTCATTTTTTTTAATCCTATATTATACAAAGCATAGAATGTGACACATGTTTTGGATTCAAAAAATGTGCTACCATTTGAAAGCTATAGATTTTTTTCAATCAACCTATCAATCAGGACTTTAGTCGTAATTCAAATAGAAAATGAATAATAATTATTTATTAAATTAAAAGTAAAGCATAATTTTTATTGGTGGAAAGATGAGAATATCCTTTAAAAACCCTTTTTGTTTCATCAATTTTGGGTAAAAAAAATTTCTCAGCCACATGGGCCATCATATCACTTACATATTACAACTTTTTGGCCCTTCATGATCCCACACATGCCCTCTCACTACTTGAATTGAACTGATTCTTACTAGATTAGCAAAATTAATGTTACAAATCCTCTCATTCCATAGCCAACTTTCACTTTTGTGAGTCATAAAACAATGACCATCAACACCCTTGAGCTAATAAACATTTCCATCATTCCTTCAAGAAACAATCATAGTTTCAGACCCTTTTCTAATCTCACATCCATCATCCTGAAACATAAGTTTCACCAAATATAACATGTCCTCCATCATATTTTTCAAGTTTAACAATCTTAATTTTTTCTCTAGTCATAGGATTAGAGCATCCACTATCAATGATCCAATCATTCTTATTTTGTCTAGCATGAAAAGAAGATACCAAAATACCTTAAGTCGCCCTTTCTCTCTGAAGGGAATTCCTTCACACATCTTTGAAAGTTAGCATAAAAAATTTCATATTTTAAATCCATGAACAAGCATTCATCATCATCATCTCTACAATCAAATTCATGATAAAAAATACTTGCATCTTAGATCTAACATAATAGGTTTTCTTAACCATCTTACCTTTGTTCTCCATTTTTTTGTCATTCATAGCTCTAGTTGGACATCTTGAAGCATAGTGACCTATCTTTCCACAACTAAAACTTTTGAAACATAAATTACCTTTGTACTTACCAGTACCCCTTCTCATTCTTCTCAAAAAGTTATCTTGCACATCATCAAGATCTTCTCGATATAGTTCTCTAGTATTCTCTAGTTTTATAGCCTTAAAAGTAGTCTCAACTTTTACACCATTGTTAATACCAAATACCCTCATTTGAAATGAAATGAAGGATCCATACAATTGATCTCTATAGTACTTATCTAGATTTTGAGATTTCTCAATAGAAACAAATTTATGACTATAAGCTTTAGGAAGGGTGAACTAATAATTTTCTTTACCACTTTTGGTTCTTTGACTTTTCCACCAAGACCTCTGATTGAGATGAGCACTGCCTCTACCCTTTGCATGTAGCTTGTAATGTTTTCATCTTCAAACATCTGAAAGTTCTCAAATGTGATCTTTAAATTCTACATCTTAGCTTGTTTGACCATATCATCTCCTTCAAAAATACTTTCCAACTTTTCCCAAATTGATTTACTAGTTTTTAGATTCATAACTTTCACTAATTTATAATTCGTAAGACTACTCAAGAGAGCATGCCTTACATTACTATTTCTTTCATAGGCATTGAGTTCCACTTTAGTGCTTAGACCATTTGTAGGAAGAGTATATGCATCCTAAACTGATTTATAGACATCATATCCAAGATTCTCTAGAAATCCTTCCTCATTTTCCAAAATGCATAGTCTTCTCCATCAAATATAGGGATCACCTTCTTGTGCACAATCTGAGATCTACATCAAGTATTTAAGATTTCTTTCAAGGAACCTTGCTCAAATACCAATTTTTGAATGCATAAAACAATTGAGAGGGGGTAGGTGAATCATTTGTGCCTTAAAAATTCAAAATCCGCATTATCATTTAGATCCACATTCATTAAACCATTAAATATGTTATGATTAATTATCATGAAAATAAAATAACAGAAAATGAAACAAATTAACACCATACACAAGAGAACACTAGATTTATGTGGAAAATCCATGAAGGGAAAAAAATGGTGAGGATTGGCTCACAATATAAGTAAAATTAATTCCAAATACAATAGGGCCCTCATTGCTAGAGGGGTAACTACCCAAAGAAGAAAGGCTTGCTACAATAATAGAAAAGAAGATAAAAAAAATGTTAGATAGAGAAAACTATCTCAATGTAATAGAGAATCCACCACAATGACATCAACAACTTTAAAGTATGAATTATCCCACTACATGACACATGAAATGTTACACATGAAAGCTCACACTACATTACTCAATTTCACACTCTAACTCTGTACACTTCGCATCAGGGTATGTGCAGGATCATCATGGAAGAAATGAGTGCTTAAGCAAAAAAAATTTAGAAAAATTAGAGTTAGGCAACTTGACATAAAAAATTGAATAAGTTATCTATATTATTTCAAAAATATGTAAAAATAGAATCTGTGGAAAATTGAATGTAGCTTCTAAACTACTAGGCTAGTTTAAAAAAAATAAAAATCTATTTGGAGAAAATTTGAAATTTCAATGCAGGGTACTTAAATTTTAGGGAAAAAGAAGAAGTAGGTGTCTGTCCACCACCCTAACCACAATAAAATGATAATATTTTTCTATAATATTTTATATATAAGTAGAGGGCTCATGCCCCGATGTGATGCAATTTTTTTGTAATTTTTTCCAAGTAAATAATTAATTATGAATTTTTTATTACAATTTTTAAAAATATAAAAAATCGTATGTCTAACCATGTTAACTTGGTCAAAACTTCATGAAATTCAATTTTTCTTTTTTTAATCCTATAGCATGTGAAGCATAGAATGTGATGCATGTTTTGGATTAAAAAAATGTGACACTTTTTGAAAGCTATATATGTTTTTAATCATCCTATCAATTAGGAATTTAATCATAATTTGAATAGAAAATGAATAATAATTAGTTATTAAATTCAAAGTAAAGCATAATTTATATCGATGGAAAGTTGAGAATATCCTTTAAAAACCCTTTTCGTTTCATCAATTTTGGGTAGAAAAATAGTCGTTAGCCACATACCCATCATGTTGCCACTTTTTGGCCCGTCATGATCCTGCACATACCCATCATTCACATATCTCACATCTATCTTTTCAACCCTCAACAACTCAATTCTCATGCTTATAATTTCTTCAACCTTGAAACCTTCTCCAAGGTCAACTATGGACCTCAAGCATGCAAATCCAAATTAGGTTGATGCTAAAACACTTCCATGGTATTGGGGATAGAAGCAAAATAAAACCACATCAAACCTTAATTGGGACCCAAATCAACAATACAACTCAACAAAAAACTACTATAAATAATAATTATCCATCACATCTAGTATAAATACTAGGTCAATCAATACCTATGCAAACACCATTAAACTTTCAAATAGACACTTCCTCAAATCGAAGGAAAAATTACAAACCACATAACATTCTTCAACATGATCTATAATATTCCTCAAACACCCTAAAATCCATCAAACTCCTTTGCAACAACTTTCACCTAAAGAATTTACACACCCACTACATTCAAACAAATCTTTCATACACTGTTACTTGAAAAACCATCTTCTGAAGCAACAAACCTCAAAAAATTTGACTAGACAAAGATACCAACACTATAAACACTTCCTTAGAATCAAAATACCTAAAACCATTCTACAAAGAAATACAGAGCAAAGAAATTTCTCTTAGACACTTCTTCAACACATAGTTCACATATTGGTGAACACAACTTCATCTATATGATGATCCATCCTACAATATCTTGAATGTAACACCTTTTACCTACTCTCACCAACATATCCAAATGGAATAGGTATATCTTCAACCTAGAAGAAATGCAAAGAAATACTAGAACACAACTTTTTCACCCAAAATACCACTACAACATGATGTTTCCTCCTTTTATCAAATTTCTCAAAACCACTTGGAAATCAAGCACTAGAGACAAATACTCATCATGTTCAACACTTCACAATTGATTACTATTGATACTCTTACAACAATATTATTCACCACCATAAATCAATGACAACACAGGCTTGTTGAAATTAATGACAAAAAAAATTGCTCATACTTGCAATACAAGAGTATTGTGAAGTGTGATCTATCATTTTATTCTTCAAAGATTTGAATTCAAAGGTTGTAGCATCATTATGTAAGTCATCATGGAGTTATAAAATTTCTTAGGTTAAATAACTTAAGTTATATTTTGTAATTGTCGATTCATTTGTGAGGTTAGATTTGGATAGTAGTTCCACGTAGATTTTCTCACCGTTTTTTTCCCTTGTTCAGTTATCCTTGCATATCTAGTGTTATTCTTATGTTCTCTTTCTTTGATTGTGTTATCTGATTAAGGGAACTTTATTTATTGATTGATAAGTTGAAATTAAATTTATTTTAGGAATATATTGATTCACCCCCTCTCAATATGTGTTTTTTCTAACAATATTTTAGAAATCCAAACACATGATGCCTCATAATAGATAGGCTTGATGATAATGAGGTTTCTTTTTGTGAGATGAGGAGATGTTAGTGAGGGTCAATTATGCTTGATTCATGATGAATCAAAGCATAACATTGCCAAACATACCTACATCTACAAACAAGATCATTCAAATTAGAAATTTAAACTAAGCATTTTACTAAAATTGAAAGCTACAAACTAAGAAAATAGGGTATGTGTAGGATCATCATGGAAAAAAAAATCCCTTAAGTGGTGAAAAATTCAAAAAAATAAGAGTTAGGCAACTTGATATAAAAATTTGAATAAGTTACCTATATTATTTCAAAAATATGTAAGAATAGAATATGTAGCAAATTGAATTTAGTTTCTACACTACTAGGTTTTTTTTTAATCTATTTGGTGAAAATTTGAAATTTCAATATAGTAGTACTTAAATTTTAGGGGAAAAATAAGAAGTAGGTTTATGTCTAACCACCCTAACCACAATAAAATAATAATATTTTTTATAAGATTTTAGATATAAGTAGAGGATTCATGTCTAGATGTGATGCATATTTTTTTGTAATTTTTTTATTACAACTTTTAAAAAATATAAAAAATCGTATGTTTGACCTCCTTAACTTCATCAAAACTTCATGAAATTCATTTTTTGTAGTCCTATAGTATGTGAAGCATAGAACGTGACACATATTTCCAATTCAAAAACTGTTATACCATTCGAACGCTATAGATGTTTTTTAATCATCCTATCAATTAGAACTTTAGTCGTAATTCAAGTAGAAAATAAATAATAATTATTTATTAAATTCAAAGTAAAGAATAATTAATATTGGTGGAAACTTGAGAATCTCCTTTAAAAACCCTTTTCATTTCATCAATTTTGGGTAAAAAAAAGTCATCAACCACAGACCCTACACATACCCATCATATCACCACTTTTTGGCCCATAATGATCCTGCACATACCCAATAGTTAAATTCCTAATCTAACCCATTCGAAACTTATCTTGTTTTAAAATTGGTGTTGTGTTGATGTGAAACAATGACCCTTTCCCAATCCCATGTTCAGTGAGCCTATTTCAGTCAATTTTATGGAAGATAATTGATGAAACCATTGTGATTGATGTATGGAAACCTAGTTTATGATGAAAATGAACATGATGCAAGTTAATTTATCATGATTTTATGCTAAAACTACATTAATTATACTATTACTAAGCTAATATAAGCTAATTCTAAGCTAAAAGATGAAAACCCTAATTCATATACAAACTAAGATGGATGCATTGAACCCATTAATGAATGTTCTAAGCTATTATGTAATTAACTAAGATAAACTAAAAAAGTGAGTAAATATGAGAGTATGGATGCAAGTGAATTCAACAACATGACTTTTCTTTCAAAAATATGGATCCATTTGTCTCCAAATAGTGACCTATTTATAGGAGAGCAAATGAGGAATGAAGGGTTGAGATCAAAAATATTAATCAATGGTCCAAGATGAAGGAGATGAGAGACATGGATCATGGATTCTCATCAACAGATGAGAATGCATGATGAGATTTAAATCAAGGGTTTACATTTTCCTTAAACAAACACATTTTTGACCTGCTCACACAAGTCAAAGGCGACTTGTTCAATAAGTTAAAGGTTAAAACTTGCTTAAGAAGCCAAGTGAAAATATCCCTTTTTCAAATGATAGAGGAATGAGAATATTCCTATTGGTGAGGAAAAAGAAAATTTACAAATTAAAACAAAGTTTTAATTGTGCAAAAAAGGGATAAGGAATATTCCAATGGAATATTCCCTTTGCCTAGAGGAAAGTTAGTTAAATTGCTAATTAAACAAGGTTTAATCATGCAATTAGGGGATTTGGAGGAATTAAAGTGATATTCAATAAATTAAATGATTTAATGAAGAGATGGAATGATATTTAATGAAATAAATTTGGGTTATTTAATTAAATAGGATGACTTAGGGAATTGAAAATTAAATATTTTGAGTTATTTAATTTAATAAGATGAAGCATTCACATGAAAAGGGATGAATTAACCTGATTAAATTAATTAGGTTAATGGATTAAAATGATTCAATTAATTAAATAGCTTAGCTACTTAAATTAATTAAGTGAAAATAGGATGGGTTAAAGAGGAAATGATGTTAGTAAATATGTTTTGAATGTATGATATTGATTAGGACATTTTTTAGTGTCTACATTTTACCCCTCTTTCAAGAAAGTTACTTGCTGCTTTGGTTCAAAGACTGATGCTCTTTGGATTAAAATTGTTTTTTAAATTAAAAAAAAAAAGATTTTTTTGATTTTTGGATGCCCCACTATTGCCTCAGCAGAAGGAATAAGTTGGTTCCCTGCCTCTCGAGATATTGGGCAGAAATTTCAAATTTTGGATTGATTTCTTGATAAAGGTGAAAAGATACCCCAAGGATCTAGAAAGGCTTCAGGATGGAAAAATAATGATAAAAATGTAAAAAATGATGTAAAATTAGGTTCAGATTGGAAAAATTGGTAAAAATGTTAATAGACCCTATCTTCAAGGTTACATTAGTGTAAAAAACTCTAATTTTCTATATTAAATAGGCCAAGAAGGGACACTTTCAATTTATTTGTGCATTTAGACTTAAGAGATTCTTGCTATTTTGAACTTTGACCTTCCAAAGGAATGGAATACTGAGAGCTTCCTAGATACATCTTCGACTGAGTCTAAGAGCTCCAGTGGCTTCTAGGTGTAGGACCACCAGTATGTAACTTCAAACTTGAATTGAAATTTATGTTTTTTATGCATTTATTATGCTTTGAAATTTAATCTTTGGTGGTGTCACTATATAGTTATGCCTAAATTGAAATTGGTGATGCATGCTTGTTTAGTGACACACTTGTTGATTTAGAAATTATGGTTAGGGTTTTCAAAAGGTTAAATCATGACACCAACTTATTTGGTCATGCTAGTTTCAATTTTTAATTTTGAATGCTTCAGGCATTGCAATTTGAAATTTGAATATAGTGATGCTATTGAAAACAATGACGCTTTTGTGATTTCTGAGCTATAAATTTCAAATTGATTCAAATTTCCTTGATTTCTTGGCATCATGCCCTTCGTGGATGCAGGATGTCTTCCTACCGCTGATGTTGCGGGAGCATATGCCCACAATTTTGGAGAGACTGAATGATTTATTAGAGTCACACCAAGAGCACCTAGGAGAGATTGGCCTCTAGTATGTTGCATATGCGCCTATGATTTAGACACACTTAGTGATGATGACTACTCTGTGTGAGAGATAACACAATGATTCCTCATCTTTTCACCTTCCAACAAGCAAGGTGATGGTGACTTTGGAGGATGTTTGGTGGATTCTTCATTTTCCCATTCATGGTGATTGTGTGATTTATGACACTGATGCTAGATTCAACACCTTCCTTGAAGTCAGGGCGATGGATCAAATTTCTTTGGGTACATCACAAATCAACCTTGATTCATATAGAGGTCATGTGTCGATCTTCAAATTAATCATCATAGCCATCATTTCAGGTTTGGTTGCCCTCGATAGACACAACAAAGGATTCAACCTAGTATGTGGCTTAGTGTGGCATCTGATGTTGGATAGGAGGAAACTTTTATGTAGGGGACCATGATGCTATCCTCCTTGTATCATGATTTGCATGATTTTTTTTATTGTTATGGGAGAGCCATTGGTACAAGGGTGACTCTACTACATATTTGGGCATGGGATCACATTGCTATGCTCTAGCCTATTGTTTATGATAACACAGGCTTGTTGACATTAATGATAAACAAAATTGCTCATACTTGCAATACAAAAGAGTATTGTGAAGTGTGATCTATCATTTTATTCTTCAAAGATTTGAATTCAAAGGTTGTAGCATCATTATGTAAGTCATCATGGAGTTATAAAATTTCTTAGGTTAAATAACTTAAGTTATATTTTGTAATTGTCAATTCATTTGTGAGGTTAGATTTGGATAGTAGTTCCAAGCAGATTTTCTCACTGTTTTTTTCCCTTGTTCTGTTTTCCATGCATATCTAGTGTTATTCTTATGTTCTCTTTCTTTGATTTTGTTATCGTATTAAGGGAACTTTATTTCTTGATTGATAAGTTGAAATTAAATTGATTTTAGGAATATATTGATTCACCCCCTCTCAATATGTGTTTTTTCTAACAATATTTTAGAAATCCAAACACATGATGCCTCATAATAGATAGGCTTGATGATAATGAGGTTTCTTTCTGTGAGATGAGGAGATGTTAGTGAGGGTCAATTATGCTTGATTCATGATGAATCAAAGAATAACATTGCCAAACATACCTACATCTACAAACAAGATCATTCAAATTAGAAATTTAAACTAAGCATTTTACTAAAATTGAAAGCTACAAACTAAGAAAATAGGGTATATGTAGAATCATCATGGAAAAAAATGCCCTTAAGTGGTGAAAAATTCAAAAAAATAAGAGTTAGGCAACTTGATGTAAAAATTTGAATAAGTTACCTATATTATTTCAAAAATATGTAAGAATAGAATATGTAGCAAATTGAATGTAGTTTCTAAACTACTAGGTTTTTAAATCTATGAAAATTTGAAATTTCAATATAGTAGTACTTAAATTTTAGGGGAAAAATAAGAAGTAG
The DNA here is from genome assembly GCA_007258455.2 of Sequoia sempervirens. Classification (NCBI taxonomy): domain Eukaryota; kingdom Viridiplantae; phylum Streptophyta; class Pinopsida; order Cupressales; family Cupressaceae; genus Sequoia; species Sequoia sempervirens. The sequence continues at coordinate 374,784,057 of VDFB02000017.1, read as the reverse complement.
GTTTATGTCTAACAACCCTAACAACAATAAAATAATAATATTTTTTATAAGATTTTAGATATAAGTAGAGGACTCATGTCTAGATGTGATGCATATTTTTTTGTAATTTTTTTCCTAGTAAATAATTAATTATAATTTTTTTATTACAACTTTTAAAAAATATAAAAAATCGTATGTTTGACCTCCTTAACTTCGTCAAAACTTCATGAAATTCATTTTTTTAATCCTATAGTATGTGAAGCATAGAACGTGACACATATTTCCAATTCAAAAATTGTTATACCATTTGAACGCTATAGATGTTTTTAGTCATCCTATCAATTAGAACTTTAGTCATAATTCAAGTAGAAAATAAATAATAATTATTTATTAAATTCAAAGTAAAGAATAATTAATATTGGTGGAAACTTGAGAATCTCGTTTAGAAACCCTTTTCATTTCATCAATTTTGGGTAAAAAAAAGTCATCAACCACAGACCCTACACATACCCATCATATCACCACTTTTTGGCCCATAATGATCCTGCACATACCCAATAGTTAAATTCCTAATTTAACCCATTCGAAACTTATCTTGTTTTAAAATTAGTGTTGTGTTGATGTGAAACAATGACCCTTTCCCAATCCCATGTTCAGTGAGCCTATTTTAGTCGATTCTATGGAAGATAATCGATGAAACCATTGCGATTGATGTATGAAAACCTAGTTTATGATAAAAATGAACATGATGCAAGTTAATTTATCATGATTTTATGCTAAAACTACATTGATTATACTCTTACTAAGCTAATATAAGCTAATTCTAAGCTAAAAGATGAAAACCCTAATTCATATACAAACTAAGACGGATGCATGGAACCCATTAATGAATGTTCTAAGCTATTATGCAATTAACTAAGATAAACTAAAAAGTGAGTAAGTATGAGAATATGGATGCAAGTGAATTCAACAACATGACTTTTCTTTCAAAAACATGGATCCACTTGTCTCCAAATAGTGACCTATTTATAGGAGAGCAAATGAAGAATGAAGGGTTGAGATCAAAAATATTAATCAATGGTCCAAGATGAAGGAGATGAGAGACATGGATCATGGATTCTCATCAACAGATGAGAATGCATGATGAGATTTAAATCAAGGGTTCACATTTTCCTTAAACAAACACATTTTTGACCTGCTCACACAAGTCAAAGGCGACTTGTTCAATAAGTTAAAGGTTAAAACTTGCTTAAGAAGCCAAGTGAAAATCTCCCTTTTTCAAATGATGGAGAAATGAGAATATTCCTATGGGTGAGGAAAAAGGAAATTTACAAATTAAAACAAAGTTTTAATTTTGCAAAAAATGGATAAGAAATATTCCAATGGAATATTCCCTATGCCTAGAGGAAAGTTAGTTAAATTGCTAATTAAACAAGGTTTAATCATGCAATTAGGGGATTTGGAGGAATTAAAGTGATATTAAATAAATTAAATGATTTAATGAATGGGGGAGAGATGGAATGATATTTAATGAAATAAATTTTGGTTATTTAATTAAATAGGATGACTTAAGGAATTGAAAATTAAATATTTTGAGTTATTTAATTTAATAAGATGAAGCATTTGCATGAAAAAGGATGAATTAACTTGATTAAATTAATTAGGTTAATGGATTAAAATGATTGAATTAATTAAATAGCTTAGCTACTTAAATTAATTAAGTGAAAATAGGATGGGTTAAAGAGGAAATGATGTTAGTAAATATGTTTCGAATGTATGATATTGATTAGGACATTTTTTAGTGTCTACATTTTACCCCTCTTTCAAGAAAGCTACTTGCTTCTTGGGTTCAAAGACTGATGCTCTTTGGATCAAAATTGTTTCTTAAATAAATAAAAAAGGATTTTTTTTATTTTTGGATGCCCCACTATTGCCTCAGTAGAAGGAATAAGCTGATTCCCTGCCTCTCGAGAAATTGGGCAGAAATTTCAAAATTTGGATTGATTTCTTGATAAAGGTGAAAAGATACCCTAAGGATCTAGAAAGGCTTTGGGATGGAAGAATAATGCTAAAAATGTAAAAAATGATGTAAAATTAGGTTCAAATTGGAAAAATTGGTAAAAATGTTAATAGACCCTATCTTCAAGGTTACATTAGTGTAAAAAACTCTAATTTTCTATCTTAAATAGGCCAAGAAGGGACACTTTCAATTTATTTGTGCATTCACACTTAAGAGATTCTTGCTATTTTGAACTCTAACCTTCCAAAGGAATGGAATACTGAGAGCTTCCTAGATACATCTTCGATTGAGTCTAAGAGCTCCAGTGGCTTCTAGGTGTAGGACCACCAGTATGTAACTTCAAACTTGAATTGAAATTTATGTTTTTTATGCATTTATTATGCTTTGAAATTTAATCTTTGGTGGTGTCACTATATAGTCATGCCTAAATTGAAATTGGTGATGCATGCTTGTTTAGTGACACACTTGTTGATTTAGAAATTATGGTTAGGGTTTTCCAAAGGTTAAATCGTGACACCAACTTATTTGGTCATGCTAGTTTCAATTTTTAATTTTGAATGCTTCAGGCATTGCAATTTGAAATTTGAATATAGTGATGCTATTGAAAACAGAGACGATTTTGTGATTTCTGAGCTATAAATTTCAAATTGATTCAAATTTCCTTGATTTCTTGACATCATGCCCTTTGTGGATGCAGGATGTCTTCCCACTGCTGATGTTGCGGGAGCATATGCCCACAATTTTGGAGAGACTGAATGATTTATTAGAGTCACACCAAGAGCACCTAGGAGAGATTGGCCTCTGGTATGTTACATATGCGCCTATGATTTAGACACACTTAGTGATGATGACTACTCTATGTGAGAGATAACACAATGATTCCTCATCTTTTCACCTTCCAACAAGCAAGGTGATGGTGACTTTGGAGGATGTTTGATGGATTCTTCATTTTCCCATTCATGGTGATTGTGTGATTTATGACACTGATGCTAGATTCAACACCTTCCTTGAAGTCAGGGCGATGGATCAAATTTCTTTGGGTACATCACAAATCAACCTTGATTCATATAGAGGTCATGTGTCGATCTTCAAATTAATCATCATAGCCATCATTTTAGGTTTGGTTACCCTCGATAGACACAACAAAGGATTCAACCTAGGATGTGGCTTAGTGTGGCATCTGATGTTGGATAGGAGGAAACTTTTATGTTGGGGACCATGATGCTATCCTCCTTGTATAATGATTTGCATGATTTTTTTTATTGTGATGGGAGAGCCATTGGTACAAGGGTGACTCTACTACATATTTGGGCATGGGATCACATTGCTATGCTCTAGCCTATTGTTTAGATTGAAGATGTGGTGCCAGATGATCCCATCATTAGGAGATATAGAGGTTCCATTACCCTAAGGAAAACTAGATAGATTGGGCTCTCGTATTGGTGATGGGTGATAGATATGACAATTTTCCACTGGCACCCATGGCTCTAGATGCTACCATGGTTTGATGGTATTTTGTAATGCCCCGCCACGCAACCCTAGAGGAAGTTGCAATACTCTTCTTAAACGTACCAATTTTTTATTTTTTATTTTTAAGTACAAATAACATGTAAGATGAATACATATAGCCAACAACCTCTAAGGCCACGAGACAAAGATTACTGAAAAATCCAAACAATAATTAACATCAACTGAAACCAAAATGTTAATCACTTACAGAATTAAGATTACATACATTCAATACAAGATAAATTACAACAAGGAGGATAAATACCTCAAGATTCCAATTAACAACATTTAAACAAAAGATTACAACACTCATTCCCCAAATGAGATAAATTCAATAATCATAATTACAATTTACAAATTCCACCTCGATAACAAATGAGGGGTAAAAGAATAAAGATCAACTGAAAAGAATGAAGCCAGAAAAGGAACAGCAGCCAACGAGCTCTCCAACTAGAAATCACGGCCACACGGTCAAGAAGGAGAACCAACGGATAAAGATGCACGCCACCCGACCACGTGGAACCCAAAGGCCCCACTCCCTCCGTGCTAGGAGATAGCAACAAGGATTTCCTAGACAAGACCATCTACCACTAGACACAGGCCAACACAAAAATTGAACTGCCAACAAGAATATGTACCACATCACTTAGCTACAAGGATACAATGCTTCCAGAGAACAAAAATGAGTACAATCACTGTACAAAATAAACCAATGGTACAAAACCATACCAACCATTGTCATAGGAGGAGTGTCATTGCAAAGGTTGCATGGGATCTCCTGGCTAGTCTTCCTAGGTCCTGGCCCCCCTCTAGGGATATCCTGGAAACCTCAATCGACTCCCGGCCCCACATGCATACCAGAGCGGAATCGATTATCTCTTGTAAAGACGAGATAACGATCTTGCCATTCCAGGCCTTCCTGACTCATCTCAAGTCTCGTACAAGCCCTTGAGCCAATGAGCGAGGCTAAATTATCTTATTAATGTTCAAGCTACTCTCTCCCTAGTAAGTTATTTTAATTTTCACTTAATTAACTGACTCTCACACGAGTTATCCTGGAACCACTTTGGGTCCGGTGCTCGTTTGAAAGCCACTCCCCTATCGACAACACATAACTCAACCACATGCCAAGGGTAGACAATGCACTAACACTCATCACAAATAAACAATACACCTTAACAGGTAACACATCCCTACGGATGTACAAAACTTGAAACCAAAACGTGCACTACCCAAGGCTAACACAAGGTTGACTACATAACAACAACCCACATAATGAACTGAAACACAACTCAACCTTTAACCATAAGGTTACACAACCTGTATGAAGAACCAGGTTTCCACTGATACAAGTCTCATGCACTACCCGAGAAGGACAATAACCAATCACAAGGGTAACACCTCAACTCAAGAACCACAACTGGAAGACTTACATGATCAACAAGAAAAGACTTAAAGTCAACAATCATATAATCACACACTCTTAACATGCCAAAAAAAACATAATTTTGACAAACAAACTTTCTCATAACACGGAAACCAAAGTACAGAATAAAGGTTGACTCACATAACACCCCCCCCATACCAATAAATGAACCCAAAACTGGAAGATTCTCAAAACAATCACTCTCATTCCATAACATCGAATGCGAACAATTAACACTGAAAACATTTCAAACAAGCAGGTAAGCTAATGTTCGTATTTCCTAAATCCATTCAAACTCAGGTTTCATGACTTGCATTTATCTAATCAATTGATTCCATTTCTTTCCATGACCTTGAAATATTTAAAGAACAAATCATCTACTCCAAATTTCATAACCATATTCATAATCAAATCACTTTAATAATGTAGCTATCTGGTTAAAATTTAAATCAACTGTTCTCTCTAAGTTTCCTGATCACATACTATGGATAAAACACTCGATTGATAAAACATTGAGGTTAATTAATAAGTTCATCCTTTACTCACAGTTCCGTAATCATATTCTATAAGTAAACATCTTGAAAAATAAACATTCAGATTAAATGATTTTAGTCTTGATTTCAACTTAGCATTAAATAAACCAACATAATCTTATCTCTACTTGAATTCAATTATATTCCAAACGAATATACCTAATAGTGAGTTAAGCATGTTGACCACTTGAGGAGTCTAAACCAATAATTACATTTCGTTTCACAATCACATATCTTATTATGATCAACAGTTGATAAATAAAGTCCTCTAATTAACATAAACCATTCGCTATCCCCAGCTCCTCAACTATGTTCCAAACTCAAAATTTAATGATCAAGAAACAACGGATTAAACCCGCCCAATCATTATCTCTAAGTTTCACTATAATAATCAAAATCAAGATATCGTAATAATTTAACATTTATATTACACCATTTATTCCATATTTCATCATCGAATAAATAAATCAAAGTCAATATTTTATATAACACGTTTGCTTAAATATCAATTTTCGTTTCCTCAAAACCAATGCGGTAATCTTACAAGAGTAAATTTTATTTTAGATATGACATAACATTTGAGACTCCAAAATTCCACATTCAAGACATAACTTAAATAAATTCGATTAATTCAAATCAACACTTTAAATCAATTATATTTAAATAGCTCATATCATAAATATAATTATTCTTTAATATTCTATTTTAAACCCATTAATTTATGATTCCAATTTATCGCTAAAACTATATATAATAATATTCTCACATTATATAATATAATATTAAATACTAAAATATATTCATAACCAAATATATAATAATATTTTAATATTATATAATATAATAACAAATATTAAAATATATTTATAACCTATATATAATAATATTTTAATATTATATAATATAAAATATTATTATATAATATTAAAATATTAAAATTATATTTAAAAAATTATAAAAAAAAAACAAACGAAATTTAAAAGAAAAAGCACTCACCATAGGGCCGCGGGCCGGCTGTGTTGACCACAGCCGAACCCATGGTGCGTCGTGTTTAACATAACCCACCACATGGTAGCTTGTTGTTTATACATCTCCAATGCGGGAAGGGCATTGGCGCTCCTCGCCTCCCATCAGGCGTGACAGTGGCCGACAACCTCACAAAATAAAATAAAATAACTTTTATTTTATTTCTAAATTTATTCCTTTCCATTCAAATTCGAAATCTTTTAAAAAACCCCCATCTGGTGTAAAAATTAAAAAAAAACCAGAACGAATTTGTAAAAATTAAAAAAAAACCAGAACGAATTTCAAAACAAAGATTTAATAAGAATCTTTTAATTATTGAAAACCCAAACCCCAACTTGAAGCTTTTCATACAATTTAACCAAGATTTTCACTATTACTCTGTTTAATTCTGCAACTAGTTTATGGGTATTTCATTGCAACAAAAGGATTGAATTCCTTTAGAAGGAAACATGAATAGCTTCTAAATTATTGCTAATTAAAACCAAAACAAGGAGGAAAAAGAAAGGACACAAAAACCTTTTGTTTTCTCCAAATGCTTGAAGATTGTTAATGGAGATCTTCCGCTTGCTTTTGAATTTAGCTTCTCCCATTTTCCAATTCTTTTTCCCAAACCAAACCAATTTTTCTCTCCAATTTCAATTCTCCATTTTCAAAAAATTCCATCCCCCAAAAAATGAAATCCTAATTTCCTTATGCAAGCCTTTTCCCCAAATTTGACAAAACCCTAAAATGAAAAAAAAAATACATTCTTTTTCCCCAAATTCCCCAAATTCAAAATCAACTCTAATTTTAATTCCAATTCCCATTTTCAATTTTCAAATTCTAATTAATACTCAAATTCAAACTAAATTCAATTTCCAATTTAACTTCTAATTCCAATTTAAATACAAATTCCAATTTCAATTTCACAAATATCTTTTGCCCAAAAGTCAACTATTTCCAAAAAAAATATCTTTTCTATCCCAAAGACAATGCATTCAAAATATTTGTAATTTTAAATAACTTGAATAATTTTCAATTTCCAAATTGCATTTTGCAAACATATCCTTTTAAATAAAATTCATTTTCAACCAAAGTTAATTAAATTTCTTTAACCAAATGAATTTAACAATTCACAAATAAAATTCTTTTCAACTTTTATTTCTAAAGTAAAATGTAAAGCATAATTCCAATTTTGATTTAACCCAAAATCTAAAGATGCCAACCCAACTAAATTGATTTAATTTAACCCTATTAATTTAATTAGTCAATAAAATAAATCTAATTCATAATCGGATTATTTTATTAATTAAATTAAATTAATTAATTAATCACTAATTTCCAACATTTCAATAAGACAAAACAATCATCATTTATAAATTTCAAAAGCCATTTAATCACTTTTAACTTGCAATTAAACACATTTAATCATTAATTAAACTGCGCAAGTCATTTAATAAACTTTAAACTTGAAATTAAATAAACACTCAAGGGGAACTGACTAAGTTAAAACAACTAACCCGGACGACAACCCAACAACACGCTATGACTAGGGTGATGACTTGGTTCGGAAAACCTAGCTACTATCTCCCAATTAATTTCCGTTGGTCAATGGACACGCTCCAACCTGGAAACCAGGTGGAGTCGATGTCATGTACCTGCCAACCTGCAACAAAGAGCATGTCAAACGTGCATATATACATAATATGATCATTCACACCGTGAAGAGGAAATTTTGGAATCGTAGGGTGCTCACAAGCGAGTGATATAATCCGTCCCTTTCACCAATGCAGTATCATTAACTGACGCATCTAACATCAAAGATAAGCTCAATAACATAAACATCATTTAATCAGATATATTCTAAGTTACTCCAAATCATGACCTGAGGATAACATCGGAATAAAAGAACATCACATCCACATATAACTTCTACATCATAAGCATACTTAAACGCAATCATAACAGGGAAGAAAAATGTTGATCAAAGAGCCAAAATGGAGGGGTGTTACATATTCAACAACTATATTTTGCTAGGTAGAGCTAATACATGTAAGGTTGAGAGCACCACATTATTGAGAGATATCTACTAGGTAGGGTAGCCCCATAGTTTGGGGAGGTCCAAGACATACCAAATGATGCGTACAGGGCCATTTTTGTGAGATTGACATGAGAGGTTTCCACATGGGAATCGACTATCCTAGCTCTAGAGGTAGTAGAGAGCTTCAAATAGTTTGTGTCTCAAACTTGGGAATATGATCAAGGATAGGCAATAGCTTTGACTATGCCTTCATATGATGCTTAGTTTGTCTCTCCTTAACAATTGATAAATACAATGGGTGCTCTTCATAGAGGGAGATAAGCAGGGAGATCCAAGGGATAGGGAGGCCAAGACAACTAGGATGTTAGGTTCTAGGCACTCCACCCATGGTATAGTAGTAGCCTCCTTAGTAGCCTCTAGTTTTTTAGTAGTATCCAAGACCACCACCAATACCAAATGCTCAGGATGTGTACATACAACAACTGTAGTAGCAAGTACAAATATTGACTGGTGAGTAGGATCAAGCCTATTGGTAGGTTTTTGTTATTACTATTGAGCGAGACTAGGCTTAGTAGTAGGTGGTTGCAGTAATACCTGAGAGAGATTATGCATTATAGAGAGTATATGTTGTGATGGGAGAGAGAGACTAGGAGGTTGCTAGGTGCCAGTAGATCAAGGCGATGATGGTTGCCACCCATGGTCAGACAATATCAACATGGTTGTATAGAGAGGTTGTTATAGAGGCTACATATTATAGGTATCATTGAGACAACCAGATTTTTCACAGCATAGTGATGCACAACCATGAGCAGAGGATTAGCCTAAGAAGTAGACTAGAGAGGGTATCAACTATCAGGGCTAGCTATTATGTATAGAGACTTTCTTTGTTTTTCCCCATTCTTTATTAGAGATATACATTCATGGGCTCCTTTTTGATAGCCTCATGGATATTATACTTTTGATCAATTTTCATACACTAATCTAAATTTTGTACCATGACATTCATTTTTTGATATATCTATGATACATATATGGATGATTTATGCTATGATATGTGCTAATTTTATTTCATGTATGAATGCATTTTATTTATGCCTACATGACATGCAATGATCATGATACAGATGGATACAGTGTTACGTTCTTTTCCATTATATTTTTGCAATATGATATGGATGTTTGATTATAACATGTAGATGTTATGGATGCAAATGATATGGATGCATTTCTTTTTGTAAATTTTCTATGCATTTTATGATGATGATGTATGCATGTGAATTTATGGATGCAAATGCTTATGATATGCAGTGATTTAAAATGTTTACAATAATAAATTATTCATCACAAGTCAAATGATTATGCAGAGTATATGATGTCCAATGATTATGCTATGATTATGAGATGCATTCTTGTTGATGGTTTTTGGATGCAAGGTGGATGCATTGATGATGTTTTGTTGATTGTCATGATACTAGGTTAGCATAGAGAGAAGATAGAAGAATAGAGAATAACCATTGATTCTGATGATTGCTTCAAAAGATCCAACAATTCTTTGATCCATCAAGACTTTATTAGAGATGGTGATGAGACAATTTCAAATACAAGATGAGATACTCACACTTGGGATTGGGATTTTCCATCATTTCTTATTGTTTGATATAACACATAGACATGATGCAACAAGGTATTGATAACCAGGATGATGTTGTATCTAGTGTAATGCACTTTGATGACTCGATAAACAAATAGGATAGTTATTGTTCACACCTTGACATATGAAAATGTTGTTGGAATGCAAGCTAGAAGCTTATAATATATTAGACAAAAGCATATGCAATAGTCAACAACATACCCTAAATGACCTTCCCGCACACAATTAAGAAAGTATGCCCTAAGATTATTTTACAAGAGTACCAACAAGCAAAAAAAATGAAAGATAATGATTGATGCCTCATTCCTTTCTCTTTAAATAATTTTTGGAAGACATCATCAAGAGGTCCTTAAAATGGGTCATTAAGATAAATCATAAGAAAAGATCAAAGATGAACAGTCAGTGTTAGCTATAGCTCTTTCCTAGTTTAAGTTTAGCTAATGTAATTTCTAATTGTGATGTCCATCACAGGAAGGATACATCATAGTACATGTTGATTAGAGGGTTGTTTGATGTTGGGACGATGATGCTAAGATGAGCCATTACTATAAACCTCACTGAAACATTTACCTATTATCTAAACTTTAGATTTTGACTTTTATGTTCACACTTTACAACTTGCTATAATTTATTTCTATTTGTTTCGCACAAGATTGAAGGTGACAATCAATTTAGTATGGGTGAAATTTTATTGCAGGTGAAAGTGAGAAGGAATGGAAAGTTTTTGGATTTTTAGGAATATTTCAATATTTTTGGTTAAAAAATGTTTCGAGGCTATTTTTGGTCTTTTTGAAAGCTTATGCGAATGTTTATGAATTTTTATTTTTTGAGGTTGTTTTAGTGTTTTATGAGATATTCAAGGATTTTTAGGTCTTTTGAATGTTTTCTATTGTTTTTGGATTTTCCATTTTCAAATGTTTTTGTGTTTTTTGAAATATCTGGATGTTTTTTTGGATTTTTGAAATATTTGAATGTTTACTGGTTTTCTGAGAATTTTTGAGTTTCAACCAAGAACCTAACCTAAAGACCTATCATAGGGGCCTCGAGGGATGATCAAATATTAGCCTTGCCTATATTATACACATAGAGACCACATAGTTTGACTGACTCAACCCATTTACAAGATGGAGAAATGCATAGGTGAAAGATGAAAATTCATTATGAGGGACTCCTAAAGGACTAACCTAGGGTGTCTCAAGGGAACATCAATGATGGCATTGCCTAAGTTTAAGCTTAGAGACCAATTTTTTGAGAAGAGGACTCTTTTTTTTTTTATGTTTGACCTTTTTAGGTATTTTGATGTTTTGTAGATGTTTTATATTTTTCCTCTACAATTTTTTTTTTTTTTTTTTTTGGGATTTTAGCTGTATATGATTTTGCAAATATTTTTGGATTTTCTGAGATAAGATTTATGAATTTTTTTAGTGTTTTCTGATAAATTATGACCTCAAGATATAGAAGAACCTGATACAATTCATAACCAAATTCCCCTAGTGTGACATGTTAGATTACTTCGATAAAGGAAGGATAGACTAACCTTTGGAATATGCAAAGTAGTGCTAAAGGGTTCATGCTACCTCATAGTGCCAAGCTATGATAAGGAAATAGATGATGGATAAGTGGTGATGCAAAGAATGATAGGATGAAAGAGCCAAAGAATAGATAGAGATTCTTTATTTATGCAAGGTGCCTATTTGCTAGGTTTTCACCAAGGTACTTGTACAAAGCACCACCAAAGTGGTTTTCACTAGAACATGATTTTTTCTTTACTTTTTTGATCCTTTTTCTCTTTTTTTTTAGATTTTTGATTATTTTATGGTTATTTTATATATTTTTATTTACACCCTTCAATATTAGGCATAAAATGTTTTGAGATGCAAGTTGTTGGTTGGCTCCTATAAGGGTTCACCTTCAGGTGTTGGTAGTTGGTATGCTCTGAATCTATAGCTTGTTATGATGACAAAGGGACCCAGCCATTAAGGCTCATACTTTCCTTTGCTCTCTTAATCTAGAAGGTTATTTTGAGTCTTCTTTAAGAATAGATCTCCTACATAAAATGACCAACATTTTATTCTCTTGTTATAGCTTTGTTTCAATTTTTTTTGATATACCTACAAATGATTAAGGGTATCAAGATGACATTCATTTAGGAATTCCAACTCATTCAATCAATACACTCTATATTCTTCCTTAGTTATCAAGTTCTGTAGTGATACTCACAATGATTGGAGCTTGACCTCAATAGGAAAGATGGCTTCTGATCCATACACTAGGGAGAAAGGGGTTGTTCTTGTAGGCATGTAGATACTGGTTCGATAATCCCTAAGAGTGGGATTTAGTTGTAGATGCCAATCACAACCAACTTCATTCATTATTTTCTTTAGGATAGTTTTGTTCATAGCCTCAGCTTGGCCATTGCCTTGGGGATAATATGGGATAGAGAATCGGTGTTAGATATTGAACCTTTGGCACAACTCTTCAAATTTTGATTTTTAAAAGGGGTTCCATTGTCTAAGATGAAAGTTTGTTGAACACCATAATAGAAAATTAGGTAATTCAAGATAAACTTGACAATTTGTTTCCCTATTATGTAGTTCATAGGAATGGCTTCAAACCACTTAGTAAAGTACTCAGTGGTGGTTATGATAAACTTGTGAGCATTGGATGAGGCTGGAGTGATTTTTCCTATGACATCCAATCCTCATTGTGAAAATAGCCATGGTGTGATCATTGGCTACAATTATTGAGCTAGAGCATGAATCTGATCCCCATGTTGTTGACATTGGATGCATTTCCACACATACTAATGAGCTTCTTTTTCCATGGTTGGCCAATAATATCTTGTCCACAATAGTTTCTTAGCTAATTCCATACCACTAGAATGGGACCCACATATGCCATTGTGTACTTGTGTTAAAGGATTTAAGGCTTCCTCTTTGTTAAGACATCGTAGCAATGTCCCTTTGATCCTTCGATGGTAAAGGTTATCACCTAGGATCACAAACTAGGATTCCTTTTTAACAAAGGTCTTTTTAAGGTTCAGGGTGATATCTGATGGAAGGTTTCCTCTATTAAGGTGTATAAGAGAGAATTTGCATCTCCTATACACATCCCCTTTTTTTCTTTATCCACCTTAGAAAACCAAGTTCAGAGGCATAATTCCACCTAGGCCCACTATGTGCATCCCACTTGGTGCTTGTTTTGAGTATCATTGGAGGCATTTCTATAAGGAAACACCTGCATGGAACACTTACGTCCCTAGAAAATTCCTATGGTTGAACCTACATAGGCATTACTCTTCTCATGGGAAATGAAGTTGTAACACCTCTTTCAACCGACTAACCCAAATATGGCCACTTTCTTCATTCATTCTTCAAATTCATCTCTTGAACAAGTTTTTAATCCTCTACACAACCTTCTAAGCATTCAGTTGAGCTCTTCATCAGATCAAGCTTCCATTCTATCACTCCATAAGCTCACTTTCTCACTCACTTCCCACATCCAAGCCTTCTATTGTATCAAAGTCTCACTCCATCACTTTGGTAGTGCATGTTTGGGACCACACCATTGTAGAAGAGGCTCAAGTACCCTGGTTTCTCCTCCCAGTAGCCTTGAGTTCTCTTGGTGGAGGTGGTAAGCTTCCCTCTCCTCTCCTCTATCACTTGGTTGAGTAGCATATAGTGTTTGTATTCTCTTCACTATATTATTTCTTTTATCTCATTTCCTTGGCTGTCTGTGGAGGTGGAAACACCTAAACGAGGGTCTAACTGAGGTAAGCCCCTATACAACCACCCAAAATTTTCCATCTTTTAGTGTGTAGGTGTGTGTGCTTCTTAGAGAACCAACTAGAAAGCGAGTTTCTTGGTGAGATCATTCTTGCCCTTTTCACTTGTGCATTTATGCTTTACGATATTTGAGAATACTTTATTTACTTGCTTGTGTCATTTTGGCCCTTTACTTAGTCATTTCAACCATTAGCTTATTTGATAGTTTTGACCTTGTCTCTATATTTTTTTAGTAGTGCATATGCTAGTGCACTTTATAGACACCATTGCATTGCACTATCATCCAGGGATTGTGCTTACATTCTCAGGAAAAGAGCTTCCTAAGGTGCAATGTTGAACCTAAAAACTAGCTCACCTAGTCGCACTTTGAAACTTGGGATTGCAAGTGTGGTTGCAAGACTTAATAGTCCTCATCATTCTCATCCTCATATCCTAAACATTGCACTTAGTTGAGGTGAGTTAGCTCAGCCTCTCACATCTTGACCCTCTGTGAACTAGGGTCTTGCACATAGTGGCCCCCTCTCTTACATTTTTGGTGAACTTGACATGAACCATTTTGGCTATGTTATTGAAACACTAACAATTCATTTCCTCGTACTCTAGGAGTGTTGCAAGTGTGAGTGTTGTAAGGTTGTTGCCTTGCAACCCAACCTACAACCCCTAGTTGGTGTTGTTGGAAGGTTCCAAAGGTATTGCATGATGAAACCATAATTGAGTCATTATCTTATCTAACAAACTTTAAGGACTCTATGAAAGCGCTATCTAGTGTGTGTAATGGCCTCCTTCCTGCATCAACCCATCCCCTCTGTGTAGCTTGTGAGTAGTGGTACTGGTATAACATTCAATTCACAGGACTTTCCAATGGGTTTTAATAATGGACCATCTCCTCTTTACATTCCTACACAGATAAATGGAAACATCATAGTTGGTGTTCTCATTGATCTAACATCACAAGTGAACATAATAATAGAGGAGATTATGTTAATAAAATTTTTACACAAGGATGGATACAATGCTCATGTGAGTTTCATCTGCACATATGATAGGCTTTCTATATCCCCTTTCGGTAGTATTGTCCTATCCATCTTAGTTGGACCTAAGTCTGTGAAACTCCTATTTGATATCATTCCTAGATCTAAACTCTTTAGGGTGAAATTAGGTATCCCTTGGTTGGTGGCAATGAACACGGTAGCCTTTGTCATGCATAAATGTTTAAAATTTATCCATGGGAACTCCATGCGCATAATCTATGACATCGGTTATAGACCATCTGTTGCACATGGCGGCTAATCCTTGGATCACTCATGGCCTACATTTGTGGGTCCTCTCCCACCTAGGATGAACCTTTTACAAAAGACATATAAAAACTATAAGAAAGGGTCTCTGGGGCCAAAAGTGAGATACCCTCCCTTGCCTTATGCTTATCACATAGGGCTTTATTGAAGGCTAACAACAATGCCACTAAGGCTCGAAAGAAGAAAGAAGTGATCTTGTGATCCTCCTTCTTCCTCTTTTGTTTCCCAGTCTGATGCTTCTTCCCACTCATCTATAGTACCATCAGGTTCTCCTCTTTGTTTGTAGGAGAACCCTTTGGTGCCCACTTGGTGAAAGCCTAAGTGTCCTGCATTCGAGCTTCCTATTTTTCCAACAAAACCTAGACCCGTTTAGTATTATAGGAAGAATGTCTCCCAAGGAGATTCCTCTTTGTCTTGACCTCTGCGACCTACTATTACTCCTCCTAAAGTATTACGCAGAAAGAGGCTTGTTGTTGAGGTTCTCAAGTTGACTCCTCTTGTCGCCCCTCAGCCTATCCCTCTTGCTCCTGTGTAGGAATCTATTCCTCTACCTAAAATGGTTGTAGTGGACATTCCTATTATTGAGAAGGAACCTCTTGTCCCTTCACAAACTCTGGCCTCTCACTCCAAGAGCCATAGAAACCACCTTGCACATGAATGAAAGCACCAGAAAAAAGGCTCTCTTGGCCAAGTAGGATGCCTCACAACAAAAGGAGGAAGGAATGAATGCTCCTACTTTAGGACCCCTTGTGGTGTCTTCTTCCTCCCTTCCTTCTGCTTCTTTCCAATCTAGTCTGATACTGTTCATGGCTTCCATTGTGAGTACGAATGAACCTAACCCTAAATAGGTGTAGGTGTTCATCTCTCCTTCGATAGAGCCACCTTTGTTGATGTCCATTTTAGATATTCAACTATTCCCGAAGCCCATGGATATGGTTATGATAAGGGCACAACCTGAGACTTAGAAAATAACCCACAAACAAGAGAAATTTTATTATTCAAAAAATGGAGCTTCTTACCTGTAGAGGATCTCAAATTCCCAACTTCTACAACACATGCAAGTTATAGACAGCTACAAAATAACCCTTTCACAATATGCAAGCTTGTCCCCAAAAATTTACCCAAAAATTAGGAACCCGCCCATAAATAGAGCTCCTCATTAGTTTCGAGCCAAAACAACATTCAAATTTGAGCTTAGGCGGTTTGGCAAAAATTTACAACATGAAGTTCAAATTTCAAAAGAACATTTGCAATTGTATCTTCTAGGAGCAGGCTATATGAAGAATATCCGGTGAAATGGAAAGGAAGGCCTGTTGAAGATTCATCCTGGTTGCCTAAGGGGGTTGACCATTTGGGTTTTCCTCCACCATCTAAGATGTGATGGGGTCACTTCTCAAATTACCTTGGGTGTCTAATGCAGGCATCCAGGTGGTGTAAGGGCAATCCTACATCACCCAAAAATAGTTAAATTTCAAGTTTCTCAGTTTTTAGATGTTTTACATTTTGGATACCCTTTTCATCATAATGAAATTCCTAATTTATGGTTTTTATTTTCTATTCCTAGGTTGAAAGATATTGCAGTTTTAGTTTCCCATATTTGCACCTGAAAATCTTCTGAGTTAGATTTGAGGCACTTAGAATTCCTAGAATGGCCCTAAAACTTTCCAAAATTGGCATAATGGAATTAAAGTGCATTATTGACTTCGAGACCTTTCCAATGGTTCAAATGGTTCACGAATCAGAGTCATGGATCAAAATTTATGGCCCCTGGAAGTTGGCGCACTTTCTAGAAGATACAATTGCAATAAGTGTTTGCATGGCCATCATGTATAGCTCGCCTATCGAACTGCCACGGCCTCCCCAACAACATGTGACATGCATCCATGGGGATGATATCACAGAGTACCTCATCATGGTAGCTCTTGATCTTGAACTTTACTAGGCACTACTCATTAACCAAAACTTTGTAGGAAATCCGATACGGATGCGGGTGCCTTTCCCTCTTCAGCTTCAACTTTGTGACCATCTCTTCTGACACCAGATTATCAATGCTCCCCCTATCAATAATGACATCACAAAATTTTCCTTCACACTTACACCTTGTGTGAAATAGATTCTTCCTTTGTTCTGGTTCCTTTTCCTCAGTCACGAGTGCTCTCCTAATCACTAGGGCTTCTCCCCTTTTATCATGAGATGTTGATTGAGCCTCCTCATCTACATGTGCAACCCTTCCATGAACTTCTGGCCTTTTTCTGCCCTTCCTTGTTGTTGTGGACATTCATAGGCTTGATGCCCTTCTTCACCACACTGGAAACATGTTCCTCTGAAACCGCCTCTTCCAAATCCTTGTCCATATCTCCCTTGTCCTCTACCTCTTTGATCACCACTATTTTGATCAGGGGTGGTAGAGATTGTCATTCTTTTGGCTGCGGTACCCACATCTTCACTTTTCTTTTCATCATCATTTCGGCTTCCTGAAGGTCTTCCACTGCCCCTTCCACTTTGACCTCCTCGTCCTTTTTTCTTGCCATCAAATCTTTTGTTCAACTTCTCTTCCACCTTTAGAGCAAACTGATACACATCGTCAATGGTGGTCTTTCTAACTAAGCTTAACTCTTCTTGAATGCTTGGTTGTAACCCATTAAGATATCGGGCTACCTTCTCCTTATTGGCCTCTGTGTGACCCATTCTGATGATTATCTTGTGAAAATATTCACTATATTCTTTCACAGATCTACTTCCTTGCTTCAACCCTTGCAATTTCTTCAACAGATCTAACTCATTGTCCACTGGTATGAACTGCTTCTTCAATTTCTCTACCA
Source organism: Sequoia sempervirens (assembly GCA_007258455.2). Classification (NCBI taxonomy): domain Eukaryota; kingdom Viridiplantae; phylum Streptophyta; class Pinopsida; order Cupressales; family Cupressaceae; genus Sequoia; species Sequoia sempervirens. The sequence goes on along the minus strand of VDFB02000017.1, from coordinate 374,765,991 downwards.
TGCAATCCCATCTGGTAATCTTACATTTTCCTCTTCGATTTCTTTCCAACTGGACCTCTTTCCACCAAATACTGGCATGGCCCTTCAGCTTCTTTTTTGTAAACTTAACCTGATCTAGGTCCTCTATTTCCTCATACTCAAAATATTCTTCTAGCTCGTTGATCCAGTCGATCAACTCTTTCGGGTTCAGGCTTCTGGAATAATTAGGGACTTCTGCTCTAGGTCTTTTCTCAATCTTTGAAATGGCCCTTATTAGCTGCATTTGGTCTTCATCAATTTCTTCTTTTCCTCTTTTACAGTTGAACCTTCTTCCTCTCCTTCATCCTCACTTTCCTCCCTTGGGTTCAACCCTCTTCTCAACTGCTCTTGTAACGCATCAATCTATCTCTGGAGGGCTGCTAGTGCATCTCTTCCCCCAAAATTTATGCTGCCTCGACCACCTCTTGCACCACCATCCCTACCTGGCATCACTCTTGGAGGCATCTTTCTTGACCTCGACCCACAACCACGGTCCTGGTGCGAACTCCCTCATGATCGGCGATCTATCCAAACGCTCAAGACAACCCACTCTGATACCACTTGATGAGGGCAGAGCCCAAGACTTAGAAAATAACCCACAAATAAGAGAATAATTTTATTATTCAGAAAATGGAGCTTCTTAAATGTAGAGGATCTCAAATCCCCAAGTTCTACAACACATGCAAGCTATAGAAAGCTATAGAATAACCCTTTCGCAATATGCAAGCTTGTCCCCGAAAAGCTACCCAAAAATTAGAAACTGGCCCATAAATAGAGCTCCTCTTTAGTTTGGAGCCAAAACAACATTAAAATTTGAGTTTAGGAGTTTTGGCTCCGAAAATTATAACTTGAAGTTCAAGTTTCAACAGAACATTTTGCAATTGTATCTTCTAGAAAGTGCGCCAACTTCCCGGGGCCATAACTTTTGATCCGGGACTCTGATTCGTGAACCGTTTGAACCATTGGAAAGGTATCGAAGTAAATAATGTGTTCAAAATTAGCTACACCAATTTTAGAAAGTTTTTGGGCCGTTCTGGGAACTCTAAGTGCCTCAAATCTAACTCGAAAGGTTTTCAGGTGCAAATCTGGGAAACTAAAACTGCAATATCTTTCAACCCAAGAATAGAAAATAAAAACTGTAAATTGGGAATTTCATTATGATGAAAAGGGTATCCAAAAATGTAAAAAATATAAAAACCAAGAAAATTGAAATTTTACTATTTTTGGGTGATGCAAGATTGCCCTTACACTACTAGATGCTCTTGCATCAAGTTAATACTTCGGTTGTATCCATTGCGGTTCTTTCTTCCTCTTCCTTTGCACCCCTATCTTCATCTGTGGGGAGTTCATCTTCTCTAATGAACAAAGAGGTAGAGGGTGGTCCTTCTAGTGATGGAGGACATAACAGGAGCCCACCTTCTTCACAAGGTGGTCTTGTACTAACTTTTTCTATCCATGTAATAAAACCAGTCCTAGCTTCCCCTAAGTTCATCATAGCTCCCAAGTCATTCAATGAGCTTAGCATTGAACCTTAGGCACAACCCATCTCTTTCACTGAAATTAGGCATGGTGCCCCTATGGCGTTCATGTTTAATTTCATGGATGAAGTCCTAGTCTTGTTGGCGATCTTCACAAAATCACTAACTTTGACTCCACAAGAGCTCGGCAGAGGGGACCTTGAGGGGCCCTCTTCCTTATCCCTTGTTATGGGAGGGTTGAATGCTCCTCCTCTTAATATCCCACCATTACAGGCTCATCATCCTTCCCCTTATGAGGATTTAGATTAGGAAGTTGACGACCTCTTGTCCAATCAATGTTAAGAGGAGGCCCTTTCTTGATCTTGTGATGTGTTCCCCCATGCTTGTGATATGTGTGTTTGGATGATCGTCATAACACCCATTGGTGGTTGGATACATGCATGGTTTTTGTGTCGTAAACCTTCTTCTATTTGTATCATCATTCTTCCATGTTTGTTCTTGACTGTCATTAAATTAGGGATGATGCTTAGCGTTAGGAGCATTAAGGCTCCCCTTCCATGTCGACCCATTTTTTAATTTTCACTCTGTCTTCCCTGAATTCTTCTTGATCTAGTTGGGGATTGATGATCTTTCACCTTGCATTGTGATTAGCTATTATTAAATGATCTTGGAAAATTTTGACCCTGCTAAACCAGATCCCCCTGTGTCCTTTGTTGGTATTTTTCTTTTCTCTTTTGCTTTCGCTTTATATTTCATTGTTCTTTGCTTGAGTTGTCCCTTCTATGTGTGACAACACTCTTCTTGAACACTTTGATTTTCAGAAAATGAATTTGTTGACAACGAATCTTTTTTCGAAATTCTTCACAAATTTTTCCTTAGAATGGGTGATCCACAATAGTGGTTTACAATTTTTGGCCAAATTAGACACTGAAATAATTTTTCTTAAAATAAATCTTCACTTTCAAGCACCTATAGTGGCTAAACCATGAGGAATTTGAAGATGATGCAAACTAGAGTTTCGTGAATTTTTTTTGTATATTTTAAATATATTTTTTCCAAAAATTTTGGAATCATATTGCACTTATTTTTCCATCTCCTTCAAAAACTAGTATTTTTTAGAAAACAACATTTTAAAAAAGTGACACTCACTGTATAATGCATAACTTTTTATCCATGAAGGATAAAATTATAATTCTTTCAAATTTAGATTTGTAACTCCAGTATCTAGTGCTTCCACTTGGTTAGATAGTTTTTTACTAAATATTTTTTATTTAATCAAGTTTCGAAGTCAAACAAATTACAATTCAAACATAGTGCGGCCATATAATGCATAAATTTTTTTGTATGTATCGAAATTCAATATTTTTTTTGTTGGATCAAGGAATTAAATATTTGGTGCACTCATATTTTTTATTTTTTTTTATAATATGCTAATTTTCCACATGTGTAGAACAAAGAGTTTGATTTTTAGTGAAAAACCTACATTCACAAGAAATAAAAAATAAATATAATAATAAAATTAAATTTATTTAAAATTATACTTTCTAGGAAGATTATAATAAGCACTACATACTTACAAAAATAAATTTTAAATGAATTCATTTGATCCCCAAAAGGGTACATCAAAAGTGGTTTTTTATCAACATTTTGATAGGTGTAAAGGAGACTCCATTACAAGTATGGTTTAAAACTAATAGGGTTCTATCTAAGTGTTTTTTATCTAAGGTAGTTTGATGAAATACTCTTCAATTGGAATGCTTTAAATGGAACTTTTGAAGGCTTAAATCATTATATTTTCTAAAAATATGTGATTTGAGAAAACATCAAAATCTCCTAGAAATTGTAAACCATCTTTGTGGGATCACTTGAATTGCATTCTGGACATAGAATCCTAATGGAACATGTTTCTTTCATCATGGGTTTATAAATAAAGGAATCAAGAAGAGCTTCCTTCAAAGTGGGAACAACTTTTTTTTTTCCCTCGCACAGGAGCATATCCTTCCTTTCAAATTCCTTAATGAAGTGAACATCTTTCGAAAGGATTCCTTGATGACAAATCACTCTAAGATAAACAACTAATTTTGAATTGTGTGTCCCTTAAATGGAACCCCCTTCTTCCTCATGGTGGGTTCTCAAGGGACCCTTCTTTCAAAGTCTCTATTCTGATTGAAATTCTTTCACATCTAGCTTGGGGGCAGCCCAACTAGACTCATTCCATTCTCCCTTTCACGTCTAGCTTGGGGGAAACTTTACTAGACCTTACCTTTCAAATAGTGCATCCCTAGACACCTCTCCTTTTCAAGGGTTCTCGAGGGACCCCTTTGAAATTTTTAATTATTGAAGGTCTATGTGACTATCTACTTATTTTCCTACCACTTTTGACATGTTCTATCTATGGGTATATGTGTTTCCGCTTCCTAACTTTGTAGAGTCCCCTTTCTTAGGTTCCCTCAATGTAAGAGATATTGGGGGATACCTTCTTGCAAGGCAAAGAACTTGTAGGGTGCTTTCCTTTGAGCTTCCTCCATGTGAGAGATCTTGCTAGGGGTGGCTCCCCTATAGGACTGAGCATGTGTAGGGCACTTCTTTGGGTGTTCTTCATGCTTGATTTCATAGAGAATACCTTCCCTATAGGAATGAGAGCCTATAACACACTTCTATGGGTATTCTTTATGCTTGATTTTGAGGATAATATCTTCCCTATTAGAATGAGAGCCTATAGAGTGCTTCACAGAGCTTCCTTCATGTGAGAGATCTTGGGGGTTGCCTCCTTGCAAGTCTGTGGGCCTATTAGATGCTTTGTTTTTCTAACTTCATAGTTCTGAGCAGCTATCAAGTCCTTTGCTTTTCCTACACCTCCGGGTTTTCTGAATCACAATCTGCTTCCTTGATAGTTTAGGTATATGCCACTAACCTTACACTCTTCTTGATCTACTTTACCGAGCACTCATCAATATTTGTGCTCACTAAAGTGGAGGAAAAATGTATAAGAGTAAATTTGCATCTCCTATGCAAATCTCCTTTTTTCCCTTTATCCACCTTAGAAAACCAAGTTTAGAGGCTTAATTCCACCTAAGCCCACTACATGTATCCCACTTGGTGCCTATTTTGAGTGTTGGTGGAGGCATTTCTATCGAGGATGCCTGCATAGTGCACATACATTTGTGCAATGTGGTTACATCCCTAGTAGATTCATGTGACTGAACCTACAAAGGCATTACTCTTCTCATTGGTAGTGAAGTTGTAGTGCCCCTTTTAGTCGATTGACCCAAATATGGTCATTTTCTTCATTCCTTATTCAAATTCATCTCTTGAACAAGCTTTTCATCTTCTACAAAATCTTCTAAGCATTCATTTGAGATCTTCATTAGATCAAGCTTCCATTCTATCACTCCACAAGCTCACTTTCTCACTCACTTCAAGCATCCAAACATTCCATTGCAGCAAAGCCTCACTCCATCACTTTAGTAGAGAACTTTTAGGACCACGCCATTATAGAAGATGCTCAAGTACTCTTATTTCTCCTCTAAGTAGCCTTGAGTGCTCTTGGTAGAGCTGGTAAGCTTCCCTCTCCCCTCCTCTATCACTTGGTTGAGTAGCATAATAATGCTTTTATAGTGTTTGTATTCTCTTCACTCTATTATTTACTTTATCTCATTTCCTTGGCTATTCATGGAGGTGGAAACATGTAAACGGGGGTTTGATTGAGGCAGACCCATATACAACCACCACACATTTTCCTTCTTTTTGTGTGTAGGTGTGCGTGCTTCTTGGAGAACCAACTAGCGAACAAGTTTCTTGGTGAGATCATTCTTTCCCTTTTCACTCTTGCATTTTTGCTTTATGATATTATAGAATACTTTATTTACATGTTTGTGTCATTATGGCACTTTAGTTCATCAGTTGGGTTCTTAGCCTATTTTGATAGGTTTGAACTTGTCTTTGTTTTTTTCTAGTTGTATGGATGCCAACGTGCTTTAGAGATGCCAGTGCGTCACACTATCATTGAGGGATCAAACTTACATCCTCGGGAAAATAGCTTCCTAAGGAATAGTGTTGAACCTAAAACCTAGCTCACCTAGCCCCATTTTGAAACTTGAGATTGCAGAGTGGTTGCAATACTTTATAGTCCTCATAACCTAAACATTGCACTTAGCTGAGGTAAGTTAGGGTAGCCTCTCACATCTTGACCCTCTGTGACCTAGGGTCTTGCACGTGGTGGTCCCCTTCTCTTACATAATGTAAGGAAAGATGTCATGGTACCAAAGGGATCGAGGAACAACAATGAAACATGAGAATTCAAATTCATGGATTTCAAAAGCTGGTATGAGAAGTTTTTCAACCAAGAATTAAAATTTGAGGATATTGTTTGGCATTTCTAGTAGTGATCTAATTTTTGCCATGGTGTTCACTACTCTATTGTTCATGCAAGGAATTTTCTCAAAAGTTATTTCTATAAAAAGGTCTTTGAGATTCTGCACCATCTTCTTATAAGGAGTGATCTAATCATCCTTAGTTTGATAGTCATCATTGACTTGGTTGATAACAAACTATGACTCTCCATAGACCTTCATCTCTTGGATATTCCACTAAATTACTATCCTTAGACCTATAATTAAGGCTTTGTACTCAACAATGTTGTTAGTAGAAGGAAATGATAGCTTGTACGACTTTGGGATGCAATCATCTTGAGGGGTGATGAAAAGAATTCCTACTCCTGATCCATGTTGGGTGAACAATCCATCAAAGTACATCTTTCACTAAGCTATGAGGTTGATAAGGAACACTGATTCATCAAGGAACTCAAATATCAAAGGGTTCTCAACATAGATTGGTGCTTCTGCTAGTTAGTCTACAATCACTTCTCCTTTTATTTCCTTACGCTCTAGATACTCTATGTCAATTTTTTTTTAAGATCATAACCCATTTAGCCATTATTCCTCTAAGGGTTGATTTGGATAAAAAAATATTTCAGTGGATCAATCTTTGCAATGCGCTTGATTTGATGTTACAACATTTAGTGCCTAAACTTTTTTGAAGAAAAACTACTACTAGGCACGCCTTCTTAATGGGTGAATAGTTCACCTCATAGCCTACCAAGGTTTTTTTGATATAGTATATGGCTCTTTCCTTTTTATTTTCATCATGTAATGCTAAAAAAGATCCTAGTGCTATTGGTGTTGCTGAGATATACAAGATTAGTGGCTTGTTTGGTATCAGTGGCATGAGCACTGGAGGTGTTAGTAAATAGTCCTTGATCTATTAGAAAGCTTTATTACATTTTCCATCCCACTTGTAGGTTATCCCTTTATGAAGAAGATACAAAAAGGGGTGAATTTTATCTAATAATTTGGCTATGAACCTTCTAATGGACTGCAATCTTCCTTGTAATACTCTCATATGCTTTAATGTTTATGATGGTTCCATGTCTAGGATGGATTTTACCTTTGCTAGATCAATTTCTATCCCTCTTGGTGAAACAATGAAGCCAATAAGTTTATCTAATGTGACCCCAAAGACACACTTTTTTGGATTCAATAATACCTTCTATTCTTCCAATCTATCAAAGATAGGTCCTAAGACTTGTATGTGATCACTTCTCTTATTTTACTATGCCAAAATATTTTCCACATAATCTTCAACTATTTTGTGGATAATGTGATGAAATATGAGTGTCATTACTCTTTGATAGGTTGTACCTACATTTTTTAACCCGAACAACATCACATTCCAGCAATAGGTTCCTCATGGACAACTAAACATAGTTTTATGTTGATCCTCCTTGGCGATTATGATTTGATTATAGCCTAAAAAATAATCCATGAGTGACAAAATTTCATGCCCAATTGTTAATTCCACAATGAGATTGATGGTTGGAAGAGGGAAATCATCCTTTGCACATGTCAAGTTTAGATCTCTAAAGTTAGTGCATATTCTAATGCCCCCAATGGGTTTTGAGATTGGTATCAAATTTGAAACCCACTTAGGAGAATCTACCGGTCAAATGAATCTAATGTCAAAAAGATTTTGTAGTTCTAATTTAACAAAAAGTGCAATCTGGGGATGTCTCTTAATTTTTTTTAATTGGTTTGGATTGAGGATACACTGCTAAGTGATGCACAACCACTTTAGGATCAAGTCCTAGAATATCTATTTATTCCCATGAAAATTTGGATTTACTCTCTTTGAGGAAAGCTACAAGGTTCTTTTGCTCTTCATCCAACAAGGATTTAACATAAAAAGTGAGCTTAGGTGCTTCCTCTATTCCCACATTAACTGGAGTGTACTTTTTTCCTAGTACTGTTGACCTCTCAAGATGCATTGCAATAAGGGGGAGATCGAATCCATCATCCTTGGGCACCTCCAAAAGGTTTTCACCATTGGATGCATCCTTTTTTTTATTATTTTAGGATTAGAGAGTGCCACTAGGTGGTTTTCACTCAAGGATTTGTATGTTAGTTGTGTTTCATTTATTTTGTAACTAGAGGATTCAATTGCCTCCCTATAGTTTTCCCCTATATTGAGTTATATGTAGAATCCTTGTTTTTGATCTTCCTATGATAGTTTTTCATGGAGTCTCATGAATTTTGAGATTGCTTCATCATTTTTGAATATATCTAGAATCGGTGATCCTTTTTGGTCGATGTCAATGAGTTGTCGTTATACTAGGCATATTTCAGTTGGTTGGTTATTTGAGATAAAGAATGTTGTGTATACCATAAAGAGGGTTTTTTTCTCAAATAGGTCAGTAACATCAAGGGGAAAGTCATCTAAGGTTGTATCATACAATGTAGGTGACCAAGAGGAAGCCTTGGCTCCTTTAGCAAAAATACCTTTTCCAATAAGTGTGAGCTTGCTAGTAGTACAACTGAAGCCAAGAATCTTTATTTGTTTCTTAGGAATGATTAGTTCTAGTAAACCATTGTCATTCAATCCTAGCTTCTCATTCTTGTTATATCCCATGATCTTCATTAGCTATAAGCCTTTGTTATCATCTTCCATGGGAAGAATAGGAACAATTCATTCATCTTGATAGAGGAGTTTAGAGATGTCCTCTTCATTGATATTTTCTTGATTCAAATCCCCCCACTTGGTGAAAGTAGTAGTTTACATCTTGATTATTTTAAGTTCTTTGGTGCTAGATGTGGGTTTCCCATTAGATTGAGGAGAAATAGGTAACTCTCCTAAGACAAAGGTGTCTTTCAATACATTATAGTTCCACAACCATCATCCTGTATCACTACTTTGACATCAAGTATACTCTACACAATGGGAATTTTTTTTCTGAGGTAGAGGCTAGAGATGATGGGTCAACAGATGACCTTGGTTGCGTAGGTCCATCATTTTTTAGGTATTTTTTGGATCTTATAGAACTTGGCCTCAATATTTTTTCAATAGTAGAAAGGCTTAGGATCTCCATTGATAGTAATTTCTCTACCTTTGAAAGGAAACTTCACACACTGATGATAGGTTGAAGCTATAGCTTTTAGAGAATGGATCCAAGGTTGATCAAGCAGTATGTTATAGGGTAGATCAAGATCAAGCACTTGGCATGTAGTTTCTACAATAAGTGGTCCCACTTGGATTTGAAGTGCAATGATTCCTTATGATACTTGTTCTTTCTTGTCATATGCTCTGATGGTGGTACTTTTTTTCTTCTCAATAGTATCTTTTGAATAGCCTATATTTTTTATCAACTATAGGGTGAAAATGTTCAAACCAACACCTCCATCTACCAAGACTCTTTTGACCTTGTTTTTATGAATGAAAACCTCAAGGTGTAAAGCAAAGTTATAAGATGGTTGTGATGGTAGATCTTGCTTACAGAAAGTGAGAAGATGGTTGGTGATATTCCCTACCATAGCTTGAAACTGATCAGTATCAATGTTCTTGGGAGTAGATGACTTAGACAAGGCTTTCTCCAATATTTCCCTATGTGCAGGGGATAACCTTAAGAGCTCTAAGATTGATATTTTTGTGGGGCTCTACTTAAGCTAATCTAGAATATTGTACTTGTTAGTATTAGATGTGGGAAAGATAAGCTATTTCCTATATTGAGATGGGACTCCTTGAATGGTTATTTTACCACATCATGTGGCGACTCCACATTTTGTACTAGCTCCTTTGATGGTGACAACAGCGATAATGCTATCATAGGAGGCAACTACATTGGAATAGGTATGCTACACATTGGTGTAATACTTACCTTTTCCATTATTGTTTGATTTGTTATGATCAGGAATAGGGTTCTTGTATATCTTAAGATCCTCATCCCCAACTAGTACCTCAATAGATATGGTATCATTTTCATTGAGATCTTCGATGATATTATTAAGTTTTATGCAATTTTTCATTTTGTCACATTTGATTTTATGAAATTCATAGAGATCATGCTCATTGTACTAGGATGGCTTCTCTTGTGGTTCTTGGTAGTTTTCAAAGTTGGGAAGTGTCATCAAATTTGACTCTACCAAATTTTTCATGATAGTCATGATGGGTTCTAATAACTGTGTGTACTTGCATTTTGGATAGTTATTCCTATTAGTGTCTTTCCTTTGTTACATGCTAGTGTTATTGATCTAATTGTTTTGATGAGGTGTTGTTTGTTGCATAGTCAGCTGGATGTTAGCAACTTGATTGTTATTAGGTTTAGAAGCACTTAGGATTACCTTAGTGTCGACCACACTATCATTTGTTACATTTTTTTTCTTAGCCCATACGCTAGGTTTCTCATTTGAACTAGTTGAAGGATGGTTTTCATTGCAAGCTTGATTATTTCCTTGTGAGATAAGGGCTCTTTCAATGTTAAGGGCTCTAGGGAAAAGCTCATTGTATGATGTGATGTACTACATTTTCAAGTGGAATGATAGATTTGGATCTAGATTGGATATGATGATTCCTACTTGTTTTTAGGAAGAGGCCACTTGCTTTTACTAGTTCTTTGTCTCCATCATTGTAAGAAATTAGCCAAAAAAATTTCCTTGATTTTGTCTAAGAGTGTATAATTCTTCTAGACTGACATCCATGTCAAGATTGAAGGAATAGTGATCAATGAATTTATCAATGATTTCTTGAAATTTTTTGATACCAGGAGGAAAATGAGAAAACCAATCCATAGTGTGACATGTTAAACTTCGAGGGAAGAGGCTCATTAGATATGAATCATTGTAACCCACTTCCATGCACATGATGTTAAATTCTTTGATATGGTCCACAAGACTTCCTCTCCCTTTATATTTTTCAAATTTGTGGATTTCAAAACTAAGGGAGAATGGTATCATTGCTATGTTTTAGTCAAATGGGTAAGGACAAAAGTTTTATGCATGAGGTTTCTTTGTCTTTCCCATGCAAAGATTTTGCATTTCTTTTGAGACTATTTTCAATTGTGATGCTAGATCGTCTTGCAGGTTAGGTGGAGCAACATATGGTGGGATGACTGATGAGTTATATGGGATGTATTGTGGTGTGAGATTTTGTGAAGATGATGGGGGTATTGATGTATATCTTCCTAGTCATTTGGATTGGGGATGTTCAAATGAGGATAATAGGCACCTTGTTGTTGTTGTCAGGCATATTGTTGAGCCCATAGAGCTTGTTATTGTTGTTGTGCCACTAGGGCTTGTTGTTGGGCCTATTGTTGTTGGCATGCTGATAAATTTGCTTGTTGTGCTACTAAGGATGTTTATTGTTATTGTCATTGTTGTTTTGCTAAGGTTTCTTGTTGAATTTGTTATTTTTTTTTTGCTAAGGCTGTTAGTTGTGCTTGATGTTGTGGTTGTGCTAAGGCTACTTGTTGTGCCACTAAGGCTGCTTTCTATTTATTTATTTTTGGATGGCTTGTTCATAGGCTTATTCTTCTTGTTGTAAAGCTAATCCATGTGCTTGCAATGTGGGATTAGGTGGTTGTTGAGACATTTGTGGAAGAATTATGGATATTGATGTTTTGAGTGGGCAGTGGATTGCTAATGAAACATGGAGGGTTCCCTTGGCTCAAAATTTCTTGTGAGATGGTTGAATGAGGTGGAGGAATGTATGTTTGAGGTCTTGATTGATTTAGCATAGTAAAGGGGACTATGGGAAAGGATGATGTCATTAAATTTTGTACTAAAAATGACACACTAGGAATTTTAGTCCATTGATTGAAAAGATTCCCTTGTCCTATTTTTGGAGTAATGCCTTGTGCAAATGATGTAAAAAGTGGATTTTTGATCAAGGTACTTCAAGGATTGATAGAACTTGTAACCAAGGGATTCTTTTGAGGTGAATTGATGGTGGATGAGGTAGAAATGGTAGATGGCATGGATGAACCCACTGGAGGGTTGGATAAAGATGTCTCTATTTGTGTTAAGGGTTGGTTCTATGATATAGTATTGACATGACCTTGTGTGTTGTTTTGAGATACTTGGTCTATAAAACTTTGAATGATGGTGGGAAAACTTGTGGTACCCATAGGTGTGGATGAAGAAGGGTGTTCCTAAAATGTTGAAGTGGTTGTGGAATAATGAAGTTCAAGTGGTGTGTGTAGCTATTTTGGAGCTTTTGGAACTAGTGGAGCACCAAAAGTAGGTGTCCATGTGTTTATTAGAGGTGGAGGATTAGTGCCAAGGGTACCCACAACTATACTACTTTCAAATGGTGAAGTGTGACCAAAATATTTAGCAAGGCTAGTTGCAAGACTAGGAATGTAGTTTTGATTTAGCCCTAGTAATGGAGTTCTGAAACCTTGTGTTAAATTTTGTGCTATAAACATTGGGAAGATAGGAGCTATATTTTCAAAGGCTTGATGTTCCATAATTTCTTCCCTAGTAATCTAAAATGGATTATTCATGACATCTTGAATCTCATATGGTCCTAAAGGAGATGATAGTTGTTGTGGCGGTTTAACATGAATTCTAGGATCAAATTCTAAAGGATTTGGATCACTTGAGGTAAATGTAACTATGGTTTCCTCCATGATTCTCTTGTGTTGTGATATTATCTTTAACATAAATTTTGTGTCACCTATGGTAGAGTTGTGTTGAGTTTTTTAATATTTCAACTCTCTAGTTGACTCAAATATAGGTAAAAGGGACACTCTAAGTCTTTTGGGAGCAATCATGATAATGTGGGATGAAAAGATGAGTGATGTTGGAAGTGAGCTTTGCAAATTTTTGGGACAACACTTTTGACTTGAGTTTGATTCTTTGATGTTGGGATAAAGGATGTTTATGAACTTTGTTAAATCTTTAGGGTAGATTGATGACCTTCAAGATGAAATAGTTCAAGGATGATAACTAGCTTAGCTAAGTCGATGGAAAAGGATAAATTTCACATACAAAGTACCTAAGTTAGCAATTGTTTTTATTCTATTTTATGTTTAAGTCACAAATTATTGGTGTAATCAAAATTTTGCAAAGTTGGATGAAGTGAGAGATGAAATTTGATGAAGGGGTCAGTGAAATGTTTAACCCAAAGTTGACCTAAAGTGAACCTTTTTTTTGACAAGATCAAGGTATTGAGAATGATGCTAGACCTCTAAAATGTTCAAATCCTAAACACTCAATGTTTTTTTTAAATGAAAGGACAGATGGGAATGTTCAATCCTATTTGGGCTCTCCTAGCTTGAGCATAAAAGTTTCACATCAAGGTGTAATGATTGGGGTAAAATATTGATGTCCACTTTTGACTAAACCTTGTTCTATGATTCATATGTCTAAAATGATGGGATTGAGATTTTCTCCTATGGATTTTGATTGTTTGATGAATCATTTATAGGAGTTTAGTATCATGTAAAAAGATCAGGTTTTTTCCTCCAAAAGGATGCATATAATTTTGGAATATACCTTGAAGCGTGTCTATAAAATTTTGCTACCAACCTATCTCTATTTCTCTGGAGTGCTAGAAGGTGTTTCTTGAGAGCTTTTGGAGTGAGATTCCTAAGTCTAAAATGATGACCTATAGACCTTTCCTTAGGGATCCTGATTTTATGTGAGATCATGAGAAAACAACTTAAGTTTATGGAAGAAAGGAAGATATTTATTGCCATATGGGTGGTGGTAATATGGGCCTTCTAGCCTCAATATTAGTGTGTTCCTCTTCATTGTCTAAAATGGCTGCTACATTTCTCCACTATGTATTTGTGTCTTTTGTTTCAAAAGTGAAGCTTCTCAAACTGATAATGAGATTGGCTTGTTCACCATTAATGAGTTCAAAAGTTTGGTAGAATTATAGCACCTAGAAGATTAGGTTGTTCAACATGAGTGATTAATCTCCAAATAGACATGTGGGGTTCATTTTTCAATTTATCTTGCTCAATTGAATTTATTTTACAAACACTTGTCTTGATTATGCTTTCAAACTAGATGTATATGTTGAAAACATCATAACTTTCACAATTTCTATTTCGTGAAAATCATGAGATTAAATCCATAATTTCCTATGTTATCTTTGGTAAAATATGGGTTTGACATTAATATCAAGATATTTAGAAATGACTAAGGATAAATCCTTAGGATAAGCAGTAATATCAACGCTAACTCAAGAAGTTCATATTTGAGCCAAAGTGTTTGAAATTTTGAGGATGATAGTGAATTTTTGTTTTTGTATCATTTTGAAACCAAGAAAAGTGTTAAATTGACTCACAATCATTTAAAATCCCATAAAAAAAGACCATATTTGTTGAGTCCCCACTAGGAGTTCTCCAAACACTAGACAATGAGAACAGTTAGATATTTGGAAACACTGGCTCCCCTCCACGAAACACACTTCTTAAGACCAACAAATCCCAAAATCCTTAAAATAAAAATATTTAAAGGAATTTTTTTTGTTTCTACAATTGAATAGTACAAATGTGTGGTGGCTTCAAAATGATCATTGTTGCACCAACAAATATTTGAGGATTTTGGCTTCTAAAGAAATTGGTTCTTAGTTTGGGTAATCAGGGAAATGGCACCTTGTAAGCATATAGCAAGCCAATAAAGGCTTTAATCAATCCTACTAGGGGATCTTATTCTTTTTACAGTATTAACCAGGTAACAAAAGAGAGGGAGTACACTTGTAGTTTGACCATCTAGTTCACATAAAGCACAAGGAACACACACAATGTCTCTTTCTCACATTAGTATGATTTTTCAATTTTAAACCCAATTGAAAGATGTAGGTGATCTTGCAAAGTGTTAGAGAATGTTTTTGTTTCTCAAGGTAAGAAATGTAGAGCTACAAGGATCAACACTCAACTAAACATATACTTCACAAACACAACTTGATTCCATACAACCAGTCTAAGATTAAGGTATACAAAAATGTTTGACATCACCAAAACAATGGACTCAATCTCTACTCTCAACATAAATAAACTTCAATATAAATGAGCTTTAAGAACTCCAACCCACAGCTAGGGCTTTAGGCCTTCACATCAACTTTCAGAGGTATCTAAAAAGATTAACAACCCTTACCAAACTCAACTTGATAATCCACCAACTCAAAATTTCCAAATATGTGTACATTCAAATTGGACTATCCTACAATGGCTAAGTCCAAATTAGGCTATTCCAATTACCAAAATTCAAGATACTCTACACACATACCCTCAACTCCATCCAAATACATTAGAAAAGTGGCACTAAATGAAAATGAACAAACCATACCAATAATGCAAACCATTTAAGAAACAAAATTCTAAAACTCAAATTGAAACCTTCCCTACGATTTTATTGAAAGTAAGTAACCCAACCTCTCATCTTCCTTATCAAGACTTTTATCATATTCAAATATTTTTTCAATAAATAATTAAATCATCTCTCGTGCATATTTCATAACATTCCTACAAATCCCTATCTTGGACCATATTTTTTACCCAAAATTCTTACTGTCAACACTTTGTAATAATAGGGTTGTATACAAAGGTTCATCCAAAACATATAATTCATCAATACTACTCTGAGAAGGAAACACAATAAATTTTGATAACCCATTTCAACCAAAAAATCCAAAATAGAATGCATTTTTCAACAAAAACAAAAAAAAAACATTTTAACTTGTCTTTACCATTCTGCTAGAGCTAACATAGTCTTAATCATTTGAAAATTGCATGCTTAATATTGATTATTTTGTCAAAAATCCAAATTGAGTAGAGATCCCATACACCTTGGCACTATTCTCAACCCATCCCCTCATGATGCACATTTAATTAAATAACAAAACATCAAAATCACATCAATTCTTTCCTTTACAAGTTTGTGATAGAGGCATAATAACACTAATACATCATAAAAATATGTCTAAACTTCATCTATAATCTTTTCTACTTTGGAATCTAAGAAAAT
This sequence comes from Sequoia sempervirens, assembly GCA_007258455.2. Lineage (NCBI taxonomy): Eukaryota > Viridiplantae > Streptophyta > Pinopsida > Cupressales > Cupressaceae > Sequoia > Sequoia sempervirens. The sequence continues at coordinate 374,750,192 of VDFB02000017.1, read as the reverse complement.
ACATATAGAAATACTATTCCACCTATCCTTAGCTTTTTACACCAAAAAATTTTGGAGAAACACAATTTAGAAGGGCCATTGTTACCCTAACATAGGGTTTCAGGCAGTTCTTACTGAACTTGCAATATCTTTCACATTACAGCATGAAAATTCATGATACATGAACCAAATTAAACTAGATTCAAAGATATTTCCACAAATTATAATTATAATCCATTACCTAACCACATTGGGTTGTACAGTGCTCTGTAAGCACATTTTTCCATCAAAAACAAAGAAAATTGCATAAAAGATAGGGTTTCTTTATTGATTTCTCCACTATTTACATCCCCTCTATCATTTTATCAAGATTCTTCCTCATTTTATAGGTTTCCACTCTAGATTAAATGACTACAACCAAATCTAACTACCCTTCCAACCTCTTGATTTACCATTTACTTAATTTTTCTCTTTTACCTTGACAAAAAGGTTTACACGTTTTGTTCTTTTCCCACCCTTTGAATCCCTCAATACTTCTAGACTTCTAAATTGATTAATTACATGGAAAAATGGCATACAAAGTCTATATTCTCATGAAAAAACACCTAAAGCCTACTATAGACTTTATTGGATAATATTTTCAAGTGTGCAAATTGGATAAAAATGACTACATAACTTATCCTAATGCCTATCAAATGACCCAAATGCATGAAAATGGTCTTGAAAGACCTTATTTAAGGATCCATAGGAACTTTTAAATAGTTATTACAATTTTTCCTCATGGAGGCATGTAATCAAACATGTGCTCCTGCACTAGTCACCAAATGGCATGAGAGAATTTCATACACATCCACTAACAACAATGAAAATTACAAAACATAGAAATCAATTGTAAATTTTAACCCTTCAAAGTGGTGATGAGTTTGTTTTAAGCACCAATTGAAAAATGAAGTTTCCTTGTTCAATTTTAAGCCCAAAGTAAAATGATGACGTGAAGGTTCAATTTTATCCAACTTTGAGCATTCATTTTAAACATAATTGAAATTTAATGTGTTTCCTAAAGAATAAAGTAGAAAGAATAAAATCAAGTTATAATTTCCCCAAAGCATCAAAAACTTGTTACAATTATAGAATTTTTGAGATAGAAAAGCTTTCTTCACTTTCACTCCATGTCTTTAAACTTGCAAAACCCTGTTATCCTAACAACTAGAACACAAGCAAACATGCATCAGTAGTTAGATAAATCCAAGAAATTAAATCACATGTCAAAAAAAAAGCATAAAATTTATTACCCTAGCTGGGCATCATTGAACATAATAGCATCACAATTTGAAGTATGGGCATCGCTCTAGTGAAAATGAGCATCACTCTACAACAAGAAAAGTTAGCACGATAACATCAAGATTTTACTCGGCATCACTGCTCAAATTGGTGTCACGGTTTGAAATTTTTCAACATCACTTTGGTGAAGTTTGGGTGTCGCCATTTGCACTTTTCGATACCTCTAGATTATATATTTGTTTCTAGATTTAAATTAGCATTGGTGTATCAATTCAACATCAAGATTTCAAATTGTGATGGCGTCAGTATATGGCGACGCTCTTCAAAGTTGATCACTCCAATTTGAAAAATAGCAACCAAATGAAATCTGAGCCAAAAAAATTGTTAACGTTTCACCCTCCTTCTAGCACTAGAATGTGAAATGAGGATATGTCATTGAGGATTTCTTATGCTTGATTCATGATGAATCAAAGAATAACTTCACAAAACATACCTACTATTGATGTGTTTTTTATGCACTTCTCAACACAGGTAGTGTGTAGGTGCACTACCTCTCTAGAAAGAAAATCTTCCACAATTTGATTGGAAAACACTATCCCAAGGCCTCTAATGTCAGGTCTTGATAGTGCTTGGAATATCTCAATTGCTTCATGTGATTTTCTCAAAATGCAAGGTGGAATTATGCAGCTGGATGCAAAGGGGATCTCATGAATTGAAGTTTCTAAGATGGAAGTTGAAATGTATTTTGTTGCAAGTTTAAAAAATGATCTAAAAATCTAGTGTTTTCCCTAAGTTTTATGTTAACAATGCAATGAACCTTAGCATAGGTTATTTCTAAAAAAAGGGGGGGGAAAAGAGCAAGGAAAAGGAGAGTTTCCTAGATCTGCAACTAACTATGAATAGTGATCATGGAGGTTCCACTATGGACAACTTCCTTTAAACAAGATTTCACTTAACCAAGAAGCCTATAGTATCATGAAATCTATGTTCCAAGGTTTGCAGATACTTTACCATTCATCCACTATATAAATGCATGAATGAAGATAAAGGTTTAAAGCAACTTTAATTTTTAGCATAGACTAACTTTACACAACCATTTACCAGCAACAAATAGCAAGTAGTATGGACTAGAAGGCATCTACACAACATAAATTTTTATAATCATAGAACAACATTACCAAATTATCTATCTAAGCAATCTAAAACCAACTAGAAAAACAATGTAAATCTAACTAAAACATCTAACTATGGGAGATTGAATCATGAAACATAGAGAGAAACTCAGAAAATGCACCAAAGTCAATGTATTTTCATTAAACAATTTGCAGCATGTCATTACAACAAATCAACTCTCTTGAAAATGAGATACCCCATATTTATACTATCCAAAAGATATATTGAATGGCCAAGATTAGTTTGCATTGTGTGGCCGAGATTCACTACAAGTTGTAGTTCTACCTACCCCACAATATTTTACAATTTAAAATACAACATTGTCTTTATCCCTATTTTGTCTTCTAGTGACAACACTATAGCATTTTTGTCTTTCTCTGATTTCTCTTTTCTTGTAGCTACTCTGTCAGCAATTCTTTATTAATAATAGGGTTTCCTTCTTGCTTCTTCAAAGCTGCATATTCCATGAACTTGAAAATAATGACTCAAGCTTGTCGACCTCCAAAATATCAAATCATAGCAATTGGTAACTCCACTCTTTGGAGTTGTCTAAAATCCTTTCCTAGTCCTCATCATACTTGGTAGTGTGGTTTTTGAATAGCTGTGATTGGGCAAAGGATTGGGCAAAAAAGCTCATGAAATCAATGGTTATCTCATCTGACATTATGTCCTCCATCTTCTTTTGGAAATGGGTATTTATCTTTTCTGGATCAATTTGTACGAAAGACATGTCCTACCCCATCATTAGCTTCAAGTATTGGGCATAATCTTCTCTAATTTCCTTAGCCCATCCAATATTTGGATCCACCTTGTTGGGAACCTACTCCAACCTTTCTTTCCTATTCTCAAAGTCTCGCTTCCATACATCCATCAACCAATGATCATCCTTCTTGAATGTGAGCTTCCTTTCCCAAGTTGTGCTTGGTAGTTTGAGAATAGCCTCAATCTTTAGGTAGGTGGACTCATATCTCACAAGGAAGTCAACGAAATTTTTTCTTATACACTCAAGAGACTATTGTAGATCTAAGAACTTGTTTGTTGTCCTAACTGTGTGACGGATGCCCATGTTTCCAGTATATAAGACCTCCCAGAACTTGCTTTTTGTAGTCTTATCCAATTCCTTTCAGGATTGTCTATTTTCTCTTTTGACATCAACTGAGGTGGAGTTGAGGACGTGGTAGGAATTCCCTCCATTGAAGACCATTGTTGGATGTAAGCTATGAATTTAGCTACCTATTCCTTAAGTTCCTCTTTCAAAGTATTATCTTGCTAAATGAGATGCACTACTATAGCAATATACTCTTGGAGGTGTTAAACTTTCTATTCTTTTGTAGTTGTTCCTAAGCCAATAGTAGAAGGATTATAACTTATTCCTTCTTCTCCTACTACTATTGTGGCTATTTGGACAGTCCTTGATCTAGAGGTGTCCATTGTTACTTTTGACCTAACCTTAGGCTTCTTATCCTTCTTGGTGGTGATTTTTTCTCTAGCTAAGATAGCCTCCAATCTCGCTCTTGGATCTCTTGGGGTGGGAGCCTTCATCTCAAGTTTTCTTTCCAACCACTCAAGCATGTAAGCATTTCCTCTAGGAAATTCACTGTCATCCTTTTCTTCATCCCTTGTGACTTCAATTCCCTTATCTTTACAAGCCTCCTTCTCAACCCTAGTGTCTTCCCCTTCTTCTTCATCAAAATCCTAGGTGAATGTTATCTACTTGATCGGGGACTTGGTGGGTAAGTGTTCTTTGGGACCTTCCTCCCTCTCAGCCTCCTCTTCCTTTTCATCATCCTGCTCATCCTCAAGCCCATGCTCCTCGAGCTGCTCAATTTCAAGGATTATCCTCTTCTATGTTTTCTTCTTCTTTATGAGGAGGTGATACATCCTCCTATTGTTCCCTTGTAGGAAGTTTCACATTTTCTTCTATCTTATCATCCTCTTTCCCTTCTTCTTTGGGAGGTGACCTTTCTACCTCTTCTCCAATGTCCTCCAATTATCAGGCTAGCTCTTCTTCAAAGTCACCATCAAACTTTTGTATAATAATTTTTCAACCAATGCCCTCTTCTTCATCTCCAGTTTTAAAAGATCCTATTTCTTCTTCTTAATAGACCACCTTGTCAATTTGTTGGTGCTCACATTCTGGATGCTTGTGGTACTCATCTGCTTTCTCCTCCAATGCTTTTGAAGTTTTCATCCCCCGCCTCTCCCATTCCTTGGAGATTTTCATCGTGGCATCCATTGTTTGTGGTTCCATTAAAGGTTTTGAGGGAGGGACGCTAGCCAGAACCTATGCCAGGGAAACTTGTATAGTAGGATTTGAAAATACCTCAAAAATATTGGAAGGTAAATTCTTCATATGCCACGAGAACACCTTTGGTAGTGTGAGAATTGGCATTGGTATTGTTGTTTTTGTCCTGGCTAAAGCGATGTCGTGGGAGACATGGAAGCAAAGGAAAGTGAAGAAGTCACGACCTAAGAAGAATCAATCATCACAACTTGCCCAACTGGTGGAGAAGAGGCAAGGTGGACCAAGATCTATCACAAGCAGAGAAGTAGCAACCATATCCTAAAAGATGGATGGAGGGGTAGTAGCAGCAGAGGCAACCAATAGAGACTTAGGTGGATCAACCTCCATATCTTCTCCTTCATGGAGTGGATCTTCCTATATATTGGGCACTATAGTGGTGTCACCTTAGCCCTTATGTCTCTTGGAGGACTCACCCTCTGAGGCCTTTCTACCATACACCTTCAAGTTAGGCTACTACTCATCAATGTCTTTCCTTTTTTTCAATCTTGTGAGCGGAGGGGACCTAGATGTCTCTCCTATTAAGGTTGTAGCAACAACATCATCTATTGTTCCAGGATCTCTTTTGAGCCTTTCATATGTTAAGACCACCCCTTGTTTCTTCAATTGGGCAACCCGTCCATTTAACCATTCCCTAGTGTGAGCCTCAATCAGCTTGGTTATAATATTGAGCTCATCGACCTCTTGTTTATCCCAATCTATTGCTAGCAATTGTAAGTTGGTGACTACATTGTACCTACAGTCCATTGCAGTGATTTCATCTTCTTCAACTTGGTTAGGTACAGGAAATATATTCACCCTTCTCACAAAGTATGTGGTCATTCACATGTGGTGCCTTGTGCATACCTCCTTATCATCTTTGTAATTTTCCCAGAAATCTTCTATGTGATGCAAATGGGTGTACTCTTGTCCTAGTTCTTTCCTTATGTGCCCATATGGGTCCATCCGTGGGTGAGTAGTGTGTAGGTGAAAATAATATTCTTCTAGTTCCTTCTCTAAGTTCCTTGCACATTGAGAAGTTTGTAGTTTGTACATCCCCTAGAAAAAAGAAAGGGGATACAAGACCCACCAAGTTCTTGCTACTAAGAAGGGTATGAACATTTCGTAGCTACTGAGAAAGTTCTAGCAATATAATTTGGTTGTTGGGATACCAAGGTAGCTTATTCAACCTCTCTATGTAACCTTGGGAATGAATGTATGTGAACTTAGGGTATTGGATAAAAAAGAAGTCTTGCTCCTTCAGGAACACACAAGCACTCTGAGAAATTCTTCTTTCAACATCCCCTCCAAGAAGTTTGATGATATGACCCATGAAGACGTCATTCACCCTACAATAATACTTCTTAAAATTCTTGAACTAGAGCTGGGGGTATCTATCATAGGCCTTCAATGCACAACCTAGTTCCTTAATAGGTGCCTTGAACAACTCACTGTACTTCCACTACTCAGCCAGTGAGTAAACAAGATAGGAGGTCATGTAGAATTTAGAGGTCTTCTTGACATTCATAAACTGCTCATGGAAGTAGTTGCTTATTATTCCTCCCTAGTAGAATGAGGTGTGTGTGGCAACATCCTCCTTTCTATGGAGAATCTACTCTACAAAATATACCATCCACTGTTGAAAAAACACAGTAGTGGGAAGGACCATCATTCTACTCAATAGAGTCACTAAATCATGGTAATCTTCATGAAAGTTGTGAAAAACTTCTTGAGGAACTTTCGCGGTGTTGTCCCGCTTCTATTTGAGACAATACTAGTTTATGTGTTTCTTATAGCCACCTGGGTCCTCATCCCACATTTCCTTACATTCTACTATGGTTAGAAATTCCATTTTCCCAAAGGTAGGGATGTGGAAGGTCTTTGTTATTGCCTCATGAGACATGTAAGCTAGAATGTTTCCTTCTTTATCAACTATTCTCTGAGTCTCTAGTTGGTATGCCTACCTACATTCCATTACCAGCTCAGGAGTGATAAGGGATGAGGGAAAGCCTACAGCCTTAGAAATTCCACTACTTCTAATTGATCTTGCATTCTCCATGATGGGTTGACCCTAACCCTTTTCTTGAGTTCATCAATATAAACTTGCTTGATATTGGTGTTTGTGATTTCTTTCCAATTTGTAAAAACCTTCAAATGCAAAGGATCCCCTTTGAATTTGTATTTCATCTAGTCTTTTTCCTCCTTCCCATGAGGAAATCTACCTAATTTCTTCCCTTTTTCCTTCTCTGCAAGTTCCCCTGAGGGTTCTGCAGTTGATTCCATATATCCTATAGATAAAGGAATGATTAGTACAATTAAGATTAAAGACATCAATTTCAACGAGAATCCCCATGGAAAAATCCCAATTAGATAATATTTCATTCATGAAATCAAAATTTTACTTCAATATGTTATTAGTAGTTCATTGGAGGGAATTTGGACAATCCAGGCATAGGTGGCTAGACTTCCCTAGCAAGAACATTGTCTTGAAGGACAAACAAGGCAAGGAAATCTGGGTGGTTTCTCCCAGCTTTAGATTTTGATGGTTTGAAAGGTTCATGCAGAAGAGGGTCAAATTTAATCATGTGGGTCGAGAGTTTTTTTCAAATTGAAGGTCATTTGGATCCCTATTGGAGAATCTAGAGGTGCAAGGTAGGAAAGCTATTGGGGTTTTTCCATTTGGGATGGCTAGGTGGAAATAGAATTTTGGGATCAGAGTTTTGGGGTTAAGGACCCAAGAGGCAGAAGGTAGTCTACACAACCTCTTGATCTTTTAAGTGTTTGGGTATCCATGGTCTAGAAGCTGTCAAAGAATAACTTTTTGAAAATGGTGAGCATTGAGCAAAAGTCTAGCAAGGGAAACCTAGTGGATCAGACCCGACATAATGTTTAGCTTCATGAATCCTTCATTAAGTTTTTTTCGACAATTAGAGGGGCGAGCCCCTGAGGTTGAAAGGATGGTGTGTAATGGCCATTTGGAAATGATGAATTCGCTAAGGAAGTCCATGGATGGAACTCCATGAACCAAGGCTCAAAGACATAAGGGAATATTTCACTTTGTCTACTTAACTCAGACGACAGAAGGCAAGGTAGACCCTGAGAATCAAGCAGACAGGGCTGATTTGCCATGTGAAATCAATGAAGATCATGTGGCATCCTGGGGATGGAATCCCAATGGGCTAGGCCCAAGAAGCATGGATGGAGGCCAAGGTTTCTAATTCATTTTAAGTCTGAACGATGATTACCCGAAGGAGGCTTGAGGTTGCAGGCCCAAGGAGGCATCCCACCATTTGAATGTTGGATGTTTCTAAAGTTTTTAGTGACAACAGGAAGGCTCAGGTCCAAAGGGTGCAAATGCTCTATGCAAATAATGGCATTGAGAGGGTAAAGTTCTAGAATCAAATTTCATGATGTTTTGGGGGTTCCTAGGAATTATACCACATGGGTTTTCTAGGTGTTCTCTTCATCTATCAAATGAATGTATTTTAAACTTGTTTTATCCACTATTTAAATGTAAAAATCACAAAAGACCATGAGGAGGGGCAGTCGGTGAACCTACCTCAAGAACACGGGAAGGAAATTATTAAATCTAAGAAGGATCTATAAATGATGGTAGTGCATGTGAGGGCAGTGGGCAAGGGAGGTACTTGACTTCTCAAAAATCACTTTGAACTCTTTTTCCTATCCTAAAATTATGAAAATGATAGGTCAGGTGAGATATTTATACATTTAATCAAAATTTAATATCCACATAAATGCCCATATGAAGGATGAGGGAGTAGGTGAGTTTAAATCCTAGAAGGTGAAGGGAGGTCTAGGACTCAAAGGATAGAAAGATGTCAGCTAGTGGTCATCATCAAATGGAGAAATCACAATGGTGCCCCAGGTAGAGAAGATTGGCTAACTGATTCTAGGGTACATGAAGAATGACCCTTTTGCAACATAAATTTTTTAGGATGGTAATTGAAGACCTAAGTCTTGAGTTGTGGAAGGCTCTAGAAGGATGGTTGACAAGGATGGCGGAAGGGGAACAAAATTTTGACAAGAGCATTCTAGAGGGCCAGGTCCGAAGGGTCTTGAGGCAGTACAATTTATACTTGGCCACCAAAGGCATCAATGCATGATGGATGACTAATCAGAACTCAAGGCGCAGAAAGATGGAGTCATTTGGCCATTTGAAATAGTAAGTGTCAAAGGGAAACCTGAGGGGCTGGGCCTGGGAGATGCCAAGGATGTTGATAGGGGAAAACTACCAAGGAACTCCTTGAAGGCCTAGGACAAAGAAAATTTTGAGGGGATAAGGCATGGTCAACCTAGGATAAGAGTTTGAGGATACGCTAACCATCTAGGACACCAAAATGGGGTCACACAAAATGAGGCAACAACAAAATAACCCAGTACGGTAGAAAAAAGAGAGGGTCCCCATTCAATAATGGGGTGTGTGTGCTTAGGGCACAAAAAATGGTGACTCTATTAGGGAACGGTCCTGGGCATTTTGAGCGCAAGCTTTTATTTTGAACCCAAAACCTCTAGTTTCGTAGCCTAGTGGCTGATATACAAACATGAACTAGGAGAATAGGGTCCTTAGCTAAATCAACCTATGGATGTCCCAAAGCTATGTTCCTGGTGGATTCATTTCATTTCCGCAAAAACCATGGAAATTATTGGCTAATCAAGTAAAGCAAGTTACATAATCATCCAACAAAAAAATTAACCTGGACATTGGCCCACTACCAGTTAGACATCCATAGCCCCAATAGAGTTGTTGTTGTGACCCCATGAATATTTCTCTATTTCCAACCAAGCATCCATAGCCCCAGTAGAGTTACTCGCACACCCATATCGTTGATTAATTTCAGTATTTTCTTTCTCTTCTTTTGTTTTGATGTTTCTTTTTGAACTTTATCTTTTGTTCAATAGTGTAAGTACTAAAGCCTACAATTTGTTTGAGAACCACAATGGTCACTGGAGATGACCTAGGATTGTTCACTTGCCAAGCTATCATAGCAATAATTGCACAACCCTTTGGAAATAATTAATGAGTTTTGTGCAATATTTGAGATGAACATAGGAGGATTCAAGTAAGGGTCAAGTTCTAAAACAAAGTTCAGATGAGGAAATCACTCCAAGGTAGCTTTCAGAGACCAATAGTTGAGAATGAGTGTTTAGCCAAAGAACACTGAGAATGGACAACAAACTGTATTGTTTATTGAATGAGCACAACCATTGCAATAGAATGGAGGACACCCTCTTCAAACCAAAACAATCAAGAGACAGGAAAAACAAGGCAACATCAAATAGCAAAACACAATAAAACTAGATGACAACCTACTCTAACCTATGTACAAATATTTACAAAGAGCCGAATAGAGCTCAAGCTTGGAAGTAATGCTTCAAGTGCTGCCCATTGATTAGAAATGGAACGTCTTCACCAATTAAGATCTTTAGGTAGAAAACATTGGCTCCAAAAATTTTAGCTATTTGAAAGGGGCCAAGCCAAAGCTTGTCGAATTCTTTATGTTCCCCTTTGTTTTCATAGTCCTTGTCCTAGTACAGTACTAGGTTTGTGATTCTAAAGGTCTTGATCTTGGCTTGATGATAAAACCAACATTTAACTCTACTTTGGTGCATGGAAAATTTTTCTATGGCATGGTCTCTTACTACTTATAAATGTAAGAGCTCAGCTAGTCGAGCTTCTCTACGATCCCCTCCCTCATAAAAGTCATTAATAAACTAGAGAGTGGGAATCTTCAGGTGGATAGGAAAGATAAGCTCTAAGTTGTAAACCAAGTGGAATCAAGAATCACCAAGGGTAGACTTATGGTAGTACAGTCTACCCAAAGGGAAAAGTGGAGTTGGGTATGCTAGTCCTTGGGATTCCTATCTAGCAATCTTTTGATTATGGTGATCAGGTTCTTGTTCGTAGATTCAATAAGGCCATTTCTCTAGGGGTAATAGTTAGATGAAAATTTAAGGGCTATCCCATACTCGAAATCCCAACTAGAAAATTTTAACAAAGCAAATGCAAGCCCATTATCACACACTAATGCATAAGGACATTTGAACCAGTTTAAAATGAAGCTTTCCAAAAAAAAATTAACTACAATTGTGCATTGCCTACATGCAATTGCCTCTGTCCATCCATCTAATGCAATAATTAGTAGAGATAAGAATGTACTTGTGTCCCATGAATGATGGAGGGCTTACTGGACCAATGAAGTTGAGACCCCACTACGCAAATAGCCTTACCTCTAGAACAAGTTGCAATTGTATAGCAACATTCTTTTCCTTGGTAGTGACAATTTGGAATGTGTGAGATGAGTGGACATGGCTATGAGCATCCCTAAAGATTGTTGGCTAGAAATATTCAACCCTTGGCATCTAATGTGTGATAGAAGGTCCAGATCCATGACTAGTGCCAAACCTATCATGGAAATCCTTCAGGACTCGATTTGATTCTTCCTTGCCAAGCAACCTCAAGTAGATACCTTCACAATTTCTCTTCTATAAAATGGATCCTTGCAGCATGAAACTATTGCTTTTCAGCCTAACAAAATGTTTTTAAACTCCCTATAGGTGAGGCGGGCACTTGTGATTTAGCAAATAATAAATAGCATCCTCATACCATTCTCCTGGAGAAACATCTTCCAGCTGGTATTGTTGCACGGTGAGTTCTAGCCCTACTTCTACTACTGCTTCAACAATTGTTCAGGTAAGTGCCTGTCCTCTCACCAATCTCATAGGTTGGATTTCCATATCATACTCCTACAATAATGTGACCCATTTGGCTCTTTTTTCACCCAATTCCTTTTGCATGAGCAACATTTTCACGATTGGGTTAGGGACTATGGTGAATACTTTATTACCCAGGATGTAATGTTTGAATTTTGATACTCCCCTAACAAGGGCATATGCTTATTTTTTTATGTTGTGGTAGCGTAACTTAGCATCTTTCAAAGGAGCACTCATGAAGGCGATTGGATTCTTGTTCCCCTCATCTTTCTGAGTTAGAATGTTGGCACAAGAATTTTATAAAGTGAATGAGTAAATGTAGAATGGCTTCAGATAGTCCAGGTTGACCAGTACGAGTGCATCAGCAATTTCTTGCTTAATTTCTTCAAAATCCTACTTTGCTTTGGGGGTCCACTCAATCTTGGTATCTTGCTTTAGCATGGAGTTGAGTGGCTTAACAATTTCAGCAAAGCCTATGATGAATTTTCTCATGAAATTGATCTTCCCAAAGAAAGATTTTAGCTCCTTTTTGTTGCCTAATAGTAGAATTTTTAGAAAAGAATGGATGCATTTAGGGTCTATAGAGATTCCCTACTTAGAAATAATATGCCCCAGCAACCTTCCTTCAGTCACTTTGAAGATGCACTTCTTCGGATTGAGAGAGGCTCCAAACTCCCCACACCTTTGAAACACCTTACACAAATCAAAGACATGATTACTCTATTTCTTAGATAACACAATTAAATAATCCATGTAGATGATTATGCATTTCCCAATTAGATCCTTGAAGGCAATATCCATGGCACGTTGGAAAGTGGCACTAGCATTAATGATCCCAAAGTGCATTCTTTTGTAAGAAAAAGTCCCCCACTTGGTGGTGAATGCGGTCTTGTGGCAATCTTTGTACTACACCATAACTTGGTTTTATCTGGAGTACCCATCAAGAAAGGACATCATTTGTGAGCCATTAACAATTTGTAGAACCTCATCCAATGAGGGCACTAGGTAGTTCTACACACAATTTGATTTCCCCATTCTTTTTATTCTAACTGGGACCAAGTTGTGCACCCAAGTAGAATGCTTGACGGGGAATATAATTCTTGTTAAAACCAACTTCTACACCTCTTTGTATATGATTGGTTCTACCAAGGTGTTGATGGGGTGCTGTCATTGGTGGAATGGCTACACTTCTGCCTTGAGAGGGATGGTGTGTGTGATGATAGAGATGTCATAAGTATTAAGGTCCTCACAACTCCATGCCACCACATCATGATATGTTCGTAAAGCATCTACAATCCTTTTCTTTGCCTCTACAGTAAACACTTTGCCAATAAAAATATCTTTGATCTCCTCGACAACTCTCGCATTTTGAGCATCACATTGGTTTCTTATGGCTTCCTTCTTCATTTGTCGATCTTGATCTTTGATTTAATCTAAATCAAAAATGTGCTCCAGCTAAACCATCCCTCAAGGAATCAAGTTGGTTTTGAGATTGAGTACCCCCTCTATGTCCAATTCGGCTTCTTCTGGATTAGCTTTGTCTATTATTTGGGTGGAAAATACATCAGAGCTTGTGATGAACTTGAGGATGTGCTTATCATTGAAGACTTGAAAGTGAGTGACCTTATCTAGAATGGATGGCATAGAAGTTAGTTCAATAGTGAATTTCTTGAAACCCGACAAGGATAGGGGTTATAATGTGTTGGATGCTTGAGCCAAAGCATCAGTCGTGTGGTTTTGAGCATGAGGGATCAACTATATATTGAATGCATCTATCCCCTCTATGAGATCCCAAACCCTATGCCTATAGTTTTCCAACCTTCTATCATGATAGGAGTATAGTTTTCTAACTTGTTTAACCACCATCTTGAAATCACCAAAAACTTACAACATCTTAGCATTCTTCTTCAAGTCCATCAAAAGACCATGGACTAAAGCCTCGTATTCTACTACATTATTGGTACAATATAATAGAAGTCTATGGCTAGCAAAATAAGTCTTACCCATAGGGCTAATTAGTTTGAATCTTGCACCGACTCATTGCTTAAACTTGGATCCATCAAAGTGTAATGTCAAAAATTTGGAAGGATCTTTGACGTTGGGACCACTAAGGTGATTATAACCTTTAGGCTATGAGTTTCCATTTATAACTTATGGGGTAGGTAGTAGATTGGTGTGGTGGAGGGTTGGCTACATTGATGGCATTTCATCCTTAGGAGTGGCTAATTTCTTGATGTGTTTTGCTACTGTTTGGCATAGGCAACATTCAAATTTGAAATGGACTACATCATGCACCCTACACCAATTTGGTCAACAAGAGCTCTTGGAAATTCATTCTTGTACCTAAGCTAAGCTGATTTTGTATACACTTTTCCATCAAATACCATAATCCATCCAACAATCCCAATGTGTTATCCTCAACATTTTCCTCATCATCGACTTCTACCTGCATCTTTGTGTTTTGAGGCATATGGGTTAAATCAACTAGTGGGCTGCATTGTACCAACAGAACTTCAGCCACCATCCCTTCTTCTTAAGTCTCCGCCTCTTGAAAAACAAAGGAAAATAATTTCCCAACTTAGTTTCAACAAATAACACCTCATTCAAGTTGTTATATTTAGTGATCATGAACTTCATGCATGGCTCCCACTTGATGCATATCTGATTGGGCAGTCCCTTCCATTGCAGCATATCCATTAAAGGCATGGGCGAAGTCTCATCCCAAGATGATTCTGTATGCATTGAGAATATTCACAACTTGGATGTTAATGACCTGTTGCACCCTCAGGTCTATAGCAATCTGCATTGGGATCTGGTTCATTTCTCCCACAATATTTATCTCAATATTTTCCAATTGAGTCACATTTTTCCTTGAAGGTGTGGGGGTAATATTAAGGGCTTTGCATGCAACTAGGGGCATGACATTGGTCGATGCTCTAGAGTCAATCAAACAATTGTGTAGATTTTTCCTAAATATCTGGATGGTAGTAAGGAAGGGTGGTGTTTCTAATTTACCTTGGAAGAAACCCATAGGCATGTCCACTAGTCTTGTCCTTGGTCTAGCTTGAAGGTTGATCCTTAAAAAATTTCCTATTATTCAGATCAGATTCTTTTGTAGGTTGCTTACCCATAGGTTGATTAGAGGGAGTATCTTTCTTTTTTCCAATGATCTCTTGGATCACAGGTTCTTTCCTAGGCTCTTCAAATGTGACCCTTTTTGCTGATGTTTACTATGTTTCTTTAGATGATGGGGTTCCATTAAGTATCTAGGTACATGCAAGATCGTCATGGAAAAAATAGACCCTTAAGTGGCAAAAAATTAAGAAAAATTAGAGTTAGGCAACTTGATGTAAAAATTTGAATAAGTTATTTATATTATTCAAAAATGTGTAAGAATAGAACCTGTAGCGAATTGACTTTAGTTTCTAAACTACTAGGTATGTTTAAAAAAAAAATCTATTTCGTGAAAATTTGAAATTTCAATGCAATGGTACTTAAATTTCAAGGAAAAAATAAGAAGTAGGTCTATGTCTGACCACCCTAACCACAATAAAATAATAATATTTTTTTATAATATTTTAGATATAAGTAGAGGACTCATGCCCCGATGTGATGCATATTTTTGTGTAATTTTTTTTCAAGTAAATAATTAATTATGACTTTTTTATTACAAATTTTTTTTAAATATAAAAAATTGTATGTCTTACCACCTTAACTTGGTCAAAACTTCATGAAATTCAATTTTTTATTTTTTAATCTGATAGTATGCAAAGCATATAATGTGATGAATGTTTTGGATTCAAAAAATGTGATATCATTTGAAAGCTACAAATATTTTTCAATCAGCCTATCAATTAGGACTTTAGCTATAATTTGAATAGAAAATGAATAATACTTATTAAATTCAAAGTAAAGAAAAATTTATATCGGTAGAAAGCTAAGAATCTCCTTTAAAACCCTATTTGTTTCATCAATTTTTGGTAAAAAAATAGTTATCAACCACATACTCATCATATTGCCACTTTTTGGCCCATCATGATCCTACACATACCCATCCTAGGTAAAGAATGCATGCCTTACAATAGGGAATTTTAGTAGTTCAGAGGAAAATAGGCTAATTTTTACCTTTTTGAAATTCTTCTACTACATATTCACCCATTTGTTCAATCTCAAAAATGAAGGCTTGGCCAATGGCAGAGCTAGTAGGTTGGGCATTCGTTTGGCTTGACTAGTTTTGAGATTGGCCTTGAGGTTGATTTTGTGGCTGGTTGTGAGGCTAATTTTGTCACCTATCCTTGTTGAATTATTGGGTGGGCACATGGGGAAGCCCAAGATTATCGTTTGCATTTAGATCAAGTGGGGTACTAAAATTATTTGGTGGGGCAGAAATAGTAAAGGCCCCATCCACCTATCTATTCTTAAGGAAGTAGGGAGTTGTTCTTTGGTTTAACATATTAACTTCGTCTACATGTGACTCTTCCTCATCAACTAGACCATTGTCTATTGAATAAAAAATCCTTGACAAGGTTTCTTCATTACTTACCTCTTGTACTTCTTCATTCTTGACAGATGTGACCTCCTTCTCGGGCTCGTTGTAATCACTCCACGAGAAGGGGGCTTGATTGACCATAAGGTAGGAATAGTCGTGAAGCCTAGAGGGGATGATTTCTTTGCAACTAGAACTATCAATAGCATTTTGGACCTCTACTTGGAAGATTTTAGTGGTTGTCTGGAATTTAAGACAATCCAACTTAGAGTGTTTGCTTGTCTTGTGAATTCGGCACCATCCAACCATAGCAGCCTTGGTGAGATATACTCCACTAGTTGTCTTTTCATTGCTAGTAGGTTGATTCAAAGGAGTAAGAACACCCCCATTATTGGGTCTTGTATTCCATGTGCGATTTTTCCTCTAAGAAGGTCTCCTCTCAAAGTTCTAACTTGAATTCTTCCCTCGATCATAATTTTGTCCAGAAGAGGTGTTGGCTTCACAATTATCCCTACCATCCCTATTGTCTCTGCTATCTCAATTAAGGTTAGCCTATAAGCTACACTAGGAGGCTTGTAACTGATTATTTTGATTTCTTAGGTGCGTCATGTCCATGGAAATTTTATTTATCATTTCTATTAGCTCTTGCAATTTATCTTTCTCTGTATTGCTTAGCTATGGCACTTGATTTTGGAGAAATACAGGCGGGGCTGTCAGCTAGTTTTGATGTGCTAGAGGGAATTCTGGTCCCAACAAGTATAATGGTGCTTGCGGCTTCTGGGAGTACATCTAACATTTTTGGGGAGCCTAACGATAGGTCTATTGTTGTTGAGGTTGCAAGTATGAAGGAACATGAGGCACATGACTCATCGACTATCCAGGGTGCGAGATGATGGGTAGCTGAGGCACCTAGTTCATAAGAGGTATTTGATGAGCGAATGCTTGGTTGGGCCTCTGAAAATGCATTGGATGAGCTATTGGAACCAAAGAGGGCAGCGAACTAGAGATATTCTGTTCCAAGTCAACACTAGTGACAACAAATTCTGCATAAGAATTCACTAGCATGGTAAGAGGCAAGTGCATCCTTTTTACCAATGTTGATGTAAGACTATCTAATGCTACATAGTAGATGGGTAGGGCTGCAATGTCATTGTGCATGTATGGATCTTGAAGTCTCATGAAGGAACGACTGAAAAAATCATTGAAAGAGCCAATTGGTTCATTAATTTGTCTCCAAATGGACATGAACTGTCAGTATAGTACTAAAGGACTATTCAAAATCTTATACTTCTATAGAAAGCATTCTTCATGAGGTCCCGTGAAGTAATGGACCCTCTCAAAAAATTGATATACCAATAAAAGGCCTCCTCCCCCAACGAGTATGGAAAGAGGCAGCATGCAATGTCTTCATGATCAATTTTCATATCTTTAATTGCTATTTCAAATTTCTTGATGTGTTCTTCTACAGTCCTTTGTGGGTCACAAGGGTTGAACTTCATGCAAAAACCATCCAAATTCTTGGGTATGTCATGATAAGCATTGAAGTGTAGTGGGGAAGGATTTTGCACCAACCAAGCCATGATGGGAGGTGGGGTGGTACCTATTGTTGAGGAATAGCAATCTAAGGTTGCACCTGCTATAAGATAGCAACTTGGGCCTATACCTAGGCCACAGCTATTTGGACTACTCCCTGAACGTGAAGGGAAAGAAGAGAGGAAACTACCTGGCTGCCAAAGATAAGAGGTGGAAAAGAAATTTGGTACAACTGGGTAGAGTGGATGAAGATGAAGGAAGTCTACTGACTTTGAGGTGAATGCAAGGAGTAAGGAGGTGAGGGTAAAGGTGAAGTGGGAGGGAAGGAGGAAGAAGAAGAGGTTGCATGCTCCCTCCTAGTTCTTATTACTCTTGTAAGAGGCTGCAATTTTTGGAATTCCCTTGCATTCAACATTGACCTTATAACTCTTCACAACCTCTCTGAGGAGAGCGAATCACCTTGATCCAGCTTAGCTCTGCCCTCCTTCTAGTTCCATTTTTGTTGATGTATTTTTTATGCACTTCTCAACATAGGTAGTGCATAGGTGCACTATCTCTCTTGAAAGACAATCTTCCACAATCAGATTATAGAACACTATCCCAAGGTCTCTAATGTCAGGTGTTGATAGTACTTGGAATATCTCAATTGTTTCATGTGATTTACTAAAATCACAAGGTGGACCTACACAATTGGATGCAAAGTAGATCTCATGAATTGAAGTTTCTATGATGGAAATTGATATGTATTTTGCTTTAGGTTTAAATAATCATATGAAACCCTAGTGTTTTCCCTAAGTTTTATCTTTACAATGTGCAACGAACCTTAGCATAGGTTATTTCTAAAAAAAGGGGAAAAAGAGTAGGGAAAAGGAGAGTTTCCTGGATTTTCCACTAACTATGAACAATGATCATGGAGGTTCTACTATGGACAACTTCCTTTAAACAAGATTTCACTTAACCAAGAATCCTACAGTATCATGAAATTCATGCTATCTTCCAAGGTCTACATATACTTTACCATTCACCCACCATATACATGCATTAATGAATATAAAGGTTTAAAGAAGCTTGAATTTTTATCCCATACTAACTTTGCATAGCCATTTACCAACAACAAATAGAAAAAACTATGGACTCAAAGGCATCTACACAACAATTTTTTTCATAATAACAGAATAGAATTACCAACTCTATCTAAGTAATCCAAAACTAACTACCAAAAAAATGTAAATCTAACTAAAACATCTAACTATAGGAGATTGAATCATGAAACATAGAGAGAAACTCAAAAAATGCACCAAAGTCAATGTATTTTCATTAAAATTTCTACAGCATGTCATTACAACAACTCAACTCTCTTGAAAATGAGAGGAGACCCCCTATTTATATTGTTCAAAAGGTAGAATGAATGGCCAAGATTAGTTTGCATTTTGAGGCCAAGATTCACCACAAGTTAGGGTTCTACCTACACCACAATATTTTACAATATAAAATACAACTTTGTCTTTATCCCTATTTTGTCTTCTAGTGATAGCACTGTAGCATTTTTGTCTTTTGTTGATTCATCTTTTGTTGTAGCTACTCTATCAATAATTCTTTATTAATAATAGGGTTGTCTTCCTGCTTCTTCAAAGTTACATATTCCATGAACCTCAAAATTACTGTTTGGAGCTTGTTGACCTCAAAAATCTTAGATCGTAGAAATTGGTAACTCCACTCTTTAGAGATGTCTAAAAGCTTTTCACAGTATTTTTCATACTTGGTAGTGTGGTCTCTGAATAAATTTGATTGGGGAAAGGGCCGGGCGGAAAAACTCATGAAATTGGTGATTATCTCATTTGATATTCCATCCTCTATCTGCTTTTGGAAATGGTGATTTATATTTTCTGGATCAATCTATACGACAGGCATGTCATACCCCATCATCAACTTCAAGTATCAGGTACAATCTTCTCTAATTTTCTTAGCCCATTCAATATTCAAATCCACCCCGTTGAGCACCAGCTCCAACCTTTCTTTCCTATTCTCAAAGTCCCACTTTCATACATCCATCAGCCAATGATCATCATTCTTGAATGCAAGCTCCTTTTCCCAAGTCATGCTTGGTAGTTTGAGAATATCCTCAATCTTTGGGTAGGTGACTCATATCTCACAAGGAATTCAATGACAAATTTTCTTGTACCCTCAAGTTGTAGATCTAAGAAATTGTTTTTTTTCCTAGCTACATGGCTAATGCCTATGTTACCAGTATATAAGACCTATTAGAACCAGCTTTTCGTAGTCTTATCCAAGTTCCTTCTCCTTTTGAATTTGTCTATTTTCTCTTTTGATAGAAGCAAAGGTGGGGCTGAGGATGTGGTAGGAATTCCCTCCATTGAAGACAATTGTTGGATGTAAGTTTTTAAATCAGCTACCTGTGCCTTAACTTCCTCTTTCAAAGTCTTATCTTGTTGAATGAGATGCACTATGGTAGCGACAGACTCTTGGAGGTGTTCAACTTTTTTTTCTCTTGTACTTTGTTCCTAATTCAATAGTAGAAACATTCTAACTCCTTCTTCTCCTACTACTAGTGTGGCTATTTGGATGGTCCTTTATCTAGAGGCATCCATTGTTACTTTTGACTTGAACTTAGGCTTCTTATCCTTCTTGGTAGTGATTTGTGCCATGGTTAAGATAGCCTCGAATCTCACTCTTGGTTCTCATGGAGCTCGAGCATTCTTATCAAGTTGTATTTCTAACCACTTGGGCATTTGAGCCTTTTCTCTAAGAAATTCATTGCCATCCTTTTCTTTATGCCTTGTGACTTCATTTTCCTTATCTTTAGAAGCCTCCTTCTCAACCCTAGCATCTTCCCCTTCTTCATCAGAGTCCCAAGTGAATGCTATGCACTTGATCGAGGACTTGGTGGGTAAGTGTTCTTTGGGACCTTCCACCCTCTCAACCTCCTCTTCCTTTACATCATACTACTCATCCTCAAGCTCATTCTCCTCGGGCTACTCAATTTTGAGGTTTTTGTTAATTTGAAACTCACCTTCAGGCTTCTCTTCTTTTACATTTTCTTCTTCTTTATGAGGAGGTGATATATCCTCCTGCTATTCCATTGTAGGAAGTTTCACATTTTCTTCTATCTTGTCACCCTCTCACCATTCTTCTTTGGGAGGTGACCTTTCTACCTCTTCTCTAATGTCCTTCAATTTCCAAACCAACTCTTCTTCAAAGTCACCATCAAATGTTTGTATAATAATTTTTCCATCAGCATCCTCTTCTTCATCTCCAATTTTAGAAGATATTGTTTCTTCTTCTTCATGGACCACCTTTTCAATTAGCCAATGCTCATATTTCAAATGCTTGTGGTACTTGTCTGCTTCCTCCTCCAATGCTTTTTAAGTTTCAATCTCCCACCTCTCCCATTCCTTGAAGATTTGTAGTGTGGAATCCATTGTTGGTGATTCTGTTGGAGGTTCTAAGGGAGGGACGCTTGCTAGAACCTATATTAGGGTAGCCTGGATAGTAGGATTAGACAATACCTCAAAATTCTCAAAAGGGAAATTCTTCATATACCATCAGAATTCCCTGATAGTGTGAGCATTGGAATTGGTATTGTTGTCATTTTCAGCTAAAGTGATGTGGTGGCAGACATGGAGGCAGAGGAAAGTGGAGAAGTTGTAGCCAAAAATAAATCGATCATCACAATTTTCCCAATTGGTGGAGATGAGGCAAGGTGGACTGAGATGTCCATTGTGGGTGGAGAAGTAGCAACCATACCCTGCAAGATGGATGGAAGAGTAGCAGTAGTGGAGGTAGTCGACAAAGACTTAGGTGGATTAGCCTCCATATCTTCTCCCTCATGGATTGGATCATCCTGTATACTAGTCATTGTAGTGGTGTTTCTTGAGCCCTTATGTCTCTTGGAGGACTCACCCTCTGAGGCCTTTCTACCATACACCTTTGGGTCAAGCTGTTGCTCATGAATCTCTTTCCTTTTCTTTGTTCTCGTGAGTGGAGGGGACCTGGATGTCTCTCCTATTAAGGTTGAAGCAGCAACATCATCTATTGCACTAGGCTTGCTTTTGAGCCCTTCATATGTTAAGACCACCCCTTGTTGCTTCAATAGGGCCACCTATCCATTGACCCATTCCTTGGTGCAAGCCTCAATGGCTTTGGTTATAATATCAAGGTCATTGACCTCTTGCTAATCACAATCTATCACCGATGTTTGTAAGTTGGCGACTGCATTGTACCTAGTGACCATTACAGTGCTTTCATGTTCTTCAACTTGGTCAAGTAAAGGAAATATATTGACCATTTTCACAAAGTATGAGGTCATTCACATGTAGTGCATCATGCGTACCTCCTTATCATCTTTGCAATTTTCCTATAAATCTTCTTTATGATGAAAATGAGCATACTTTCGTCCTAGTGCTTTCCTTATAATCCCATACGGGTCCATCCATGCGCGAGTAGTGTGTAGGTGAAAATGATGTTCAGCTAGTTCCTTCTCTAAGTTTCCTACACAATGAGAATTTTGTAGCTTGTACATCCCTTGGAGAAAAGAAAGGGGATATGGGATCCCTGCCAAGTGCTTTCTTCTGAGAAGGGCATGCACATGTCATGGTTTCTGATAAAGTTTTAGCAATATAATCCAGTCATTGGGATACTGGGGCAACTTATTTAGCCTCTCTATGTAACCTTGGGCATGAATGTAGGTGAACTTAGGGTATTGGATAAATTAGAAGGTGTACTACTTTAGGAATGCTCAAGCACTGTGGGAAATTATTATTTCAACATCCCCTCCAAGTAGTTTAATGATGTGACCCATGAAGGCATCATTCACCCTGCAATAATCCTTCTTAAAATTCCTGAACTAGAGCTCGGTGTATCTATCATAGAACTTCAATGTACGGCTTGGTTCCACATTACGTGCCTTGAACAACCTGTTGTAGTATCGCTACTTGGCCAGTGAGTAAACAAGATAGGAGGTCATGTAGAATTTAGAGGTCTTCTTGACATTCATAAACTGCTCATGGAAGCAGTTGCTTATTATTCCTCCCTAGTAGAATGAGGCATGTGTGGTGAAATCCTCCTTTCCATAGAGAATCTACTCTACAAAATATACCATCCACTCCTAAAAAAAATCACAATGGGAAGGCCCATCACTTTTCTCAACAAAGTCACCAAATCATGGTAATCTCCATGAAAGTCACTACGGAAAAGTTCCTGAGGAACATTCACAGTGCTACCCCACTTCTCTTTTAGCCAGTACTAGTTTGTGACTTTCTTATAGCCACCTAGGTCCTCATCCCACATTGCATTACATTTTTCTATGATTGGAAATTCCATTATCCCAAAGGTAGGGATGTGCAAGGTCTTCATTATTGCCTCACCAGACATGTTAGCTAGAATGTTTCCTTCTTTATCAACTATTGTTTGAGTCTCTAGCTGGTATGCCTACCTACATGTCATTACTAGCTCAGGAGTGGTGAGGGACATGGGAAATCCTACAGCCTTAGTAATTCCATTGCTTCTGATTGATGTTAAATTCTTTGTGGTTAGGTTGACCCTAACCCTTTGCTTGAATTCATCAATATCTACTTGCCCGATATTGGTGTCTGTGATTTCTTTCTAGTATGTAACAAACTTTGAATGCAAAGGCTCCCCTTTGAATTGGTATTTCATCTGGTCTTTTTTCCCCTTCCCATGAGGAACTCTACTTGATTTCTTCCCTTTTTCCTTCTCTGCAACTTCCCCTAAGGGTCCTGCAGATAGAGGCATGATTAGTACAATTAAGCTTAAAGACATCAATGTCAGCCAAAATCCCCATGGACGAAGCCCAATTAGACAATATATCATTCATGAAATCAAACGTTCACTTCAAGATGCCACTAGTAGTTCAGTGGAGGGAATTTGGACAATCCAAACCCAGGGGAGGCAGATTTCCCTAGTAGGAATGTTGTCTTGAAGGGAGAATAGGGCAAGGAAATCTGGGTGGTTTCTCCTAGCTTCATATTTTCATGGTTTGAAAGTCTCATGCAGGGGTCAAATTTAAGCATGTAGGTCAAGATTGGTTTTAAAATTGAAGGTCATTTGGATCCCTATTAGAGAATTTAGAGGTGTAAGGAAGGAAAGCTATTGGGGTTTTGTTGTTTGGGATGACCGGGAGGAAACAAAATTTTGGTGTCGTAGTTCTAAGGTCTAGGATCCGAGAGGTAGAAGGCATTCTACATAACCTCTTGATCTTTTAAGCATTTGAGTCTCCACAACCAGGAAGTTGTTAGAGAATAGCCATTTGAAAATAGTGGGCATTGAGCATAAGTTTGGCAGGCACGACCTAGTGGATCAGACCCAGCATAACATTTGAATTCATGAATCCTTTGTTAAATTTTTTCTAACGATTAAATGGATAGGCCCCAGAGGTTAGAAGGATGGTTTCTAATGGTCATTTGGAAATGAAAAAGTCACTAAAGAAGTCTATGGATGGAGATTTGTGAAGCGAAGCTCAAAGACTTAAGGGAACATTTTAATTTTTTTGCTTAACTCGGATGACAAAAGGTAAGCTAGACCCTGAGGCTCGGGCAGATGGGGCCGAATCATTATGTGGAATTGGTGAAGATCAAGTGGCATCCCAGGGACATAATCCCAAGGGACCAGGCCCGGGACGTATGGATGGAGGCTAAGGTTTCAAATTCATTTTAAGTCACAATGGTGATCAACTGAAGGAGGCCCAAGGTCATGGGCCAAAGGAGGCATCCCGCCATTTCAATGTTGGATGTTTCCAAATTTTTTTGTAGCAATGGGAAGGCTCAGGTCTAGAGGGCACGAACACTCTATGTGAAGAAAAATGCCAAGAGGGTAAAGTTTTGGACTCATTTTTCATGATGTTTTGGGGGTTTGAGGAATTCTCTTCATTTATCAAATGAATGTATTTTAAACTTGTTTTATCCACCTTTTAAATGAAAAAATCACAAAAGACCATGAGGAGTGGTAGGCGGTGAACCTACCTCAAGAACCCAATGAAGGCAACTATGAAATCTACAAAGGATCAACAAATGAGGGTGGTGGGTGCAAGGGTGATTGGCGATGGAGACACTTGACTTTTTTAGAAATTTCTTTGAACTCCTCTGGCTATCTTGACATTGTGAAAATGATAGGTCAACTAAGATATTTATACCTTTAATCAATATTAAATATACCCATACATTCTTGTACAAAGGATGAGAGAGTAGGTGAGTTTAAATCCCAGATGGTAGAAGGAGGTCCAGGACCTAGAGGCCAGAATGATGTCAACTGATGTTTGTCATTAAAGGGAGAACTCACAACGACACCTCGGGAAGAGAATTTCAGCTAACCAGGTTTAGGTTATGCGAAGGATGGCCCTTTTGCAACACAACTTTGTGAGGACAGTGGTTGAAGACCCGAGTCTCGAGTAGAGGAAGGCTCCGAAAGGATGGCTGTTGGGGATGGTGAAAGGGGAACAAAAGTCCAGCAGGAGAATTTTGGAGGGTCGGGTCTATAGGGTCTTGAGGTAGTACAATTTAAACTTGGCCACCAAAGGCATCAAGGCACGATGGATGACTAACCAGAACCTGAGGCACGTAAAGATTGAGTCATTTGGTCATTCGAAATGGTAAGCACCAAAGGGAAAACCTGTGATGGGAAACCCAAGGGGCTAGTCCTAGGAGATAACAAGGATGTTGACACAGGAAAACTACAAAGGAACTCCATTAAGGCCTAGGACTTAGAAAATTTTGAGGGGATAAGGAATAGTCAACCTAGGATGAAACTTTGAGGATACACTGACCATCTAGGACACAAAATAGGGGCATACAAAATGAGACAATTGAAAAATGACCTAATGAGGTAGAAAAAGAGAGTGTCCCCATTCAATAATGGGGCGTGTGTGCTAAGGGCACAACACCTACATCTACAAGTTGTTGGAAAAGAAAGGACAAACAACTAAGGGGGGGTGAATCAGTTGTCACAAAATAATAAACTTTTCAAACTTTACTTAACTTAATCTCAAATATAATGAGTAACAAATTAACCATAAGCAATTAACATATCAAAGAGAAAGAGAACACCATGATTTCTTATGTGGAAACCTTGTTAGGGGAAAAACCATGGTGGATGTTAGTGCCCAATATTATACCCTATTAAAATTATAATGAAAACAATAAGGAGAATGCACATGCATTTAGGCACACTTACTAGAGCTCACTGCTCAGTTACAAAAGGTGCTCACTACCCAACAATATAGAATAGGATTAAATCTAGAGGGTACAAACTAAGAAAATAGCTTCAACATAAGCTGCATTATAGTTCCAATTAAGCACAAAAAACTCCTTCACTTTTCACTCACACTACTTCACACTTCACTCAGTTTTCTTCACACTCTACCCTATAATCGAATGATATTCATACATACATACATAGGAGCACACCTAGGACATGAAGAAAAATTTTCATTGATGAAACAATCGCTCTTATATATCCACTACTTGAGATTACAACAACTTAGTCAACCAGGAAAATAGAACATATTTGCACTATCAACCCAAATTTACAATTAAATTTTCAATGTGGATCTAAACACCATCAGCCAATACAATGATGCAACCTAAACCAATATTCACAAGCATGCAAAACATTCAAATTTTACTTTTCAAGGATCCACAACATGTTACCACCATCATGTCAGCCAAGAACATGAAAAACCAAATATATAGAGAAAAATCTTTGACGACTAGCACACCGAATAATGTGGATGTATCACAAAGCTAGTGGATGATCTAGAGACATCCAAAAACACCAAGAAACATCCAACGAAACTATAATTACTAGAATAACACAATATTCACCTAGGAATGCTGACATAAACCACATAAATACTGTCATATCACAACATGATAAATACTACACACAGACCTCTGAAACATCTAGTAGAAGATATATATATACTCTCAAAAATAAAACATTTAGTCAACAATAGCTGATCTTCAACACAAAACAATATTCCTTCATGACCTACACAATTCCACTAGGAACTTGGAAGACTTTCTTTTACAATTTTCTCAATATCCTCAACATATACAACCTTCAATACACCAAATGCTAATAGTTTTGACCTCAATGACAACCACATATTAGAAACACATCCATATCATCCAACAATCTCCCCCTTTAGCATTGATGATAGCACATGATGTGAAAAATACCATCAACCCAACACACTTGCTTCTTAACTACTTTTCTCCCATAATGCTCTTCTCCTTGGAATATTTTCACATTGCATTTCTTCCCCTTTGACATCAATGGAAAAGGTAACCATGACCTTTCCATATACACACTTTGAACCACATATCTACACATCTAACTACTCCCCCTAAGTAGCAGCCACAAAAACACCAATCAAGATTAGAATATAGAATTGTAGCTGACAGATTGATGCAAGTAAATGCATCTTTTAGTTCTTATTAGGAGGGGTAATTACCCCTAGCATTCCTCTAAGATACTCAAAATTATCCTTTGGTAATGGCTTAGTAAAGATGTTTGCAATATGTTAATTGGTAGGCACATAATCCTATTTGACTTCTTTCTCATTCACTTTCTCTCTCAAGAAGTGAAACTTGATTGATATATGTTTACTATTAGAGTGTAGCACTAGATTGTTTGAAATATTTATTGCACTTGAATTTTCACAATATATGGCAATATGCTCTTCATATATCACCCTAATATCTTTCAACATTTGTTTCATCCACATCACTTGAGTACAATTATTTGTAGAACAATATATTATGATTAGCAGTAGATATAGAAATGGAATTTTTCTTTTTACTCAACTAGGACACCAACTTCTTCCCTAGGAAGAGAGCACAACCACTAGTACTTTTCCTATCATCTACATCTCTGGCCCAATCTGCATCAGTATATGCACTCAAAGTGATACCATCATCCTTTCGATACCAAAGTCCAAAGTCAATTGTTCCTTTCAAATATCTAAAGATTGTCTTAACAATAGTCACATGTGATTCTTTTGGATCAACCTGAAATCTAGCAACCATACATACAACATTCATATTATCTTGTCTAGTATGGGTTAAATAGAGAAATCCACTGATCATTGACATATATCTAGTGGATTCACCCTAAGGGAATCATCATTCTATGTTAGCTTACATCTGGTTGCCATGGGAGTACCAACAGGCTTTGATTCTTCCATCCCAAATTTCTTTAGTAGCTCTCTCACATATTTGGATTGAGAAATGAAAATTCCCTTGTCTAACTGGGTAACTTGAAATCCTAGAAATAACTTCATCTATCCAATCACTCATCTCAAATTCACCCTTCATTTCATTAGAAAACTTCATACATAGATTCTCATCTCCTCAAAAATGATGTCATAATTTTTTTTCTATAATTAACTCTTTATCATGATCCAATTTGAAATAAAAGTTGCTATCAACAGTACCTTTAGTGAATCCAAGCTTTAGTAATTATTTGTCTAATCTAGCATACAAAGCTTTTGGGACTTCCTTAAGTCCATATAGAGCTTTATTCAAGTAGAAAACCATATCTTCCTTGCTAATTAGCTAAAATCCATCTAGTTGTTCAATGTATGCTTCTTCTTCTAGTTATACATTCATAAATGTCAACTTCGCATCCATTTGATAGACTTTATAGTTCTTGTATGCAGCATAAGCAAGAAATAATCTATCAACTTCAATTCTAGCAATAGGGGAAAAAATTTCTTCAAAATCAACACCTCCCATTTGAGAATACCCTTTACATACCAGTTTTGCTTTATTTTGGATCACTTGACCTTGTTCATTTAGCTTCTTCTAAAACACCCATTTAGTACCAATCATATTTTTTTCTTTAGGTATGAGAACTAGTGTCCACGTGTCATTCTTTTCAATATGTACCAACTCTTCCTTCATAGCTTCCATCCAATGTTCATCTTGGTAGGATTTAGTGACATCTCTAGGTTTAATCTTGGAAATTAGGCAATACTCTTTTGCAGTCTTTCTTCTAATTTTCACTCCTTTATTCTTATCTCCTATAATTTAACTTTCAGAATGATTTAGCTTTGCATACCTTGGAGTTTTGGGACTTTCACAGGCTTTTGATTCTTTTGATCTTTCTTCTGCACTTGCACTTGACTTTGCTTCCTCACTTGATTTACCAAAATGAATTGAGGTTGATTTACTAGAACATATTGAATAATCTGAAGTTGGTTATGTGTCTAAGAATTCTTCCCTTGGCTTGTATTTTCTTCATCTGAATCATAACCATAATATCTAGATAATTAGGTATATTTCTCATCAACTCTGACATTTTCACTCTCAACCATCTTTCTCAGTCTTCTATTATAGCACCAGTAGGCCTTGATTTTAGTAGTGTAACCTAAAAATATTCCTTCATCACTTCTTACATCAAACTTTCCTATATCATCAGCTCTCTTGATATAACTTTTGCTTCCAAATATATTGAAATATTTAACATTAGGCTTATAACCAAACCATAGCTCAAAAGAGGTCTTACTAGAATTACCATTAAAATTTACCTAGTATAAAGTGGGTATGTACAGGATCATCATGGAAAAAATAGGCCCTTAAGTCATAAAAAATTTAGAAAAATCAAAGTTAGGAAACTTGACACAAAAATTTGAATAAGTTATCTATATTATTTCAAAAATATGTAAGAGTAGAATCTATAGAAAATTGAATGTAATTTCTAAACTACTAGGTTTGTTTAAAAACTAAATAAATCTATTTGGTGAAAATTTGAAATTTGAATGAAGTGGTACTTAAATTTTAGAGAAAATATAAGAAGTAGGTGTTTGTATGACCACCCTAACCACAATAAAATGATAATATTGTTTTATAAGATTTTAGATATAAGTAGAGGACTCATGCCCCGATGTGATGCATACTTTTTCATAATTTTTTTCAAAGTAAATAATTAATTATGATTTTTTTATTAGAATTTTTTTAAAAATATATAAGCTTGTATGTCAAACCACCTTAACTTGGTCAAAACTTCATGAAATTTGATTTTTATTTTTTTAATCCTATAGTATGCAAAGCATAGAATGTGATGCATGTTTTGGATTAAAAAAATGTGATACCATTTGAAAGCTATAAATGTTTTTCAATCAGCCTATCAATAAGGACTTTAGTTGTAATTTGAATAAAAAATGAATAATAATTACTTATTAAATTAAATGTAAAGCATAATTTATATTGGTGGAAAGATGACAATCTCCTTTAAAAACTCTTTTTGTTTCATCAATTTTCGGTAAAAATATAGTCATCAGCCACATACCCACCATATTGCCACTTTTTGGGCTATCATGATCCTACACATACCCAAGTATACACAGTAGTGCTTACAGCTTCACTTCAATAGATCTGAGGCACATTTCCTTCTATCACCATTATTCTAGTAGTATCCAAAATTGTTCTATTCTTTCTCTTTGCAACTCCATTCTATTGAGGGGTTTGAGGAGCAAATAACTATCTTATGATTCCATGTTCTTCACAAAAAAGAGTTGAACTCCCTTCAAGTGAACTCACTACCTCTATTAGATCTCAAACACTTTTCTTTCAGACCTTTCTCATGCTCCACATTTTTCTCTTAAGAAGGAAACCCATATCATTCTAGAGTAATCATCAATAATCAATATAAAGTACCTTTCTCTATGAATACTTTTGACTCTGGAGGGACCATAGAGGTTATTATATAGCAGCTCCAACAAATCATTTGAATGAAACTATTTTCTTTGGAAGGAGACTCTAGTCTATTTACCCATCTACCACTCCTTACAAATTGTGTTACTAGGCTTCACTAACTTAGGTAGATCTCTTACTGCTTGGGTGGAAAACAACTTGATAATGTTATAAAAATTTACATGATACAGCCTCCTACGCCACAACCAACTTTCATCTACTTGAGAAATTAAACAATTCCCACTAACAATATTCAGGTGAAAAATATTACCTTTTGTCTTTCTACTTGTAGTGGTCATATTGCTAGAACTTTCAAGTATCTTGCAACTTCCATATTTGAATTGTAGATCATAGCCTTTGTCCACCATCTGTCTAACACTCAAATGATTGTGCTTTAGGCCTTGGATATAAACAACAACATCAATGCTATCCTTACCACCAAGGCAAATAGAACCTTTACCACTAATCACACCAGCATTGTTGTCTCCAAATCTTACAACACCACCATCATACTTCTCTAGACTTACAAATTTGTTTTTATCACTAGTCATATGATGTGAGCATCCATTGCCAATAACCCACTCATCCTTTTCTTCAACTCAAGCTGCAAGAGCTTTCTCATCTTTAGCAGATTTAGTAGCCACATGACTATTTTCAATGGCAGTAGTGAAAACCCATTCATCTTCATTTCCATTATCTTTATCAAACTCATCATCAATCACTCCTTCAACAAAGTAACATTTCTTTTCGAATCTAGACTTGTTAGGCTTAGATCCAAGAACTCTTTCAGGACATCTTGATGCAAAATGACCTATTTTACTATAAGAAAAACATTTAATAGGAAACACTCCCTCATACTTACCTTTTCCTCTACCTTATTTCTTTACAATTAGTGCTTCCAATTCTTCTACCTCTCTTTCTTTATCTTCAAGCTATTTTAGTTCTTCATCATACTTGGATATATTTTTGGAACACTCTCCTAGACCATATCTTTGCTTGTTACTTCCGGTTATAGTAGCCTTGAATGTAGATTCAGTATTTAGAACAAATTCACCAAATTCACTTAATTCAAAAGCAACAAGCTTTCCAACCAGCATGCCTCTTGTCATCTTTGTTACTAATATGAGATCTTCAATAGCAGGAGCCTTCACTTTGTAGGAGGGAGGCATGGATATGAGTATCTTAGCTGCAATTTCATCTTCATCCAAAGAACCACCAACACATATAATATCCATCATTATTTCATTTCCTCTTTACATAAAATAAGTGATATCTTTATCTTCACCCATCTTCAAATTCTCATACTTTCCTTTCAAACTATGTAGCTTAGCCATCTTCACCAATGCATATCCTTCATGCAAAGTTTCTAGCTTCATCCAAATGTCTTGAGTTGTCTATAGTTCTGTCACATTTTCCATCTCTGCATCTATCAGAGAACTCACCAAAGCTTCAATAGCCTTGATATTGTTTTCAGATTCTTTGATCTCATTAGTAGTGGAGGGACCATTCCAAGGAATAACATATCAATATTTTGTAATCTTCTAGAAAGATTCACCAATACACCTTAGGTGACATTGCAGATCCTAAATTTCTTGAGTAGTTAGTTTCATCAAATCTAGGACTATCCTTGTATGTTGCCATCTCGGATCACCTCAACCTTTTATAATTCTTCAAAGGAACCTACTCTAATACCAATTGTTGGAAAAACAAGGACAAACAATTGAGAGGGGGGGTGAATTAGTTGTCACAAAATAATAAAATTTTCAAACTTCTCTTAATCTTAGATCTGATGAATAAGCAATTAACACATTAGAGAGATAGAGAACACCAAAATTTTTTAGGTGGAAACTCTATTAGGGGAAAAACCATGGTGGATGTTAGTCCACAATATTATACCTTGTTAAAATTATAATGAAAACAATAATTGGAAATGCACATGCATTCAAACACATTACCTAGAACTCACTGCTTAGTTACAGAAGGGGATCACTTCTTAAAAATACATAATAGGATTAAATCTAGAGGGTATGAGCTAAGAAAATAGCTTCTGAACAAGCCTAGTTATAGTTCCAATTAAGCATAGAAAACTCCTTCACTTTTCACTCAAACTACTTCACTCGAGCTTCTTCACACTCTACTATGAAATTGAATGATATTCGCACATACTCACCTAGGAGCACACCTAGCACATGAAAAAAAAAATTCACCGATGAAACAATTGCTCTTATATATCCACTACATGAGATTACATCAACAACTTAGCTAGCCAAAAAAATAGAACATATTTGCAATGTCGGCCAAAATTTACAATTAAATTTTCAATGTGGATCTAAACACCATCGACCAATACAATAATGTGACCCAAAACAATATTCAAAAGTGTACCAAACATTCAAATTTTAATTTTCAAGGATCCATAACACATTACCACCATCATGTTAGCCAAGAACATGAAAAACTGAACATACAAAGAAAAATCTTCGACCACTAGCACACCGAACAATGTGGACATATCACAAAGGTAGACCATGATCTAGAGACATCCAAAAATGCCAAGAAACATCTGTAGTAACTAGAATTACCAGAATCACACAATCTTCACTTAGGAATGCTAATAGAGACCACAAAAATATAGCTAGACCACAACATGATCAAATCTACACAAGAACCTCTGAAACTTTTGGTAGATGATCTAGATACTCTAAAAAATAAACCCTTTCATCCATAGCAATTGATATTCAACATACAAAACAAGACGCCTTCATGACCTACACAGTTCCATTGGGAACCTGGAACACTTTCTTTTACAATTTTCCCAATATCCTTAACATATACAACCTTCAATACATGAAATGCTAATAGTGTTGACATCAATGACAACCACATATAAACAACACATCCACAACATCAAACACAAGAAAGATCATTCAAATTAGAAATTTAAACTAAGCATTTTACTAAAATTGAAAGCTACAAACTAAGAAAAAAATTAAATGCCTAATCTACCCCATTTGAAACTTATCTTATTTTGGAATTGGAGTCGTGTTGATGTGAAATGATGATCCTTTCCCAATCCTGTGATCAATGAGCCTATTTTAGTTGATTCTATGGAAGAGAATCAATGAAACCATTGTTATTGATGTATGAAAACCTAGTTTATGCTAAAAATTAACATGATGCAAGCTATGTTATCATGATTTTAAGCTAAAAATGTATTGATTATGCTAATGCTAAGCTAATCCAAGCTAATTCTAAGCTAAAAGATGGAAACCATAATTCATATACAAATTAAGATGGATGCATCAAATCCATTAATGGATGTTCTAAGCTATTATGCAATTAACTAAGATGAGCTAAAATGTGAGTAAATATGAGAGTATGGATGCAAGTGAATTCAATAGCATGACTTTGCTCTGAAAAAGATGAATCTATTTGTCTCCAAATAGTGACCTATTTATAGGAGAGAAAATGAGGAATGAAGGGTTGAGATCAGAAAGATTAATCAAAAGTCTAAGATGAAGGAGATGAAAGGCATGGATCATGGATTCTCATCAATGGATGAGAATGCATGATAAAATTTCAATCAAGGGTTCACACTCCCCTAGAAAAAACACACTTTTGACTCGCTCACATAGGTCAAAGGTGACTTGTTCCATAGGTTAAAGGTTAAAACCTGCTTAAGAAGCCAAGTAAAAATATCCCTTCTTCAAATGATGGAGGAATAAGAATATTCTTTATAATATTCCTATGGGTGAGGAAAAAGGAAATTTACAAAATAAACAAATTTTTAATTGTGCAAAAAAAGGGATAAGGAATATTCCATGGGAATATTCCCTTTACCTAGAGGAAAGTTAGTTTAATTGCTAATTAAATAAGGTTTAATCATGCAATTAGGGGATTTGGAGGAATTAAAATGATATCCATTAAATTAAATGATTTAATGAATGGTGTAGAGATGGAATGATATTTAATTAAATAACTTAAGGCTATTTAATTAAATAAGATGTCTTAGGGAATTAACCTAATTAATTAATGAGGTTAATGGATGAAAAATGATGCAAATAATTAAATAGCTCAACTATTTAAATTAATGAAGTGAAAATAGGATGGGTTAAGGAGGAAATGATGTTAGTACATCTATTTCGAATGTATGATATCAATGAGGAAATTTTTTAGTGTCTACACTTTCATTGGCTTATACCTATGTAAAGAGGACATAAATATGGTGGTGAGTTCTAAACCACTTGCTATAGTTCTCTGCTTTAAGGTGAAGCATACTAAGGATGAAGACATAATGAAGTTTAGGAATAATCTCAAAATTTAAAATTATCCCCTAAACCTCCTATAGACTAGGGTCATAGGGGCATCCTTCACCCAAGGAATGCTTACATACCCACTTCCAAATGGGATCAAACTCAAATGTAGTAGTGCAAGATAGTATACATTTTTATAATTTTCAAATTTTAGTAATCAACAACCTCTTATCATCAAGCGCCTCCTTAGAAGGAGGAGGAATTATTCTTATGCAAGAGACTTGGAAAGTAATCCAAGAAAAAATCTAAATCAAGTTTTAAAAAGTGGTAGTTCTAAAACCATTTTTTATGAGATTTTCAAGATTGAATACTAGGTCACCTTCTTTAGAGAAACTCATGGAGAGATATAATTCATGATTGTTGCTACTACATCCAAATAAAGTGCCTAGTCAAGAAGAGGTTAAATGTTGCATTAAGATGTGTTCAAGAGACTTTACCCCTTCAACCCCTTCAACCCCTCCAAGCATTGTTGCCCCTTAACCCCATAAATTCATTGATTGTTGCCACCCCTAGGGCCCTAATTTTCCATAAAAAAATAAAAAATTTAGAGGAAGGATCTGCCATGATAATTAATATATTTTTTCCAAAATAAATCACAAAATTTTCTACTAATATCTAGTGATGTAGAAAAAATTGCAACCAAAAATTTTTAAGGAAAGGTTTTCCAATAAAATTAATATATGTTCCAAAAAAATATAAAATTTACTTGGATTTTATAGATATATTTAAGGGTGGTTTCTTAAAATTATTACTAATGCATTTTTTTATTCTTGCATTGATTTACTTCTCCTTAGGTTGCTCTTAAGGGAGGTGTTGGTGCGAACATGGGTATTTTCTTTTAGTTTCCCTTTTGTAGTGTGCGAAAAGAATATTATCCAACCATTTATGAGTTAGACCCTATTCACACATGTTTACATGCTAAGTTTAACTTTCAGAAGTCTTTAATACACTTGTGATCTTATCTTTAGTTGTCTCATGAAATAGGATCAAAACTCTTGTGACAATATTGTCTCAAGTGTCTTACCCCTCAATGTTGTCTTTTATAATTAAGGCCTCATAAGTATATTTTTAGATAGATATCTCATAGATTATAATTCACTTTGTACCATAATCAAGTAATTAGTTCTCTTGTTTCACTAGAGTTGTTCATCAAGAAACTGGACATAATGGACACCTAAACATTATTTGATGACACATACACAACACATGTGCAATTTGTTATGACTTATTCTAGCAATTCTAATAGTATGTTGGAGCATTCATCCAAGAAATATAAGCTCTTAAGATTTATCCAACTAAAAATATAACTCCAATGTTACAATTCAGGTGGATCTTTGAAGGATGCAATATCTTGCCCATGAATAGAATAACCCTTATCAACTACAAGGTTGTGGCCATTGATATAGGAAATCTCATCAGATACTAGAAACAAGAAAGCACTTGCCACATCATCAAGAGTAATCTTCCTTCCATTGGTGGTGTTCCTCTCAATCTCATCCTCAAGGACCTCCTTAGGAAATTTCTCATTAGATGCCTCATCAAGCCACTCCACCATCATCTTTGTCACAATTGCATAGGATGAGACAACATTGACACGTATTCTTGTCTTTGTCATCTCCACTACATTGGTTGGTCTGCATCAAATCCAATAGAGAATTCTTGGAAGTCATGTAGGCATGGGAGAAATTATCTATCTTAAGAAGTACCAACACACTACATTTGAAAATTATGGAACTAGAGTTGTCTGGAACCATGACCCTCGCAGCATGCTTCATGCCTAACATAAAACTTGTCAAATTCATTTCCATCACTCTTTCCCAAGTGTCCAATGGAACCTTCATGATGGAATTACTATGAGTGTGTAACATACCCACATTGTTGACCATGATGTCTAGATTTCCCTTCTCCTCCATTGCTCAATCTACAACCCCTCTCACATGGCTCTCGATTGCCACATCACATTTCACAAATGAAGCACCTAAAATTGCTAGTGTTGGTTGTAACTATACCATTTGATCCACCTACCACTATTGCCACTTTTCCTCCAAATCTTCTCATCCTATATAATACCTAGACAAATCCATCAAATCCACACACATAAACTATGTAAACCAGAAAAATATAAATCCATACAAGTAGAAAAGCAAGAAAAAAACCATAAAAGTATTATGTGATATAATCTTACCCTAACCAAGCCATGAGAGAACTCTGCCTCTACTCAAACTATTCCTTTGCTCTTAGCTTTTGATACTTGTGTAAATTGTATAAGAAATGAATGTTATGTAGATCTCCATTATGCCCCTCAAGTCTAAACATGATGGTGACATGTGCTAATGTGATGGTGTAGGGACCACTTGTCTACAACAACAAATGGTATTAGTGTGATGCCATATTGATGAGAGTGGAGTTGATGTCTCACTGATAGCTTGATGTCTCATAAGTGAGACATTCTATCATTAGTAGGACTCTTAAGGGAACCCCTTCAATGCAGCAATGATAACCTTCATTGGGTGGAAAAAGTGATATTTCCAGGACTATGAATTATGTCTCTTCAACACAACAATATGATAGATTGAAAATGGAGATTGGAACAACCTCTTATTCAATGGTCAATGTTTAAAGGTATAACAATGAATAGAGGATTGTAGGATCTTGGCATGAGAGAGAAGATCAATGGCCAGTATTCAAACATGAAGATCTACAATGGTCCAGTTCATGTGAATAGGGGTTTCATCTGGTAACTGACACAAAGGAAGGAATTAATTGGTCCAACTTCACCTGTGACCAATTTCAGTGAAGATTTAATTTGTTAAGCGAAGACATAGTTTGCAAAGTATTTGAAGATCGAATCGAATTAAATGGACCTTGGAGAATACATTTAATGCATATTTGTTTTGAGGGTTTGATAGAGAGAATGAAGAAAAATTCTTTGTATCATAATTAAATGTTGTGTGGCTCAATGCAAAGGTATGTTAATATATGATAAACCTTATCAAATGTATTTATAATGAGCTGGATGATGTCACATCTATCTTGATGTATAGGTAGCTTTCCAGTGAATTTTGCAAGTGAAGGAAACCCTAGCAGAAGATTTGAGAATATTTGGATAGTAGGGAGAATCTTGAGGTAGAGATTGTAGGTCACTAGAGACAGAAGACAATATGATATTGTCAAAATGTAGGATCTACAAGAAGAGTGTGTACTGGAGAGAAAGTGCTCAGAGTGCAGATAGTGAATGCACATATGTGAGTAACCTAGACACAACATAGATTATCATCTAGGTTTGGATTCAGATGAGTGTAGATTTATGAGACACTGTAGAAAGGGAAAGAAGAGAAGAGTAACAAGATAGAACACCGATTGTTCTATGTGCAAAGAAGTGTGTATTGCTGAGAGTGCAAGTATAGTAGTAGAGTGAGAGTTGTAGTAAGTGCAATAATGTACTGGATGTATTGATGCATCCTAGGTTTTTATAGAACCACTTATATGTATATATGAGCTTGTAATGTTGTAAGAGGTTGTAGCCTCATTATACTAAATTGTAGCTAAGTTTAGGGGATTGTAGCCTCCTTGGAGTTGTAGCTCCTAAACTAGGGGTTTTTAGCATCCTTGAAGTTATAGCTTCTAAATTATGGATTTGAAGGTTCCTTGGGTTGTAGCCCTAAACATTTTAATAGAGATTTGGATTGTGAAGTTGGATTTGAGTAGTAGACTCAAGCAACATTTCTCGCCATGGTTTTTCCCATCTTGGGTTTTCCAAATATATCCAATGTTTTGGGCATGTGTGTGTTGATTTTCTATTTGCATATTTATGTTTGCATCTTTAGTTTTCAATCTACATAGTAAGAGTTGAGTAAGAAATATACACAAGGTATTTGGAGTTAACAGAGTAATTTACATAAAGGGAGATCCAAATTTTTTGTATCTACTGATTCACGCCCCCTCTCAGTAGATCATTGTATTCTAGAAATCATCTCCTTCATAAATGCTTTCCAAATTTTCCCAAATTGCTTTACCATTTTTAGATTCATAAATTTCACTAATTCAAAATTCGTAAGACTACTCAAGAGAGCATACCTTGCTTTACAATTG
Source organism: Sequoia sempervirens (assembly GCA_007258455.2). Classification (NCBI taxonomy): domain Eukaryota; kingdom Viridiplantae; phylum Streptophyta; class Pinopsida; order Cupressales; family Cupressaceae; genus Sequoia; species Sequoia sempervirens. The sequence continues at coordinate 374,711,594 of VDFB02000017.1, read as the reverse complement.
CTTTCATAGGCCTTGAGTTCCACTTTAGTGTTGAAACCATTTGTAGGCATAATATATGCATCCCAAACTGATTTCTAGACATCATATCCCAGATTCTCCAGAAATCCTTCCATCCTTGTTTTCCAAAATGCATAGTTGTATCCATCAAATATAGGGATCTCCTTCTTATGCGCCATCCAAGATCTACATCAAGAAATTAAGATTTCTTCTAAGGAGCCACACTTTGATACCAATTGCTGAATGCACAAAATAAATAAGAGGAGGGAGGTGAATCAGTTGTACCTTCAAACTTTGAAAACCTTGGAGCATTAACATTGAGATCCACATTCATTAAAACCTTAAATTTGTTATGATGAATTATCATGAAAAGAGAATAATTGAAACTAAAAAAACTTAACAACATACACAAGAGAACACTATATTTACATAGAAAACCAAAGAAGGGAAAAACCATGGCAAGGATTAGCTCACAATATAAGTAAAATCAATACCAAATATAATAGGGTCCTCACTGCTAGAGGGCCCACTACCCAAAAAGGAAAGGCTCATTTCCATAATATAAAAGAAGATAGAAAATAAATGTTACATACAGAAAAGCATCTCAATACAATAGAGAATCCACCACAATGACATCAACACCTTTGTAGTATGAATGCTCGCATTGCATTACACATAAAATGTTGCACATGAAAGCTCACACTGCATTACACATGAAATGTTGCACACAAAAGCTCACATTACATTACTCAATTTCACATTTTAACACTCTACACTTTGCATCATTCACATCTCTCACATCTATCTTTTCAACCCTCAACAACTCAACTCATACTTATACTTTCTTCAACGTTGAAATCTTCTCAAAGGTTGGCTATGCAGTTCAAGCATGTAAATTCAAATTAGGTCGATGCCAAAACACTTCCATGGAATTAGGGATAAAAGTAAAAGGAGACCACATCAAACCTTAATTGAGACCCAAATCAACAACACAAATCAACCACACACTAAGTTATAAATAATAATTATCCATCACAATGTAAAAAATAGGTTAATTGATACCCATGCAAACACCATTAAACTTTTAAGTACACACCATGCTTAAACATGATCTATAATATTCCATAAACACTCTGAAATCCATCAAAGTCCTTTGCAACAAATTTCACCTAAAGAATGTACACACTTAGTACATTCAGAAAAATTTACCATACAATTTTACTTGAAAAAACATATTTTGAAGCACCAAACCTCAAATAATCTTGACTAGACAAAGATACCAACACTATCAACACTTCCTCAGAATAAAAATACCTAAAACCATTATGCATAGAAATACAGAGCAAAGACATTTCTCTTAGACACCTCTGCAATACATAGTTCACATACTGGTGAACACAATGTTTTCTATTTGATGATCCATCACACAATATCTTGAATATAACACCTTTGACCTACTCTCACCAACATATCCAAATCACATAGGTAGATCTTCAACCTAGAAGAAATGCAAAGAAAAACTACTCATATTTGCAATAGAAAAAGTGTTTCAGAGTGTGATTTTTCATTTGATTCTTCAAAGAGGTGTATTCAAAGGTTTTAGCCTCATTATGTAAGTGAGCATGGAGTTGTAAACTTCTTTAGGTTAAAGACCTTAAATTTGTTGTAACCATTGATTCATTTGTGAGGTTAGATTTGGACAGTATTTCCAAATAGATTTTCTCAATATGATTTTTCCCTTGTTGGGTTTTCCATGTATATTTAGTGTTATGGTTATGTGTTCTTACTTTTATTGTGTTATCTAATTAAGGTAGCTTTAGGGCTTGATTGATAAGTTGAAATTAAATTGATTTTAAGTATATGCTAATTGACCCCCCTCTCAATATATGTGTGTGTTCTAACAAGATTTTGGAAATCCAGACACATGATGCCTCATAATAGATAGGCTTGATGATAATGGGATGCCTTTCATTGGCTTAGACCTATGTAAAGGGGACATAAATACGAAGGTGAGTTCTTAACCGCTTTCTACAATTCTCAACATTAAGGTGAAGAAAACTAAGGAGGAAGAGATAATAAGTTTACGAAGAATCTAAATATTTAGAATTTTCCCATAAACCACTCTAATTTAGAATACTACACCTAAAGAGAGTGCCTAGTCAAGAAGACGTTAAATATTACATTGAAGATGCATTCAAGAGACATTACCCCCTCAACCCCTGCAAATGTTGTTCCCCCTTGACCCCATAAACTAATTAATTATTGCTACCCCTAGGGCCCCTAATTTTCCATAAAAAACTATTTTTTTAGAGGAAGGATCTTCCATGATAATTAATATATTTTTCCCAAAAAATTCACAAATATTTTCTACTAATATCTAATGATGTAGAAAAAATGGCCAAAATTTTTTTTTAAGGAAAGGTTTGCCAATACAACTTAATTTTTTTTTCCAAAAAAAAAGAAAATTTACTAAGATTTTATAGATATATTTAAGGAGAGTTGGGTGATCCCATTATATTGGTTTACAAATTTTGGCCAAACTGGACACCCAACTAATTTTTTCTAACTAAATCTTCACTTTCGGGCACCTATAGCGGCTAAACCATGATGAATTTGAAGATGATGCAAACTAGTGATTTGTGAAATTTTGTTTGTACATTCTAAATATATTTTTTTCAAAACTTTTGGAATTAGATTGCACTTCTCTATCCATCTCCTTCAAAAACTAGTTTTTTCAGTAAACAACATTTTTAAGGAGTGATGCTCACTGTATAATGCATAACTTTTTTTCCATGAAGGATAAATTTTTATTTTTTTTTTAATTTAAATTTTTAACTATGGTATCTAGTGCTTCCAATTGGTTTCATAGTGTTTTATTGAATTTTTTTCCTTAATCAAGTTTCGAAGTCAAGCCAATTACAATTCGGACATAGGTAGACCATATAATGTATAACGTTTTTTGTATGTATTGAAATTCAAATTTTTTTTGTTGGATCAAAGACTTCAATATCTAGTGCACTGATATTTTTCAATTTTTTTTTTTATAATTTTATTTCCACATGTAGAACAAAGAGATTTATTTTCGGTGAAAACCCTACATTCACAAGACAAAAAAATAAATATAATAATAAAAATAAATTTATTTAAAATTATACTTTTTGGGAAGCTTATAATAAGGACTACATTTTTACAAACAAAAAAATTAAATAAATTCATTTGATCCCCCAAAAGGTAAATCAAAAGTGGTTTTTTATCAGCATTTTGATAGGTGTAAAGGAGACTTCGTAATAGATATGGTTTAAAACTAGCAAGGTTCTATCCAAGGGGGTTTGATCTAAGGTGGTTTGATCAAACCATCTTCAATTGGAATTCTCTAGATGGACCTTTTCAAGGCTTAAATCATTATATTTTCTAAAAATATGTGATTTCAACAAAAATAAAGATCTCCCGGAAATTGTAAACTAGTATTGTGGGATCACCCAGTTTCTTAAAATTATCACTAATGCATCTTTGTATTATTGCATTGATTTATTTCTCCTTAAGTTGCTCTTAATGGAGTTGTTGGTGCGAACATGGGTATTTTCTTTCAGTTTCCCTTTTGTAGTGTGAGCAAAGAATATTAGCTAGCCTTTTATTAGTTAGAACCTGTTCACACATGTTTACATGCTAAGTTTAACTTTTAGAAGTCTTTAATACACTTGTGATCTTATCTTTCGTTGTCTCATGAAATAGGATTAAGACCCTGGTAACAATATTGTCTTGTTTTATCCCTCAATGTTGTCTTTAAAATTAAGGCCTTATAAGTATATTTTCAAATAGATATGTCATAGATCATAATTCACTTTGTACCATAATCAAGCAATTGATTCTCTTGTTGCACTGGAGTTGTTGAACAACAAATTGAACATAATGGACGCCTAAATCTTATTTGATGACAAATACACAACATATGCGCAGTTCTGTTGTGACTTATTCTAACAACTAATAGTTATGTTGGAGCATATATATTCCAACAAATATAAGTTCTTAAGAAGGCTCCAACTGAAAATATATAACATTGTTACAACTTAGGTGGATCTTTGAAGGACGCAATATCTCGCCCATGAATAGAATAACCCCCGTCAACTACAAGATTGTGGCCATTGATATAGGAAGCTTCATGAGATGCTAGAAACAAGAAAGCATTGGCCACATCATCAAGAGTAATCTTCCTTCCATTGGTGGCGTTCCTCTCAATCTCATCCTCAAGGACCTCCTTAGGACATTGCCCATTAGATGCCTCATCAAGCCACTCTGCCATCATCTTTGTCACAATCGCATATGATGAGACAACATTGACACATATTCCTGTCTTAGCCAACTCCACTGCACCGCTCCTCATCAACCCCAACAGAGCATTCTTGGAAGCCATGTAGCCATGAGAGCAATTATCTGTCTTAAGAAGTGCCAACACACTACAGTTGAAGAGAATGGAACCAGAGTTGCGTGGAATCATGACCCTCGCAGCGTGCTTCATACCTAACATAGACCCTGTCAAATTCACTGCCATCACTCTTTCCCAAGTGTCCAGTGGAACCTGAGTGATGGAATTACCGTGAGTGTGCAACATACCCGCATTGTTGACCATGATGTCTAGACGTCCCTTCTCCTCCATTGCTCGATCTACAACCCCTTTCACATGGCTCTCGAATGCCACATCACATTTCAGAAATGAACAACTCCCATGGAGCTCTTGGCATACTTTAAGCCCTGCCTCTTCATCGATGTCAGCAATGTACACATAAGCACCTTCTGCCACAAACTTCCTTGCCGTGGCTGCACCTATACCATTTGATCCACCTGTCACTATTGCCACTTTGCCTTCGAATTATCTCCTCATCCTATACAATATCCACTCAAATCATCAGATACACCAACGTAAACTATGTAAACCAGACAAAACTAAATCCATAAACATCACCATTCAAGTAAAAAGCACAAAAGCATTCTGTGATACAAGCTTACACTGACGAAGCGAACTCAAGTTAATAAATAAACTTTAAAAAGATGTACACCATAAACTACGTAAATCAGTCCACCATTGCCATGGAATAAGCAGAAAGAAAGAATAAAACCTCAAACCATTCTGTGATACACGCTTACCCTGAACAAGCCATAAGAAAACTCTGTGATACACGCTTTGGCTACTTCTGTAAATTGTATAAAAAGGAGAGTTATATAGACCTCTGTGATACACGCTTTGGCTACTTCCGTTGTGTCTCTCTTGTCTGAAACCTCTTATTCGACGCTCTCTTATTCAAAGGTATCTTATTCGACGTTCTCTTATTCACAAAGCTCTCTATTCAACGGTCTCTTATTCAGCGCCGTATTATACGACGTTGTCTTATTCAACGCGGTCTTATTAAAGGCTCTCTTTTGTGTCATATTCGACCTCCATTCTGCCAAGAAACTCATATTAAACTGATAACTCTAAAAACTCTAGTTGCTATTCAACTTCAAAACTCATTTTATAATCATGGAAATATTCGAAACGTAGAAGGTGGATAAGTCATATTAAATTGATAAGTCTAATACTTGAGGGATGAACAAGTCTAGTTGTAACCAAGGGAATATTCAAAGATGGCAGGTATATACATTTATTCAAATAAATCATATGTGTACAACTTTGCATTGAATCACAATTTTCTAGACTTAAGGGTAGAAAGATTCAATTCTTTTTTGAAACATGTCAATGCTTACACATAGAATATGTTATCCATATTTTACATGTTTGGAATTTGAAGCCCCATGACATGTAATAGATAGGCTAGATTAATTGGTATAACCTATGGGCACCAACTAGCCTGCTCAAAACTCCACCAAGTCACTTTGGAGGTGAATGAATGTCTCCTATAATATCATTGTCAAAAATCTCTCCCTAAAGCTATTTCATATTCTTCTCCCTCAATTGGTTTGTCCTAAGCAAGATGACTTAATTAAAACCAAATATATTTTTGATAATATTATTTCTATTTGAAAAAAAATGGAATGGACTAGATGTTCTCAACAACCATCAATCTTTCTTAATATATCTTTTACAACCATCAATCTTTCTTAATATTTCTTTTAACAAAGCTTATGATCACACTAAATATTTTTTATCCTCGTCATTCTTAAATAATTAGGATTTCAACCGCATTTTCTATGTTTAGTAAAAAAAAATTATTGTTGATGCTTCTACTTATTTTACCATTAGTGGTCAAAATCCAATTCCATTGGGATTTTTAAGTCTTTCTCAAGGGTGTCCTTTGGCTCTTTTTCTTTGTGTGCTTGCAAATGAAGGCTTTAGATGTCTATTGGCTCATGCATTTTCATAAAACTTAGTCTAAGGCATTTCTTTGCTTAATTCCACCACTTAGTCAATGTTTATTTTATAGATGAATTATTTCTTAAATTGTTGGATGAAGAAGAGAATATCATATATGTCTTGCAATACCTAGATGTTTTTGTAAAGCTTTAGGGTTGAACATTTAGTGACCAAAAAATCAATACTAGAAGAAATTCTTTCTTCTTAGACTTAGTTGGTTAAATTCATATAGATGGAAATGGATTTATCATATTTCAAGTTTCTCAACACTCCTTTTTCCTTTGAAGCCTCCACTTCCACCTTGTGGCAACTTTCCATTTCTATAATTGACAAAAAGTTCCCCTGAGATATGTTATTTCTAGATTTTGATTGTGTTCAAGTTTCTTCATCAATGTTTTGGATCACACTCAGTAATCCATCATTAGGATGATAGAGAGCATAAGGAGATGAGAAATGGTTAGATGCAAACCCAAATTGCTTAAAAAGAAAAGAGGTGAGAAGTTGATGAGAGAATAGGGCACCAAAACCAAAAAGAGAGAGATAAACCTAGATAAGTAAATTGAAAAAGATAGAGGAAGGGAATAAGAGAGAAAAATAAGAAATGTAAATTAAAAAACTAAAGAAAGAGGACATCACCATCAAGAAAAATCTAATTGAGAAATGAGAATGGAAAAATAAATATGAAATAAATACACAATAAAATATTAATATATATGTAATCAATAATAATATATAATATTAATATAATTATAATATTAAAATATACAAATAGTATTAATAAGCCAAAGAGACTAAATCAAATTTATATGGTTAGAGGAGACCACATAGAATACACACAAAGAAAAAGACATAATAAAAATAAAGAGATAAACAATAAATACAATCCAAGAATGAAAGCAAAAAAAACAAAAGGAAGAAAACAAAGGAGAAAGAACAATAAAAATAATTACAAAAGAAAAATGAAAGGAGGAATGTAAAACAAGAACATTATGAATATGTGGGTATATTAAATAATGATGCGATATAACAAAAAAATAAAACCAAAAATATAAAGAGAGAAATGAAACCAAGAAAGAGCCAAAGAGCATAAAGGAAACAAAGAATCAAGGAATAAAATACAATAAAATAAAACTATTAATAAAATAAAAATAATATTGATAATAATAAATTCAATTAATAATAAAATATTAATAAAAATAAAAAATATTAAAATAATAATAAATACAATTAATATTAAAATAATTATACTATTAAAATATTCAAATAATATTAATAATTAAAAGAGATTAAATCAAAAAATATCTATCATTATAGGAGACAACATATATAGAACAAAAATGAAATAAAGGAACAAAATAAAAAATAAAGAGATAAACAATCAAATATAACACAAAAAAAAAGAAAAAAATTAAACAAGTAGAAGAGAAAAGAAAACAAAGCCACAAAAAACACAATAAAATATAATTACAGAAGCAAATTAAAAGGAGGAATGCAAAACAAGAACATGATGAATATGAGGTTATATTAAATAATGAAGTAACATAACCACATAACTAAAACCAAAAATATAAATTGAGAAATCAAACCAAGAAAGAGTCAAAGAGCACAAAGGAAACTAAGAAACAAGGATTAAAATACAATGCAATAAAAATAATAAGGAGAAAATAGAAGCAAAGTATGGTATAAAATAGCGGAACCAAATATTGAAAACCAAAAAAATAAAAAATATATAAATATTAAAGATGAGAGAAACAAAATCAAGACTATAAAAAGAACAAAAGAAAAAATAGATGGCACAAATGAAAATACAAGACTAAGAAAGCACTAAAAGAAAATTAAATGAAAATCTCAAAAGAAATGAGATAAACTTCAAACAAACACTCCAAGACCATAGGTATCATCAATCATCCCACCAACCTCAATTGCGATGAAGGTTAGAATTGAAGCCTCTCTTGGTACCCTCTTCTTTTAAACTTGTGAAACCTTCATGACCCCCATCCCTAAGCCCTTCCTTTGTCCCTTGCCTCCCTTCTAACCTTGTGTTTCTCCCGTTTGGTCTCTTTTTGTGTCTCGCTTCCTCTCGAGGCTTGCTTTCCTTCCCCCATCCCTTCTTTGTTTTTTTGCTCTTTTTGCTAATCCCATTCCAAAACCCCCTCTCCCCCTCCCCCTTTTTGATTCTTCAGTTACTTTTTCTTTAATTTGTTAGTTTTTCCTCATTCCTTTTGAATGTTTCCTTATTTCTTGTCTAATTTATTTTAGGTTTTATTTCCAATTTTTTCTCTTAAACACCTTTTTCGTCTCATTTAGCTGATTAAATTTACTCTTTCTATCTTCTTTTGTTGGTCTTCATGTCTTGTTTATCAACTTTTTGTTTTATGCCTTCTTTCTTTTCCTCTCCTTTTTTTTGTATTTGTTTTAGTTCTTTTGTCTTGGAGTGTTTGTTTGAAGTTTATCTCATTTATTTTGATCATTTGATTTAATTTTGTTTTAGTGCTTTCTTAGTCTTGTATTTTCATTTGTACCATTTATTTTTTCTTTTCTTCTTTGTATAGTCTTGATTTTGTTTCTCTCATCTTTAATATTTATATATTTTTTATTTTTTTGGTTTTCAATATTTGGTTCCACTATATTATTCCATACTTTTCTCCTATTTTGTCCTTATTATTTTTATTGCATTGTATTTTAATCCTTGTTTCTTAGTTTACTTTGTGCTCTTTGACTCTTTCTTGGTTTGATTTCTCAATTTACATTTTTGGTTTTAGTTATGTGGTTATATTACATCACTATTTAATATAACCACATATTCATCACGTTCTTGTTTTACATTCCAACTCTTAATTTGTTTTTGTAATTATATATATATATATATATATATATATATATATATATATATTGTGCCTTTTTTTTCTTTTCTCTTCTAATTATTTTTTTTCTTTTGTTCTTGTGTTATATTTGATTGTTTATCTATTTATTTTTTATTTTGTTCCTTTATTTTGTTTTTTTTCTATATATGTGGTCTCCTATAACCATACATAATTTTTGATTTAATCTCTTTTGCTTATTAATAGTATTTGAATTTTTTTTTTGAAAACAAAGGGGTAAAAACTTTATTAGAAAACATAAAAGATTATTACAATAATAACCAAGGGATCTAGCCCTAGAAAATAAGGCAAAAACCCCACAGCATAAAACAACATTAACTATCCCCATGTATCCTCCTATCCTCCTCCAAGAATCGGTCTAAATCCAGATGCAGCTTAGGGTTAACCTGATCCCAATCCTCAACCTTCCAACCACTATCATGCTTAGAGGCCCATTTGGTTAAGCAGTCGGCATCACGATTCCACTCCCTCGGGATGTGAACAAAGGATGCCTCCTCCATCTAAGAACTAACTTGAAGAATTCGCTAAACCACCGAAGCCAACTACCAATTTATATCAGATATCTTTCACTCATTCAAGAGATTAATCAAAATCTGTGAATCAACTTCACATATAACCTTTCTCCATCCCAAAGCAAGGGCCCTCTCAATAGCATGAAGAATTGCCAGACCCTCCATGAAGTTAACAGTCTTCACCCCCTCATGTATAGAGAATAGAAAAATCACCGACCCACCTGAGTCCTTGCCAACCCCACCAATTCCAGCAGGCCTAGGATTTCCCCTAGAAGAACCATCAGTATTGATCTTTAAAAATCCATTGGGAGGAGGTAACTACCTTCCAACCCATTGAACCCTCTTTTTCCCATGCCTACAGTTCCTAGAACTGACAAAAGATGAATGAATTTCTTGAAGACCTATTCTGGCCACCAACTCAGCACCACCTCTCTCCAAGGGGAAAACCACATCACATTTAGCTAAAACTGACTCCTACACCATTCCTAGCATACACATCCAAACTTGCCGACCCACCAACTTCTGATCATGAAAAATTCGGTGGTTTCGCTCCAGCCAAATCTGCCAAAACAAAAAAGTATGTCCCACGAACCAAACTTCCTACAAAAAGGAAGCCATAGAAGGATGTCTTCCCATACTATCCCAGAATTCAACAAAAAAGCATGCATGAATAAGGAAGCTTCCACACCTCACACCACCGATGCCAAAGCTGCACAACAAAGGGGCACCAGAAGAACAAATGCGAAGAATTATCTTCCATTCCCCCACACAAAACACAAATTGAAGGTCCTTGAAATCCCCGTTTACGAATGTTATCCTAGGTCAACCACCTATTCCAAACCAAAGTCCAAACAAAGAAGTTGCATTTAGGCCACGAGAGTTTATTTCACACCCTTTTCCACCAATGAACCTCAGCCCCAGTTAGCTTCTAAGCCAATAACACCTAATAAACAGAAGCAATAGAGTAAACCCCCTTAGGATTATGGGTCCAAGGAGGAATATCCTCTTCCAGAAGAGAACTACAACTCCTACTATGAAGAATCTTGTGAAGCTCAACACTTTCTTCCACAAGTCCCAAATCTGGCCACACTGTGGGATCCTTCCAATGAGGTACCTCCAACTGACCAAAAGAAGCAACAGATTTGAAGTCACTCACCCTAGCCCAGCTAGCCTCAAGAAATCTTTGGCACAAAGGAAGTAGGTTGGGGAACTGAGAAGTAAGTGGAGGGAATCCATCCCAAGAATCTGACCAGAAGAGAGCTTCAGTTCCCTGTCTACAAATCCAAAATAAACCTTCCTTGATAAGCTTTGCACCCTTCTGAAGAGTATTCCAAATTACTGAACCTTTCCCCTCAAGAGGGTAACGAGGGAGATCCGGCTATGGAATCCCTAAGAAATACTTATGAGATAATATCCTGGCCCATGACTAATCCTATTCCACACACCATCTCCAAAATAGCTTAGCAGCCACATCCACTCCAGATAACACAAACTGTCGAAGACCAAGACCACCAAATTTCTTTGGGCTGCACACAACATACCACCTGACTAGGCTCCACTTGGAGGATGAAAAAATTTCTGCCATCCAAATCCCTCAGAAAACCCATTGGAGCCACCTGAAGCATACATCTATGGTAGGGAGAGCCTGCACCACCGACTTGAGAAGCTAAACCCGCCCCGCAAAAGACAACCATTTGTGGGTCCAATGATTAACTTTTGCATGGAGCTTATCAATAATATTATGCCAAGAACCCTTGGGAAGATGGAAAACAAAAATTGGGAAACCTAGATATGTCAAAGGAAGAACCCTTAACTAAAACCTCAAGATATTAGCAATTCTTCTCTGTATGGAGGTCGGCGTATTGAAGAAGAATATGGAAGACTTCTCCTCATTAATCAATTTTCCTGAAGCAAAAGATATATGTCCAACACCTACCTCAAGTTAGTAGTTTCCCTAATAGTAGCCATCCCCATCAAGGTAGTATCATCAACAAACTGCAAATGAGATTGCGGAGGAAAGTCTCCACCTCATCACCAACCCTAAATGATGCCAAGCTCCACCCTTCTTTTCAACAAACATCCAAGGCCTTCCACAAGAAGTAGAAAAAGATATGGAGAAAGAGGATCCCCTTGGCACAAACCCCTTGAGGCACCAAAAAGTTTTGAATGATCTCCATTTATCAAAACTGAGAAGGAAACAGACGTGACACAACTCATGACCCATTGGATCCACTCCTCACCAAAACCAAAAGAAACAAGGATCTTCTGCTAAAAAAACCATCTAACCCTATCATAAGCCTTAGCCATATCCAGCTTAATGAACATAGCCTTCTTGTGGGAGTTGTCCATGGAGTGGATAGTCTCCGTAGCAATGACAACCCTGTCAAGAATTTTTCGACCCACCACAAATCCACTATGTTCCTCTGAAATCATCACTTTAAGCCACTTCTTCAATCTCTCAGCCAATAACTTAGAAATTATTTTATAAGCCACATTGCAAAGATAGATAGGATGAAACTAAGATAACCTATCAACCCCTTCACACTTGGGTATGAGAGCAAGGAAGGTGGAATTCAGAGCACAAAGCATCTATTTATTCCTTTGGGACTCAAGGACAACCGCCAAAAGATCCAACTTTATGATATCCTATAATTCCTAAAAAAATTCAATTAGGAAACCATCAGGACCAGGAGCTTTACCCTTCTTCATCTAAAACACAATCCCCTCCAGCTCATAAAGAGAGATATCTTTCATCAGATACTCATTCACCTCCCTGGAGACCAACTGAGGAATACAAGAAAGAACCTATGCTTCCTCAACAAAGCCCCCTCATGAATCCTCCCTAAATAAAGTAGAAAAATACTAAGATGCCTTAGCAGAGATTTCTAGAAATGAGGCAAGACGTTCACCCCTATCATTCACCAGAATAGGAATGGAATTACCATGCCTCCTATCCTTCACAGAATTGAAGAAGAAGGTAGTGTTTTTATCACCTTCCTGTAACCATTCAACCCGGACCTTTTGCTTCCAATATATTTCTTCCCGCAATTCAAATTCCTCAACCACTTTCAAAGTCTTAGCCTCCTCCCTTAGAAGATCCTCAGAGGCCCCATTCTCATGAATCAATTGTGTAATATTATTCAACTCCTCCAGGGAAGCAACCTTAGCATGAAAGATATTACCAAACATCGTTGATTCCACCTTTTAAGCTAATATTTGACAAACTGAAGAAGCTTGGAGAATGTGTACATTGTCGTACCAAAAGTTGGTCTACCAATCCACCACCACTCAGCCACATGTTCCTGAAGAGTAGGATCCCATAACCACATAAGCTGGAACTTGAATGAAGGAGAACGAGGCCCCCGAGCAAAGATAATACTAAGCTTAATAGGCCAATAATCAGAACCTCTCCAATCAAGAATTTTAGATCGAGTGGACCACAAGTCTCCAACCCAATAACAGGAAACCAAGAATTGATCTAGCCTCTCAGCAACACAACTCTCACCAATTCTCCTATTATTCCAAGTGAAGTGACCATTACTTGGCAGAACATCAATGAGATTTAATTTAGAAATGCTATTTCTAAATAACAGAGCAAAAGGCTCCAACCTAGGAATTCCACCTCTTTTCTCAGACAACTCCACAATAGCATTAAAATCCCCAGCCATAACCCACGAATGGTAAGGAGCTAAGCTATGAACAAAATGAAGATGGGACCATAGAAGTTGTTTACCCAGAAACTCAATAGGAGCATACACATTAGAGAGGAGAATACACTCACCAGTCTCATACCAAGAGGCGACTAGGGATATAGAGGATCTAGAGGACATCCACCAGAGAGGGAAAATCTTCTGAGGGTTCCAAAAGCAAGCCACCCCTATGGAAGCACAAAGAGCCCCCACACACTAGCATTCACCATATTTCCACAACTTAGGAGCCAAGGCCAACATATTATCTACAGATAATTTAGTCTCCTAAAGAAAAAGAACATCCAGACAATGATTCCTAACCAAATCACGAACAACTTTTTGTCGAGGGACACTGTTCAAGCCCCTTACATTCCATGAGAAAACAATCATTTCTGGGGGCATGAAAAATGTGAATCCAGAGTCTTGACTGACCCTAACTCCACCAAAGTTTCCCCAGTTAATTTAATCTTCTCCATATCCTTTTTCCTTCCCAGCTTGGAAGTCCTATCACCAACCCCTTTCTTCAGTTCATTTTGTTAAATACCCAAACGAGAGGAGGCCAAAGAGATTTTCCCCACATCCTTGCCTCCTTTCAGGGGCAATGGGGAACCATCTCCACCACTCTTTGAAGCTCCAATAGAAGATTCTTGTTTAGTCTAGATAATCAATTGTTGATTTGTATCCATCTGCCCAACCCCAATCTCCTGCACAACCTGCATGGCCTCCAATGGTGGCCCATCCTGTTTTGTACCCAAAGTTCCTTGATCCAAGTTCAGCAACCCTAGATTCACTTCCTCCTAGCTAAGATCATTCAGAACCTCAAACCTATTAAAAGTTTCATCATCCTACGTCTCCCTCAAGGTCTGCTTCTGGCCCCGATTCCTATTGTGAGCCTTAACAGGGACATAACCATCATCTCCATTACCATCACCTAGAATAGGCTTCTTACCATTATCAACCCTAGGTGGATTACGAGAAGGCTAAGAAGGTTTGGGGCACCATAGGCTTAGCCCTAGGGTACCTATAGTGCAAGTGACCATATTCATGACAAAGATGACACCGAAAAGGTAGGGTTTCGTAATCTAGCTATTACACCCAAGTATATGATCCAACACTCACTTCAACAGAATTTGGCAATGGCTTGCTTAAATCAATTTCTACACAGATACGAGCAAAATTCATTACCTTTTTATACTGCGTCTGTTGTGAAGACCCAACAGGTTTACCGAGCATTGAAGCCACCAAATGCAACACGTCATCCCACCAACACTTAACTGGAAACCATGGCAACCAAACCCAAACTGGGATCTGACTCGGTATTGCCTTAGTCAAGTTGACGCTAGCATGCCATGGCTTGATAAACAAACCCACCTAGTTATAAAAATAGGGGCCACCCTCGAAGACCTTATTCCGATCTGCCATATAATCAAAAAAGACCATAAAAAAGTTATTCGCAAGGAGACTAATCTCCATCTCCCCCTCCGGCATCCAAGTCCCCTGAGCCTAGGATTCCAAAAATTGCAGCGAGACTCTCAAACCCATGAACTTGCAATAAAAAGAGTGCCTTGAATAGTATTCAATATCATATGCAATCATTTCCATCGGGATAATCAACTTCGGTCGCTCTTTGCATCTTTCCTAACACCCATTAATCTTTGTTATTCGGGAACCACTAACCGATCCTAGATCATTCATCTCCATCTCTGAAGAAAACATCATATTATCAAAAACATTCACTCCATGCGCCGAAGGCTTCAAACCAAATGCTGATCAGAAATCCAATTTGGGGCTAGCCCCAGATGTTTCCCCACCCTGCATAGCAAAAAATAAGATCCCTAGTAGGCATGCAAACCCCCAGGACACTTTTGCAAGAAATGGAAAAAAAGAAAAGATCCCAAGGGACGGATCAAAACCCTTCCACCCACAAGCCACCCAAATGGCAGCAAGAAGGCCTCCTGAAAAGAAAAAACCCCACCACCACAACCCCGATAGCTTCAAACCCCCCCCCAACGCATAAGGGAGCAACACACAGAGAATGAGCTAGGGTGCAGTCGCCCTAGCTCGGCTTGCAGAGCACGTGAATGCCATCACCTAAGAGGTATCACCTCATAGTATTTAAATATTTTAATAGTATAATTATTTTAATTGTATTTATTATTATTTTAATATTTTTTATTTTTATTTATTGAATTTATTATTATCAATATTATTTTGATTTTATTAATATTTTTATTTCATTGTATTTTATTCCTTGATTCTTTGTTTCCTTAATGCTCTTTGGCTCTTTCTTGGTTTCATTTCTCTCTTTATATTTTTGGTTTTATTTTTGTGGTTATATTACATTATTATTTAATATAACCACATATTCATAATGTTCTTGTTTTACATTCCTCCTTGCATTTTTCTTCTGTAATTATGTTTTATTGCTCTTTCTCTTTTGTTTTCTTCCTTTTGGTTTTCTTGCTTTCGTTCTTGGATTGTATTTATTGTTTATCTATTTATTTTTTATTATGTCCTTTAATTTATTTATTTTGGTGTGTATTCTATGTGGTCCCCTATAACCATATAAATTTGATTTAGTCTATTTGGCTTATTAATACTATTTGTATATTTTAATATTATAATTATATTAATATTATATAT
Organism: Sequoia sempervirens; assembly: GCA_007258455.2. Lineage (NCBI taxonomy): Eukaryota > Viridiplantae > Streptophyta > Pinopsida > Cupressales > Cupressaceae > Sequoia > Sequoia sempervirens. The sequence goes on along the minus strand of VDFB02000017.1, from coordinate 374,695,525 downwards.
TACTATTGATTACATATATATATTAATATTTTATTGATCCGTAAAGTGGAAGGGATCTATGACAAACGTTGCTTAAGTGATTATGAACAAAGGTATAAAGACATCAACAATGGAGTAGCAAGAACATTAAGAGAGAATTCAAAACATAGAACCAAGAGAGAGTAAAGAAGACACCGATTTGATTACGGAGTTCGTCCGAGTGGACTACGTCTCTGGGTCGAGCTCAATCAAGTGACCAATCTATTGAAATGTTCTGAAATGGCAGTACAATCTCCACTGGAGCCTCTTGCAACACTGCTTTACAATATCTTCTAGCTCATCCACAAAGTCATACAAAAAAAGTCTCTCACTCACACCCCTCTCAAAAGCTCTCAAGGCTAGGGATGATTGACAAAGAGTAAAGAAATTGACTCTGCCTAAAGGATCTACTACAAGATTAGAGCATCATTCCATCACAAGTCAAATACTCTCCTAATTCCCTCTAAGAATTCTCTCACAAAAAGCCTCTCAAAGACTAAGAGAATGGGATGGAGAGTAATCAACTCCAAATGTGATGATTGAGTTGAGTTGAGTTGGATGAGTGAGGAAGACTCTCCTAGTCTCCCTTTTATACTTGAAGTTGGGCCTATTTGGTTAAAACCAACAATTTTGGAATTTTCTCCTTAAATGGAAAAAAAAACCAAATTTCCCATTTACAAATAAAAACAATAAACCCCCCTAATAAAACAATTAAACTTGTTTTTAAACCCTATACACTCGGGCTAATTCATTGTTAGGGGTTTGGTTTGTATTTTAATTTAAATCCCAACTAATAACCATTTATTGGTTATTTTTGTTTAGTTTTTCGGGCTCACAATTGATGAAAGAAACCGCCTGCACCATTTACCCTGAGCACCTTATGTGGTGCAATGGCAAGAAGCCTTCTGGTCGGTGGGCGGTTGAAGGTTCAACCCCCAACGACCCCTTTTGGTTTTATTCTCACCGATTCTGAAATTTCAATCATCAAAACCAATATCTACTCCATATGTGCTAAAGCCTTTGTGCCTAGTGCAATGGCATGGGCGTTGGCTTGCCTTGTGGAAGTGAGGGGTTCTAACCCCCGTAACTGTGTTGTTTATAACAACAATATTCAGCAATGGAGAAGGCCACACACAGGTTCCACATGTCAAGCTTTAACTAAACAGAGCTGTCTACATCACCATCTCGTCAGGTGCCTCATCAACTGCCAGCTAAGGGGAGAATGCTACATCACCTATGACTCAGATGCCACATACCAGGATACAATTTGTGGGTCCTGCCCACGTCACCTGCCACCTCATCAACCATTCTGCCAACTCAGTTGCTCCGTCATCGTACAGACGGACACATGTCAGCTTCTGATTGGTCAAACTCGACATCCATATGATGATCTATGTCAAGTCAACATAATGACGTCATGCTGACATCAGCAACCGTACCACATGGTACCTTGGTCAACTGAGACTTTGACCAGCTATATCTCGTGCATACGAGCTCTAATTTGTGCAAAACGAACGTCGTTGGAATCGTGACGATGAGACCTTCACGATGACGCTAGCCTCAATAATTTTTTATGATGTCAAAATTTCAACCTTTTTCTCATCCCTGGGAGTTGAGTTGACTGCCCTTTGACCAAGGTTTGACTGCACATAACTTGAGCAAACAGACTCCTTTTTTGCCCATTCAAGTTGCGCCAGATTCACTATTCTGAGCTCTATGCCATGGCACTGCTTCTGGGAGAAATGGAAACACTTCAATTTTTAGGTTTTGAAGATCCACCTGGATCATTTATTATGTATTTATTTCATATTTATTTTTCCTTTCTTATTTCTCAATTAGAATTTTCTTGATGTTGATGTCCTCTTTCTTTAGTTTTAAATTTTTTTCTTTCTTATTTAGTTTTTTAATTTACATTTCTTATTTTTCTCTCTTATTCCCTCCCTCTCTATTTTTTTCAATTTACTTATCTCAACTTATCTCTCTCTTCTTGATTTGGGTCTGCATCTAACCATTTCTCATCTCCTTATGCTCTCTATCCTATTGATGATGGATCATTGAATGTGATTCAAAAGGTTGATGAAAAAAATTGAAAACAATCAAAATCCAAAAATAGCAAATCTCAAGCATTATGGATTGTGGAAATCTCATAGCATTAAAAGTTCACCTATTTGATTACTAAGCCTCTTTCAATGACATGAATATTCTAGGTGTGCTCAAAATTCTTGGTTTCCACACATGTTTACTACTATTCTTGTGGGCTTCCTTTTCAAGCCTCCTACTTGAAGATTGAAAATTTTCTCAAGGAATTTATGTGGGCCTCTTTGGAAAATAACAAATAATTTCACTATGTGGTTTAAGATTACTATTTCCTTCCTCATTACTGTAGAGGCATTGGGTTGCTTTAAATTTGACACTAAGGTTTATCCTTTTGTATGAAATGGAATTCTAGAACCCTTGAAGTTTATAAAGCCTAAAATTTAGCTTTACATTTCTTCTATTGCTCCATCAACTACCTAGTGTGGAAGGCTCTTGGGATCCATACCCTTCATACCATGAAAGAATATATTTAGGCCTAGAGTACTTTTTAATAAAAAACATCAAGAATTATTGGGAAGCCATCATATCATGGATTTGGTGGGATTGAAATAAATTTCACAAGGATTTATCTATTAATCAATGGTCTATTTGGTGTCCTACATTTATTTCCTATAAAGTTCACTTTCTTGCAAAAAAAAAAATGGATTCATTCTTTGAATTCCTATAATACTAGGATCAAAAATCTATCAAACCTCTTCTTCTCCAAGAATACATAGATTTTCCTTTCTTAGTTGGAAGAAAAAAAATAATCTCTCAAGTTAGGATCTTGATACTTATCAAAGAACCATTGGTTTACTTCATCCCAAAATGCTTCAAAAAACTTATGGTTACAACCTTCAAACCCTAATGGAAATGTTGTAAATAGTGACCAAAATAACAATTTTAAAACTATACATATCATTGTTGGGAGTACGGTGTCTCAACCTTTGCAAGTACTAGAATTCATTTACTTAATTATATATTTATTTACGCCTATGAAATTATTTCATGTTCATCTTATGTTGTCACTTTTTGGGAGATACCTCAGTGAGCTAGCATCCTACATGGAAGATGTGTAGGATGGCATGCATCCTAATTTGGAGGAGGCATGCTTCCCACTTTGTGAACCTATTGTGAACCTAAATTGGTGGCATTTGCCATAAGTAGTAAGATTTAGAATATGATGGCTACTATGATAGGTTACGATAATAGTATGATAGATTTTAATTTCTTGTGTTTCCTACTTGCATTTATAAACTATGACTTACATTCTAGTAACTCTACTAAGGATTCTATTCCTTGTCTAAATCCATTGTTCGTTTTTTATGTTTTAATGTTTTTTGGCTAACATTATTTTCATAGGTTCATGCTTCATTTTGAATGGTTTTGGTGATCAAAATTTTATAGGGGATTTCAAGAGTAAAATATTGGTCATGGTTGTATTTGAAGTAGGCAAGAGGCAGTTATAAAAACTAAAAACTAAATAAATAAATACAATTCATACTAGAAAACAATGATTTACATGGGGAAAAACCTTTCGAGAGAAAAAACCCACATTCCAAGAGCCACCCAATATATTATTCATAAATTGATGCAGGAGCATCCAATGGTGTGAGGGCAATCTTGCATCACCCAAAAAGATGATTTCCATTTTTGTTCTTGTTGTTGCTTTTTGTAGATGTTTTTTGCATTTATGAATACCCTTTTCATTGAATAAGAGTTTCCAACATTCAGAACTACTTTTTTGCTTTTTCTGCTCAACTACTATTTTTAGCAGGTGTGAATTTGAAGGCATGGGAAGACAAAAATTTAGGGGAAGGTTCAAGATGGAAAAATAAACACTTTGGCAAAAGAATCAGGTCAAGATCATTCACGATTTGAAAGTTATTCAAGTTCCAATTTTTGCTTTTTGCCCTGAAAAACATTCTAAGCTCAGTTTGAGGCACTAAACGGTCCCAAACGGGCCTGAAAATTTGCGAAAATGCAAAAGTGGGTGTCGTAGGCCCTACTTTGTGGAACATCGTCTTTTCGAGAGATTTCCGAAAAGGTATTATCATTGAAGATCCGACGGTTGAATTAAAAGTTATGGCTTTCGAAAGTTGGCAAATATTTTAGAAATGTCCTAATTTTGAATGTGAACTTAAATTTAAATTTCAAATTGTAATTTTTGGTGCCAAACCACCAAAACTCATAACTTGAATGTTGTTTTTGGCTCCAAGCCAAAAAAGGGCTATTTATGGGCTAGTTTCTGATTTTTTGACAGCTTTTTGGAGAAAGAATTCACATGCTGTAAAAAGGGGATTTTCTATAATTCTATAAAAAAAATTCTGAAACTTTTGTAGCTTGCATGTATCACAGAGCTCAAGGATTTGAGATCCTCTGCATGTAATATTTTCATTATTGAATAATAATAAAGTTTGCAAGTTGTGTGCATTATTTTTGTGTCTCGGGTTTGCTCCCTCATCATAAATAAACAAGACTTCAATATACTTTTAGACCAATATTTTTGCATGTGTATCACTAATCAAAGATTTGGAGGAAGCTCAACATCTTTAAGAATCTCACATGCAATATCCATCTCAAGCACCTAATATATAGGAGATGTAATAAATGAAACTATTAAACATTATTTGTAAAACCATGAGGTAAACTTACCCAAAAAGTGGAACTCAAATTCTCTCCAATCAAATATTCACTATGATGTGTCAAAACACACACTAACACATGTAATTCACCATTATAGCTCTTTACTATAACTAACACATTTTCACATTTTCTAATTTGGGAGACCCAACTTTTAGATACCACAACTTTTGATCTGAGAGATTGATTGATGAACTATTTGAACCATTGGAAATATCATGAAGTGCTCTATCAATTTATAATACGCTTCACTCCAATTACAACCACTTTTAGGCTTGAAAAAATCCTCTAAGTTTCTCAAACTAGACTTTAAAATTTTTAAAAATGGGAACTTTCAAGAGTAAAATATAGGCCATGATTGTATTTTAAGTATGCAAGAGATAATTATAGAAACTAAAATAAAAAAAATTAAGTGACATTCATACTAGAACACAATGGTTTACATGGGAAAACCCTTTTGAGAGAAAAACCCCACATTCCAAGAGCCACTCAATATATCATTTAGAAATAAACAAGATTGTGATGCAATTTTACACCAATATTTTTGCATGAGTATAACCAATCAAAGATATGGAGGCAACTCAACATCTAAATGACTCTCACATGCAACATCCATCTCAAGAACTTGATAGGAGATACAATACATGAGACTATTAAACATTATTTGTAAAACCATGTGGTAAAACCACCCAAAAAGTGGCACTCAAATTCTCTCCAATCAAAGATTCAATATGATGTGTCAAAAAAAACACCAACACATGTAACTCCCCTTATAACTCTTTTTCATGCTCAACACATTTTCACATTTTCTAATTTGGAAGACCCAAATTTTAGATGCCATAAATTTTTATCTGAGAGATTGATTGATGAACTGTTTTAACTATTGAAATTATTATATAACATGCTTCACTTGTTACAGCCACTTTCAAGCCCGAAAAAAAATTCTCAGTGTTTCAAACTAGACTTTAAAACTTATGAAAATGGAACTTTAATATATTCAAATCTAGACATGATCTTGGGTCAAAAATTTGCCAAAGTGTTTATTTGGCCATTATGTAGATTTTAGGGAAATTTTTGACCTATCTATGCTCAAATGTAAACTTATAATAAATAGAAACCTTTTTTAAGTGTAAGGTGGAGACACCATTTTCCTAATATATATCATATAGCCTTTTAGTTTTCTTGATATACAAACACACATATGACATATCTATGTAGTCATACACTCACACTATAATATACATAGTTAGGATAAACATAAAATTGTAGGTTAGATACACATACATAGTCATTTTTAAATATTACACAAAATTATGGGTTAGATAGACCTACACAATAATTTTAAAGATATATACACACAAAACCATGATTTTTTTATTAAAAATACCCTATATCTATAAAAACTTCCTTAATTACTCAAAAATGTGGTTTTCATGATAGCACCACCTCAATCCATAAACAATATGGGTTGTAATGGTCAAATCACAAGTAAAAAATTTTAAACTATAGGTTATGATGCCTAAATTACCCTTAACCACATAAGAAATTATGGGATATACACAAATCTTGGGGGTTTATTATTGTACTATACAATATAGACATAGATCTTGAGGGGTTATTATTATATACCATTTCTTACGGAGCTTAGCCCCTAGTCATATTAATGACCAAAAGCTCCATAAACCTTTGAATGTCCTTACTCTTGGAATGGGCTATATGTTATCAACAACCATCAATCTTTCTTAATATTTATTTTAACAAAGCTTATGATCACACTGAATACTTTTTATCCTTGTCATGATCAAATAATTAGGATTTTGACCTCATTTTCTATGTTTAGTCAAAAATATTTGTTGTTGATGCTTCTACTTATATTACCATTAGTCTAGTCAAAATCTAATTCCTTTGGGATTTTTAAGTCAATTTCTCAAGGGTGTCCTTTTTCTCCTTCTCTTTATGTGCTTGCGAATGGAAGCTTTAGATGTCTATTGGCTCATGCATTTTCATAAAACTTAGTCAAAGACATTTATTTTCCTAATTCCACCACTTAGTCAATGTTTTTCTTACATATGAATCATTTCTTAAGTTGTTGGATGAAGAATAGAATATCAAATATGTCTTTTGTACCTAGATGTTTTTGTAAAGCTTTTAGGTTGAACATTTAGTGGAAAAAAACTCAATTACTATAGGAAATCCTTTCTTCTTAAACTTGGTTCATTAAATTCCTATAGAGGGAAATGGATTTATCATATCTCAAGTTTATTAACACTCCATTTTCTTTTGAAGCCTCCCCTTCCACCTTGTGGAAAGTTGTCATTTCTATAATTGAGAAAAAGTTCACCTATTGGATTACTAAGCCTATTTCAATAACATGAATATTCTAGGTGTGCTCAAAAGTATTGGTTGCCACACATGTTTACTACTCTTCTTGTCAGCTTCCTTCACAATCCTCCTACTTGAAGATTGAAAATTTTCTCAAGGAATTCCTATGGGCCTCTTTGGACAATAACAAAGAATTTCACTATGTGGTTTAAGATTATGATTTCCTTCCCCATGACTCTAGAGGCATTGGGTTGATTTAAATATGAAACCAAGGTTAATCCTTATTTATTAAATGTAATTATAGAGCCCTTGAAGGTGATAAATACTAAAATCTTGGCTTCGCATTGCATTTATTCTATTGTGCCCATCAACTACCCAGTGTGGAAGGTTTTTGGGATAGATACCCTTCTTATCATGAAAGAATATATTTAGGCCTAGGGAACTTAGTTTTAATAAAAAACATTAGGAAATATTTGGAAGCCATCATATGATGTACTTGGTGGGATGGAAATAAATTTCACAAGAAGTTATCTATTAATTGATGGTCTATTTTGTGTCCTACAATTATTTTCTATAAATATGAATTTCTTGCAAAAAAATCATGGATTCATTCTTTGAATTTATATAATAGTGGGATAAAAAAATATATCATACCTCTTCTTCTCCAAGAATACATATATTTTCCTTTCTTAATTGAAAGAAGAAACTTAAGCTCTCTAGTTAGGATCTTGATACTTATCAGATAGTCATTGATTTATTTCCTCCCAAAATACTTTAAAAAATTATGGTTACAACCTTCAAAACCTAATGGAAATTTTGTAAATGGTGACCAAAAGTATAATTTTAAAATTATACACATCATTGTTGGAAATAACATTTGTTAACCTTTGCAAGTCCTAACAATTCATTTAATTGATTATTTATTTATTTATGCCTATGCAATTATTTATGTTCATATTATGATACCACATTGTGGGAGCTACCTCAATGATTTTTCATCCTATATGGAAGATGACTAGGTTGGAATTCATCCTATTTTAGAGGAGATAGGAATCCCACTTTGTGAACTCTAATGTGGACTAAAATTGGTACCATGTGTCCTAAGTTTTTAGAGTTATCCTATGATGGCTACTATGATATATTATGATAGCATTATGATAGCTTTAACTTTCTTGTGTTTCCTACTTGCATTTCTAAAGTATGACTTACATTTTAGTAACTTTGCTAAGGATTGCATTCCTTGTGTAACTCCATTGTTTTTTTTGTGTGTTGTAATGGTTTTTTCTAAATTTATTTGATAGATTCATGCTTCAATTTCAGTGGTTAGTGAGACCAAATTTTTATAGGGGATTTTACAGGTAAAATATATTTCATGGTTGCATTTGAAGTAGGTAGGAGATCAATTTTGACATATAACACCATATATTTTCTTTCAAGAAGATCTCTTTGTTTTCGTAGGGTGTTTAATTTTTTATGGTATAGCATTCCATATGATCATATGGAATCCATATAATTATATTGGTCTTTCCATGTAGAGTGTAATACATTTTGTTAAATATACTATTATTTTTGACATATTTTTCTATCATATATACACTTTATATTGTAAGGAAGCTAAGGTGGCAAAAAATATTCCTACACTAATCTTGAGAGGAGCGTTTTTCAAAAAAAAAAAGATATTTAGAACAATTATAGAAACTAAACATAAATAACATTCATACTAGAACACAAATATTTATGTGGGGAAAACCCTTTTGAGAGAAAAACCCCACATTCCAAGAACCACCAAATATATTATTAAGGAATAAACAAGATTACAATATACTTGTAGACCAATATTTTTTCATGATTATCACCAATTAGAGATCTAGAGGCAACTCAACATCTAGAAGACTCTCACATCTAACATCCATATCTTGCACTTATATATATGTGATACAATACATGAAACTATTAAACATTATTAATAAAACCATGTGCTAAAATCACCCAAAAAGTGGCACCTAAATTCTCTCTAATCAAAATGTTCACTATGATGTGTCAAAACACACACCAACACATGCAACTCCCTCTTATAGCTCTTTCACATGTCCAACACATTTTCACATTTTTCAATTCGGGAGACCCAACTTCCAAATGCCATTAATTTTGATCTAAGAGATTGATTGATAAATTGTTTGAACTATTGGAAATTTTAGGCCCAAAAACAACATCTAAGTGTCTCAAACTAGACTTTAAAACTTAAAAATGGGAACTTTAATATATTCAAAGCTAGAGATGATCTTGGGTCAAAAATTTACCATCATGTTTATTTGGCCATTACGTAGCTTTGAGGGAAATTTTTGACCTATCTATGCTCAGATGTAAAATTATTATAAATAGCAACCTTCTGTAATTATAAGGTTGAGGTACCCTTCTCCTAATATATATAATAGCCTTTCAGTTTTCTTGCTATAGAAACACACATATGACATATCTATATAGTCATACACTTGCACTATAATATACATAGTTAGTATTAACATAAAATTGTAGGTTAAATACACAAATATAGTCATTTTTAAATATATACACAAAATTATGGGTTAGATACACATACACAATAATTTTAAATATATACACACATAAAACCATTAGGTTTTATTGAAAGCCACTGTACATTTATAAAAACCACCTTAATTGGTCAAAACCATGGGTTTTCATGAAAAAGCAACGTAGTCCATAAAATTTGTGGCTTCCTAAATTCAATAATTGACCTTTTAAGATGGGAAAAAGTGTGTCTTCCTAAATTTTTTAGGGGTATGGGTATTTGCATGCTCAAAATGTCTACTAAGGCCATTCTTATCAAAATTGGATGGAATTTCTTAGAATGCACTAAATATTGGAGGGTTAATTTGAAGGCTAAATATCTTTTTAATGATGAACATGGTAGTTTTCTTTCTTCCTCTGTTTTCCTTATGGTTTGACCATTTAGAATAACTTATTAAAATTTAGAAATATCATCAATCAAGGGATTAGAAGGAGAGTTGATAATGGAAAGAAAATAGATTTTTGGGAGGATGTTTGGAATATTGGCCCTACATTATCTTCCTTCATTTAACTCAACCAAACCAAGGATATACTTATTAGAAAGAATGATAGATACCTTCATAGTTATGTTGAGTGGAAAGAAGACAAGACAAGATGGAAATATTTTAGGGAACAACTAATTTGAAGTAGGATTATTAGGGGTGAAAGACAACAAGAGTTGGTTGCTAGTTTTCAACTTTTAAGGAAACAAATTGGGGAATACTTATTGTATTCTCAAAATAGAGAAGATGAATGGATATGGATGATACTTCCTTTTCGGATTTGTTCAGTCAAGTCTTATTAGACTTTGATGGAATGTCACCTTATATCTTCTATTCACTTTGACTGGAATCAAGTGTGGAACTCAAAAATCATCCCTAAATTTAACTATTTTTGGTAGGCTATTGTTCATAGTAATATTCTTACTATTGATAATTTTAATAGAAGAGGATTTTAATTTATTAATAGATATATTCCCTGTTATGAATATTTGGAGAATATTGAGTACATATTCTTTCATTGTTCTTTCTTTAGAGATGTTTCGACCCATGTGCTCCTTCTCTTGATTGATCGGGTCTTCCCCAATTCTATTAAATATTTTGTGCTAAGCTAGAACATTTATCCCTTTCCTCACCCAATTATAGCTAATTTGTGGAGACAAATACCTCACTTTTTCTCATGGGGCTTATAGAAATAAAGGAACAATATAATTTTTAGCAATCAAAAGAGAAACAACAAAGATGTGTTTTTGAATATAAAACAAGCGTAGTAAAATTTAAATCTTAGGGATTATGGATTCTCTAAGACAATTCCCTCGTATTGTGAAATCAAAATTAAATAGAAGTGGGGGATTAATAAGGACCTAATAAGATAAATTGGATTAAAATATTGATTATAAAGAAAACAAAATGGTTATCTCTTGAAGAGGGGTGGACAAAAATAAACTTTGATGGGTTCTCAAAAGGGAATCTAGGGATGGTTGGTGTTGGAGGAGTCATTAGAGATAAAAATGAAAATCCTTATAGAAGGATACACAAAAAAATTAGGAACTTGGACTAACAATATTACAAAAAGGGTCAATGAGATCAGATTAGACCAAGTTATTATTGAAGGTGATTACAAACTGATTATACACATTTTCAAAGGAGAATGTAATGCTCGCTAGGTGATAAGAGATATGATGGATGATTATAAAAATATGCTAAGGATCTTCCTTAACTACACCATTTTCCATACACAAGGCTGCAGATGCGACCTCTAATGAAGACATGGGTATGTGCAAGATCTTGATGGGCCAAAAAGTGGCGATATGATGGGTATGTGTAGGGTATGCAACTAATGATTTTTTTTACCCAAAATTGATGAAACAAAAAGTGGTTTTAAACAAGATTCTTATCTTTCCACCAATATAAGTTATGTTTTACTTTGAATTTAATAAATAATTATTATTCATTTTCTATTTGAATTATGACTAAAGTCCTGATTGATAGGCTGATTGAAAAACATCTATATCTTTCAAATGACATCACATTTTTTGAATCTAAAACATAAATCATATTATATTCTTTGAATACTATAGGGTTAAAAAAAAAATTTTCATGAATTTTTGACCAAGTTAAGGTGCTCAAACATATGGGTATTTATATTTTTTAAAAGTTGTAATTAAAAATTCACAATTAATTATTTACTTGGAAAATAATTACAAAATAATATGTATCACATCGAGACATGAGTCCTCTACTTATATATAAAATCTTATAAAAAAATATTATCATTTTATTGTGGTCAGGGTGGTAAGACAAACACCTACTTCTTATTTTTTCCCTAAAATTTAAGTACTACTGCATTGAAATTTCAAATTTTCACCAAATAGGTTTTTTTTTTAAATAAACCTAGTAGTTTAGAAACTACATAAAATTTGCTACAAATTATATTGTTATATATTTTTGAAATAATATAGATAACTTATTCAAATTTTTACGTCAAGTTGTCTAACTCTGATTTTTCTAATTTTTTTGCCACTTAAGGGCCTATTTTTTCCATGATGATCCTACACATACCCACATATTGTTCCCTTAATCGGATTACTGGAATTATGCTCACATTATAATATATCTATAATTTTATTTGGATTGATCTTGTCCACTTTACCTTTAGCTCCAAGAATTTAGAATTAATAGTAACACATAAGATCAACCTAACACAATGTAGGCTCCTACAAACTATTTGGACAAGATTCTTTGGTATCTAAATGCTCATCAAGATTATAGTATTTAAAATAACTTTGAGTAGTTACCAAATACCAAGTTCAAATTCTCCCAATTAAACCCAATGTTTGGATTATTTGTTTTTATTCTAAGTGAAATATTGAAGAAAACATTTCCAAGCATGCAAATAGCCTAGATGATTCTAAAGAAAATTTTAAGTCTTGTTGTCTCTTAGTAATTGAATCATTTTCTAATTATTTTTCTTTGAGTGAACATATGAATTTATTGGACATTAAATTTTTGTAAACAAAAAAATATAGCAATAAGTTACACAAATGTGTACCATGTTAGCTCATAATGAAGATGTGGAAAATCACTGTCTAAAATTTTTAATTTTTGTGTTAATCATGAGGCACTCTAGATTGACCCAATATACTATGGTACTAAGATTTATGCATGAAAAGATGTGTGGATATGGATGTAATCATGGGTATGAAAAATGGTTTAATGTTGAATATATAGGAATTTGTATAAAATAAGAGAAAAGGTTGAGTGTAAATGTATATAAATAGGTGTAAATGAATGTTTACAAGATAGATATAATAAGTAGACCATGAGTCAAACTTAAAAAAAGAGTGTGTCACTTGTTTCTATGTAATGTTATTGAATTATTTTATCAAAATTAGACAAAAAATAAATAGGAGTCAGAATGGATATATGTAAATTTAATCACTACAATAGAAAAATGATTAAATTTTTTTCTTAAATGGAAATTTGAATGTCACCTTGTCCTTGACTATTATTGTATCAAATCAAGAGTCTAGTAGATATCAAGAACTAAAATTTCTTCCATATAACATCACAATCCAGAGTTCAATTAATTATGGTATAATTAGATTACTTTTAATGAAATAAAACCCAAAATTATGAGTGCGGATTGTTGGAACTCAGTTTTGTTGTGTCAAAATTGGTTTGGTTCCCTTCCTTTTGTTTAGGCCTATGAAGTATTATTCCTTGTCAATAAAGGATTTTGAGAAGTCTCCATATGGGTCAACATGTCATATTGTGATACTAGTTGTTTTCCCCTCCCATTTCTTCTACATATTCCCCAAAATCAAATTTGTAAGTTAGCTAAGTTTGAGTGGTCAAAGCTTTCATATGCACTAGGAATCATTGGCTCCTAGTTGTTATAAAACCTTTGATCGATTATTTCCCCCTTTGTAAGAGTAAATAACATGGTCAAAGTTTCCATAGGAAATAGGAACTATTAGTTTCTAGCTCACATGGAACCCATTATAGAGGAATGTAGAAGCATCAAGGAGAGAAAAAATAAAGTGAAGGAATAGAAGGATGTATGCAAGTAGTGGAGGTTTATTTTGGTGTTCAAATTATTGAAAAATGGGATAGTGATCACACAAGTCCCTATAGGTTCCTAATGGGTATACATGTGACAAAAAGGAAAAGTTTTAAGCTCACGATGCATCTTTTCTATATATATGGCTCAATCTCATTTTTTTCCATCCCTCCTCACATACTCAAAACTAAAAACCTATTTTATCAAACCAAAAAATTAATTATACATCATCCTCTTTCAATATGCAACACCTATTTTGGGCAAGAGTGAACCTAAGTTGTGGGTTTCAATATTGCTATAGTTTCTAGTAATTATGGTTGATTCCTTGCTACTATTTTAATGTGTTTTTTTTTTATTATTATTTTTCAAAAGATTTTGTTCTTTTGATGATCTCCAAACACCGAGGAAGTTGTAGGATAGTCTTTGATTCCAATTCTTTCCCATTCTTTGAATTCTAGATTTGTGGGTACAAGAGAATTCAATAAATGGAAGTGAATTATGTGATAGAGTGTCTCTTGAGCAATATGTGTAAATTTTAGAGGGTTTGTAGTCATAGTTAGGGATTCTCCTTAGTCACATTTTATAGTATGAGTGTAACTAGGAATGAGATGAATGCAAAAAAATTATAAAACTATTGTGAGCTTTACATAATAATATTTTCTTTTAGCACATGAATATATGCATCTCCATTTTAGATAACTAAGTATGCTCTATCATTCTAGTTTCACATCTTGGGTTTAACACCTACTATTTTTTTTTTCTTTTTTTTTCATTCAATGTGTTGTGACTTTGTTTCCCAATATATAGCCACCAATTTGGAACCATTTACCAATCTCATATCCATAAAAAACATTAATTAATAGTTACTTAGTGAGTCCTTCAATACATTAATAACCTCATGATATAACCAAGAGTATCTATTCAATGAGCTATGATGGAACCTTCAAATTTTGCAAATTTGAAGTGCTTATATCTTTTTAGTGTTGACAAAGCCTACCCTTGCATCCTACTAAATATGCCCTAGAGGCCTTCTTTTCTAATTAATATTTTACAACTCGAAGGTCATCTTTCAAATTATTTTGGAGTGTTTTTTGGTACATATGGTAGTATGCCTATTAAATTTCATGCCTCCTGGATGAGTTTTGATTGGTTAATTAATCCTTTTCTAACTGTGATAGGGCCATTTAAATTGGTGTTTTGAAAAGTTTCAAATTTTCAAATTCTAAGGGCAACGCATTTATTTTTTTGGTCTAAAACATATCCAGCTCCATTTTCATCAAAAATGAAGTTCATTTGATACATTATTTTAATGTATTTTGGGTGCAGCGAACATGTCTTAAGGGCCAGTTTACAAAGGAGGTACCTGATTTTTATGGCTAGGCAAGATTTGATTTTAAAATGTTATATTGGAAATAGTTTAAAATGTTCATGAAAATGATTTTAGGGTGTTTATATTTCAACATTAAATAGGAGGCAAAAAGAATTTTATTTTTATTTCCTATGGGCCATCAAAATTTTGAATCACATTCAAATTTTCTTCACAGGAGAAGCATGACTCATCACTATTTTGAAGTGGCTAAGCAAATGCAAATCGGTGATGGCTTAAGCTTGAGAGATGCAAATTTTAGGGAAAATAAAAAATTGTTAAATGTATAGTGAATGAAAATTTAATTCTTAAATCCTATTTGTTGAAAAGTTCAAGCTCATGCAACACATTGCATGGGACTTTATCACTCATCTTCATTTTCTATGGAGGAATCAAATTCAAAGTAGTGATGCCTAATTTTGAGCAATGATTCTTCATTGTAAATTTTCAAATGTTCATTATATAAAATGCAGGTTTAGTTCTTGGTTTCTAGTGGTTGAATTTCATAGAAGACCATATGTACAACTACACAACAATACTATCACACATTGCCAATTGAAGAATGAAGTTTTTTTAAAAATTAGCGATGGTTTGATGTGATGGGATGGTTTTTGAGGAAAATATAAAATTGTAACATTATCAAAATTTTATTGAGGGAAACTAAATAATAATTAATTCCTATTTGTTGAGGAGTCTCATGGAAATCTCATGGAAATCTTGCAAATATTTTTCTTTAAATCCATCAGCTACCATGGTTCTGAAGGCTTTTGTCCTCATTGTATTGGAAAATGTGTGATGGTGTGCTTCCTATCGTGCATCATAGATTTACTTCTCATGTTTCTCAATGCATTCATGGCTTGTGATGTTGTTTATATCTATCATGCAAAACTAATTGATGTCTCCATTTCTCATTACATTAGAGATGTTTGATGTTGGGCAATGTTTGTGCAAGGAATGGTGGGGCTTGTGGCCAATGTGAAATATTATTATTTGATGAATCTTTTAAAGGTGAAATGCACGGGTAATAAAAGAATTAAATCCTTCACGAAATTTAAAAATAAAAACTTTTATTGTCGAGAAATAATCAAAATCCTGAGAAAAGAAGGATGACCTTCATAAATAAATTATTTTTTAGCTACAATGAAAACAAAAGTTTTATGTGTTGGGTAATATAAAATGTAAACTTCATAGGTAAATTAGGATTTTCATTGTCCTGTAAAATGTGAAGGTTTTTTTAACCATGAAAATAAGAAACTTGAGCTATAGATAAAAGTAAATGGTAAATACACATGGTAGATGGGTTTTCATAGCCGATAAGGAAGAGTGAAGATTTTTCCAAATGAAACAAAATTTCAACTGCGAATAAAACAAAATATTTTTCAGCTATAGGTGAAAATGGAAGGGGGAAGAAACTCTTCGTGGCAAAGGAATATTTTTTTGTTGTAGGGAAGGAGAATGAAGAAGCAGGAAAATAAAGTGCAAATGGGTATTTTTCATGTGAAAAGGGTAGTTATTGATCAATGAAGTTGAGTGACACAAAATTTTTGTTCTTGATCTCCATTTAGGGTTTCTTCTTTTCCTTTAAGTGTTTTTTTGCTTCAAAAGAGGGGGTTTGTTGCTTTGTAACTAATCACTGAGAGCATTATAATGAGAATACATAGAATGTTAAAGTTAAGTGTTAGGGTTTGAGTCTATTAAAATATATGTAAGTTTGATTAAAATATTGGAAAAATAATACTAAATGGTGCAAATTTGAGGCCCTTTTCTCTCCTATATACTAGTTTTATAAGCTATGAATAACATAATAAAGGGTTATTTTATCTTTCTCCATTGATTTCTAGTGGATGTGTGGTTTTTTTGTTCTTGTTAATTCAAAGAATTAATGTAAGTGCTTGAGTGATGCTACTCGTTTATGTTAAATTGAGTGTTAGGATTCTGATAAGAAGTAGTGGTCTAGATATAATGTTGAAAAACTATAATGTAGTACCTTCAAAGCTTAATTGATGTCATGTATATGAAATTGTTATTGTACCATAAAAAAATGGATCATTGACATTTTATGGTTATTTAAGTCTTTCTCTTGTGATGTTTGACTTATCTTGCTTTGATTTAATATTACAATGTAACATATGCATTCACATTAGGTCCTAAACATTCAAATTATGACATCTTGTGAAGGTTATGTGAAGTTTAGTAACACATTTGTACACTTTTCTAGACTCTTCTAATTACAATTCACCTAAACATCACCTTTTCATCACTTTTCAAGTCCTATTCTAAAGTGTTGTAAAGTATTGTAACAATATTTCATGCTTTTCTAGGCTTGTTATCACTATTTACACCTTTCTTATGCTTTATTTGACCCCTTTCTGCACTCATAAGACTTAATTAAGTGTATTTTTGAATGTAAACCTAACAAATAACATTAAATGCAACTTAATTCCCAAAACCCACTTACAAGCCCAAGGTCAGACCCATTCTCCATGGGTGGTGAATGAGTCCTTCATGGATCCAAATTCAAAATAATTCAAAATTTGTTTTCGGTTTTTTTCCAAAAAGACCTTATGTTGGCCTGTGATGAGGTATTATTAGGCTATTAGGGAATAAGTATGTATAAATAAGTTTTTTTCCATCCATTTTACACCTAATTCATTCAAGCATTCATCAAGTCCACTCATTAACTACTTCATTCACTAATTACATTCAAGCATCATTCAATCAAGCAAACTTCAAGCTTCTTGGAGCAGCCATTGATACATCTTCAAATTTCTTCAACAATGTTGGTGAGTTTAGAACACTAGCATGTTGTTTATTCATCATTCCTTGTTCATTTCATTTCTTTATTAAGGGTTTAATTACCAAGGTGGGATTTGACCAAGGCAAATCTCTATACTCTAACTCTTAACTATTTTTCCCCTTTTCAATGTGTGTTTGCAAACTTTTGAATGCATATTTTTCAAGAAATTAGGTGTTGAAAAGTGGTCAACAAGTCAACAAAGTGTTGCAAGTCAACTAAACCCTATTTGAAGTATGGAGACAACCAATAGTCCATTTTTTGTAGATTTGACTCTATCAACTCAACAAGAAGACAAGTGCATATCTAGAGCTACAAAATTGACCTTTGATTTCACAAATTTTTGGGGGAGGAATGATTCCCCATAAGTGGTGAATGAGTACCACCGTAGGGCTGAAATTTTTTATTTTGTCATAATCCAGTTAACAAATTGTTTCAGGATTTTTTTTCAATAGCAAGACTGATTCACCATCAATGGCGAATGAGTCCCAATGGTGATTTACAATGATTTTTATTAGTTTTCAAAACCTTCTAGATTCAACATCCAATTCTCAAGTGCACTCTATTCAACCTCTTTCAATTTTGTTTTGCATTTTTTCATGTTTTAGTTCCTTCTTGCAAATCTCACTGTGTTTTCAAACATTGCATATTTCATTAGTTTTGCATTCATAATCAATCAATTTCATAACTTAGTTCCATTTGGATCATTTAATTTAGTAATAATTCCATCTTGCATTCCTTAGTTTCAGTGAACCACCTCAATTTTAGGGTTCTATCTATCTCCTTTTAGGAAAAAGATCTTAAGAGTGCAAGAGAAGTCCATAGTAATCCTTCAAAAATTTTAGTTCATTTTGGTTTCATCTACATATTGAACACATTATATTTCTAATTTCAATTGCATCTTGCATCCTAGGTTTCCTTTGCATCAATATTTAATTATGTTTTGTTTTGTTTTTCCTTCCTAGGTTTTCTAAAATTGCATTAGTGAAAGAATCATATAGACTTCATTTTTGCATATGAAATCATTCAAAAAATGAAAATATACATTTGCATCTGAAAATAATTGAATTCATTTTCAATTTTCTGAGAAAACATAAAAAAATCCATACCCTGACTCATTCACCACCCTAGGCAAATCGGTCTAGCTGCATTTTCTACATTGAATTTTTTTGCATTTTCACAGTATTTCTTGCATTTTTGTTTCCTGTTATCATCTTCTTATTTTAGTTTACAATTTTTTTGTCATTATCATTTTGTTATTCCTAGTTTTCATTTTCATTCACCCCATATTTTTTTGTACTTTTATGAGTTTTTGCTGCCCTATTGATAATACGTTAGTGAGACGAAGTTCTCAACTCATGGCTTCTTGCGATAGAAATTTTGTGGTGGCCCTTGGGATCTCAAGAGCTTCTACTCCTAGTATGGAAAATGGTGCACTAATCATGGATACTACCACTAGTATGCATTTACCTTCACATCCAATGCATGTTGACACACAAAAAAATTCTATTCTGCAAGAAAAAATCATTAGTATTCATGAGGATTTTGCACATTTTCAACAATATTTAAGCCTTCAAAAAATTTCCACCACTTCTATACCTACCATATAAATCCTTCATCGCTTGATTGAAAGTGATGATGGCTTACAAGTTATGAAAAGAATAGCTAAGATATACAAAAAACATGTTCCTTCCACATCCCAATCAACAAACATTGTTGTGAGCCAAGGAGGATCTCACATTCCTCCTTCAACCATAACATCCATATCTACATATACCACTCCTCAAGTTACAACAACCATGCAATAGGTTAGTCATGTGACTCCTTTCACTATTCCAACTAGCATTTCTAGTTCTTTTCTGGCATCAAATGTTCCATCTTCTACCTTCACCCCTCTTAGTGTCTCGTTCACTTCCCCTAGCATTGCATACACTCCATCACCATTCTCTCTTCCACCTCATACCACTTACATTGACCACATCATTACACAATTCTTTAACATCGTTTCATCTATGCAACAACAAATATCCACCATTAGCCAAATTCAAAATGCTCCACCCACTTGTCATCTCCATAGTAGCCTATTATCTTTAGAGATCTTACAAACATAGATGCCATAGGTAATTGAGATGCCTAGGTTTGAGAAGTACAAAGGTAAAGGAGACCCTAATAATCATGTTAATTCCTATACATCATTGTGTATTGATTTTTTCCTTAATGATAAACTATTAGCCAAAAATTTTCCTAGGACCTTAAAGGACACTACATTGGAGTTGTTGTAAAACTTACTCAATCATTCAATCCAATCATTTAATGAACTTGTCGATTCCTTTATAATTCATTTCCAAGTCCATATGACTCCCAAAAAGATAATGGCTGAGTTAATGAGATGTAAACAAAATGTAGATGAAAAAGTAATTAATTTCATTTTTTTATAAGTCATTGTATACTCAAATTGATGTGAAGATTCCTGATTCACATATTCAAAAGATGTTTATCAAAAAATTTCACACTCACCTTCAAGATAAGTTTACTATGATGAAATTTCCTTCATTCATACATTTATGCACAACCCTTTGTGACTATCACAACTCGGTTACTATTCGTGATTGAAAGTCCGCTTCTAACCAAGTTGACAAGTCTTAGCAAAGCAACCAGAACAACATGAAAAACTATAGAAAAACAAATAGAGGCTTTTTACAGGTCAATCCGCCTCCTCCATAACCAACCCAACCTATTTAGATTCAAGTGGCAGTAGTTAAAGTAGTGGTTCCCTTTACCTCTTGGGACCGAAAGAGACAATTTACCCTCTTACCTGATACTCTCCATAATATAATGAATCAACTCCTCTAGAAATAGATGATCACTTTTCCTACCATTAAACCACTTGATACCACCAAGCCTTTACCACCCACCTTTAAACCAAATGTGGGGTATGTGCAGGATCATCATGAAAAAAATAGGCCCTTAAGTGGCAAAAAAATCTTAAAAAATTAGAGTTAGGCAGCTTGACATAAAAATATGAATAAGTTATCTATATTATTTCAAAATTATGTAAGAATATAATTTGTATAAAATTGAATTTAGTTTCTAAACTACTAGGTTTATTTTAAAAAAGAAAAAATCTATTTGTTGAAAATTTGAAATTTCAATGCAATACTTAAATTTCAAGGAAAAAATAAGGTGTGTTTGTCTAACCACCTAACCTCAATAAAATGATAATATATTTTTATATCTTGATTTACATATAACTAAATGACTCATTTCCTGATGTGATGCATATTTTTTTGTAATTTTTTTCCAAGTAAATAAATAATTATGAATTTTTTATTACAACTTCTAAAAAATATAAAAACTCATATGTCTGACCACCTTATCTTGGTCTAAACTTTATGAAATTGAATTATTATTTTTTTAATTCTATAGTATATGAAACATAGAATGCGAAGCATTTTTTAGATTCAAAAAATATTATACTATTTGAAAGCTATAGATGTTTTTCAATCAGCCTATCAATTAGGACTTTAGTCATAATTGAAATAGAAAATGAATAATAATTATTTATTAAATTCAAAGTAAAGTATAATTTATATTGGTGGATATTTGAGAATATCCTTTAAAAAACCTTCTCGTTTCATCAATTTTGGGTAAAAGAAAAGTCATCAGCCACATACCCTACACATACCCATCATATCGCCACTTTTTGGCACATCATGATCCTGCACATACCCTATGTATTGTCATTTTCATTGTCAAAATGGACATGACACAAAAAAATGTAAGCATCTCAAACACTTAGTTCAAGACCTCATTGATTTTGGTCATTTGTCCATTGCGGCTATTAATGATTAAGGTAATAAGTTTGTTACACCCCCTAATAAGAATTTACAATTTTTTACAAACACTATGCCTAAAAGAATGTTTCATTTATCAAGTATAGTGAACCTTCAAGCACTCATGTGATGAACATTGATCAAATAATGAACAACGTGATATCACTCCAAATGTTACCTAAGTTAATCCTATGGATGAACTTGTGGGTACGATAGAAGTTGTCCCTCATAAGGTGCCAAACAAAAAATCTCTTCATATTAATTTTTCTTCTCATGATATACTTAAAAAGCTTCCTAATGGTCTTCTTTACATAGCTGGCAGAATCTATGTTAAGCCCACCAATGGGATATTAATAGATCCCCCCTATGGCAAGAATGTGATCATGGAAGAATTTCTAGTATTACATGATCTCTATCAAGATGATTATAATAAACCAACTGCATGGATTAAAACACATACTATTTTTGCATGCCCTATGATCGGATTGATTGTACTCCCATTACAAATAGGACACAAAACTTTGGATGTAACATTTCTATTATTCCACAATTGGATCAGTTTCCTTTGTAGCTAGGTCATCCTTAGCTTCACTTGATAAAATTTGTTCCTTAAGTTGTTCACAAATGTTTGAAGTTTTTTGCATGACAATGAGATATTTACCATACAATATAGTGGCTTTAATCCATTTTAATCTAAAGGTAGTTTTTACTTAGAAGAATTTTGGCCTAAACCTATGGAACCCATCACCCCTCAAAGAGACTTCTTTTTCATAACCTATCAAAAGTTCAAAAAAAAATGAATAGCTAAATTATCTCTTCGTAACACGTCCCTGTCCACTTCTGCTACTCCTAGGATGCAATATGCAATGGAAATCAGAAATGTAAAGTTTCCCAAAATGTAGGTTCACCAAAATGAACCATAGCTTTTTGGGTAGGGCTTATGGGCTATTCTTGCACTCTTATGATGTTTCACCTAAAAGGAGAGAGATAAACCCTACTCAAGAGATCTATGCTAGGTTCACTCAAATTATGCAATGTATGATATTGTTTAGACTAAATCAAATGATCTAAGTGCAACTAAACTATGAAATTGAGATATTATGAGTGTCAAACTAAAGAATTATGCAATGTTGGAAAACACAATGTGATATGCAAACATGAACTATTTATGAAAAAATGTAAAACAAAAAAGAAGGTTAGTTCAAAGTGAACCTGGGTAGAGAATGGAGAATCTGGAATATTTCCAATGCTAACTGAGATCACTAAAAATCACTAGTGGGACTCATTCACCATTGATGGCGAATTAGTCCTACTTCTAATGAAAACTATTGGAGATTGGTTTCTGAGTGTTGGGATCAGAAATTTGACAAAATATGGATTTCTAGCCTTAAGGTGGGACTCATTCACCACTGATGGTGAATTAATCCACTCCCAAAATTTTGAGAAGTCAATGACCAATCTTGTAACACTAGATCTAAGGTTGACTACTTGTCAGGTTGACAAAGTTAATTCTACAGAAAGTAGACAAAATGCCTTCTCCAAGTTTGAAATAGGTTGTTGTTGACTTGAAAAAATTTATTGGCTTCTTTCCCACTTTTCAACTCCTAATAACTTGTCAAATATGTGTACACAAGTCTAAAACACATGCAAAAGGGGGAAATTGGTTAAGGGTTAGGTAATAGGGATTTTCCTTGGTCAAATCGCACTTTGGTATTAATCATACCCTTAATGTAGAAATAGAATGGAAGAGAATGATAAAAAAATAACATGAAAATGCTATCAACTTACCAAACCCTTCTTGAAGAAAATCTAAAGATACAGCAATGGCTGCTCCAAAGTACTTGATTAATGCTTGATTGAATTATGGAAAGTGCTTGAATACTTGAATGAATGTGTGAATAAGTGAAATTGGTGAATGGGGGTTAAAATGAGAGGAAAAAAACTTATGTATACATACTTGTGCCTTAGTAACCTAATGATACCTCATCATAGGCTGACATACGGTGATTTTGAATAAAAACTCAAAAGAAATTTGAAATATTTTGAATTTTGAGCCAAGAGGGACTCATTCACCACCCATGGCGAATGGGTTCCACCTTGGACTTGAATATGGGTGTCGGGAATTAAGTCACATTGAATGTTGTTTTTTGGGTTTACATTCAAAAACAGACTTAATTAAGCCTTATAAGGGCATAAAAGGGGTCAAATAAAACATAAGAAAGTGTACATAGTGAAATTATGCCTAGAAAAGTGTGAAATCTTGTTACAAGACTTTACAACACTTCAAAATAGGAGTTGATAAGTGATGAAAAGGTGATTTGTAGGTGAATTGTAATGAATAAAGTCTAGAAAAGTGTAGAAATGTTTTGCAACACTTCACAACACCTTCACAAGACATCATAATTTGAATTTTAAGGACCTAATGTGAGTGTTCAAGCAACATTGCAACATTAAATCAAAGAAAAATGGACCAAACATAATGAAGAAAGGCCTAAAAGACCATGAAAATGACAAGGGGGCATTTTTTTATGACATAGTTCTCTCTCTCTTTGTGCACTTCCTCTATTTGTACCTCTATTCTTCTACATGTCATACATTTTGCATTTTTTCAAAAGTGGTCCATTTTCCTTTTCCTTTTTAATCTTTTCTTGTGTTTTTCCTTTTGGGGATGACACAAGGAATTGGGACCAAAATATCTCCTTCATGTTAACCCAAAATATTTTTCCTTTTCTTTTCCCTTTTTGTTTCTTTTCAATTTTATTTTGCAATGTATCTTCCATGTTGACCCAAAATGGACTTTTTTTTTCTTTTGTTTTCGCTCTCTTTGTGTCATTCTTCTAGTTCTATGTGCTTTGGGGAGTGGTGATAGTTTCAAGCTCTTTAATCAAAAAATTTTAGCAATGAACATACTAACCCCAAATCCATAGATCCCTTATGTGTTTGGTGTGTTCCTTTCTGAGGGGTAGCCTCCCTTTCTTTTGTTTTCTTTTTCATTTACATGATGTGGCCTTACTTGGAAACATATGACTTGGCATAGGGGCTTTCCAAGTTCACTCTCATGTCTTGTTTTCTTGTTTTTGCATTTTCCCTTTGCTACTTTAAAGTAATTGCTCATAGAAAGGTGTGTAGCAATTCCTTTAAAGAGGGGGGCATACATTGTCATCATTTCATTTGCATTCTTGGTTCTTAGTGTAGCCTTGTCACTTCATATGATGTGTTTGTCACTTTGTGGATGATATTGGGTGTGATGTCCTTCATAATTGTGATCTATCTTAGCATATTACATTCCTCTTAGTGGCTTGATGTGATGCACTACATCCCCTAAGTTTTGTATATACTATTTTTTTTATTGTTCCTCTCTTGGAGATGTTAGACACAAGGTTCCCTAAGTGATAGACCTTGTGTGAACTTAACAAGATTCCTTTGAACATCTTTTTGATTTTACATTTTGTATATTTTCCACCATGTATAACGCAAATTTCATTCCTGTGGTACCCTTGCTCTTTGTTCATGATTTCTAAGCATACAAAGCTTTTCTTGTCTCATGAAGCATGAACTGATATTTTCCCTTGTGGCACCTTATTAAAGTTATTAGGAGGTATAACTTTGATATGGTTGAGCAGGAATCCCATTCAATGGCACAACTTTCCCTATAGCCACCTATGTGTTTTTGAGTGCATACCAACTAGTGTATGTTTCTTACCTTTTGGGTCTTCTCACCTAGTGGACCGCCATGAGTTCTATCGCCTTAGAGTGAGTATGCATTTTCAAACAAGCAGCCTAGATCTAATCCATAACTAGTTGGATAAATGATCAAAGCTTGATCTAATTCTCTCTTATCTTCTTCTATTTCATGTGTGTGTTCCTTTGTTCTTATGTTTATTTTTCCATTGGATCTTCATCCTGGATGCTTGATCATCCCTCCTGATCATTGTCATTCCATCTGACTAACATAAGTGCATTTGGATCCTTCTTAATATGGATGGCTATTTTAGTGTGAGTTTGAAGCAAGTTCATCCTCTCACTAAAGTGGAGGCTAAATGTACCATATAAAAATGGATCATTGACATTTTCATGGTTATTTAGGTCTTTCTCTTGTGATTTTTGACTTATCTTGCTTTGATTTAATGTTGCAACATGTAACTTATGCATTTCTAAACTTTTCTAGACTCCTCTTATTACAATTCACCTAAAAATCACCTTTTCATCACTTGTCAAGTCTTATTTTAAAGTGTTTTAAAGTCTTGTAGCAATATTTCATGCTTTTCTAGGCTTGTTATCACTATTTCCACCTTTCTTATGGTTTATATGACCCCTTTATGCACTCATAAGAATTAATTAAGAATTTTTTTAATGTACAGCCAACAAATAACATTAAATACAACTTAATTCCTGACACCCACTTACAAGCCCAAGGTGGGACACATTTTCCATGGGTGTCAATTGAGTCCCTCTTGGATCCAAATTCAAAATAATTCAAGATTTCTTTAGGTTTTTATTCAAAAATCCCCTATGTTAGCTTGTGATGAGGTATTATTAGGTTATTATGGAATAAGTGTTTTCCATCCATTTTACACCTAATTCATTCAAGCATTCACCAAGTTAACTCATTCACTAATTACATTCAAGCATCCTTCAATCAAGAAAACATCAAGCATCTTCAAGTAGCCATTGATACATCTTCAAATTTCTTCAACAAGGTTGTTGAACTTAGGACAATTGCATGTTGTTTATTCATCATTCCTTGCTCATTTCATTTCATTTCTTTATTAAGGGTTTGATTAGCAAAGTGGGATTTGACCAAGGAAAATCGCTATACTCTAACCCTGAACCATTTTTTCCCTTTTGAATGTGTGTTTGTAGACTTTTGTATGTAGATTTGTCAAGAAATTAGGTTTCGAAAGGTGGTCAATAAGTCAAAAAAGTGTTTCAAGTCAACTAAACCCTATTTCAAGCTTGGAGACAACCTACAGTTTATTTTCTATAGATTTGACTCTATCAACCCAACAAGAAGACAAGTGTAGATTTGGAGCTACATAATTGACCTTTGATTTTATAGATTTTTGGGGGAAGACTGATTTTCCATCAGTGGTGAATGAGTCTCACCTTAGGGATAAAATTTTTTATTTTGTCATAATCCAGTTCCTGATAGTCAAAAAGAAGTTTCAAGTGTTTTTGTCAATAGCAGGATTGATTCGCCATCAATGGGAAATGAGGCCACTAGTTATTTACAATGATTTCTACCAATTTTCAAATCCTTCCAAACTCAACATCCAATTCCCAGGTGCACCTTGTTCAACCTCTTTCAATTTTTTTTATCATTTGTTCATGTTTTAGTTCCTTCTTTCATATCTCACTATGTTTTCAAACATTGCATATTTCATTAATTTTGCATTCATAATCAATCAATTTCATAGATTAGTTGCATTTAGTCATAATTCAATCTTTCATTCCTTAGTTTGAGTGAACCACCTCAATTTTAGGGTTATATCTCTCTCCTTTTAGGAAAAATATCCTAAGAGTGCAAGAGAAGTCCATAGACACCCTCAAAATTGATGGTTCAATTATCAAGTTGTGTATATATTTGAACTAACTCTATTCTAAGGATGAGGCACTAAACTAAGTAAAGTACTCATGTTACACTTAGTTGGTTAATTAATTCAACAATAAATCACAATTTATAATAAAATTTACTTATCTATCTCGGTCTAAGTGTGTAGAGCTTAATGAATTGCATCTCTCTCATGTTTAGATTAGATATTATCATGAAGGTTATCCAAGTCTTTAGGATATTATGTATATTTAACATTTAAAGGAGAATTATCTATTCATAGTGTTCTAGATGCTTTGACACATAATTATCTGTAAGCACATTGTCAGGATCACCCTCCTAGGTTTCATAGAGCCCAAAGTGCAGAGGAGAAAGGGTTTAAATTCAATCTCTCATTCGTTGGCCAAATCTCTCCTTGAATCTAACCATTAGGCCTAGCAATATTTTAGGATTCAGGTGGATTGTAGGTTTGAGTACCAACACATTAGTGACTCTACTAGGGAAAAATCCAGGATTATCCATTTGAAAATAATTAATCAGTTTGTTGATCTGTATTTTTGGGTCAAATAGTCTATGGACCTGCATACTTGAAGGATGTTGTTGCAACGTTTCTATTGTATTCTTGAAGTCTGGTGCTTTGCTAGTGGAGAGAGCTTAGAAATACTTAGATCTTGGAAGAAGCTTTCTAATGCTTGAAGATATTTTTCTCATTAAAAAAGGTGGTGAATCTACATCATGAGAAGAGTTGGTTGCAACAATTCTTGGGGATTTTTCTATTGTAAAATTTATTTATGAATGTTTTCAACAAAGGTTCTAGTAGATACTATCCCTTATCTAGTATTCTAAGGTACTAGTAAAGAGGGAATTGAGAAAGTAGGATATTCTAACAATGATATTGAGAAGAAACTAGTCGTAGAGGGAATAAATTTTTAATTACAAATATGTATGGTTTTCCTAGTTCTCCCTCTACAGGTTGTAATGTCATGCCTAAAACATTGCCATGTCCTCAAAGAAGTTTTTCACTAGTGAAAGATATGACCCCATGGATTTCAGTAAAATCGAGGGTTACTCACATTCTGAACCAAGAAGAATTAATGAATATTTTCCTAAGTTTAGAGATCTTTAAAATTCAACATCACAACATGTATAGGGTTTTCTTGATTTGATGGAAGATTGTCAAATTGAAGAAGAGGATGATATCATGAAGTTTTTTGTGAGAACTTTAGAAACTACTATTGAATATTGGTTTTATAGTTTGCTAATGCATTCCATATGTTCATGGAAAGAGCTTGAGATACTATTCATGGACCAGTTTGGTGAAGATAATAATGAATGCTCATCTAACGAGAGATTTTTTCATACTCAAGAAGCTTTTCAAGAAGGGAATGAGCCTCTAGTTGAACAAGATTTACCTATTGATGCATTGTATGCTATAAGGAGATTTGAGGCCAAATCCTTCTTTGATTTTCATGATAGATTCATGAAAATTATGTTTGCTATACCAATATTAAATAGACTTAATGAATCAATATGTATTAATATTTTTCATCGACTTGAGCTAAGTTTGAGTACCATGTCGGCTGATTAGAATCCCCCTAACCTCAAGTGCTTATATCAATGGCTTTCAATGATTAAAGAAATGATAGAGAAAAATGGAAATAATTTCATGACTAGCCTATGTGATGGTACTTTTTCCAAACTTAATCAAATAGATCCTTGTGGTATAGTAGAAGACATTGATAATGCATCATCTAGTGGTGAGAATTTTGTTTCTTAACAACCCATTGAGAAAATGTATGCAAAAGAACATACCAAAAATAATAGTGAAAATGTAAGACATGATGAGGTAAATAAAGAACATGTGAAGTCACTCCTATTTTCTTTAACAATAAGGAAATGGGGAGTCAATATTTTGTATCAAAACAAGCTACAATGATGTAGATGATACTGAAATTACGTTCTCATCTATGGACTATGAAGGATGTAGTGATGTTGGGTACGTTGATTCTGAAGTTTGATCTCTTCATGATGATAACAGTAGTATTGTTGATGTAGCATGAAATCAATTGAGGAGTATTCTTATTTGAGTGATCAAGGTGATTGCAAGTCTATTTACAACCCTTATGATTGTGATTCCTCTCATACGGAGGCAGCACTAATCTTCCTAAGTGAAAATTATTCCAATGAAGATGATGACAATACTTTTAAAGGTTCACAAGAAAAAGATAATGGATATGAACTTAATATCTTATTTGAAGAAGTGTGTGATCAATAGTGCTATGGTACACTTAGTCCTGCCTCTTCTACAAGTGTTGAGTGTAGCATTGATACAAGCTTTCATAATGATGATACATAGGATTTTGTTGATTTGAAGAATGCTTTTGAGAACGCCAGTGTATCAAATGAAAATGACAAAGTCTACAATAAATTTCAGTTGGAGAGATCATCCTCGAGCAGTTGCAATGAAGAATATGACCTTGCTGATTTGTTGTAGCAATATGAACAAAGAAGGAAATATGTGTGCAAGAGATTCATTGGATGAATTAGTTCAGGTAGTTGATTATGAGGAGCATGCATATGTTGGTAATGTAAGTTATGAACAAGGAACTCCCTTTTGTTTGATTCTTTACCTTCTTCTACTCCTTTTGCTCACTTTAAAGTTATCACTAAATGTTTGCATGAGGTTAGCACAAATTTGGTTGTACAAGAAATTGAAAATGAGAAGAAGAATGCTAATACAACTAGTGAAAATTTTTGTGATGATTTTTCACTTGAAGAATGTGATTGTGTCAATCACATGGATGCATATGAGGATACTTTTTCTAGATTTGCAACTCGTATTTTTCCTCATGAGCAGTATGCTTCAGATTTTCATGTTGATGCAACACAAGGTAATGTTGAGTGTGATACTCCTTGCAATAGTGAATGTGTTATGAACAATCACTATGAGGGATTTGTTGCAAACAAAGGTTCAAAGTCATATGAACGTGCACTTGAAGCCTTTTTGTGTGATAACAAGATGAGTGTTGAAAATCTTGTTTATGAACTTAAAGTGGAAAGTTCACTGTTTGGGATGTTGATGCCTTTTTGAAGTGTTATGTGTATCATACTAAAATTTGAATACCTAAATGATTTAATTTATAAAACCCAAATCAAAATCTAGCATAACATCAATGGAGCAATTTCTTAAATGAAAACACATGTAATATGAAACTAAACTATAAAAACTAAATAAACATGAGCATTCAAAAGAAATCAAAATCCATTGTTATCATATCTACAATATCTTGTCTTTTCTCTCATATTTTTGCAGCAAAAAGCACAAGAGGCTATGTAGAATGGATTTGATCAAAATGAAATTGGAGTTATTCTTGTTTAAAGCTTGTGAGGAGGAAGCAAGCTTATATAGATTTCCTCATGGATGGATCCACATTTTGGGAAGAATATGGGATAAAAGAATGAGATGGAGAAATGATAATTATCCCATTTTAATTAAATGTAATTTTAGATATGTTGGAGATTAAAGAGAATGGATTTATTAAATTTTTTTAGTGAAATTGGTTTATGAAATGGATAAATGCTCATGCAAATGTATTTATGAAATGCACTTATGATTATGGAAATATGATTATGTATGAATATAATGATTATGTATAAAATGAGTAATGGATGTATTTAAATAATTATGAGGAAACTTTAATGTGTCTACATTATGATTTGAATGTGGACAATGGACTTGTGGATGCTAATAAGTCATGTTTTCAAAACTTTGAGACACATGAAAATGTGATTAGGCTGTGTTGTTGGGATGATGATAAAATTGTCTATGATGCAATTCAGTTGAAAGAGTTACAAATGTGTGAGAATTATTTTCTTATACACAAGAGGATTGCATACTATTTCTGAGGAATGATATCTTTATTGAGTATAATCACTATGAGGGTTTCAGATTTGATGTGTAGATGAATGGTGAGGAGAAGTCTCATAGTGATCCTTTTCAAGCACAATATGATTTTTTTCACTTTTTAATCCAATTTGATAAGAAAGTGTTTGTGTATGGCAATGATCTTATTAGTGGAGGATATCACACCAATTGTAAGTTTTCTCTATTTGATGAGTGTGATATATTCTTTTTAGATGATGGATTTTAGTAAGTGCTTGATTTCCAATGTTAGATTGCTAGATTTCATGGAGGCATTTGAAAGCATAGTGATGTGGTTAAGCATGCCAAAGGTGATCTATTTGTTTTTAGATATGTGCTCGTAGTGTTTTCAAACTTGGCCTAGTGTAGACTATAGAGAAAAAAATTGATATAGGGAAAACCTTAGTTTCTCTTTTCATTTGGTGGCCTGGGGACATCAAATGAGGTTTAAAAAATTGAACAAAGGAGAAATTACAAGACACCCAAATATTCCAGTACTTGGTCTACTCCCGCGATATCCAAAATCTCACCATGCTCGCAATGGGCATGCATCCCCAATTGAAGCCATTGATGGAACCTTCAAATTTTGCAAATTTGAAGTGCTAATATCTTTTCAATGTGCTAACAGAGCTTAGGCATGCATCCTACTAAATATGCCTCGAAGGCCCTCTTTGTTGATTAATATTTTGCAACTCAAAGGTCATCTTGTAAATTCCTTTGGTGGAGTGTTTTTTAGTACATATATTAGTATTCTTGTTAAATTTCACACCTCTTGAATGAGTTTTGATGGGTTAATTAATCATTTTCTAACTACGACAGGGCCAAAATTGGTGTCCTTGAAAGTTTCAAATTTTTAAATTATAAGGGAAACCCATTCATTGTTTTGGTCTAAAATGTCGCCAGCTCCATTTTCATAAAAGATAAAGGTCATTTGATACATTATTTTAATGTATTTTGAGTGTGGCAAACACATCTCAAGGGCCAATTTACAAAGGAGGTACCTGATTTTTTATGGATGGGAGAGATTTGATTTGAAACCCATGTTTAAAATAATATATTGTGGCCACATGGAAAAAATATTAGCTCGAGGGGTCTTCGTTCGCACATAGTGAATTTTCTTCATTTGTTCCATAGGAGAAATTATTTTTTTCCTAATTTTAATGTTTTAAAATGTTATATTGGAAACATTTTAAAATTTTTATGAAAATGATTTTAAGGTATTGATATTTCAACAATAAGTAGGAGGAAATAAGAATTTTAATTCTTCTTTCCTATTGGCCATCAAACTTTTGAATCTTGCTCAAATTTTCTTCATGGGAGAAGCATGGCTCATCATTGTTTTGAAGTGGCTAAGAAAATGAAAATTAGAGATGGATTAGGCTTGAGAGATGGATTTTTTAAGGGAAATAAAGTATTGTTAACTGTTTATTGAATGGATCTTTAATTCTTAAATCCTATTGGTTGAAAACTTCAAGCACAGTTGTAGTTTATCGTTCATCTCCATTTTGGATGGAGGAATCAAATTCAAAGTAGCAATGCCTAAGTTTGAGTGATGATTCTTCATTGGAAATTTTCAAATGTTCAATGTACTAAAGGTAGGTATAATTCTTGGTTTCCATTGGATAAAGTTCATAGGAGACCATATGCATAGTTGCATAGCAATACTATCGCACATCGACAATTGAAAAATGAAGTTTTAAAACAAATCAACGATGGTTTGATGTCACATGACAATTTTTTAGGTAGATATAAAAAATTATCAAAATTTTATTGAAGGAAACTTTAATAATTAATTCCTATTGGATGAGGAGTCCTATGGTAGTCTCATAGCGAACTCATGGAGATTTTTCTTTAACTCCATTTCCTATCAATTCTGAAGGCTTTTGTCTGCATTGTACTGGTGATTGCACGATGGTGTGATTCCTATCATGCATCGCGGACTGCCTTCTCCTATCGCTCAGTGCATTCATGATGTATGATTTTTTTTATATCTATTGCACAACACTAATTGATGTCTCCATTTTCTCATTGTATCAGAGATATGTGACACTTAGTAGTTTTTGTGCAAGGCATGGTGGGGCCCATGGCTAATGTCAAATATTATTATTTGATGAATCTTTTAAAGGTGAAATGCATGGGTGATAAAAGAATTAAATCCTTAACCAAAGTTAAAAATAAAACTTTTACTACTAAGAAATGATCAAAACCTTGAGAAAAGAAGGATGGCCCTCATAAATAAATAATTTTTTAACTATAGTAAAACAAAAAATTTATGTATTGGGTAATATAAAATGTAAATTTCACCAGTAAATGGGGGGATTTTTTCTAGTGAAGATAAGAAACTTGAGCTACAAATAAATGTAAATAGTAAATGCATAGGGTAGATGGGTTTCCACAGCTAATGAGGAAGGGTGAAGATTTTTCATGATGAAGTAAACTTTTAGATGTGAATAAAAAAAAAAAAATTAGTTGTAGGTAAAAATGGAAGGGGGAAGAATGTCTTCCCAGTAAAGGATAATTTTATGTTGCAGGGCAAGTGAATGAAGAAGCAAGAAAATAGAGTGCAGATGGGGATTTTTCATGTGCAAATTGCAATTATTGATCAATGGAGCTAATTAACACTAGATGCCTATTCTTTATATTCATTTAGGGTTTATTCTATTGGATTTTGTGGTTGTGTTGCTGATATGTGGTTTTCATTAATGTCAACCTTATTAGCATTATTGTATTGAAGGTTGTATATGTCAAGGACATTGAGAAAATTGTTAAAGGAAGAGTTGCAAGTTACTAGTGGAATAGTAAAGGTCATGAAGGTATTTTGTTCTGTACGTTCAAGATCGGTTGTTGTGGACTAAATGGTTTATTGTTGATAGTATCTAGATCATCTACTGGGAGTTTCAGAGGTCCGTGTAAAGATTTGATTGTGCTATGAACAATTGTGTTCTGATAGTATTTATGTGGGTTCTATTAGTGTTCTTGATTGAAGTTTATGTGATTCTAGTAATTTCTATTGTTACAGATGATTCTTTGTTAGTTCTTGTTGTTTTTGGATGCTTCTAGATCATTCTTTATCATTGTTGTATGTTTGTGTTGATCAGTGTGCTCTAGGTCAAAGATTTTTCTTGGTATGATCGGGTTTTGATGTTCTTGGCCTACATGATTGTTGTAACGTGTTGTAGATGCTTGAAGGTTAAAATTTGAATGCTTGGTGCACTCAAAGATATTGTTTTGGGTCTCATCATAATATTAGCTTATGGTGTTTGATTCACATTAAAATTTATTTATAAATTTGGGTCAACATTGTAAATATGTTTTATATTTTTTGGCCGACCAACTTGTTGATGTATTTCATGTTGCAAATATATAAGAGTGATTGTTTGAGTGAATTTAGTGTGTGTATGAATTGAAGAAAATAAAAATAAAGAGAAAGTTTGTGAAAAGTGATCAAATCATTTGATTGTAGAGCAAAGTGTGAAGAAGGTTTTATGTGCTTAACTAGAATTGTAATCAAGCTTGTGTAGAAGCTTTTTTCTCAATTCATACCCTACAGATCTAATTTGTATTGTTGTGTATTGTTGGGAAGAGAGCCTTCCTATATTTGAGCAATTAGCTCTAGGCAGTGTGCTTGAATGCATGTGCATTCCCATTATTATTCTCATTATACTTTTAATAGGGTATAATATTGTGGACTAACATCCACTATGGTTTTCCCTTAACAAGGTTTCCACATAAAAAAATCTTGGTATTCTCTATGTTTCTAATGTGTTGATTGTTTATGATTTATTATTCATTCATTAGATCTAAGATTAAGTTAAGTTTGAAAAGTTTAAATATTCTATGACAACTGATTCACCCCCCCTCTTAGTTGTATGTCCTTGTTTTTGCAACAATTGTTATCAAAGTAGATTCCTTTGAAGAAGTTTAAAAGCTTGAGGTGATCTGAGATGGCATCTTACAACAAGGACATTCCTAGATTTCATGGAACAAACTACTCATAGTGGAAAGCTAGGATGGAATGTCATTTGAGGTGTATTGGAGAACCCTTATGGAATATTAGAAATAATTCATATGTTATTTCTCAGAATGGTCCTTCCACTGCTGATGAGAGTAAAGAAGTTAAGAATAATGTAAGGGCTATGGAAGCTTTGTTGAGTACTATAACAGATTTGAAAATGACAAATGTGATAGGTCTGAAGACAACTCATGAGATTTGGATGAAGTTGGAAACTTTGTGTGAAGGAGATGTACATGTAAATATGGCTAAGTTACAGAGTTTGAAAGGAAAGTATGAAAATTTGAAAATGGTTGAAGATGAAAATATTTCTTCTTTTATGTGGAGAATAAATGAACTAGTGATGGGTATT
The DNA here is from genome assembly GCA_007258455.2 of Sequoia sempervirens. Classification (NCBI taxonomy): domain Eukaryota; kingdom Viridiplantae; phylum Streptophyta; class Pinopsida; order Cupressales; family Cupressaceae; genus Sequoia; species Sequoia sempervirens. The sequence continues at coordinate 374,660,006 of VDFB02000017.1, read as the reverse complement.
AGATGTGTCAGTGGTACCCTGGAAGAGGAAGAAATTGTAGCTAAAGTGCTAAGATCATTTCCTCCCTCTTAAAAAGAAAAATCTCATGCTATTGAGGAAACCATATCATTGGAAATTATGACAAGGGATACATTGATTGGTAAACTTGCTTCCTTTGAGTTGAGTGAATTTGGTGAATCTATTCCCAAGATTGAATCTGCATTCAAAGCTACTATATCCAAAAGAAACAAGCATAGATATAATCTAGGAGAGTGTTCCAAAAAATCATCCATGTATGAGGAATAAATGAAACAACTTGAAGATGAGGAAAGAGAGATAGAAGAGTTGGAAGCACTGATTGTGAAGAAAGAAGGAAAAGGAAAAGTTAAGTATAATGGATTATTTCCTATTAAATGTTTTTCTTGTAGTAAAATAGGTCATTTTGTATCAAGATGTCCTGAAAGAGTTCCTAGATCCAAGCCTAAAAAATATAGATTACAAATGAAATGTTATTATACTGAAGAAGGAGTGATTGATGATGAGTTTGATAAAGATAATGGAAATGAAGATGAATGGGTGTTCCTTGCTATCAAGGAAAATGGTCTGGTGGCTACTAAATTTGCTAAAGTTGAGAAAACTCTTGCCACCTGAATTGAAGAAAAGAATGAGTGGGTTATTGACAATGGATGCTTACATCATGACTAGTGAAAAAAGAAAATTTGTGAGTTTTGAGAAGTATGATAGTGGGGTTGTGAGATTTCGAGATAACAATGTTGGTGTGAATTGTGGTAGAGGATCTATTTCTCTTGGTGGTAAGAATAACACTGATGAAATTATTTATGTTGAAGGCTTGAAGCACAACTTTTTGAGTGTTGGATAGATGGTGGACAAGGGTTATGATCTTTAGTTCAAAGATGGAAGATGCAGGATACTTGGAAGATCTAGAAAAGTAATTGCTACAGGTAAAAATACAAAAGGTAATATTTTTCACCTCAATGTTGTTAGTGAAAGTTGTTTAATTGCTCAAGTAGATGAAAGCTAGTTATGGAAAAGGAGGTTGTGTCATGTGAATTTTGATATCATTGTCAAAGTTCCACTCAAGTAGTAAGAGATCTACCTAAGCTAGTGAAGCCTGCTAACACAATTTGCAAGGAATGTTAGATGGGAAAATAGACTAAATTTTCTTTTTGGAGAAAAAAACATCATACAAATGGATTACTAGAGCTATTACACACTAATCTATGTGGTCCCTCTAGAGTTATAAGTCTTCATGGAGAAAGGTACTTTATTCTACTTATTGATGATTATTCTAGGATGATATGGGTTGCTTTCTAAGAGAAAAATGTGAAGAATTAGAGAAGTTCAAAATTTTCAAAGCTATGGTAGAGAATGATAAAGGTTTTAAAATAAAATTCTTAAGGTTGGATAGAGGTGGTGAGTTCACCTCTAGGGAGTTCAAATCTTTTTGTCAAGAGCATGGAATAAGAAGATAGTTATCTACTCCCCAAACCCCTCAACAGAATGGAGTTGTAGCTCGAGGAAGAACAAAACAATTTTGGATGATTCTAGAAAAATGATGATTGAAGAAAATGTGCCTCACATCTATTGGAGTGAAGCTATAAGTGTTGTTGTGTACACATTAAACTAGGTAAATGTCAGTAGCAATTTTGGTAAGAATCCTTTTAAACAATGGTTTGGTTATAAGCCTACTATTAGATATTTCAAGATCTTTGGAAGCAAGTGTTATATCAAGAGAGATGAGGATATAGGAAAGTTTGATACAAGAAGTGATGAAGGAATCTTTCTACGTTACTCTACTAAAAGCAAGGCCTACTAGAGCTATAATAGAAGATTGAGAAAAATGGTTGAGAGTGCAAATTTCAAGTTGATGAGGACTTTGCTAGATCATCTAGATATTGTGGATATGATTCAAATGACTAGGAAGACAACACAAACAAAGGGAATAATTCTCAGACACATAATCAACTTCAAATTGTGCCATATATCCTACTAAAGCAACTTGCATTTGTTCTAGAAAATCAAGTAAGTCAGGAAGGAGAGACAAGTGCAAGTGCAGAGGAAGCAATAGAAGAACCAGAAGTTCGAGAGAAGCCTAAAACTCCCAGATATATAAAGCTAAATCATTATGAAAATCAAATTATAGGAGACAAGAATAAATGTGTACAAACAAGAAGAAAAATTGTAGAAGAATATTGCCTAATATCCAAGATTGAGCCTAAAGATGTCAATGAAGCTTGCAATAATGAATATTGGATGGAAGCTATGAAATAAGAACTGATGAAGATTGAAAAGAATGATACATGGATACTTGTTCCTAGACCTAAGATAAAAACGTGATTGGTACTAAATGGGTATTTTAGAATAAGCTGAATTAACAAGGTGAAGTCCAGAATAAAGCAAGATTTGTATGTAAAGGGTATTCACAAATGGAAGGTATTGATTTTGAAGAAACCATTGCCCCTATTGCTAGAATTGAAGTTGGTAGATTAATTATTGCTTATGTTGCATATAAGAACTATAAAGCCTATAAAATGGATGTGAAGTTAGCTTTTCTGAATGGTGAGCTAGAAGAATTATATATTGAACAGTCAAATGGATTTCAATTGATTGATAAGGAAAACATGATTTTTCGATTGAAGAAAACTCTATATGGACTCAAGCAAGCCCCCAGAGCCTAGTATGCATGACTAGAAAAATACTTATTAAAGCTTGGATTCAATAAAGGTACTACTGACAACAACTTGTATTTCAAGTTGGATCATGACAAAGAGTTAATTATTAAGGTCTTTATTCATGACATTATTTTTGGAGGAAATGACAATCTATGTATGGAATTTTCTTATGAAATGAAGAGTGAATTTGAAATGAGCATGATTGGAGAGATGAAGTTATTTCTAGGATTACAAGTTACTCAGTTAAATAAGGGAATTTTCATATCTCAATCCAAATATGTGAAATAACTACTAAAGAATTTTAGCATGGAAGACTCAAAGGTTGTTGGTAATCCCATGGTGACCAGATGCAAGTTAACTCAGAATGATGATTCTCCTAAGGAAAATAAAACAAGATATAGGTCAATGATTGGTAGATTTCTCTATTTAACTTAGAATAGAGAAGGAATTATGAATGTTGTATGCATGGTTTCTAGATTTAAGGCTAATCCAAAATAATCTCATGTGACCGCTATAAAGAGAGTCTTTAGATATCTAAAAGGAATAGTTGATTTTGGACTTTGGTATCCTAAGGATGATGATCTTACTTTGAGTGCATATACTAATGTGGATTGGCCAGGAGATGTTGATGAAAAAAAGAGTATTAGTGGTAGTTCCTTCGTCCTAGGGAAGAAGATGATGTCTTCGTTGAGAAAAAAGTAGAATTCCATTTTTCCATCTACTACTAAGGTAGAGTATATTGCTGCTGCAAATAATTGTGCTCAAGTGATGTGGATGAAACAAATGATGAAAGATATTAGAATAGTATATGAAGAACCTATTTACATATATTGTGATAGCTCAAGTGCAATTACCATATCAAAGAATCTAGTGTTACACTCCAAGACTAATCATATATCAATCAAGTTTCACTTCTTGAGGGAAAAAGTGAGTGAGAAAGAAGTCAGACTAGACTATTTGTTTACCAAAGAGTAGGTTGTAGTCATTTTCACTAAGTCATTTCCAAAGGATACTTTTGAGTATCTCAGAGGGGTGCTAGGGGTGATTACCCTTCTTGATATGAACCACATATACATTTATTTGCATCAATATGTGTGATTCATAGATATTTCCTGATTCAGATTGTTGTTTCTGTGACTACTACTCTAGGGGAGTAGTCAGATGTGGAAATATGTGTTCTAGAGATTTTATGTGGGAAGGTAATGCTTATCTTTTCCATTGATTTCAAAGGGGGAGAAGAGGAATGTGAAAAATATTTTAGGGGGAGAAGAGCAATTGAGGAGAAGTGTAAGAACCAAACGGAGAGTAAGTGTAGTTGTGTTGATGGTATTTTTCACATCATGTGTTTCCATCAATTCCAAAGTGGGAGATTGTTGGGTGTTGTGGTTGTGTAGCTTGATATGTGGTTGTCATTGATTTCAATACTATGAGCATTATTATGTTGAAGGTTGTATATGTCAAGGATATTGAGGAAATTGTTAAATGAAGAGTTGCAGGTTGCTAGTGGAATAGTGAAGGTAATGAAGGTGTTTTTTTCTATATGTTGAAGATCAAGTGTTGTGGACTAAAGGTTTTATTTTTTAGATTATCTAGATCATCTACTAGAATTTTTAGAGGTCTACATGAATATTTGATCGTGCTATGAACAATTGTGTTCTGAGAGCATTTCTATCGGTTCTGCTAGTGTTCTTGATTGAAGTTATGTGATTTTTGTAATTTCCATTGCTACAAATGATTCTCTATTAGTTCTTGTTGTTTGTGGATGCTTTTAGATCATTCTCTATCCTTATTGTATGTTTGTGTTGATTAGTGTGCTCAAGGTAAAATATTTTTCTCGGTATGATCAGGTTTTCATGTTCTTGGCTGACATGATGGTTGTAACATGTTACAGATGCTTGAAGATTAAAATTTGAATGTTTGGAATGCTAGACAATATTTTTTTGGGTATCATCATAATATTAGTCAATGGTGTTTGATTTGCATTAAAATTTATTTGTAAATTTGGGTTGACATTATAAATATGTTTTATATTTTTTGGTCAACTAAGTTGTTGATGCATTTCATGTTGCAAATATATAAGAATTATTGTTTGAGAGAAGTTAGTGTGTGTATGAAGTGAAAAAAATTCAGAGAAAGAGCAAGTGTGCAAATAGTGATCAAATCACTCAATTACAAAGCAAAGTGTGAAGAAGTTTGAGCGAGGTGTGAAGAAGGATTTTTATGCTTAACTGGAACTATAATTAGGCTTGTGTAGAAGCTATTTTCTCAGTTCATACCCTATGGATCTAATTTGTATTGTTGTGTATTTTTCTGCAGTGAGCCCTCTTATATTTGAGCAATGAACTCTAGGCAATGTTCCTGAATGCATGTGCATTCCCATTATTATTCTCATTATATTTTTAATAGGGTATAATATTATGGAATAACATCCACTGTGATTTTTCTCCTAACAAGGTTTCCACGTAAAAATATCTTAGTGTTCTCTATGTTTTTGATGTGTTGATTGTTTATGGTTTATTATTCATTCATCATATCTAATATTAATTTAAGTAAAGTTTGAAAAGTTTAAATATTCTATGACAACTGATTCACCCCCCTCTTAGTTGTTTGTCCTTGTTTTTCCAACATCTACTTTTTCCTTAAGTTTTTTTTTCTACTTGAGAAGAGGAGGTTTTTTTCTTTGTAACTAATCATAGAGAGCATTGTAAAGAGAATACAAAGCATTTTAGATTTAAGTCTTAGGTCCTGAGTTTGTCAATATATATATGTAATTTTGGTTGTAATACTAGAAAAATAATATCAATTTAATGGTTCAAATTCAAGGCCATTTTCCCTCCTATGTACTGGTTTTATAAGCTATGAATAACATAATCAAGGGTTATTTTATTTGTCAGCATTGATTTCCAATGGATGTGTGGTTTTTTTCTTGCTTATTAATTCAAAGAATTAATGTAAGTGCTTGAGTGAAGCAACTAGTTTATGTTAAATTGAGTGCTAGGATTTTGATAAGAAGTGGTGGTCTCGATATAATTTTAAAATACTCTAATGCAGTATCTTCAAACCTTAATTGATTTCATGTATGAAATTTTATAAAGTTGTGTAGTTATTTGAATTGACTCCATTCTAAGGTTGAGGCACTAATCTAAGTGAATTATTTATGTTACACTTAGTTGATTAATTCAATAAAAAATCAAAATTTATAATCGAATTTACTTGTCTATCTTAGTGTGAGTGTGTGGAGTTTAATGAATTACATCTCTCTCATGTTTAAATTAGACAGATGTCACCATGAAGGTTGGCAAAATCTTTAGGGTATTTTTTCCATTTAACATTTAAAGGAAAATTACCTATTAACAATGTTATGGATGCTTTGGTATACAAGTATCTATAAGCACACTATCAAGATCACCCTCCCAAGTTTTGTAGAGCCCAAAATGGATGGGAGAAATGGTTTAAATTCAATCTCCTTTTTGTTGGCCAAATCTCTACTTGAATATGACCATTAGGCCTGTTAACCCTTTAGGATTCAAGTGGATTGCATACTTGAGTACCAACAAGCTACAAACAAAGTCATTTCATGCAGGTTATTATTTTACAATGTTATCAACTATATAGGGGTTATATGCAACTATTTTTTTCTTAACCTAGTGATAGTATTTTGGTTTAAGAATGTATTTGGGTTTTGCATCTATTTGTTGACTATAGATCATTTATATTATTTTAATACCTATTAAGGTATACTCCTAGGAACATCCTCCAAGGTCTAAGAGTAGCTTGAAGTGTCTAGGAGAGAAAATCCACTCTCATCGAGGTAGCTTATAATCCTCCATAGTTTGTAGATGAATTGAATGCAATATCTTGTTGACAACCCTTTCCTTGTGAGTGGGTTTTGGTTCTAGAAAATTGAGCAATGATTTTGAGACCTAATAAAAAGCATACACAAAATAACACTTTAGGTTAAAAAATCAAATTTTCATTATAAGCCAAAAATCTAAATATGTGAGTGAATTTCAACTCAACTTTAATCTTATAAAATAAGAAATTCATACAAAGCTCCCAAAAAATAAAAAGGGTCTATAATCAGTTGTCTTCAACAATCATCTTGCAAAACCCACCAAGTTGGAAGTTTAAGGCATGTAGGTCCTTTCCACATGAAAAGTAATACAAGAAATGGTTAGCCAAAAAAAAAGTTAGTCCAAGAGAAAAACAAACAACTTAAATAGATTATTCATTTATTTATTTATAAATATTAAGAAAGAGTTTGTTGAAAAATGATTTTGGATGCAAAATTTATGAGTGCTTAAAGTTTTAAACTGAAAGGATAAATTTGAAAAATTGTACATAATTATCAATGTAAATTCTAAGAATTTTTCATATTCCATTGTAAAGGGCTTTGAGCTATCTTTCCAATACTTATAAAATTTATTAAAAAAACAAGATTATGAATAAGTTATTCTTGTTTGACTAAATGGTACTTTCTGGAAAACTTCAATTGAGGGAGGATGCTAGGGTTATCCCTCTTTCAATTGGACCCTAGTCACCTAAGTGACCATAATCTAAGAAATGGTCTCCATGGGTGTTGGGGGTAAATTTAATCCCCTATTTGAAGTCGATTGAGGGCTCAATAGCCCACAAGAGTATGGGAATTCAGAGGTTTCTCAAGCTCTTGGTCATTAATATGAGTTGGGGCTAAGCTTTTAAAGAAATGGTATATAATAATAACCCCTCAAGATCTATGTCTATATTTTACATTACAATAATAAACCTCCAAGATTTTTGTATACTCCATAAATTCTTACGTGGTTAAGGGTGGTTTAGGCATCAAAACCTATAGTTTAAAAATTTGTACTTGTGATTTGACCATTTCAACCCATATTTTTATGGATTAAGGTGGTTTTATCATGAAAACCATGGTTTTGGCCAATTAATGTTGTTTTAATAGATATAGGGTGTTTTTAATAAAAAATCATGGTTTTGTGTTTATATATTTCTTAAATTGTGTATATCTATCTAACCCATAATTTTTTGTATATATTTAAAAATGACTATGTGTGTATCTAACCTACAATTTTATGTTTATCCTAACTATGTATATTATAGTGCAACTGTATGACTACATAGATATGTCATTTGTGTGTTTCTATAGCAAGAAAACTAAAAGGATATGATATATATTCAGAAAAAGGTGTCTCAACCTTATAATTACAAAAGATTGCTATTTATAGTAAGTATACATTTGAGCATAGATGGGTCAAAATTTTCCTTGAAAGCTACAAAATGGCCAAATAAACATGATCTAGTAATGTTTTGACCCAAGATCATGTCTAGATTTTGAATATATTAAAGTTCCCAGTTTTAAAAGTTTAAAGTCTAGTTTGAGACACTTAGAGGGTTTTTTAGGCTTGAAAGTGGTTGTAACCAATCAAGAATTTTATAAATTGATAGAGCACTTCATGATATTTTCAATAGATCAAAAATTTCATCAATCAATCTCTCAGATCAAAAGTTATGGCGTTTGAAAGTTGGGCCTCCCAAATTGGAAAATGTGAAAATGTGTTGTCCATAGAAAAGAGCTATAAGGGGGAGTTACATGTGTTGGTGTGTGTTTTGACACATCATAGTGAATCTTTTATTTGAGAGAATTTGAATGCCACTTTTTGGCTGATTTTACCATATGGTTTTACAAATAATGTTTAATAGTTTCATGTATTGTATCTCCTATATACCAGGGGCTTGAGATGGATGTTGCATGTGTGTCACATCTCAAACTTTGATGCTACTTGATTTTGGTTTTGTATGGATTTGAAATATGATTGGATGTGTATGGTAGAGTAAATAATGAATACTATGGTATTTTTGGTGTGATGAAATATGAATTTTTTTTCTTTAATTTGAAAAGTTGAAAAATCTTGAATATTGTTTACTTTGAAATTGAAGCAAAATAGAATAGTACTATTTGAATTAAAGCATTGCTTTGTTTTGATTTGGATTTTATCAGGATACTAATCTATTAATGGGTGCCTGAGTGTACTTGAGCTATAGGAGGTCGAAGACCAAGGGTGTGATTAAGGAGAGGAGGTTAGCTTCATGGAAGGGTAAAGTAGGAATGGTTCTCTCGATCACACACAAGCACCTAAAATCATGTAGATGCATTTAGAATTAAATTAGGATTGACTATTTTATTATTTGCAAATTTTATAATGTTTAATCAAATTAATTAAATAATGAAATAAAAAGCGTACAAGGATAAAAGAGTAATTCTAGTTCAATTAAATGTTTTAAAATTTAATTAAATGATAAGCATTATTATTTAGAGTAATCATTTTGATTGTAAATGAATGTTATTGCAATATTATTTGTTTCAAATAAATATTTAATTGCAATTATAAATGCTCCTTTAATTATTTGTTTGGGAAAAATGCTCATTTGAAATTAAAATAGAGAATTAATTAATAATATTATTACGAATAAATATGGATCATGAAATAAATTTTAATTTATTTCTATTTTCAAGATTAGGTCTCGGGAATGGAAAGGGAAACTTTAAAAAGAGGAAATTAATAATGGAAACACATAATTACCTGATATTCTTCTTGGTATTTCTTTACAAAATTACTAAGAAATGACTACCAAATAGAAGTTTAAGATGTTAGTAGATTAAAAATAGTAGGAATAAGAAGAAATACAGGGAAAAATGAAAGAAGGAGAGGAAGATTTTTCAAAAAATGAAATTCAAGGAAAAAAAGAAAGGGAGAAGAAGTAGCAAAAGGGCATCTTCAACTGAAGGGAATTTTCTAGGTTTTTAAATCTCTTCTATTGTTTTCCTTTTAATTCCAAAATGTGAGAAATATTTTTGTATTTGTAAAATATGTAATTACTTCTTTTTTTGAGACCTATTGTGCAAAACCTCTGTATTATGTGGGTTTTGTACGATTTTTTTGGAAAACTATACAATTGTGTATTCCTTTTCTATATATATATATGTATATTTGTGTGTGTGTGTATTCAATGTTAAATATATATATATATAATTTTGTTTTCAAGTTCCTGTACTATTCCTAGTATGTCAATTTTTTGCCAAATTTTTGAAGATTCTTTAAGTAAATTCCTATACCAAATTATGAAGTTATTATATATTCAAATATAGGCATATACATACACCAAACCATGTAAATACAGACATATATTTTTATATATAATACTTAGCTATTCTAAACAAATCAAATTGGAAACCTACATGAAATAGTTTTTTTGATAAATGAAGGAAAATTATGAGGAATAGAGGTTCCACCCCTATTGAGCCCTCCCATATGGGAAAGCTAGCATTGTGGGGATAGTCCCCTCCATAGGTTGTGGCATGTGGAGGGGACGCCGCCCTCCCAGGAAACACTTTCTCCACTATGGGGGCATTGGCCTTATAACCTTTGGTTTATCTTTAAAAATATTTCTTGAACTTAATAAAATCCTTTGTGAATCTTTAGAGGCTGGTACTAGCTTGTAAACCGAGGAGTGAGGTAGTCTTAAACATACACATACATTTATAATTACATATACAATGTGTGTGTGTGTGTATAATATATGAGTATAAAACTAGGTAAAATTTGAGGTATATTCATTTATGAGCCAATTTTTATACCTCTTCATATCTAGGTTTACACATGTAGAGTAAATTTCTGATTTCTATTGATATCCTATTGAAACCATACTTTAATTTTTGCATGGAAAATTTTTGAGTGTATATATTCAAACACATATTTAAATATGAATACCTAGATGTACATATATAGTCTTATTTGAGAATAAACAAACTTTGAAATGAATAGATAATATAATATGATAGGGGAATGATAAATTTCTTGTTAAAATTGATGAAATGTTGTATTAAATTGAGCATACACACACACACACATATATCCATTTGTTAATTTTGAAAAAATAAGAGATATATTGTTTGGAAGCTAGGATCATCAGACCAGAAATATTGCCCTCTGAGTGTACTTAAAAAAAAATTAGAATATGATACATGCCAAAGAAAGAATTCTTACCTCAATTATAGAGACATACAAAGATACAACCTGTTTCATGGCAGATATTGATCAATGCCACATGGAAGCCACTGGTCCCAAGATGATATGGATTATTATGGGATAATAAGTAGAGGTGAATATCTTGAAGATGTGTGTAGAACATTTGTTGAGCATTCCTCTAGATCTAGTAGAAGAAAGGTTTGGATCTTATACAGAAAAGAGCATGCAAGTCCATGATCAATTTCAAACGCCAAAGATAGTCAAAAGAGTAAGGAAATAAGTAGAAGTATTTGAAAAAAATGGGCATACCTATAGAAAAATTGAAAGAAGCAAGAAGAAAGAGAGATGAAGTTGAAGCAACAAAAGAGTTAGCAAGAATTGAATCTGCTAGTCTAGTAGGATGATCTGCCCGTACTAGATCAATAAGGAGTTCCCCATCCACTCTTGCAACCAAGCTAGTTCCTATAAAAACTCAAGATAAGGGTTCTAGTAAGAGGAAGAAGAACAAGAGCTCAAGAACCTATGAAGTTGTCTCAGAGAGTGAGAATACTGAGTCAAATGAAGTTGTGAAAGAAATGAAGAGGAAATCTTTTGGTGAGGAAGAAAAGGAAAAGAAGAAGGAAAAAACTGACATACCAGGTATGACAATTGAAGAAGTTGAGAATGTTGTTATCAAGGATGGAAATCTTAGGCCCTCTGCAAATGGTATGAAATGTTTGATGAATTAGGTCAAAGAATTCTTGAAGAGGAAACAATAAAACATCTGAATATTTTCAATAAACTTATTGTTGAAATTATGTCTAGTTTACCTAAGAGTTTGTATCATGTTTTGGAGGCAATAAGAGTAAATGCTAAGATAGAAGAAGAGCATATGAGAAAGAGAATTCTTGTAGACTTTTGTTTGAAAATGTTTATTGAGGAGATGAATTCAATCATAGAAACATCCAAGAGGGAATTCAAAATAAAAATAAGGGTAAGCAAACTTATGATCTAAAATTGGTATTGTTGTTGAGGAAACCAAGAAAATCCTAGAAGCATTTCTATCAAGAAACAAGATCATTGTTGAAGTGAATGTTGAAGATGTTTTATTTGATACGGTAAATGAGGAGGTGAATGAGGATACCAATGATAATCAAATTCCTCCTAATGTGGATAACATAAAAGCACCTATTGAAACTGAAGTCCCTAAGTGATGAGGGTGTAGCCCAAGACTTAGAAAATAACCCACAAATAAGAGAATAATTCTATTATTCAGAAAATGGAGCTTCTTACATGAAGAGGATCTCAAATCCCCAAGTTCTACAACACATGCAAGTTACAAAAAGCTACAAAATAACCCTTTTGCAATATGCGAGCTTGTCCCCAAAAAGCTATCCAAAAATTAGAAACCTACCCATAAATAGGGCTCTTCTTTAGTTTGGAGCCAAAACAACATTAAAATTTGAGTTTAGGCAGTTTGGCACCAAAAAATTACAACTTGAAGTTCAAATTTCAAAAGAACATTTGCAATTGTATCTTCTAGAAAGTGCCCCAACTTCCCAGGGCCATAACTTTTAATCTAGACTTTGATTCGCGAACCGTTTGAATTGTTGGAAAGGTCTCAAAGTCAATAACATTCTCAAAATTAGCCACTCAAATTTAGGCAAGTTTTGGGGCCATTCTAGGAACTCTAATTGCCTCAAATCTAACTCAGAAGATTTTTAGGTGCAAATCTAGGAAACTAAAATTGCAATATCTTTCAACCCAGGAATAGAAAATAAAAACCATAAATTGTGAATTTTATTATGATAAAAAGGGTATCCAAAAATATAAAAATATCTAAAAACTGAGAAACTTGAAATTTAACTATTTTTGGGTGATGCAAGATTGCCCTTACACCACTGGATGCTCCTGCATCAGACACCTAGGGTAATTTGAGAAGTGACCACGTCACATCTCAGATGGTTGAGGAAAACCCAACCGGTCAACCGCTACCTTAGATAGCTAGGATGAATCTTCCATAGGCCTTCCTCTCCATTTCACCAAATATTCTTCATACTGCTTGTTTCTGGTACTCCTTCCCACATGACTATCCAAGATTGCTTCAATCTCCTCCCTTTCTGAAGTAGGTGTCGAATGCCATACGCCCTATTATTGATGCTTCCTCCATTCCACCTTCATGATACTCCAACTGAAATGTTGAACACAAGGGAAATGTTGATTCCATTAGGAACTCTACCTCATATGCATCCCCTAAATCATTCTTCTTCAAAATCTTACAGGGACCGAATTTCTTCATCTTCAATTTGTTATAGGTTCCCACAGGAAACCTTTCTTTCCTCAAGTGGACCATTACTTCATCCCCAATCTGAAACTCCTTATTCCTCCTTTTCTGATATGCCTTAGCCTTATAGTGCATATTCATCTTATTAATGTGTTCTCATACCTTCTCATGTATATTCTTGATGTGCTCTAAAAATCTTTAGCTTTAGCACTTATTTTCTTCTCTTGGTCCATCTTCCTCAATTCTGGAGTTGTTATGGGGCTACCTCCATACACAATCTAGAATGGTGATCTACCAGTGCTTCTATTGATATAATTGTTGTAAGAAAATTCTGCCTAGGGTAAGATCAAGTCCCATCCCTTGTGTTTATCTCCTACCAAACATCTCAGTAGGTTTTCCCGACTCTATTAACAACCTCTATCTTCCCATCTGTTTGTGGATGGTGTGCAAAACTGAACTTCAACTCTGTCTTCTTCTTCCACAAGGTCTCCAAAAGTACCTCACAAATTTGGTGTCATGATTGGAAACAATACTCTTTGGTAGACCATGTAGCCTCACCACCTCTTTGAAGAACAAGTTAGCAATGTGGACTGCATCATGGGTCTTCTGACATGGAATGAAATGTGCCATCTTTGAAAACCTATCAACCACCACAAAGACTGAATCATTCCCTCGATGTGTCCTTGGCAAACCAAGAACAAAGTCCATACTTATATCCTCCCATGGCCTCTCTGGTACAGGTAAGGGCTGATACAAGCTTGTATTTTGGTTCACTCCTTTAGCCATCTGACATACCCTGGAGCTTTGTACAAACTTCTTCACATCCTATGATAACTGAGGCCAATAATAATGCTCACTGATAATGGCAATGGTCTTATCCTAACCAAAATGTCCTGTCATTCCTCCACTATGTTTCTCCTTTATCAGGTTCTCCCTCATGGAACTCCTCGGGATACACAATTGACTTCCCTTAAATAGCATGCCATCTTGGATTATGAAATCCAGCCACCTTGTAATGTCCACTATAACAGGTTCCTTGCAAGCTTTCAAAGCCTCTACAAAATCAGAATCTTTTGCATACAGTGTCTTGAGTTCATTGAACTCAACCACTTCATTCTGCATCTTTGTCATCAATGTATGCCTCCTACTTAAGGCATCTACAACCCTATTTGACTTCCCTCTCCTATGTTTCAAAACAAAGGTATAACTCTAAAAAAACTCTACCCATCTCATATGCCTCTGATTTAATTTTTCGTGACTATTTAGGTACTGCAAGGCCTGATGATCAATATATAGGACAAATTCCTTTGGCAACAAATAATGTCTCGATTTCTTTAATGCTTGAACTATTGCATAAAATTCTTGATCATATAAAGAATACTTTCTCTTAGCATCATTTAACTTTTCACTAAAATAGGCAATGGGCTTACCTTCTTGGCTCAACACTACTCCAATGGCACAACCATTTTCATCATAATCCACCTGAAACACCTTGTTGAAATTTGGGAGGGCTAGAATAGGTTGCTCTATCACCTTTTGCTTCAACAATTCAAAAAATTTTGCCACTCCAATGCTCCACTTGAATTCTTTTCTATCCCCTCTCATTGTTTCAGTCAGGGGTCCACAAATACTACTGAAGTTTCTAATGAAATTTCTATAAAAACTAGCCAAAAGATGGAAAGATCTCACCTCAATAGTAGTTCTCAGGGTAGGCCATTCTAGAATAGCCTTCACCTTCTCTGGGTCCATCTTAAGACCTTCTACTGAGACAAAAAACCCCAAGTACACTAACTCCCTCTTCACAAAACTGCACTTCTTCAGATTAATCAATAGTTTCTCTTCTCTTAACTTCTCAAAGGCTCTCTGAATATGCATCAGATGCTCATCCAATGTCTTACTGAAAATCAAAATATCATCTAAATACACAATAAAAATTCCCATAAATTCTTTTAGTACCTTGTTCATGAGCCGCATGAATGTGCTTGATGCATTGGTTAGCCCAAAAGGCATGACTAACCACTCGTACAGGCCCTCTTTGGTCTTGAAGGTAGTCTTCCATTCATCTCTCTCTCTGAATCGATCTGGTGATATCCACTCTTCAGATCAATATTTGTGAAGTAATGAGCTCCACTCAAACAGTCAAGTCATCCATCCTTGGCAGGGGAAATCCAGACTTGATTGTTATCTTGTTTGTGGCTCGAGAATCAGACACATCCTCCACTCTCCTTCTTTGGTGCTAGTACTGTAGGTACTGCATGGGACTCAAACTCTCCTGTATCAAACCCTTTCTCAACAACTCTTGAACTTGTCTATCAACTCCTCATTTTCTACTAGATTCATTCTATGAGCTTCCCTTATTTGGCAAACTAGCTCCAAGAATCAAGTCAATCTGATGACCGATCTTCCTTATTGGTGGTAAACCCTCAGGTACATTATCAGAAACAATATCCTGAAACTCATCCAACATCCCAGAAACTTCTTCTCGAACCTTCTCACTATCCTCCTTACTCACTCTAGGAATCAATGCATAACACACACGCTCATGCTTCATACCTTCTAAAATTTTTCTTCCATCTACATAACAAATTCTAGCACTACTGCATACCTTTTCTTTGGTTCCTTCAGGGGTTTCAACTTGTGATGAACCCCATCCTTTGTCAAGGAATAAGTGTTTGCATGGCCATCATGTATAGCTCGCCTATCGAACTACCACTACCTCCCCAACAACATGTCACATGCATCCATGGGGATGATTTCATAAGTACCTCATCATGGTAGCTCCGATCTTGAACTTTACTAGGCACTGCTCATTGACCAAAACTTAGTGGTCTTTCTACAACCAGTAATCTTGTACGGATGTGGGTGCTTTCCCTCTTCAGCTTAACTTTGTGACCATCTCCTCCGACACTGTGATTATCAATGCTCCCAATCACACAATGACATCACAACATTTTCCTTCACACTTGCACCTTGTGCAAAAAAATATATTCTTCCTTTGTTTTGGTTCTTTTTCCTCACCACCGTGGCTCTCCTAATCACTAGGGCTTCCCTTTCAAAGATCATCTAAATGTTCAGATTGGGCCCTCATCTACATACAAGCAACCCTTCCACGACCTTCCTTTTTTTTTCTCCCCTTCCTTGGTGCTGCGCATATTCATAGCCTCGATGCCCTTCTTCACCACACTCGGAAACACTTTCCTTTGAAACCACCTCTTCTAGATCCTTTTCCATATCTCCCTCATCCTCTACCTCTTTGATCACCACTATTTTGATCATGAGGGCGGTAGAAGTTGTCATTCCTTTGGCTTCGGCTGGTACCCACATCTTCACTTTTCTTTTCATCATCATTTTGGCTTCCTAAAGGTCTTCCATTGCCCCTTCCGGTTTGACCTCCTTATCCTTTTTGCTTGCTATCTAATCTTTTGTTCAGATTCTCTTCCACCTTCAGAGCAAAATGATACACATCCTCAATGGTGGTCATTCTGACTAGGCTTAACTCCTCCTAAATGCTTGGTCATAACCCATTAAGATATCGGGCTACCTTCTCCTTATTGGTCTCTATGTGACCTGTTCTGATGATTATCTTGTGAAAATATTTAGTATATTCTTTCACAGATCTGCTTCCTTGCTTCAACCCTTGCAATTTCTTAAACAGATATAACTCATAGTCCACTGGTATGAACTGCTTCTTTAGTTTCTCTACCATGCGATCCCATCTGGGGATCTTTCCTTTTCCTATTTGATTTCTTTCCAACTGAACCTCTTTCCACCAAATACTGGCATGGCCCTTTAGCTTCATTTTCATAAACTTAACTCGATCTGGGTCCTCTATTTCCTCATATTCAAAATATTCTTCTAGTTCATTGATCCAGTCGATCAACTCTTCCAAGTTCAGACTTCTAGAATAACTGGGGACTTTTGTTCTGGGATTTTCCCGATCTTCAAAATGGCCTTTATTAGCCACATTTGGTCTTGATCAATTTCTTCTTCTTTCTCTTCTACATATAAACCTTCTTCCTCTCCTTCATCCTCACTTTCCTCTCTCTGGTTTAACCCTCTTCTCAACTGCTCTTGTAACACATCAATCTATCTCTGGAGTGCTACCAGTGCATCTCTTCCACCAACATTTCTATCGCCTCGACCACCTCTGACACCACCATGCCTACTAGGCATCACTCTTGGAGGAATCTTTCTTGACCTCGACCCACAACCATGGTCTTGGTGTGAACTACCTCACGATGGGCGATCTGTCCACACGCTCAAGAAAACCCTGCTCTAATACCACTCGATGAGTGCATAGCCCAAGAGTTAGAAAATAACCCACAAATAAGAGAATAATTTTATTATTCAGAAAATGGAGCTTCTTACATGTAGAGGATCTCAAATCCCCAAGTTCTACAACACATGCAAGTTACAGAAAGCTACAGAATAACCCTTTCGCAATATGCGAGCTTGTCCCCAAAAAGCTACCCAAAAATTAGAAACCTACCCATAAATAGGGCTCCTCTTTAGTTTGGAGCCAAAACAACATTCAAATTTGAGTTTAGGTAGTTTCGCACCAAAAAACTACAACTTGAAGTTCAAATTTCAAAAGAACATTTGCAATTGTATCTTCTAGAAAGTGCGCCAACTTCTCGGGGCCATAACTTTTGATTCGGGACTTTGATTCACGAACCGTTTGAACCGTTGGAAAGGTCTCAAAGTCAATAACGTGCTCAAAATTAGCCATGCCAATTTTGGAAAGTCTTGGGGCCGTTCCGGGAACTCTAAGTGCCTAAAATCTAACTTGAAATATTTTCAGGTGCAAATCTGGGAAACTAAAATTGCAATATATTTCAACCTAGGAATAGAAAATAAAAACCATAAATTGGAAATTTCATTATGACAGAAAAGGTATCCAAAAATGTAAAAACATCTAAAAACTGAGAAACTTGAAATTTAACTAGTTTTGGGTGATGCAAGATTACCCTTACACCACTGGATGCTTCTGCATTACTATGGTTGTATTTGCTGAAGAACAGGAGGTGTCAAATGAAGAATTTGAAGCTCCTAAAAGTAATCAAGAAATAGTTTTTGTTGACCAAAAGTTGAGGAAGAAGAAAAGATTTAGGTTAAAGAAATCCCAGTGGAAGCAAGAGCCACTGCTGAGGTAGTGGAGAAGTCTCTCGTGGAACAACAAGAAGAATTTGATCCTGAATTGGTTGAAGGCCTAATCAATCTATCCACCTTGTCCCTAATTCAGATAATTAAGGTTGCATCAATTGCACAAGCTAAGGCTAGTGAAAATATTCTAAAGTATCACATTGAGGACAATGAATTATTAAGTCTTGCATTTGGAGTTCTGGTGAAAATTATGCCAACTCATGTTAAGGATTCATCCAATTCCTCTTCTGGTGAACTAAAGAAGCTCATAAATTTTGTAAGTACTCATTTTGAATCTCTTGAAAAATCAGCCATGGTTAAAGTGCAGAAGGAGTTTGATGGAAAAAGATTTAGTCATTTGAAAGAAGTGATTGCTAACAACAAAACTCTATTAGCCACCTATATGAAGAATATTCAAGATTGTATATCTGAAGGTGGAAAGGCCTATAAGTTATGTTTTATTTTTTCCAAATTCACTAAAGACAATGAGAAGAAGGTGAAGGATCTTGAGAAACAATTGGCTACCCTTTCTGATGCCTTTGATCCATTACTTGGAAATTTTGGTGAGCAAGAAGGTCAAGTAATATCTCTACTTAACAAACTAAGGAGTTTGAAGTATGAAAATGATAGGATTGTAGGAAGAGCATGTGAACTCGAAGGACTAATTGGTCCAGAGATTGAAAAAATGGTGAATACATTAAAAGAAGCCAAAGATGTTATGGAAGTTAGTGCCCCAATCAATCTTGAGACTATAGAAACACAATATTATTTAGTTTGTGGTCACATAAAAATTCTAGAGATTTCAAAAGGGTTTGGGACACAAATTTGAGTGTGTTGAAGAAATATTTTGTAGATATTTCAATTTTTTGCAAGTTACTAGATCATACCTCTACAGTTTTGAAATTTTGTTTTCCCAATTTTTCCATTGAAGTCAAAGGGGGAGAGTTGTATAGTGAAAAATGTATATTCATCTTAGGGGGAGTTATATTTCTAAGCTAAGATTGAAAATTCTTTTTTTAAATTTTAAAGTTCTAAGCTAAGATTGAAGATTCTTTTTTAAATTTTGAAGTGAAAGTGTAATTCATGTTGGTACTGATCCGACACTTAGTCATTTTTCATTAAGTGTTGCCATTAATGCCAAAGGTAGAGATTGTTGGCAAGAGACACTACAAATATAGTTTGGTGTTGTCATTGATGGAAACCCTAGTTGGTTATTGGATCTACATGTCATCATTTACGTCTACCGACATACATATGGAGGACAATTGGGAAGAATAGAGCATCTGTTAGTTTTGTATTCTTCAATTCACATGTAGATTTTTTGTTGTTATTTTGAGTTGTGGATCTTATGGGAGGTTAATCAATGTATGTCTTGTGTTATTTGAAATTCTTAGTGCCTCATATCAAGTTGTATTCAAGTCTAGAGATCTAGTTGGATATATTTTTGTTCATCAGTGTTTTGTGGCCAACTTAGATGATTTTAAGTGTTGCGGATATTCGAGGAATGTTTACTCAAAAGTTTTTATGTTTGATTATCTTGATTTGGGTCCAATCTAAGTTGTGATCGACCATTTTGGGTGTGCATTAAATATCATCCATGATTTAAGATGATAGTTGTAAATGTTCTTAAGTTTTTTTGGAGCCAATAGGTTGCAATTAAATTCTTAGTCATAGATATATATATAAATGATCAATTATATCATTTTTGTGTATGTAGAAGGTGTGTCAATGTGTGTTGTGAATATCAAAAGGGTGATTGAGAAATTAATGCACAATTTCAATTTTGCATTAAAGATTTTGTGGTGTGAATTAGAGCAGAGTAGAGCAGAAGTGCAACATCAGTCAGAAGGATAGAAGATCGACTACTAATCCTAACTAGAATTATGATCAAGCAATTATAGATGCTACTCTTTTAGTTCATTCTCTTGGATCTAATCCAAATCTTTGTAAGGCAATGTTCCTTTCTATTTTGAGTAGTGAGCTCTAGGCAGTGAGCCTAAATGCAATTGCATTCCCACTTTGTAATCTTTTTGAGTATACTCAAATCATATTGTGGATTAGCCATCCACCGTGGTTTTTCCTCTAAAAGAGTTTCCACTGAAAAATCCTTGTGTTATGGTGTTGTGGTTGTTAGCTTTCTATTCTTACATACTTTTCTTGGTTGAATGTTTTAAGTGGGTTAAAGATTAGAATAATAAAGTTATTTTTTGCAGAACACCGATTCACCCCCCCTCTCAATGTTGCTTGTTTCCAACACCAGTTTTATTCAATCCAATGTATTCATGTCAAATTGGTAGTTTTCCCTTTAAAATTACCCAAATTTTTGATTGTTAAGTTAAATCATTTAAATTGGAGGTAGATTATTGGATACTTGGTATGAAAAAGGAAAAGACCACTTATGCTTGCATTTTCTTTCATTCATCGAGGTGTAGAAAATGGTTTAAAATGAATGCTTGGTGAAGTGTAAAACAAACTAAGAGATATTTTTCTTAGGAATTATTGTTCTTATGAAATCACTTTGAGAACTTAGAAATAAAGTGATTTTTTATGATAGAATGCTTAAATGAGGATATGTTTAATCTAAATAAAATTTTATGTGGAAGATGCATTATTTACTTTCTTAATGAGAAACTTTTGGGACAAGATGCCCAATGGGATCACACAAAGATGGTAGTTTAACCTTTTCATAAAATACCATTTTATGTTTTAATGCTTGGCCAAGCAAATGTGCCATGGAAATAGATGGACTAATTTAAAAACCTAGAATCTTTATGTGTCTTTTCCTCATCGTACATGCAAGAAATATGTTTTTCTAGTATAGGAATGAATATAGGCATCAGGCATGCATCGAGAGTTCCCTCCTGCTTTATTGTTTCAGGTTGCTAGGCTCCTAGTGCAAGGCTAGGGTTTTCTTCAAGTTAGGAAGGACCCAAGGAAGTCATGCACTTCATGGTTGGACGGAAAAGTTGCCTTAGTCACACTCTTGGCCTTAGCTTGCAAGAAGGCTGGTGGTGCCAATTTGGTTGAGGATCCAATAATCTCTATACCATGGATGTACTTTGTATTACTTTGTATGGATTACATAGCCAATTGTAAATGTAACTTTACTTTGAAATTTATTAATGTAACATTGAAATAGATGTATTGTTGGAAACTCTTGATGTAACATTGAAATAGATTTATTGATGTAAGATTAATGTTGTAACATTGATGTGAATGTATTGTATTCCATCTTGATACATGAAATGAAATTCATTATTATATTTGCACTGAGCTCTTAATAATTCATGCTATAAGCATGATTTACTTTTTCTTTACTTGGAATCTATAAAATTTCTTGGAAACACTTTTAGCATGTGAGTATTCTTTTTCCAAGTGTTACAATGTGAGAACCTTATAGATGTTGAGTTTCCTATAGATATTTGATTGGTGATACTCATACCAAAATATTGGTCTAAAAGTATATTGCAATCTTGTTTATTTATGAATAATATATTGGGTGACTCTTGGAATGTGGGGTTTTTCTCTCGAAAGGGTTTTCCCCATGTAAATCATTGTGTTCTAGTATGAATGGTATTTATATTTTTTTTAGTTTCTATAATTGTCTCTTTCCTACTTCAAATGTAACCATGACCTATATTTTACTCTTGAAAGCCCCTATAAAATTTTGGTCACCAAAACCACTTAAAGTGAATCATTACCCTATGAAATAATGTTAGCCAAAAACCATTACAACACACAAAACAAACAATGGAGTTAGACAAGGAATATAATCCTTAGTAGAGTTACTAAAATGCAAGTCATAGTTTATAAATGCAAGTAGGAAACATAAAAATGTAAAATCTATCATAGTTTTATCATAATCTATCATAGTAGCTATCATAGTCTAACTCTTACAACTTATGACACATGCCACTAGGTATGTGTAGGATCATGATGGGCAAAAAAGTGGTGATATTATGATTATGTGTAGGGTATGTGGCTAATGACTTTCTTTTTACCCAAAATTGATGAAACGAAAAAGGGTTTTTAAAGGAGATTCTCAGCTTTCCACCAATATAAATTATGCTTTACTTTGAATTTAATAAATAATTATTATTCATTTTCTATTTGAATTATGACTAAAGTCCTAATTGATAGGTTGATTGAAAAACATCTATAGCTTTCAAATGGTATCACATTTTATGAATCCAAAACATGCATCGCATTCTATACTTCACATACTATAGGATTTAAAAAGAAAAATTAAATTTCATGAAGTTTTGACCAAGTTAGGGTGGTCAAACATATGAGTTTTATATTTTTTTTAAGTTATAATAAAAATTCATAATTAATTATTTACTTGGAAAAAATTACCAAAAATATGCTTCACATCTAGACATGAGTCATCTACTTATATCTAAAATCTTATAAAAAAATATTATCATTTTATTGTGGTTAGGGTGGTCAAATAAACACCTACTTATTTTTTCCCTGAAATTTAACTACTAATGCATTGAAATTTAAAAAATTTCACCAAATATTTTTAAAAAATAAAAATTAACCTAGTAGTTTAGAAACTATATTCAGTTTTCTACAAATTCTATTCTTACATATTTTTGAAATAATATAGATAACTTATTCAAATTTTTATGTCAAGTTTCCTAACTCTGATTTTTCTAAATTATTTGCCCCTTAGGTGCTTGTTTTTCTATGATGATCCTACACATACCCCACTAATTTAGGTTCACAATAGGTTCACAAAGTGGCATGTATGTATCCTCCAAATTATGATGCATTCCATCCTAGTCATATTTCATGTTGGATGCCAACTCACTGAGGTAGCTCCCACAAAGAGACATCATAAGATGAAAATAAAATAATTGTGTAATAATAAATAAATAAATAATCAAGTAAATGAATGCTAGGACTTGCAAATGTTAAGACATTGTATTCCCAACAATGATACATGAATAGTTTTAAAATTGTGATTTTGGTCACCATTTACAACATTTCCATTAGGGTTTGAAGGTTGTAACCATAATTTTTTTGAAGCATTTTAGGGTGAAGTAAATCAATGATTGTTTGATAAATGTCAAGATCCTAACTTGAGAGATTATTTATTTTCTTCCAAATAAGAAAGGAAAATCTATGTATTCTTGGAGAAGAAGAGGTTTGATAGATTCTTGATCCCACTATTATAGAAATTCAAAGAATGAATGCACATTTTTTTTGCATGAAAGTGATCTTTATAGGAAATAACTATAGGCCACCAAATAGACCTTTAATTAATAGATAAATCCTCATGAATTTATTTCAATCCCACCAAATCCATGATATGATGGCTTCCCAATATTTCTTGATGTTTTTTTATTAAAAATAAGTGCCCTAGGCCTAAATATATTCTTTCATGGTAATAAGGGTATGGATCCGAAGAGCCTTCCACACTAGGTAGTTGATGGGCATAATAGAAGAAGTGCAATGCTAAACCAAGATTTTTAGGCTTTATCTACTTCAAGGGCTCTAGAATTCCATTTATTACATAAGGATAAACCTTGGTGTCACATTTGAAGCAACCCAATGCCTCTAGAGTCATGAGGAAGGAAATAGTAATCTTCAACCACATAGCAAAATTCTTTGTTATTTTCCAAAGAGGCTTGTAGGAATTCCTTGAGAAAATTTTCAATCTTTAAGTAGGAGGCTTGAGACAGAAGCTAACAAGAAGATTAGTAGACATGTGTCACAACGAATATTTTTGAGCACACCTAGAATATTCATATTATTTAAAGAGGTTGAGTAATCCAATAGGTGAGCTTTTTCTCAATTATAGAAATGGAAACTTGCCACAAGGTGGAAGCAGAGGCTTCAAAGGAAAAGGGAGTGTTGAGAAACTTGAAATATGATAAATCCATTTCCATCTATAGGAATTTAACCAACCAAGTTTAAGAAGAAAGCATTTCCCCTACTATTGAGTTTTGGTCACTAAATGTTCAACCCTAAAGCTTTACAAAAAAACATCTAGGTACTACAAGATATATTTGATATTCTCTTCTTCATCCAAAAAATTAAGAAATAATTCATCCATAAAATAAACATTGACTAAGTGTTGGAATTAGGCAAAGAAATTCCTTTGACTAAGTTTTATGAATATGAATGAGCCAATAGACATCTAAAGCCTTCACTTGCAAGCACACAAAGAGAAAGAGCCAGAGGATACCCTTGAGAAATGGACTTGAAAATCCCAAAGGAATTAGATTTTGACCACTAATGGTAATATAAGTAGAAGCATCAATAACAAATATTTTTTACTAAACATAGAAAATGAGTTCGAAATCCTAATTATTTAAGCATGACATGGATAAAAAGTATTCAATGTGATCATAAGCTTTGTTGAAACAAATATTAAGAAAAAATGATGGTTGTTGATAACATCTAGCCCATTCCATTATTTTCCAAATAGAAATAATATTATCAAGAATATATATGGTTTTAATTAAGTCATCTTGCTTAGGACAAACCAGTTGTGGGAAAAGATGAAATAGCTTCAGGGCAAGAGTTTTTGACAATAATATTACAGGAGACATTCATCAAAGTGATTCATCTCCAATAATAAAGATCCTTTACATAGCTTGACTTAGGCATGGAATTAATATTTCCTTTATTTTTTAATCTACCCAATGAATTGGAATGGAAGGCTTCAAGATAAAACTTATGAAGATCTTCACCCATGAAGTCCCAAAGGGCTTTATAGAATTTACATGAAAAGCAATCAAAGTCGAGAGATTTATCATTAGACATGGTGAAGAGCCTAATGAAAATCCTTTGGTAAGCAATTGGCCATAGATGATTTTTTGATAGCTGGAGACTTAGTAAATAACCACTCTCATGCATCATTTAAGAGTAGTATCCTCTTTAGAAGTGTCCTTTTGAGCTGTAAATTCTTTCTCATAGTGCCTAAGAAAGGCTTGAAAAAAGTGCTCAATCAAAATTCGTTGGTCTTCTTTAATAATTTTAACAACATAAAAACTATAGTGAGCATGCAAGGCCTATAAAAAATCCCTAGACATGGTCTCCAATATTCAACTAGTGAAGATGGCATTTAACTTGATCATCTCTAGTAGTATGATTATTTATAACCCACTTCTTGTAGAAGATCTTAGCTATGTATAGTTGCAAAGCAAGAACAAAGGGGTAAGCCTCCAAAGTGACCATGACTTGGTGGGGTTTTGAGTGGGCTAGTTGGTGCCCATAGATTATACCAATCAATCTAGCCTATCTATTGCATGACATGAGGCTTAACATAGTCTATATGTAAGCAGTGACATGTTTCAAAAAAAATTGAATCTTCTTAGCCTTGAATTTAGCAAATTGTCATTCAATGGAAAAAATTTATACATATATGATTTCATTTGAATAAGTGTATCCACCTACCAATTCTGAATATTGACTTGATTTGTTCATCCCTTATTTTTAGACTTATCAATTTAACATGACTTTATTCATTTATTTTACTAATTTATTAGATATATGTATCGACTTTCTAACTTTGAATATTTCTTTGATTATGAAATGGGTTTTGAAGTGAATGACAATTCGAAACAGGCCCGATCTCCTGACATGACTTTTTGAGCTTTTAGACTTATCCACTTAATGTGAGTTCCTTGGCAAGTGATATACCTAATTCTATATAAAGAGACAATTGAAGGCACAATGGAGCGTTGAATAAGAGAGCGTTCAATCAGACAGCGTTCAATAAGACATTCATTTATTATCGAATAATTAATATGTGAAGACTTTGGAGTTAAGGTGAATAAGACAGCGTTGAATAAGATATTTCAGACAACAGAGACACAACGGAGGTCTATATAACGCTCTTTTCTTATACAATTTACAGAAGTAGCCAAAGCTAAGAGCAGAGGAACAGTTTGAGTAGACGCAGAGTTTTCTTATGGCTTGCTCAGGGTAAGCTTGTATAACAGAATACTTTCTATGCTTTTTTCTTGCTTTCTGCTTATTCCATGGTAATGGTGGACTGATGTACGTAGTTTACGGTGTACATCTTTTTTTAAGTTGATTTATTAACTTGAGTTGGCTTCGTCAGTGTAAGCTTGTATCACAGAATGCTTTTATTCTTTTTTCTTGCTTTTTACTTGTATGGTGATGTTTATGGATTTAGTTTTGTCTGGTTTACATAGTTTATGTTGGTGTATCTAATGATTTGAGTGGGTATGGTATAGGATGAGGAGATTCGAAGGCAAAGTGGCAATAGTGACAGGTGGATCAAATGGTATAGGTGCAGCCACAGCAAGGAAGTTTGTGGGAGAAGGTGCTTATGTGTACATTGCTGACATTGATGAAGAGGCAGGGCTTCAAGTTTGCCGAGCGCTCCATGGGAGTTGTTCATTTGTGAAATGTGATGTGGCAATCGAGAGTCATGTGAAAGGGGTTGTAGACCGAGCAATGGAGGAGAAGGGACGTCTAGACATTATGGTCAACAATGCGGGCATGTTGCACACTCATGGTAATTCCATCACGAAGATTCCAATGGACACTTGGGAAAGAGTGATGGCAGTGAATTTGACAGGGTCTATGTTAGGCATGAAGCACGCTGCGAGGGTCATGATTCCACGCAACTCTGGTTCCATACTCTTCAACTGCAGTGTGTTGGCACTTCTTAAGACAGATAATTGCTCTCATGGCTACATGGCTTCCAAGAATGGTCTGTTGGGGTTGATGAGGAGCGGTGCAGTGGAGTTGGCAAAGACAGGAATACGTGTCAATGCTGTCTCAGCCTATGCGATTGTGACAAAGATGATGGCGGAGTGGCTTGATGAGGCATCTAATGGGCAATGTCCTCCGGAGGTCCTTGAGGATGAGATTGAGAGGAACGCTACCAATGGAAGGAAGATTACTGTTGACGATGTGGCCAATGCTTTCTTGTTTCTAGCATCTGATGAGGCTTCCTACATCAATGGTCACAACCTTGTAGTTGATGGGGGTTATTCTATTCATGGGAGAGATATTGCGTCCTTCAAAGATCCACCTAACAATTAGATAGTTCCAACATTAGACCTATAAGTTATATTTTCAGTTGGAGCCTTCTTAAGAACTTATATTGGTTTGAATATATGCTCCAACATAACTATTAGCTGTTAGAATAAGTCATAACAGAACTGCACATATGTTGTGTATGTGTTGACATCAAATAATGTTTAGCTGTCCATTATGTCCAGTTTGTTGTTGAACAGCTCCAGTTAGCTGTCATCATAATTAGCATCATTATAGGAAGCTTGTTGAGTGTCTGCAACTATAAAATATGTATTGTTGTTGATAAATATCAGTGAATGAGTTTATTTGCAGTTTCATTCTCTATATTTTTGCTGCTGATATTTTTTCTATTAATATTTTCTATTTCAATTGCATCTGATCAGTACTTAACACGCTTCTAGTTCTATCTATTAATTTCTTATTCATCCTCTTTATGATTCCCTTTCTCTATGGCATATATGAAATTTTTTCCTACCTTACAATATGTCCATGCTTCTATAAGTCATCAAATTCTCTAAGGAAATATTTGTCATCTATTATCTAAACTTAATACTTCTTTTATTTTGTGATCCATCTAAATTTCAATAACAACCTTAAAATCTTTAAACTTGCTAACTTTTAGATTTGCACCTTAAATCCACATATAATGTGAGTAGTCATTAAAAATTGAACGTAATAATGAGATTTTCTAATTGAAGAATCATGGACACATGATCTAAAAAATCACTATGAATAACCTCTAATTATCCCTTTGCTTTAGTGCTATAAGAATTAAGTTTTTTACTCTATTTTGCGAACACACAATGCTCACAAAATCAAAATCTATAAGATAACTAAATAACCATCTAGCATAACTTTATTAACTATAGTCTTAATCCCTTTTTCACTAGTGTGTCCCAATCTCTTGTGTCATTATATACATGAATATGAGTTCTCAATTACATAGGTTAAGTTGTAGTAAGTAGATGAACCAAACTTAAACAAAGTCACACACCAAGATCCCTTATCTAGCACTAGATTCCTTCTAGTCATTGTACAATCATTACTATCAAATTTGACATCCACTCTAACATCATTCATTTTAGAAACCAAAACTAAATTTCATGTTAAAGTTAAAATGTGCAACACATCTATGAACTATTTTACTCTCGAGCGCTACTAAACACAAGATTTTCCTTCCTATGGGGGGGGCTCCAGTTGCTCGTATGGATTCCATTCGTGTTGTACTTTCCATTGCAGCATCTCGAGGACGGGCCCTACTCTGAAAGTTCATCGGATGGATGTGAAGAGTGCATTTCTCAAGGGTGATCTGAAATAAGATATTTCTATGCTATAATTCCCCCCCCCACCCCGGCACGAGAACTCTAGTTGGGACCCGTTTGGTTGTTGAAGAAATCGTTTAAAGCAAGCACCTAGAGCATGGTATGACAAAATTCATGGTTTCTTTGTTGCCTTTCTATAGTAGGGGGTTTTGAGAGATGTCGATTTGATTAGAATGTCTATGTGAAAAAACATAGGGGCAAGGAAGGCTGTTCTTTATGTTTATGATTTCATCACTACTGGGGACTCCACTAAGGCCGGAAAGGGCTTTGATCCATAGCATGCCCCCCGGCTAGGTTTTTTCAGAAGTTTGATATGACAGCTAGAATTCCCGGGTGGGGGGGGGATTAGCCGGGCATTATGCACTCTTTTCTTGGTCTTCCCCCGGAATTCGGCAGCATGATAGTGGTCTTTTTTTCTCCCGGATATGTTGAAGAAGGAGGAATGCTCCGACCCCGTCGGGAGTCAAGTTAGAAGTGGATGCTCTATATCAATATTTAATGACTCCCTAGGGGATCCATTTGATTTGAGACACTTAAATCAAGCAACCAAGATTTATCACTTCAAATTTAATTGAAATGAATAAAGTTTCATTTTCATAATGAATGGATTTACGAGTTTTGAAATTTCTAGAAGATTTTTTCTTGTTTTTACATAGTGAAGATTTATTTATTTAATGCTAGAAAAATGATCAAACTGATTAATGAAATCAATGTTATTTACTTAATTAAAATTGGATGTAGATCTATGAGATAGTCATGTTGTGATAACAATAGTAATGCAACTATGTATTTTAGGTGTCTAAAATTTTTTTCCTCTTTGTTATGACATTATATAACATTGTTTCAAAGAAAAATAGTCTACATTTTTTTTTTCAGACTACTTGCCCTATCCATTGGGAAGAGAATTAGTTAATATATATGAGGTATACATGATTCCTCAAGAGGGAAACTAATGTTGGGGGACTTGGATGGGCTCTTGATAGGAGAAATGCCTAAATAGTAGGTGGAAAAAGAGGGTGAGAAAGTAACATTAGAGTGAAAAGAAGAAAAAAATGGAGGAAAAACCTATAAACACATGTCAACATTGTGTCATCCTTTGGGACTATGACAAACATGATTGAGGAGTGGATTTATGAGGTGTCTAATGGGAAAATTCCTAAGGAGGTCATTGAGGACAAGATGGAAAAAAATACCACCAATGGAAGGAAGCTTATTGTTGATGATGTGGCCAGTGCTTTCTTGCTTCTAGCATTTGATAAGGATTTGTACATCAATGGCCACAACCTTATAGTTGATGGGGGTTATTTTTTTCATGTTTGATATATTGTGTCCTACAAAGATCCACCTAAGAATTACAGAGTTGTAGCATTACCAATAATAAGTTCATTTTCAATAAAAAAAGGAGTGGAGTCTTTCTTTAAACTCACACTTTATTCTTAATAAAAATAATTAATACAATAATGTTTTAATGATGTCTTACATGTGGTCCAGTAATTGAGTTAGAATCATCAATATGATGTGGTATACTCAACTCTATGATTAGGAATTAGGATCCTTCAGATATTCTTATGTTGCAATGGCTAAAAGTGCATGTTATCACATGAAAGGTAATCGTGTGATTTTGTTTAAAGTGAATTTGTTGTTCTAGGGATTTTATACATGTTAAATTTATTCCTAGGTACATTAAAAAAATTCAATTCAAACTAAACCATCAATTTTGTAGGTGTTCTATGGACTTCTCTTGTACTCTTAGGATCTTTCACCTAAAAAGAGAGAGATAGAACACTAAAATTGAGGTGGTTAACTCAAATAAAGGAATGTATGATAGAATTATGACTAAATGCAATGATATTAATGCAACTAAGTGATGAAATTGATTGATTATGAATGCAAAACTAATGAAATATGCAATGTTTGAAAACATAGTGACATATGAAAAAATGAACTAAAAACACAAGCTAATGCAAACATAATTGAATGAAGTTTAATAGAGTGCACTTGGAAGTTGAGTATTGATCTTGGAAGGTTCTAGAAATTGAAAAAAGTTATTCTTGATCACCAGTGGGACTCATTCACCACTGATGGTGAATCAGTCCTCCTACTGGTAAAAACACCTAAAATTGCTTTCCAACTATTGAGAACTAGATTCTGAAAAAATCAACTTTTCAACCCTCAGGTGGGACTCATTCACCACTGATGGAAAATCAGTCCTTGTCCAAAAATCTACAAATTCAAGAGTTAATTCTGTAGGTCCATATCTGCACTTTCCTTCTTGTCGAATTGATAGAGTCAAATCTGTATAAAATGGGTTGTAGGTTGTCTCTAAACTTGAATTAGGGTTTATTTGACTTGAACACTTTGATGACTTATTGACCACCCTTCAACACCTATTTTCTTGAAAAATCTGCATATGAAGTCTACAAACACACATGCAAAAGGCAAAAAAATGGTTAAGGGTAAGGGTATAGGGATTTTCCTTGGTCAAATCCCACTTTGGTAATCAAGCCCTTAATAAAGAAATGAAGTGAAATGAGCAAGGAATGATGAATAAACAACATGAAAATGTCCTAAACTCACCAAAAATCTTGTTGAAGAAATATGAAGATATGTCAATGGCTGCTCCAAGATACTTGACAATTACTCGATTGAATAATGCCTTGATGGATTGAATGCTAGAATGCTAATTGATGGTGTATGAGAAAATGAGATAAATGGGGGTTGAAATGGATGGAAAAACACTTATTTATACACGCGTGTGCCCTAATAACCCAATAATACCTCATCACATGCCGACATAAGGTATTTTTGAATAAAAACCCAAAAGGAAATTTGAATTATTTTGAATTTGGAGTCAAGAGGGACTCATTCGCTACCCATGGAAAATGGGTCCCACCTTAGGCCTATAAGTGGGTGTGAGGAATTAAGTTGCATTTAAATTTTTTTTCAGGTTTACATTCAAAAATACACTTAATTAAGTCTTATGAGTCCATAAAGGACTCAAATAAAGCATAAGAAATGTGTGAATAGTAATAACAAGCCTAGAAAAGCATAAAATCTTGTTACAATACTTTACAAAACTTTAGGATAGGACTGGATAAGTGAGAAAAAGGTGGTTTTTAGATGAATTATAATGAGAATAGTCTAGAAGAGTCTAGAAATGTGTTACAACACCTTCACAAGACATCATAATTTGAATATCTAGGACCTAATGTGAATGTTTGAGTTACATTGCAACATTAAATCAAAGCAAGATAGATCAAGCATCACAGTAGAAAGAACTAAAAGACCATAAAGATTTCAATGATCCATTTTTCTATGGTACATTTATCCCTCACTTTAATGAGAGGATAAACTTGCTTCAAACTCACACTAAAGTAGCCATGCATATCAAGAAGGATCCTAATGCACTTATGCTAGAAAGATGGAATAAAAATGATCAAGAGGGATGATCAAGCCCCCAGGATGAAGATCCCATGGAATACTAAACATAAGAACAAAGGAACACACATGTGAAAGAGAAAAAGAAAACAAAGAGAAAAAGGTTGGATTAAGCTTTGATCATTTGTTCAGTTAGCTGTGAATTAGATCTAGGCTATTTGTCCAAAAAAGAAAATACATACTCACTCTGGGGTGACAGATCTCACGGTGGTCCACCAGGTGAGAAGGCCCAAGAGGTGAAATACATGCGCTAGTTGGTATCCACTCATAAACACATAGGTGGCTATGGGGAAAGTCAAGTCGCGGAATGGGCTTCCCACTCAACCATATCAAAGTTATACCTCTTGATAACTTTAACAAGATGTCACAAAGGAAAATGTCGATTTGTGCTTCATGAGACAAGCAAAGCTTCATATGCTTAGAATTCATGAAAAAATTCAAAAGGTACCATAGGAATGCAAGTTGTGTTATGCAAGGTGGAAAAAATGTAACATGTAAAATGTAAAAGATGTTCAAAGGACTCTTGTTTAGTTCATGTGAGGTCTATAACTTAGGGAACGTTGTGTATAACGCCTCCAAGAGAGGACCAATCAAAGGATACAATATTCACAACTTAAGGGATGCAGTTCATCATATCAGACCACTAAGAGGAATGTAATATGAAAAGATAGATCACACTTATGAAGGACATCATACCCAATGTCATCCACAAAGTGACAAATGCATCGTATGAAGTGACAAGGCTACACTAAGAACCAAGAATGAAAATGAATAATGTGGTTCAAAGTGTGCAGGTAGATTGATTCGCCCAAGGTGGTGAATGAGTCCAGGTATGAGATTTTTTTGTGTTTTTCAGAAAATTTAAAGTGATTTTAGTGCTTTTCAGATGCAAAATGAAGATTTTAATGCAGATTTTTAGTTTTTTAATGATTTCATATGCAAAAATAAAATATATATGATTCTTTCACTAATGTAGTTTTAGAAACCCTAGGATGCAAAAAAAAAAACATAAATGAATGTTGATGCAAAGGAAACCTAGGATGCAGGATGTAATTGAAATCAGAAAGATAATGTGTTTAAAATGCATGTTCACCAAAATGAACCATCAATTTTGTAGGTGTTCTTTGTACTTCTCTTGCACTCTTAGGATCATTCACCTTAAAGGAGAGAGATAGAACACTAAAATTGAGGTGGTTCACTCAAATAAAGGGATGCATGATGGAATTATGACTAAATGCAATTATCTAAATGCAACTAAGTGATGAAATTGATTGATTATGAATGAAAAACTAATGAAATATGAAATTTTTGAAAACATTGTGAGGTATGCATAAATGAACTAAAAACACAAACTAATGCAAAAAAAATAAAATGAAGTTTAACAGAATGCACCTAGAAGTTGAGTACTGATCTTGGAAGGTTCTAGAAACTGATAGAAATTAGAGTTGATCACCAATGGGACTCACTCACCACTGATGGTGAATCAATCTTCCTATTGGTAAAAACACATGAAACTACATTCTGACTGTGAGTCAAATCTACAAAAAATGGGTTGTAGGTTCTCTCCAAGCTTGAATTAGGGTTTAGTTGACTTGAAACACTTTGATGACTTATTGACCACCTTTCAACACCTATTTTCTTGACAAATTTGCATATGAAGTCTACAAACACACATGCAAAGGGGGAAAAATGGTTAAGGGTAAGGGTATAGGTATTTTCCTTGGTCAAATCCCACTTTGATAATCAAACCCTTAATAAAGAAATGAAGTGAAATGAGCAAGGAATGTTGAATAAACAACATGAAAATTCCCTAAACTGACCAAAAATCTTGTTGAAGAAATCTAAAGATATGTCAATGGTTTCTCCAAGATACTTGACAATTGTTTGATTGAATGATGCTTTGATGGATTGAATGCAAGAATGTTGATTGATGGTGTATGAGAAAATGAGATGGATGGGGGTTGAAATGTTGGAAACACACTTATTTATACACACTTATGACCTAATAACCCAATAATACCTCATCATAGGCCGACATAAGGAATTTTTGAATAAGAACCCAAAAGGATATTTGAATTATTTTGAATTTGGAACCAAGAGGGACTCATTCACCACCCATGGTGAATGGGTCAAACCTTAGGCTTGCAAGTGGGTGTCAGGAATTAAGTTGCATTTAATGTTGTTTTCCGGGTTTACATTCAAAAATACACTTAATTAAGTCTTATGAGTGCATAAAGGGGTCAAATCAAGCATAAGAAAGGTGTGAATAGTGATATCAAGCCTAGAAAAGTGTGAAATCTTGTTACAAGACTTTGCAACACTTTACTTGATAGGAGTTGATAAGTGATAAAAAGGTGATTTTTAAATGAATTATAATGAGAAGAGTCTAGAAGAGTGTAGAAATGTGTTACAACACTTCAAAACACTTTCACAAGACATCATAATTTGAATATAAGGGGCCTAATATGAATGTTTAAGTTAAATTATAAAATTAAATCAAAGAAAAATAGATCAAGCATCATAGGAGAAAGAACTAAAAGACCTTGAAAATGTCAATGATCCAATTTTCTATGGTACACAAACCATTTTATAATTACTCATAAAATGAAGGTTCTATGAAATGTTTATTATTTAGCCTTCTTGGCTTTGCAATGCTACAAATTTTAACCTTTACTACTTTTACTTCATTACAATGTTTTTAAATTCATTTTGATGTCATTGTGAATAGTTGTGCTGTACAAAAAAGGCCATTCTAGAAGTTCAAAATTGTGTGTTTTACTAAAGGTAATTGAATTGATGAAAGAGGTGATACTAAGATCACTAGGAGCGACCTCTAGGTTGTAAGAGTCACCAATTTACTCAACCTCCCAAGATCACCTACAATACAAAAGATTACCTTCTATAAGAGAGTACAACAAGAGAGATAATTGCTTGATTATGGTACAAATTGAACTATGATCTATGAGATATCTATCTGAAAATATATTTATGAGGCTTTAATTAAAAATACAACATTGAAGGATAAGACAATACAATATTGTTACAAGGGTCTTAATCCTATTTCATGATACAAATAAAGATAAAATCACAAGTGTATTAAAAAATTATAAAAGTTAAAATTAGCATGTAAACATGTGTGAATAGGTTCTAACTAATAAATAGTTAAATAATATTCTTTTCCCACACTACAAAGGGAAACTAAAAGAAAATACCCATGTTCACACCAACACCTCCCTTAAGAGAAACATAGGGAGAAGTAAATCAATGCAAGAATACAAAGATGCATTAGTGATAATTTTAAGAAACCCCCCCTAAATATATCTATAAAATCCTTTTAAATTTTCTATTTTTTGGAAGAAAAAAAAAATTTGTATTAGCAAAAATTTCCTTAAAAAAAATTGCTAGTAATTTTTTCTACATCAATAGATATTAGTACAAAATATTTGTTATTTTTTTTGGAAAAAATATATTAATTATCATGGAAGATCCTTCCTCTAAAAATATCATTTTTTTATGGAAAATTAGGGGCCCTAGGGGTGGTAACAATTAATGAGTTTATGGGGTCAAGGGGCAACACCCCTTGTGGGGGTTGAGGGGGTAAAGTCTCCTAAATGCATCTTGAATCAAACATTTAACCTTTTCTTGACTAGGAACTCTCTTTTGGTGTAGTAGCAACAATCATGACTTATATCTCTTCATGATTTTCTCTAAAGAAGGTGACCTGGTATTCAAGCTTGAAAATCCCACAAAAAATGCTTAGAGAACTACCACTTTTTTGAACTTGATTTATATTTTTTATTGGATTCCTTTGCAATTCTCTTGCATAAGAATAATTCCTCCTCCTTCTAAGGATGTGATTGATGATAATACATTTTTTATTACTAAAATTTGACAATTCTACAAATTTATATTGTCTTTCACTGTTACATGTGACTTTGATCCCATTTGGAACTAGGTATGTAAGTAATCCTTGTGTGAAGGATGCCCCTATGACCCAAGCCTATAGGGTGGTTTAGGGGGGTAATTCTAAATTTTGATATTGTTCCTAAACTTTATTATCCCTTCCTTAGTATGTTTTGTGCCTTAAAGCTGAGAATTGTAGCAAGTGGTTAAGAACTCACCTCCATATTTATATCCCCTTTACATAGGTCTAAGCCAATGAAAGACACCTCATTATCATCAAGTCTATCTATTATGATGCATCATCTGTTTGGATTTCTAAAATCTTGTTAGAGAACACACAGATATCGAGAGGGGGATGAATCAGCATATGCCTAAAATCAATTTAATTTCAACTTATCAATCAAGACCTAAAGATGTCTTAATCAAATAACATTATCAAAGAAAGAGCACATAACCATAACACTAAATAAATGTGTAAAACCCTACAAGGGAAAATCCATAGTGAGAAAATCTACTTAGAATTATTTTCCAAATTCAACTGGGTGATTTGACAATACTAGTTTACAATTTTTGGCCAAACTGGACATTGAAATGAATTATTTTAACTAAATCTTCACTTTTAGGCACCTATAGTAGCTAAACCGTGAGGAATTTGACAATGATGCAAACTAGTGATTTGTGACATTTTGTTTGTAGATTCTAAATAATATTTATTTTAAAATTTTTGGAATCAGATTGCACTTCTTTTTTCATCTCCTTCAAAAACTATTTTTTAATAGTAAACATCATGTTTAAAGAGTGACGTTACTGGCTAACACATAATTTTTTTTCTATGAAGGATAAAATTCTATTTTTTTCAAATTTAGATTCATAACTATGATATCTAGTGCATGGAATTGGTTTCATAGCATTTCATTGAATATTTTTTTCTTAATTAAGTTTCAAAGTCAAACTAGTCACAATTTAGACATGATTTACTTGCTAAAACATAACTTTTTTGTATGTATCAAAATTCAATATTTTTTTGTTGGATCAAGGAAATTAATATCTAGTGCATAGATATTTTTGAGATTTTTTTTTTATAATTTGCTATTTTTGTACATGTGCAAAACAAAGAGCTTGATTTTAGAAGAAAAACCTACATTCACAAGAAATAAAAAATAAATATAATAATCAAATTAAATTTATTTGAAATTATACTTTTTTGGAAGATTATAATAAGGACTAAATACTCACAAAAAAATTTTTAAATGAATCCATTTGATCCCCCGAAAGGTAAATCAAAAGTGGTATTTTATCAGCATTTTGATGGGCGTAAAGGAGGATCTATTATAGGTATGGTTTAAAACTAGCAGGGTTCTATCCAAGGGGGTTTGATCTAAGGCAGTTTGATCAAACCCTTTTTAATTATAATACTTTGAATGGAACTTTTAAAGGCTTGAATCATTCTATTTTCTAACAATATGTGATTTTTTTTTCAAATTATGATCTCCCAAAAAGTGTAAACTAGTATTGTCGGATCACCCAGCCTCACAAATGAATCAAAAATTAAAAAAGAGAGTGTTGAATAAGAAAACATAAAATAAGACAACATTGAATAAGAGAGAGTCGAATAAGAGGCTTCAGACAAGAGAGACACAATGGAGGTCTATATAACACTCTTTTCTTGTATAATTTATATAAGTAGCCAAGGCTAAGAGCAGAGGAATAGTTTGAGTAGAGGAAATGTAACTTTGTTATGGCTTTGTCAGTGTAATCTTGTATCATAGAATTCTTTTATGTTTTTTTCTTTCTTTTTACTTGTATGGTGATTTTTTATGGATTTTTTTTTTCTAGTTTACATATTTTATGTTGGTGTATCTAATGATTTGAGTGGGTATGGTATAGGATGGGGATATGTAAAGGAAAAGTGGCAATAGTGACAAGTGGAACAAATGGTATAGGTGCAACCATGACAAGGAGATTTGTGGCCTAAGGTTCTTATGTATACATTGTTGACATCGATGAAGAGACTGGGCTTAATTTTTTTCTTCTTAATCCATCTAAATTTCAACAAGAACCTTAAAATATTTAAAATTTCTAATTTCTAGATTTACACCTTAAAAAATAAATCTACATATGTGAATAGTCATTAAAAACTAAATATAATAATGATATTTTCTAATTGAAGAAACATCCACATGATCCAAAAAAATCACTATGAATAACCTCTAATAATCTCTTTTCTTTAATAGTGCTATAAGAATTAAAATTTAATCTATTTTGAAAACACACAATGCTCACAAAATCAAAATCTACAAAATAACTAAATAAACCATCCACTAATAATTTTATTAACTATATTCTTAATCCCTTTTTCACTAATGTGGCCCAATGTCTTGTGTCATTATATGCATGAATATGATTTTACAATTACATAGATTAAGTTATAATAAGTAGATGAACCAAACTTAAACAAAGTCCCACACCAAGATCCCTTAGCTAGCACTAGATTCCTTCTAGTCATTCTACAACTACTATTAAATTTCACATTCATTCTAACATCATTCATTTTAGAAACCAAAACTAAATTTCATGTTAAATCTAAAATGTGCAATACATTTATGAATTGTTTTACTCTCCCACTACTAAACACAAGGTTCACCTTCCTTTTGCTAATTATTCAATGAAAACTATTGTTACCAATTAATACCTTACCATAATCATATGTACTCTATATCAATAAAATAACTCCCTATGAGGATCCATTTGATTTGAGGTACTCAAATCGCTAAAAATTTAGTTGAAATGAATAAAGTGTCATTTTAATAATCAGTGGATTTTCCATTTTCATAATCTATAGAATTTTTTTCTTGTTTCTACATAGTCAAAATTTATTTCATTAATGCTGGAAAAATGATCAAATTGACTAATTAAATCAATGCTACTTAATTAAAATTGGATGTAGATCTAGGAGATAGTCTTGTTGTGACAAAATTAGTAATGCAACAATGCATTTTAGGTGTCTACAAATTTTTCCCTCTTTGATATGGCATTATATAAATTTGTTTCAAAGAAAAACAATCTAAATTTTTTTCACATGACTTTTGCTAGCCAATGGAAAGAGAATTATTTAATAGATATGTGGTAGGGATGACTCCTCAAGAGGGAAAATAATGTTAGGGGAATTATATGGGCTCTTGATAGGAGAAATAGGAATAAGGGGTAAAAAGTTAGGGTGGGCTCAGAGTAACATTAGAGTGAAAAGAAGAAAAAAATTGAGGAAAAACCTATAAATAGGATATGGAGAGAAATATTGATTTTGAATTTGGTGGAGAGAAGAATAGAAGCTCTATAATTTGGAGAAAGAATTTGAGTAGAATAGACAATGTGCCAATTAATAAGTATAAGAGAAAGTTGGTTCAAGAGTATTAAAATGGCAATTAGTGGGCCAACTTCAAGTGAACTTATCATTTATGCATTTAATGTGGATCTTTTTTATCACTTATGAGGGTTTTTTTTGGAAGTTTGTGTATACACCAAAGTGTGTTTTCCATAAAAACACACACAAATAGCACATGTGTATACTTGCATAGTACATATGCCAATTTGGCATGGATGCATGCTTGCATAAAATATGTGCCAATTTAGCATAGAAGCATGCTTGCATAGCACATGCACTAATGTGGCATAGTCACACTAGGGTGTGGCACATGAATAATTTGGCACAAGTGGGCTAATGGGTATTACATCCACCTCATTGTGTGTCACATGCACATTAGGTTGTGGAATAAGCATAATTGGGTGTGATGCATGTGCACTACATTGTACATGTATAATAGGTTGTGGTACAAGTGCACCAATTTGTCATGTAACACACCATGGGTGATGCATTCACACAAGTATTAGGTGAGTAGATAGTGTTAAGAAAATTTAGTTTGTTGGGGAATGTTTAGGTTATATTTAATATAAGGGGAAAATGAGCTAGGGTTGGGGAAAATGAGGATGAAAACATATTTTTTGGATATGGAAACATGTGGTAGGGTAATAAAATGGAGTGGGTTATATGGGGGAAAAATGTTTGGATTGGAAAATGAATTAGGGTAATGAGAAAATACGTTAGGGATATGAAAAAATGGGTTATCTGGTAGGACCAAGTTTATCGCAAAATTGTCTTTTCTTCAAGAGTATACAATTTTTGGTGACACGCCTTTCTCTAAAATTTTTGAATTGCTCTCTCAGTTTTTTGATACATTCATTTATCTCTTTAAGATTTTCCTTTAGATATTTGTTTTCACCTTCAAAATTATTAAGAAATTCTAGAGAAAATTTCAATTCTTCATATTTTTTAACCATGCAATATTCTTCTGTATATCCAATAGCAGGAATCTCTACTAGAGGAATATAGAAATTTCTATTAGCCATTTGTTTAAACTCCAAGATCTTCCCAAATTTTTCAAGCTCCTTCTAGAGATCCAAGCTCTAATACCAATTGTTGAACACCCAAACTACTAAGAGGGGGGCAGGGGGGTTGAATTAGTGTTCCATTAAAACATTTTGGCATTAGCCCTCCAATTACATAACTAAATTTAATTGAAATAATGAATGAAATCATGAAACATCCACAAAATAACATGACACATGAACACAAATGTTTTTATGTGGAAAACCCAAAATGAGAAAAACCATGGTGAGGGTTAGCTCACAATATATTATATCTAGATATAGTACATTACAAAAATTCTCACTGCAATTGGACTCACTATCCATAGATAATAAGATAGAAGAAACAAGGGGTGGATCATAGCCTATTGAACTATTACAAATGCATTTACAATATGTTGGGGTACAGTTCCAATGAAGTAAAAGAATAATATTTGCACTGATCTAGATCAATGCTCTGCTCTGCTTTGAATTCACACACTAAGCAATACAATTCACACAAATCTGATCAAATTTGCATCATATATGTTACTTTTCACACATCACTCACAACATTCATACATACTCTCTTTAAAACACCAAAATCAATCCATTATTTATATCCATATCAAGTGCAACTTCAATTAGGTTGGCCTAATTAGAAGTAAAACACAAAATTGAACTTGTCATCCTTAAAAAATTTGATCCATATATCATTCCTTAATCCAAAATTTAATTCACCTTAAGATAGGTCAGGATAGACCTATAATAAATTTTACATAAGGTAGCAACACTTATTTATCCTTTGCATAACATCAAACATCACAGGTCTACCCCAAATAAGGTCTAAACACAAAACTTCCATCTATTTTACCTAATTTTTCAAATGTTTAATACCCCTCATGTTGCTAATACTCTTTGATACTCTTATGTGTTGGTTTGGCACTTGGTTTGTGATGGTGATTAGTTCACTGACTTGGTTGGGTGTGGATTCATAGTTTGGTTTTTTTGATGCACTTGACAGTACTTGTGATGTTTGATGATACATTATGTGGTGGTTATATTATTTGGTTATGCTATGGGTTTCTTTAATATTAGATGTTGTGATCTGTTGTGATTCTATGTTATTATGGTTTCTGATGTATTTTCTAGTGAGTCTTGGTGAAAGGATGAAGTAGTATCACTCACTTGTGAGTGCCTTGCTACCCCACGATTACCCTCCATAGTGTGTCTTTAACGGATATTTACATGCTACTTGACATTTGTTTGTATGTAGGAATTGCAGGAACAAAGTCTTGACTCCACTTGCTTCGGCAGGATAGGGTAAGCATTAAATTAACCCAACGCTCGTATGATGTTGAAAAAGGGAGTTGATAAGGAAGTTTCCCCATCCCAAGTCTGTCACCTCATTGTGAGTCTTTTAGTGTCATGGTCTTGACGTTTTCTTTGTCTTAATATTGTTGTCATTTAATCATTTTATTTGTGGATAGTTG
Organism: Sequoia sempervirens; assembly: GCA_007258455.2. Taxonomy (NCBI): domain Eukaryota; kingdom Viridiplantae; phylum Streptophyta; class Pinopsida; order Cupressales; family Cupressaceae; genus Sequoia; species Sequoia sempervirens. The sequence continues at coordinate 374,618,318 of VDFB02000017.1, read as the reverse complement.
TTAATTAATTTATCCTTATTTTATATGGGATTAATTAATGTTATCTTGTAGATATGATTAATTGTATGTAATTGTAATATACTTAAATGTTGGATTTACAATATTGAAAATTAAAGGATATTTAGTTAATTAAAAGGATAGAGTAATTAATTTAAATAAATAATTTTTTTGATAATTGTAATTGTCTTTTTCAAAATATTAATATTATAAAATCTAAGTATAATATCATGTGAGGATAAATGTGAAATTAATGAATTTTTAATTAAAATTTGTGAGATAAGTGTGAGTTTTTAAAGCAAGAAAAAGAGCCAATGGATGGGTTGGATTTTTGAGAAAAAAGATCTTTATTTATTTTTCCTTATTTTATTGTGAGAAAAGGGAAGTTTCTACACACACATAGGAATGGTTTTTTTTTGTTGTGTCTGGAAAAGAAAAAGATAGTTTTTTGTGCTTCTCTATAAAAATTGTTCTAGGTAAGGGAAATAGATTATTGATCAAGAAGTTAGCTGAAAGAAGAAATTGGAGAAGAAACTGTAGAGGAAATCTATTTTCAAAAGAGGAAGAAGGGCTACCATGTTTGGATTCAACATCAAATGAAGGAGTCTAGGTTATTTTAATTTATTAATTCTTTTGATTTATTAATTGATTGTTTTGTAAGGGAAACGAAAATCATGTCTATCATATTCAAAAATCAATATCTATGTTCTGAAAAAGGCTTTGTTGTTAAACAATTGCTTGTGTTAAACCTTTAAATCTTTTGCAAAAAACTAGTGAGAAATCTTTTGAATTCTCTTCAACAAATCTAGTTGTTAAATTTTTGTTTTGAAATAAAAAAATCTATTTATTAGGGAATTAAAATTGTGTGCTCAGATTTATTTTGTGCCTGAGAAAGAACTAGGCTATTATCATAATATTTATCTTATAATTATGGGAATATATATATATATAGACCTATATATATATATGAAAATAAATATATATATATATATACCTGTGCATTTGTTATCTTTTGTTCTTTTAAAAAAGAACATGCATTTAAATCATATAATAAAAATTCTTTTATACATCACTATTATTGACAACAACATATATATATATTACATATATATAAAAAATGTAAATAAAATTGAATTCCAACAAAACCTACGTAGGAAAAAAAACATAGTATGTGGTATTGCACACCTCCCTATGGGGAGACCATAGTCCCCACACGACTACGTCCAACAGCTTCAACTACTGTGTGTAGCCTGTGGTGGTTGCGTACAACCCACCATGGGGTCAGGGGTGGTACAACATCTGCCGACCACTCCCCCCCATAATATATATATATATATATATATATAAATTTTTTATTATTATTTTATATTTTATTTCTTACACCCAAAAAAAAAACACGAAACCTCGTATTGTATAAAAATATATATATTTTTTAAAAGAACAAAAGATAACATATGTACAGGTGTCTGTGTGTGTGTGTGTATTCATTTATATATAGGTATATATGTATATTTTCCCATTATTATAAAATAAATATTATGACAAAAGTCCAGTTCTTTATCAGGCACAAAATAAATCTGAGCACATAATTTTAATTCCCTAATAAATTTATTTTTTTATTTCAAAATAAGGGTAAGCATGCAAAGGTTGACTAGTTTGTTTTCAAATCAGCCAGGTCGGTTGCTTTAACAACTTCCTTACTGGAAGGTGTCCATCTCATTCTTTCTCAACAAAGTATCCTTAGAGCCTCAGCCAATGTCTCCAAGTCTAAATGCATAAAGCATTTGGAATAATCATACTGAAGTCTAATTTTCCATATCTATTTGACTATTGAATCACAGACCTTCTTTCAAGGTGTTTTTGTATGTTCATCTTGGAAAAACACCAAGGGATAGATTTTAGTTTAAAACCCACACTCACCGCATGCACACACAAATTAGCTTCACAAAGAACACACCACAAGGCTACACAAAAGTAACATAAGGGTAACACAAGGGTACACATGGGTCAAAAATGAATTTTTGGTAGGAAGAATATTAGTGCATTGTGCACTACACCAAGGGTCCTGTCCTTTCCACTGGATTTCTGCACCTTTAGACCTACATCACCTAGAGACAACTCAGCTAACCAAATGTAGATTGCACAAACGAAATGACACACCCTCAAGAGTATGAGAAACTAGGTCAACACAATGGGCTCATAGTGCCCTAGTGTTTGAACCTAGGCTCTGATACCATGTTGTGACAACCCATCGCGCAAACCCCAAAGGAACAATTAAAAAATGTAACAAATATTTTTTTGAAAACATAAGGAATGTACTTAAAGTTTTCCAACATAACTCATGTTCCAAGTTGCACATCAAAGTCCATTGGGGTACACGAGGTGGCATTACCAAACTAGCCCATAACAAAATTAATAGATGAAACATTAAATTACCAACTACATAACCATTCATTCACATATCATCATTTAAAACATTCATTAATGATAACCAAAATGATAAGCATAATCCATATTGATGCAAGAGCATCCAGTGGTGTAAGGTCAATCTTGCATCACCCAAAAATAGTTAAATTTCAAGTTTCTTAATTTTTAGATGTTTTTACATTTTTGGATACCCTTTTCCTCATAATGAAATTCCCATTTTACGGTTTTTATTTTCTATTCATGGGTTGAAAGATAATGCAATTTTAGTTTCCCATATTTGCACCTGAAAATCTTCCAAGTTAGATTTGAGGCACTTAGAGTTCCCGAAATGGCCCTGAAACTTTCCAAAATCAGTGTAGCAAATTTTAAGTGCGTTATTGACTTCGAGACCTTTCCAACGGTTCAAACAGTTCGCGAATCGGAGTCCCGGATCAAAAGTTATGGCCCTAGGAAGTTGGTGCACTTTCTAGAAGATACAATTGCAAATATTCTTTTGAAATTTGAACTTCAAGTTGTAATTTTTGGCGCCAAACGGCCTAAACTCAAATATGAATGTTTTTTTTGGCTCCAAACTAATGAGGAGCTCTATTTTATGGGTGGGTTTCTAATTTTTGGGTAGCTTTTTGGGGACAAGCTCGCATATTGCAAAAGGGTTATTCTATAGCTTTCTGTAACTTGCATGTGTTGTAGAACTTGGGGATTTGAGATCCTCCACATGTAAGAAGCTCCATTTTCTAAATAATAAAGTTATTCTCTTGTTTGTGGGTTATTTTCTAAGTCTCGGGCTGTGCCCTCATCACATATAAAACCATACATGCAAATACAATAAATTAATCATGAAGATATTAAGTACATATTTCCACAAATAAAACATAACATTAACAATATTTACAAATCGTAGTTCAAGAATGATTTACACGGTATGATAATACATTACATCATTCTAATAGTACATATCAATGAACACATATACAAAACTACATTATAAGACTTCCAAACACATGTAGGAGTGATACATCAATACATAGAATACATGTAGAGTACAAATATACATATGGTAACATATGAATCCTAGATCAAACTGCATCAGAAAAACTCTGCACTGAATGGTACAACTACATCATAAAGGGACCCAACGGGGTGTGTAGCATGTTCCACCCAACCACCCTCATGCTAGGAGTAAATAAGGAAGGATCCCTGACCAAGCACATCCAAATAGTAAGGAAAGACTACACTCCAAACACGAAAAACAAGAGACCACAAAAGAAATATAATATCAAAAGATCGCTCACAAAACATAACAAATCATCAAAACATAACAATAGACCACTTCCAGAGGATTTCAATAAAACAACTCAAAGGGAACACTAGAGGAGAGTTTCATCACATAGCCTTACATGGATTATCCAGACAACGTATCACAAGGTGTCACCTCCATCTATGGTTATCCTGACTGCCTATCTCAAGGTGTTGCTCCATAGGGTAACTCATGCAGAACCATTAACCTCTCGTGAAGATGAGGAAATGATCATGCCAACCATGACCTTCTCGGCCCACCTTTAGTCTATGAAAGCTCTAAGAGGTAGATGAGGCATCCATAATTATCTTATTAATGTTTTACTACCCACCCCCTAATTAATTAATTAGGTTATCACTTATTACTCTAACTCTAATGTGGGTTATCCCGATAGCCCCTTTGTGCACCGGCACCCATGTAGAGTCACTCTCCCTAGAAACCAAAACATAAAATCCAATACCAAGGGATTGTACCAACAAGAACATTGAACCACAAATTGAACATCCATGAGGTAAAACCATCTCACAAAAATCATATGAAATAATATCCATAAAACGGTACAACCCATGTGTAGACTCAAGTCACAACTATATACAAAAATAGGGACATATATCAATTTAAAGGATCAAATATAAAACATCATTTCCCCACTTCTAGAAGTCCCTAACAAGTAACTTAAGCACCTACGTAAGGATAAACTAACTCAAGGGCTTTCCCACAATACAAAATCCCAATTAAGAGAAAACCACAATTGATTCAACAAATAATCTCGAGAGTACACAATTGCATAAACAACGCTATAAAACATATTTCAACACAAAAATTTCACCAAGACATGAATAAATTAATTTACTTGAGATTATTCAACTTAACTTAAATCACATAGTTTATTTCTAATTTACTCGATTAAACTATAACATTGCAAATTTATTTAATTATCCAACTATTCCACCATCACAACATTAATAACCATCTATATACACATATACATATATATGTATATATATAATAATATATATATATAACATGCATTTAAATCATATAATAAAAATTCCTTTATACCTCACTGTTATTGATAGCATATATATATATATATATATATCATAAAAGAAACAAATGTAAATGAAGTCAAATTCCAAAAAAACCTATGCAGGAAAACAAACCACAGTATGTGGTACTGTGTACCTCCCTGTGGGGAGGCCGCAACCTCCACACGGTTGTGTCCAGGAGCCTCAATTGTTGTGAGCAGCCTGTGGTGGCTGTGCATAGCCCACCATGGGGGTTGGGGGTGGTACAGCGGCTGCCGACCACTCCCCCCCATAATATATATATAATTATATATATATATATATATAATTTCTTACACCCAAAACAAAAACAAAGAACCTCATATTGTATAATTTTTTTTTTTTTAAAGAATACAAGATAACATATGCACAGGTATATATATATATATTCCCATAATTATAAAATAAATATTATGATAACAATCCAGTTCTTTCTCAGGCACAAAATAAATCTAAGCACACAATTTTAATTCTCTAATAAATTGAATTTTTTATTTCAAAACAAGAATTTACCAACTAGATTTGTTGAAGAAAATTCATAAGATTTCTCACTAGTTTTCTACAAAAGATTTAAAGGTTTAACACAAGATATTTTTCAACAACAAATCCTTTTTTAGAACATAGATATTGATTTTTGAATATCACAAGCATGATTTTCATTTCCCTTGCAGAAAAATGAATTAATAAATTAAAAGAACCTGGAGTCCTTCATTTGATGTCGATTCCAAACATGGTAGCCCTTCTTCCTCTTTCGAAAATAGATTTCCTCTACAATTTCTTCTCCAATTTCTTCTTCCAGCTAACTTCTGGATCAATAATTTATTTCCCTTACCAAGAACAATTTTTATAGAGAAGCACAAAAAACCATCTTTTTCTTTTCCAAACACAACCAAAATAAACCATTCCTCTATGTGTAGAAACTTCCCTTTTCTCACAATAAAATAAGGAAAAATAAATAAATATTTTTTTTCTCAAAAATCTAACCCATCCATTGGCTATTTTTCTTGCTTTAAAAGCTCGCACTTATCTCACAAATTTTAATTAAAAATTCATTAATTTCACATTTATCCTCACATGATATTATCCTTAGACTTTATAATATATTAATATTTTGAAAAAGACAATTACAATTATCAAAAACATTATTTATTTAATTTAATTACTCTATCCTTTTAATTAATTAAATATCTTTTAATTTACAATATTTTAAATCCAACATTTAACTAAATTACAATTACATACAATTAATCATATGTACAAGATAACATTAATTCATCCCATATAAAATAAGGATAAATTAATTAACTATCCACAAATCAAATAAATAAACAATACTGAGACAAAGACAAGGTCAAGACCACAACACTGAAAGACTCACAATGAGGTGATAGACTTGGGACGAGGACACTTCCTTATCAACTCCCTTTTTCAACATTATAGTCATTGGGTTAATTTAATGATGGGCCTGTCCTGCCGAAGTAGGTGGAGTCGAGACTTTGTTCCTACAATTCCTGCATACAAACAAACGTCAAGTAGCATGTAGATCTCCATTGTAGACATGCCATGAAAGGTAATCATGGGGTAGTAGGGTGCTTGCAAGAGAGTGATGCTACTTTGTCCTTTCACCAAAACTCACTAGCAAATACATCAAAAACTATAACAACATAGAATCACAACATCACCACATATAATATTAAAGAAACCCATAGCATAACCAAACAATATAACCACCACATAATGTATCATCAAACATCATAAGTATTGTCAAGTGCAATAAACCAACCAAACTATGAATCCAAACCCAACGAAGTCGGTGAACTAATCACCATCACAAACCAAGTACCAAACCAACACATAAAATATATAAAAAAAATTATATATATATATATATTATGGGGGGGAGTGGTCGACAGCCGTCGTAACACCCCTAACCCCATGGTGGGTTGTACACAACCACCACAAGCTGTGTACAATAGCTAAGGTTCTGCACAGTAGTCAAGGCTATTGGACGCAGTTGTGTGGGGGTTGCGGCCTCCTAGCAAGGAGGTATGCAGTACCACATACTGTGCTTTGTTTTCCTACATAGGTTTTGTTGTAATTCGACTTTATTTACATTGTTTTTCTATGATATATATATGATGCTATCAATAATAGTGATGCATAAAGGCATTTTTATTATATGATTTAAATGCATTATATATATATATATATATATACGTATATATGTATATAGATGGTTATAAATGTTGTGATCATGGAATAGTTGGATAATTAAATAAATTTGCAATGTTATAGTTTAATCGAGTAAATTAGAAATAAACTATGTGATTTAAGTTAAGTTGAATATTCTCGAGTAAATTAATTTATTTATGTCTTGGTGACATTTTTGTGTATAGAAATGTGTTTTATGGCATTGTTTACATAATTGTGTACTCTCAAGATTATTCGTTGAATCAATTGTGGTTTTCTCTTAATTGGGATTTTGTATTGTGGGAAATCCCTTAAGTTAGTTTATCCTTCTATATGAGCTTAAGTTACTTATTAGCGACTTCTAGAGGTGGGGAAATGATGTTTTATATTTGATCTATTAAATTGATATTTGTCCCTATTTTTGGATATAGTTGTGACTTGAGTCTACACATGGGTTGTACCATTTTTATGGATATTATTTTAGATGATGTTGGCGAGATGGTTTTTCCTTATGGGTGTTCCATTTGTGGTTTAGTGTTCTTGTTGGTACAATCCCTTGGTATTGGATTTTATGTTTTGGGTTCAAGGGAGAGTAGGTTTACGTAGGCGCCAACAATAAAGGGGTTGTCAAGATAACCCACGTTAGAGTTAGAGTAATAAGTGATAACCTAATTAATTAATTAGGGGGTGGGTAGTAAAACATTAATAAGATAATTATGGATGCCTCGTCTACCTATTAGGGCTTTCATAGACTAAAGGTGGGCCAAGAAGGTTGTGGTTGGCATGATCATTGCCTTGTCTTCACGAGAGGTTAATGGTTTCACATAAGTTACCCTATGGAGCGGTGCCTTAAGATAGGAAGTCAGGATAACCATAGATGGAGGCGGCAACTTGTAATAGGTTGTCTAGATAATCCATGTAAGGCCATGCGATGACACTCTCCTCTAGCATTCCCTTTGAGTTGTTTTATTGAAATCCTTTTGAAGTGGTCTATTGTTTTGTTTTGGTGATTTTTTGTTATGTTTTGTGAGTAATCTTTTGATATTATATTTCTTTTGTGGTCTCTTGTTTTTCATGTCTAGAGTGTAGTCTTTCCTTACTGTTTGGATGTGCTTGGTCAGGGATCCTTCCTTATTTACTCCCAGCATAGGGATGGTTGGGTGGAACATGCTACGCACCTCGTTGGGTCCCCTTATGATGTAGTTGTACCATTCAGTGCAAAGTTTTGCTGATGCAGTTTGATCTAGGATTCATATGTTACTAGATGTATATTTGTACTCCAGATGCATTCTATGTATTGATGTATCACTCCCAAGTGTGTTGGGAAGTCTTATAATGTAATTTTGTATATGTATTCATTAATATGTACTATCAGACGTATGTAATGTATTATTATACCATGTAAATCATTCTTGAACTACCATTTGTAAATACTGTTAATGTTGTATTTCTGGAAAGATGTACTTAATATCTTCATGATTAATTTATTGTATTTGCATGTATGGTTTTATATGGATTATGCTTATCATTTTGGTTATCGTTAATGAATGTTTTAAATGATGATATGTGAATGAATGGTTGCATAGTTGGTAATTTAATGTTTCATCTATTAATTTTGTTATGGGCTAGTTTGGTAATGTCACCTTGTGTACCCCAAGGGACTTTGATGTGCAACTTGGAACATTAGTTATGTTGGAAAACTTAAATTACATTCCTTATGTTTTTAATAAAAAATTGTTGCATTTTTTAGTTGTTCCTTTGGGGTTTGTGCGATGGGGAATTACAAAATGTGTGACTCAAAGCTCGATATTACTTTAAATTCCCATTAAATTGACATCCAAGGGCTTATCTAATTCCCATTAAAAAGACTATTAGAATCATAAAGTGGTTTCTCACTATATGGTGAAGTGCAGACCTAAAAACTAATGCACTGAACTAGTATGTTATCAAAAGGAACACTTAGCCAAATTTTTGTGTAACTATACTTTTTGTACCAACTTATTTTGTGCAACTAACTTCAAGAATACTTCCAAATCATGCTAGAGTGATCACAACAATGTTGATACCAATGACAACACTAGATCATGTCAAATGTAAATACCATGCTCATGTTGTCGAACAACATCATCAATGGCAAAATTCCAATAACCTTCATCTTTGCAATGCATCATTTCCAACAAGACCTATGTGAGTGTGTGTTTGACTCAAGATGGAAATTACCTATTTGTTCACAACTTCTATACACTTCTCTCTAGTTATGCTTTCCCTCTCCATCTAGGAGGGAAAATTTATTCCTACATTAAACTTAGAAATCCATATTAATGGTTAGTTTGTTAATATCCATGATATTATAATCATTAATCAATAGTAATAATCATCACAACTCTCTAATCCTTTAATGAAAACATTTATATTACATTATAATTTTATCTAAACATCAATTGAAGTAAAATAATTCAATCATGCCTAGTTAAACACATATTTAACATAAAAGATAAAAGTAACTACAAGGAAAAATTTGGGTTGTGACATATCCCCCTTTAAGGATCATTGTCCTAAATGATTTAGTGTATCATAACAAGAAAATAAAAAAGGTTTCTCTTAACTATTGAAAGTCGTAAAAAAATGAGGAAACTTTTGATAAAACTCATTGTAATCTTCCCAAGTGGCACTATCATCGATGTATTGGTCTCATTGGACCTTGCATAGGGTAATCTCTTTCGATTGTAGTACTTTGAGCATCTTAAGAGGCTCGATTGTTACCAATCTTGGATCTTGTACTTAAATACTACATTTTAGTCAAGTATATGATTAAAACCAATTGTATACTTCTTTAGATAAGAAACATGAAAAACCTTATGCATCTGAGAAAGAGCTAGAGGTCAAGTGATTCTATAAGCAACTAGGTTAATCACTTTTGTAAGGAAACCTGTAGCCATCTAATGGCAATTTCCACATAACCCAAAAGAGATAACAATGCAAATAAGTGATCAGAATCCACAAGCAAGAGAATAGACGACATACCCATTAAAGATGACACAAGCTATAGCCTAGGAAAACCCTCAAGAGGGAAAAACATAGCCTCCAAAAGCATCCATACTCCATCATATTAATTAGCCATGAAGAAAATACAAGGGTTACAATGAACACTTCTGAAGCATCAAACCCTCCAATGTATTCCCATGTATCCAAGTATTAATCCATACATCCCATGCCATGCTTCACAAATGCACTCTTATGAAAACTCAATAATGATTGCCAAACCACTCAGCCTACCTAAACCACTACACATGTGTTTGCTTGTATAGACACAAGATCACACAAAATAAAACTAGTGATAAGGTAAAACCATGTACCACAAAACCATGTGAATATAAAACCACTAACCCTTTATTAATATTGGGTACTAAGAAATCACATTATTTAATATTTTCCCAATATTAAATTATTATCACATGTCTCCAAAACATTAAATAATAATACAATGTTACAATACAACACCAAGTGGACCCCAAATAATTACCTAGTGTGATTAACCACACAACCAAGGTGCATCACAACAAAATAATTATTTAATTACAATTTATTATGATAAATCAATTTATGAAATGGTGTACAACACCATATCCCAAAATTCTCCCACTTGTTATATACATTGCATAAGGGATCAATACATGAAACACATCATCATATCCATCCATGAAACCACATGAATCTCTAGTAAGCTCTTGCCCAACAAGATACCTACAATAAGAACAAAGTGACCACTATCTCAAGAAAGAACTCCTCTCATCCCCCAACATGCCACATATAGAAGAAAAGGAACATGCCAAGGTGAAGATGCACCAATCCATGAGCACAAGCATCAAATCCAAGTGATATAAAAGGCTCCAACCAAGTTGTTTCCAACTGAAAAACTCACATGGTCAGAAATAGCATCTACAACACATGCTAATACAACCAACCATCCATACCTCCTGGGTATCAATACATCAGTAAACCCATGCCAAGAACATATGCAACCTATAAACTGCAATCACAAGCTCCCTACACCAAACATGTCAATTAATTACATACATATTGAAGAACTCCCACTATATAGGTAATTTCAAAGCATAGCAAGTCTACCAATCAACACTATACATCAAGGTGTGATAAGTAAATGAAAGCATGAAGTACCAAGAGCAATAATAATGATCAACACATGCAACCCAAGAAGCTACATAATCTCTCACAACATGTTTCCACCATCCTCCCCAAACAAGCATCTAGGAAGAAACCATGAAGAGAGAACCTGTAAACCATAACATGTCCTCCTACCAACACCTCAAAAGTGTACTAATGTATCAAGTATGATCTCCTAAACAAACCCAAATGGAAAGCCTTAACAACATCCATAACACCATATCTCATAGATCAAGTACAACATATGAATCAATGCAACAATGCCAACATGGATGGAAGCCTCTCTAATCAAGAAGATCAAACTCAAACTAACCATCCCCATAATTAGAAATCAACCTATAAACCATCTCCTAACAATCCTCATCAAAGAATGATATCATAAACTCAAATGCACAAGGATATAATCATGCCATAACATCCCTCAAAATGAATCCTCAAGAACTAACCATCCATAGCTCAAGATCCATATCTATGAAAGGTAAATCATATAAACTCATGCTAAATCAATCCTAAAATGAGTGTCCATAATCAGTCACCATGAAACAACTCAATCCCATTAGAATCAAGGCACGAAACATAACAAATCTAAAATATATAATGGGAAAATACCTTTCAAATCATAAGCTAATGAGTGGACCAAGAGTGGGGAATGATAATGCTCCTCCAAGATAACCAAGCCATCATGAATCACTCCAAGAATAATCTCCTCTATCAATCCATAATGAACCCATGTTCATATCTAGGTGAAAGCTCCCTGGTATTCCTAGTAAAACCTCTAAGGAGTAACTGTCTCAAGCAAATGTCTCTAATAACAAGATAATTGAAACCATCACCTAGGTCTCCAAGTATCCATGAGTACTTGTAACCAATCAATCCATGCCAAACTCCAAATGCAACATAGCACCATCATGAAGTAATTAAGCAAATGATCAATGTACCCAATACAAAGACAATCACACACGATCAATGTCAAAGCTCCAATCATGAATTAGGAACATAAACATGATATCCATGATCTAACCATCTCCTCATAAGAGATCACATGCACCATAACATATATAAAAATCCTAGTCTCAAGAGAACAAGTACCATGCCAAAATCTAAACTGGTATCAAGAGTAAACCATGCCATAATAGAAAACACTCTATACCAAGAAAACACATCCCCAACCACATGAAGATAATCATACCAATGATGCATCCACGTCATTGTCAACAACTACCACTGAATTGTGATATGACCTACACATGGCATCATGACTACCATTCTCTCTATGAAGATCATCTAGGTTTACAAACACTCAACTACAATATCAGTAACATACAAGTGAAACCAATATCAATGTCAAATGCTCCCATTGGAAGTGTATAATCAATTAATGTAACAATCTATCATGACATCATGATAATAATCTCCTAATGAAGATCAACCAAGAGTGCCCTCACATAATCAAAGAACTCAAATGCAAAATAAGCCCTTCAATACAAAAGGAAAAGTAAACCATAATCCTCATACCAAGAAGATACACTACCACAACGTGAATCAAGATCCAATACACCACCAACAATGAACCTTCATAAACCATTATGACATGCCAAAGTCTCTAAAGCATAAAAAAAATCCGTGACACCATGATCACCACCAAATGTACCAACAACTCAACCTAATCATGTCCACATATCTACATAACATAGTCAACTACATAGGTGTCTCATCATGACTGTACTTAGTAATACCATCTCACCTCCTAAACATGACATTAAAACCAACAAACCAAGTGACTAGACCAAGCCACCAAAACTAAAAATGCATCAACATTGGAATATCTATGAGCATAGACAACCCACATCCAAGTCATAGGTGTAACAAGTAAGTATAAAAATCCAACCAAACTAATAACCATGTTAAAAAGAGAGTAATATAATATGTGCAATTGAGCACACAATGAATCCAACATCAAACCTCCTAGATCGAACAATCCATAAGCTCATAGTATCACCATAGTCAAAGAAACCCAAAAATAGCTTAGGATAGAATCTCAACAAATAAATCATGTCAAAAAAGCTACCAACATGATCCATTGTGTAGTGCTCTAAACATACTTTCCATTGACTATTCGAAGTCCAAAATCTAACTCTATATGCACCTAATATCACCTCTCAAAACTCAAATAGAACACCTAAATTTCAGAAAGAAAAACACTATCAAAAATTCAAAATTTAGAAAAATCTCTAGCACCACAATGTAGAGCTCTGAGTCAGCTTTCCCATGAGTCCAAGAAGAGAAAAAATGGACAATTTGGGAAAACATTATGCCCCTCGGAAGAAAAAGTGTAGTTTGCACCTGAGGGAAAAAAATTAGGTGGTTGAGCGGTGGCTTCACCCAGTAGCACTGCTCCTTAGGTGGCAGACCTAAAATATTTATTAAATTTGATTAAATTTTATTTGGCATTGAAAAAAATGCATCAGCTTTTTCTAAAATCCATTGGTGAATTTTTATTAAATAAATTCCATTTAATATTTTTTAAAAAAATTTAAGAGCCTTAAAAAAAGGCGTCGGTGGTTTTTAAAGGGGAAAGGCCTGGCACCCCTATCGACAACCATACTAGTAGAATTCCACTTCCAACTAACAAAACTACCATCGATAGTACCTAACAATACTATTGTTGGCAAACCTACAAGAGTGAGTACAAGGGGGTCGAACACCCCACTATTTTTTCAAAAGAAAATTATTAAAAAGTTTTAATTCAAAATTTTCAACCCCTTTTATTTTTTATTTTAACTTTTAATTATTTTCATTTTGCAAGAATTTTACTTATGAGAGATAATATTTTTTTAATTTGTATTCTCTGAATATTATATTGAGGACCATATGACTACAAAAATGGGGTTTCTACAAAAAAAAATTGTAGTTTTTCAACTTCTCCAAAATAGGTCGAGTTATATATAAAAATTTGTCTCTCGGCCAACTTGGATCCAACCATGAGGTCCATTTTGTCCTAGGAGATTATTTGTAAAATTTCTCCTACAAAACCCCCATTTGAATGCATAACCAAGAAACTCTATTTTTTCCACACCCCAAATCTACAAACAACCCATCATAACAACAAACCCAAAACCCTTAAATCTACAATAAACAACCTACAAAACCCTTATATTTTTCTATGTATTTCATTCTCTTGTGCATTGCATAGATTCAAACTTAACCAACATTTTTTCAACCTAGGGTTATAATAAAAAAATTTCAACAATGAAAGCTCTGATACCACTTGTAAGGAAACTTGCAGTCATTTAATGAAAATTTCCACATAACTCAAAAGAGATAAAAATGCAAATAAGTGATTAGAATCCACATGTAAGAGAATAGACAACATACCACAAGTCAAGGGAAAATCCTAAAATTATTATTAAGTGGGGTTAGCACAATAACAATAAAATTCCTATGAAGTAACAAAGTACAAAGGAAGTAATGTGAAGACAAAAGGGATGAAGTTACCCTAAGTCTCCACCTTCCATGATTAACCTTTGTTACACCTCCTAGCTTGCAGATAAATAAAATGCCCTCAGATTTATGTGAGCAACTATGACTAAAGACTAAGCCCTATGCAAGTGTTGAAGGATTTGCAGAAAATAAAATGTCCCTACAATGGACTAAAATGTCTATGACTGTAAGTGACTATGACTGTAAGACTAGTAGCATAAATTGAAATCTAAACATGAGAGACTAAGAGTGCAAGAAGTCAAGAGAGCTGAGAGATATGTAGATGAGAACAAAATTTCCATTTTATAAAAACTGCAATTTTGAATGTGTGGCCAGGATGAGAAGATGACAAAAAACCCTAGAATCAAAGATCAAGATTGAATGTTGCTGTGTGCATTAGGGTCAGGTCAAAATTAGGGCAATGATAAGGATGAAGGGCCAAGATTGAATTATAAGATAATTCAATCAAGGGTCCAAATTAAATGAGATGTCAAAAGATAAGAATTAATTTGGAAGATAAGATGGCACAGACAAAGAGGTTGCTGGAGAAATTTAAATAATAAAATTTATTTACTCAATTTGACTAATAAATAATTAAAACTGTAAAGATATTATTTAATTATGGAGAATGTGACAAAAGAATTGTTTTGAATTAAATAATAATTTAATTCACAACTCAAGAGAATTGGCTAAATTGAATAAATCAAATTTATTTAATTTTAATGAGAGAAAAAGATAAATGAATAATTAAATAATTAAATTAAAATTATTTAATTATAGTGGAAAGTGGACAAAATTAAATAAATAAGAATTTATTTAATTTTTAGAAGAAGGGAACTTAATTAGTGACGTAATTAAATAAAATTTATTTATTTAATAATCCAAGTAATAAATGACAAAGGGAATTAAATAAATTTAAGGGAATTTATTTAATTAAAGGAGATTTAGATAATTGGTGCATTATTTAATAAATAAATAAAATTTATTTATTTAATAATCATGAAGAATAAATGACATGAATTAATTAAATAATTATGAATTATTTAATCAATAATAGTCGAATGTGGACCAAGGACATAATTAAATGTCATAATTATGCTAGAGACGAAAGTGGTAAAAATGAAGCTTAGGGACTAGGTCATTTTTAGGGGTTTTACAAAAAAAAAATTGTAGTTTTTCAACTTCTCCAAAATAGGTCGAGTTATATATAAAAATTTGTCTCTCGGCCAACTTGAATCTAACCATGAGGTCCATTTTGTCCTAGGAGATCATTTGTAAAATTTCTCCCACAAAACCCCCATTTGAATGCATAACCAAGAAACTCTATTTTTTCCACACCCCAAATCTACAAACAACCCATCCTAACAACAAACCCAAAACCCTTAGATCTACAATAAACAACCTACAAAACCCTTATATGTTTCCATGTATTTCATTCTCTTGTGCATTGCATAGATTCAAACTTAACCAACATTTTTTCAACCTAGGGTTATAATAAAAAATCTTCAACAATGAAAGCTCTGATACCACTTGTAAGGAAACTTGCAGTCATTTAATGAAAAATTCCACATAACCCAAAAGAGAAAAATGTAAATAAGTGATTAGAATCCACATGTAAGAGAATAGACAACATACCCATTAAAGATGACATAAGATATACCCTGGGAAAACCCTTAAGAGGGAAAAACTTAGCCTCCAAAAGCATCCATACTCCATCATATTAATTATCCAAGATGTGAGGCCCAACCTATAGATGGGCATTACAATTAGAAACTATTCATACTATAATCTTTGTCAATAAAGAAATGTGTTTAGTTTACATATATAAAGTCCTTTTATTCGAGAAAGCTATGTTCATAAAAATAAAATATTTTTTTTTATAACTTATAAAGGACATTCTTTCTTTTTAACTATATCATCACAATGATATCTGAGATTTGAAAATATTGTATCAACACATATATGTCTCTCCATGTCTAAAAGAGAAATGAAATTTCCTACTTTAGTATGTCTCCTAACATATCAAATCTTATTAGAGCTAAAATATATTATAGCTGAAATAAATTAATTTCAATATTAACGACGTTGGTTACTTAAATTGAACTTAGCTATAAATTCAATCATGAAAGGCCAAATCATTTAGAGTAAATTTACCTTCCTTGACATAAGAACAATCTATGTTTTCAATTATAAGTGAAGGGCTTGTATATTCTTTGATATTTTATTTCTACGTCTCAATCCTTGTAATCTTCTAGAATTGTATTCTTAAACCCTTGAAATACAATTTCTAGGAACATTATTTCTACATTACCCTCTCTTCCCTTATCTCCCTCAAAGGGGATTTAGCAACATAATTATATCCAAATTCCTACCATCCTCTTTAGTAGAGAGCTACACCTACTTCATGACAACATTGATATATTCATTTTGGAATTGAAAGAAAAATGTAATCAAAATTCTAATTCTAATCATAAAATTTATATAACCCCATACATCAAAGACCTAAGAATGGCTAGTCACTTGATATATTTTTTTAAGGTATCTACTCATAAAATTTTAAATGTAAGATTAAAAATAAAATATCTACTTCTTCCTATGCTTTTTGCAATGATGCAAGTAATTTCAATATCAATTCATTTCACATTCAAAAAAGAAAAATATATTTGATTTTATTATTTCTAGTATTTAATTAAAAGAATTCATACTTGATAATATGATGTGATGACTAAATAACTATTGATTAATTCATTAATTTGTTACTGTAAAGGGATTTAATGAGGAAAAATTCTTATTTTTACTTAGGAAGTAAATAATGATGTATTTGATCATTTTCAATATGATTTATTCTATGGATTAGTGTAACCATAAGTTCATAATGCTCCTACCGCAACCCCAAAGGACACAAATAACACAATAATGTTACAATTTTTTTTATTTTATTTTTTATTTTATAACATACATGTAATACACATTAAGTACATGAATTTTTATTTAAATAAATTCACTCAACACATACATCCCTTGGGGTATACGAGGAGTCATTATGCGACTTAGATCCATACAACAACCATAAAGAATAAAATATAAAGATATAAAGTAAGCATTAACAAATATAACACATACATGATGATCAATGATAAGAAACCATCTGAATACGAAAATACATCATATGCATGATCATCCTAACACATTGAATAACAACTGCCATAGCCAATATCCACACCAAGTTTAACATTTCATTACAGTACAATATTTAAGAAGTACAATGATACAAAAGTGTTCCAAATATGAGTGAAACCATCACCAAATAGCATGATACAAATGAATAGATGAATACAAAGTATCATAACTAGCTCCAAGACAAATACAACTCTGGAGTCGCTGCAACAGCACCAATCCACACCTCTCAATCCTTAGCTGGGGACCCAATGGGGTGCTTGGCACGTTCCACCCGACCATGTGAGTCCGAAGACCCACCCCCCGTGCTAGGAGCTAACAAGAAAGAGACCTCAACCAAGAACATCCAACAGAGAACCACAAGACTCAACGTCATACAAAAGTATCATAAAACTCAAGGATTACAATTACATAATCAACCACATCCAAGAGTCAATATAATAACTTAAAGTCATAAGTCTCATCACCTAAATCAAAGCAATATCCAATAAACAAGGAACCAAAGGAAGATCATAAAACACTTCCAAATCAAGCTGAAATTAATAAACATATCACAATTCTGAATCGTAATGATACAATATCACAGTATCATAAGAGTACAAGGTCAAAACCCAAACATCCACAAGATTTATACAAGACCACAAAATACACCAGAGATAAAATAGGGTAAAATCATAAATCATTTCAAACAATTATGTTTCATCAATTCAAGACAAAGGACCACTTCCAGAGGATTTCCAAAGAAGCAACATAATAAGGAGTGTTAGAGGAGAGTGTCATCGCATGGCTTAACATGGATTCTCCAGACTACCTATCGCAAGGTGCCGCCTCCATCTACTAACGAATTATCCAGACAATCCGAGCGCTAGGAGCCGCCTCCATCTATGCTTATCCAGACTACCTATCTCAAGGAGCCGCTCCATAGGGTTGCTCATGTGGAATCGTTAACCTTTCATGAAGACAAGGTAACGATCTTGCCAACCACGGCCTTCTCAATCCCCTTTAGCCTGTGATAGCACTAAACGGCGGACAAGGCATCAATTATCTTTTTAATGTGATCTTCTACTCCACCCCTTAATTAATATTTAAATTATCACTTTTAATTTCACTCTAATGTATTGGTCCCGGCTCTTTATGTTCTAATTCTTCACCCACTCTTAGGAGCCACTCTCTCTAGTCACTCCAAAAACCAAAATACAAGGGTTGTACAACATACAACATTAGTATGATACACAGTAGAAGGCATGTAAGGCATTACTCCATCTGGTTATAATCCAAAATGGCCCTCGCTGCAGTTACTGACCAAATCTCCCGGTGCCTCCCGCCAGCAAAACCTTGAAGAACTATTTTCAATCAAAATAAGATCAACAACTCCCTTAAACAACATCAACAACTTCGATACGAACTAAATCTGACATCCAAGGGAAACCTCTATTTTCTCCTCTCGGAATACCCATAATTCAAAGAACTTTCAATTTGACTCATTAACAACTCAAGTAGAACCGTCAATTATGACAAAGATAACCTTAACCAATTTGCCACTCAGGGTAAAGAACCAAAAGAAAACATATGGGTTCCCAACGAATAGCAACATACATTGAGAGAAAATTTCCAACCCAAAATCAACTCACGAAAAGTCACATCAAAAGAATACATAAAACCACACGTTCTAATAATATATCCATTCATTCAATAAGAAGTAACTTGAAACATTTAAAAAAAAAACATTAGTTTAAAGATCAATCATTTCCAACATTTAAGGACAGCACAATATTGCAAAGTGAAGATATAATCTGATGTTATGAGCCATAAGACACTAATTCTCAAGCATACTCTTCCAAACACAAATTAAAACCATCATGAACAATAATACGGGTTCCCATTTTACACACATAATTCCATACAAGGAAACCATCAAACACATCAACCTTGAAGAACACTATCTTAAAACACTTACAATGAACAGGCCATCGAGACATCTCCATAAATATCCCATTAATAACACCCAACTTAAAACAATTAAATATCACTTAAACCAGTAATCAAAACACCTTGTTTAAAACACATTTACTCACACATTATAACCATAAAGACCTTCCTTTAATTTAAGCATTATTTCAACGTTCTTACCACTTATTTTAACATATCCGCTTAATTTAATTAAGAGAGTATTTACAACAAATAATTAAAATAACTATATCATCTATAAGATAACCAACTCCATCAACTGCTTAATACGAATCCTAATTATAACTTTAAAATGTAATACTAAGATGACAATTCTATAAATTACAACTTTATTATAATCCTAAGGTGACGATATTAATGGATTATTTCACATAGTAGTTTGATAAATAATTATCATTCACAGACTCATTAGATGACAAAAAGGTAATTAAAACCATTTAACATTTAATCAGTATCATTTAAATTAATTAACCTATGAACCTGGGATTTATCCTCACTTAAAAATAACTTTATCATTAACCTTCAAGTAAAAGAAACTATGTAAATGTAGATTCACTTATCTCCTTTAGTGAACCCTAAAACTTAATTAACCATATAAATCGATTTACTTTAACTAAATACACAGTTCATTTATCTACAACAAAATTAAATACCTAATTCAATAATGTTTATTCCGTTAAAATATTTTGTTAAATAATATTTTACTAAGCAACCTATCGAAATAACCATTTTCACTTTAATTATTTACCTAAAATAAAATTACACTTTTACTTAACTCACTATCTTACAGAACATTCTAACACTCGATTCATATTTTACTTTTACACCACCATAAAATCATAAACAAAACAATTAAAGAAATTATTCATATTTTATAAACATATTATATAAATACGAACCATTTTCTTTTGAATAATACTCATCATACAAATCTACTTATATATTGAAATATCCTCATAAATTCTAAATATATAAAAGACTACCTTCACTCAAATCTTTTAACCTATAATTATGTATCTATACTTGTTTATATAACCATACGTATATATATATAAAAGAATAGTAATCAAAAATATTTATAAATTCAAAATAAATAGAAAGTCACTCATATATGTAATTGGTAATTCAAATGCCCTAACTCAGACAGTTTGACAAAGAAATCAGAGAGGCTATTTAATTTTGTACAATGTTTCAACTCTAATTGCTGTGACAGTGACAGGCTGCCAAGGGTTTCAGAGGAACTATTTAATTTACTACACTTTTGCAAGTCTAACGTTGCAGCTGTGATAGTTTTGCTTATGGTTTCGGGGAGTTTTTAAAAAAAAATTAGATTACCAGACTATGTGAAGGAGCTCATCTAAGCGCTGTATCCAATAACATCAATTTCTCTCAGCTTCGACTGAACGGAGGTAACTGGCAAGGGCTTGAAACATTGCGCAGACCAAGAGAATTAAATAATCTACTCATTGGCCCTCAATTTCTTCACTTGAACAATCTGCTCATTGACGACATCAGAGAAGACACACGAACCAAGCTTCCTCCAAGTTTGAGATGGTTACGGTTGCAAAAATGTGAGAAGCCATTTAATAGAAAGTGAATTTTGGAATTTGGAAATATCGCCATCTACTTGCATTATTATCAAATCACAATTGTTATCCGCAAGACTAAAGGAAAAAAGACAGGCGAGGTGCAAATACGTGGCTTAAAGCAGAGGAAATAATGTACAACTTTTTCTTTTCTGAACTGGACGCTTTTCTGCTTGGTGGCGAGTTTCCAGAGATGTGCTTAATTTTGAAGTTTGGAAATTATCCCTCACCATATTTAACAATATTTAATATCTAGAGCAGCAACTGCGATAGATTGATAAGAGAATCAAGCAGGTTATTCAAGACTTTAAACTCCCTATCACGTTTAGGTGCAGCAGCCAGAGCATATGCAGTGTTAAACTAAATGCCTCAAAGAAAGAATTGTGGTCTCAAGGATTACCATAGTTTTTAGTGTATATACTAAGTAAATTTGCTGAAAAAGCTTCAAGCGAAAAGAAGAAACACGGACAT
Source organism: Sequoia sempervirens (assembly GCA_007258455.2). NCBI lineage: Eukaryota > Viridiplantae > Streptophyta > Pinopsida > Cupressales > Cupressaceae > Sequoia > Sequoia sempervirens. The sequence continues at coordinate 374,596,473 of VDFB02000017.1, read as the reverse complement.
ATTTGCAAACAGCAGAACATAGTAACTTTGAGTTTATTATGTATTCTCATAGCAGTAAAGAGGGAAAATTTTAGAAAGAGAAACAATGATGTTCTAAAGTACGAGTACCTGTGAACTGGGGGTGATAACTTCTACTGAAAAGATTCAACCCAAGCTGAAGATGGTTGGTGATATTAACAAGAGGCATAAGCGACTAAACCAAGTTTTTGGATGGCACCAGTTAGAATGAATCAGATATTTAGGGAGAATACAACTCAACATGCAAAGAAAGGTTATTCGATTCATTGAATTTTAAGAAGAATCCCAATCAAGGTTGATTCCAGCATCCAAGGAAGTCATGACTGTGAAATGTGAAAGCAAATAATTTGAATGACCATGAGTTAAATACTGATTATGATACCTAACTAACAAAATTTCCAATCTAAGATTAACATATCAAATAACAAGGGATTTCACATTGAATGCTGACTTATAACCCATGAACTCCAATCATATAACAGACAGCGAACATTCCAAAAGATCAGGTGGTTTATATAAATCTTCAGGAAAGTACCCATTATATATTCACAGAGTGCACATAACAGTTTGTAGAAAAAAGGAAACTTTCAAATCTTTCAGACGTCTCCCTTATCAATTACTTCATTTCCAAAATCAAACAAAAGTAAGAAGATGGAACCTGATTTTAACGAGTAGCTCCTCTAAGGATTGATATCGAGATATTGTCCCTCAAATTTTCAGTCTCAGCTTCTTCCAAACTCCACACACACTGCAGAAATTCCTTGAGATATCTCTCTGCCAGAATGTCGATTCCCCTCCCTTCTGTTCTATCTCCCCCCTTAATTTCTTTCTTGGTCCGTTACCAATCCCGAACGAAATCCCAACCGAATGTATTTTCACCTTCCCATAACCGAATCTTCCAATTGAAATAATATTTCTTTGTGTGCTTATTATTTATTTCACACAGAGGTAATAATAAATTCTCATTTTATTTTATTTCATTTATTTATTTACTTAATTACGATATTCGAGTTTGGTTTATTTAATTCATTTTAAACATTAATAATATTTTATTAGCATTTATTTTGTCACATTAAATAACATTATTAACTTATCAATTATAATTAGGTACCAACTTTTACTGGCTTTTCTCGTTTTTACCTTCATTCAAACTTAAGTAAAATTTTAATATTTCATCCTTTCTAATACTATTAAATTTATTGAGCGAATTTAATCATAAAATGATAATTACCTTTCCTCAGCTTATCGATTAATTTAAATAACTAACTCCCAAAGATAATTAAATTAACGTTTATTATTGAATCTAATTCTTTATTTAATTCCAAACGAAACAGGTAACCTTATAATTAAATTAATTTTATTAATCAAATCCAAACATATTATTAGTGTTACCTCATAACCTTAAAATTAAATTAAATAATAAAATCACCACATCATCATGACATTACTAACTACTTACTTGACATCAACGATGACCAAAACGGGGTGGGCACTACATAATCCATTCCTTGAACAGAAGCTAACAATGCAACATCCATAACTTATAAGTTATAAGCTAACAAAAGCTAACAGTTCAACATAAATAACTTATAAAGGCATCCACACAACTTAAACAATAAAAGTTTAAACTACCAAATCACCTAAATTATATTGAGAAATCCTTACGCATCCATCACCATAAAATCTTTATTTATAGATAAACATTCCACAACAATGAAACTAACCAAAAATCTGTCATTCTAATAATAGACAATCCACTGGAAAACTACTCAGCAAAAGCACAATAAATCCACATAGTACACACCATAACTCAAAGATTATGTATGCATGAACTTCACCATTGTCTTTCTATATTGAAATAACAGAAAAGCAATAAAAATAGCAGAGCTTTTTTTTGTCTTGATAACGGTTTCTTGAAGAAAAACGTTTTAGAAATTAAAATTAAAAGTCTTTGAAGTATCAAGAGAGCCAAATTAAAGAAAATAACATAAAAAATAAAAGCTAAATAGTTGTCACACTCCCAACACCGACTCCTTCGATTTCAATTATTTCCACCTCCTTCTCCTTCAGTAACACCTCATGTGCCTTTATTCTTTGCTTGTATTCTCGGTACTTGGTGACAATTGCAATAATGTCCTTGCTCCCTAGCATTGTAGTAATTTGTAACCTGGTTCTCCATTTTCCCAAAGCATTTTCAAACTCAACCAACATCTAAGATCTTTTCTCTTCTCTAGATTTATAATTCTTCAGGTGGATCTGCATTCCATTGAGTTTTGAGAAGGACTCCCATGTCATTGTAGCAGGATCAGCTATTTCTTTATTGAATATATCTCTCAACTTTAGAGAGATCTCTCTTATATCTAGAATCCTTTCATAAAACTCATCAGTAATTTCCATTCCCAAAATATTACCATCTTCTTTAATTTCCACCAACATTTCATAATATTGAACAAGTGTGTTATTAATTTCCTTCACTAGATTATCATACATATTCAATTTCCATTCCAATGAATCAGACCAGGAAGGGTCTAGATCCTTAGGGTTATTCACAATTTTCTCACCAATTAATATCTTTGGATCCATAGAGTTCAATTCTTTCATTTCCTAAGAGAGCCCATAGAGACTAGTTTGATCTTTTCTGACCTACTAAAGTTATGTTACTAACTCCTTCCTCTTGTTAACAACTCAAGTGTAAAAGAGCACATATTTATTCAAAAATAAGATAGACTCTTGAGATATTTTATAGATCCCCTCACAAGCAGCTCTGGAATAGCTCAAATTCTTTTTAATGTTCTCTATGGTGAGCACATCGATTCCCTCTACTTGAGAACTTGAGGCTTCATCAAATGTAGGAGTGGCTATAGAAGAAATAAAGTTACTCAATGCGAGGACTTGAGATTGCAGTTTTATGTTTTCTTTCCTCTATTCTTTCACTCTTTTAATCAAGGTATTAACTAAATAATTGGCATGGTACACATCACCTTCTAGTGTTGGAGGCTCCATATCAACATGTGTGACTTTGTAGTCTTCCTCCGTTATTTCATCTTAATTTAAATCCTTGACAGGGTCAGCAATTTCTAACATTTGATTTCCAGAAGTAACATCAATCACCATCCTTGACATCCTCCTAGCTTTCTTAGGTTTTGAAGAGCTTTGAAGTAAATTTTCAACTTTATCCACTCCAACTGTCATTGTAGGAATATGCTTTCTCTTCTTCTCCACTACTTTTTTCAACCATCTTGGGGAGGCTACTACCAGACCAAAATCTTCATTTCCACTAATAGTTTCTTTAGGAGTGCTAGGAGTGAAAGGTGGATTATTAGCTGAAGAAGAGGGCAATTCAGACAGAGGAAAGATATTATCTTCAATGATCTGTTGAAAGATAGCTTCAGAATCAGTAGCCACAAGTTTTTCTTGATTGGTCTTCTTCTTAGGGGTAGGAGAAAGCACATTGTCTTGTTCATAGATGCTCTTCAACTTGACTGTTTCTTCTGGCCCATCACCATCACCTCCTAACTAGAAATTTGTACTAGAGGACCTAACAGAGGGTTTCACCAATGATACACTTACACCAGATGCTTGCGTAGACCCCTGTTCATTCTTTTGTGATGACTTAGGCTCCTAAACAAGACTAGCAACTTGTCGCCATTTCCCATCCAACCAGTCCTAGGTTCTTTTAAGCACTGGGGCAACACATTCCCTCATATCTGAAATTTCACTTTGGCTCCAATCAACCCTAGGGTGGGATTTATCAAGAAATTTTTCATATGCAAGAACTGTGATTGTTGAATCCTTAGCTACATTTTTAGGAATGTGAAATGATAGACTAAAAGCCTGTATCTATTTTAGCGTTAGCCTCATATAATTTCTTCTCAAAACTTCATTCTCATCGACACAATCTTCCTAGAAATCTTTGATAGATGGTTGATGTCGATATAAGCTCCCTCCATAGAGATTTTGCTTCATAAAACCCTTACTGTCTGTAATATCACAAAATTGCACCTAGGGGAAATTTCATATTTTCACATTTATGCCTAGCATTTATGGCACCCTAAGACATTAATGAAAAAATCCCATGGGTTAGAATTTCATGATTTTAATTCTATGTGGACAAGTGGCTGAGCAACAGAAGCCTGGTGATGCATTTTTTGAGAATATAGGTCTTGGACGAATGTGTGGTGTGCTAGCGTCCTATCTGTTTCCCAATTTCAAAACATTGAATCTAGAAGGTTAACCCTTGAGACATGTGTCCTGGTGGTTACACTCTGAAATTAAAGGCTCTTTGTTGCCCTTGCAAGCATAAAAACCTCTTTCTACCTCTCATTTAGATGTTGGAAGACATCACACTAGCTCTCTTTTTGTTTTTCTAAAACTTTGAGACTCCTTCTCCTTTGATAGTAGTGCATTCACAGGTGAAGTCGTGCCAGACTGAGGTCCCCCCAGCAGTAGCAACAACTCTCAAGCAAGCACTCAGTGGTGCATTCGTGTGCTCTAGAGAGGGCCTTGGCCCATGGGTAACGCTCTCTCTTCCTCTCTCACTTTTATTTTACACACATTTGTCTGCTTTTTCATGGTGCGGGTTCTACTCCTGATAGGATATTGCTTTCACCACATGCTTATCATGGTGCAGGTTCTACCCCTAAGCGAGTATTTCTTTCACCACACACTTTATTTACTCCTATAGCATTCCTTTCCAACTTGGTTTTCTATGGAGGTGGGAACACCAAAACGGGGTCTGACTGAGGCAGGTCCCTATACAGCTACCCAACAACTTTCTCCTTGATCTTTTGTGTGCAAATCATGAAAAGGAGCTTGGAGTGAAGACTTGAGCATCCGGAAAAAGGGCAAGCTTTCTCCAAGCATTGTAGTATTTCCTTTAATATTTGGTTTTCTAGTTAGCTAAAAAATCTTGTATATATTACTCCTGAGTTTGTATGTAGGTTTGTTTATGTCCGTCAAGTTCTTGAGTTCTCTATTGCTCAGGACGCTAGTGCATCTTTCAAACAATTGAGTGTCGCGTTGGCATCCTAGAACTATGCTAACATCTTTTGGTTGAGAGCTCCCTCTTCTGGGACATGAATCCTTTGATCTGACTCTCTCAGGATTTATGATTATTTTCCTTGAAGTGTAACTGGGTTTTAGCTCTTTATCATTTTATTATTCTGAGGTGTATAAGGGCAGTTCATTCCCTAGTGATCTCTCAAGAAAGGAGAGACCCATGTGTAGTGAATCCCTCTTATATCACATTTTGATGAACATGACATGAACGTCAGAACTTTCTTTGCAATGTTACACATTTATGATAATGACTTTTTTGAGGAAGATTTTGATATGTTGGAGGATGCTCTAGGTGATTTCTTAGAAGCACTCTCCCCTATCCACAAATCTCCTGAACAAGTCTCCTCTTGACAGGCTAAGGGATCGGTAAATGTGGTGGTGGTCTCAGTGGATCCTCTGAGTCCTAAGAAACTCATCATCTACATAACCCCAGCCAACTCTTCTATCTATGGAATCTCTTGTCATAGTGATTCACCGTACTTGTATTCAAGGTTCATGAAAGCTATGAACTCTACATCTTACAATGTTGTTGGACACACATATCCTACAAGGAGTAATAAATAGAACTTGGATCAACAACCCTCTGTTCCCACTTCGCAACCTATTTCTTTTCCACCTTCTCAACCAAACGTTCTTGCAACACCTAAGCCTACGATCAAAGCACTAGGTGATTATGATCTTGTTGAGCAACTTCGTGTTACTCTAGCTAAGATCTCACTTTGGGACTTGCTTTAGACCGCTCTGGTTTATCAAGAGATGATTTAGGAAGCTTTACAAAAGATTCTCTTGCTGCCTCTGCTAGGCCCGTGGATGTTAATGCGTTGTTGGCTCATATTCGCGTTGATTCACCAAATATCACATTCCACCCGCAAGAACTCCCACCTCCAAATGTGTAGAACCAAGAAAAGCCTTTGATGATTATAGTCAATGTCAACAATTTATCGGTATTAGGCGTAGCCTTGTTGACACCAATTTGGCTTTCAACGTTTGCGGTATGGACCTACTACCTAAAATTAAATTTGATTCATCTTCCTTAGCAGCTTCCTCCTTGTACATTCATGGATTCAATAACACTGGCTGTGAAGCTCTAGGTACAATAATACTACCTTTGCAGCTAGGCCTCGTTACCTTACCTACGTTGGTTTATGTGATGCCTGGCCCCTTACCATACAACCTCCTCTTAGGGAGATCTTAGATCCATGCTATGGGTGCAATAACTTCTACTTTACACCGTTCCTTGAAATTCATCACAAATAATTAGGTAGTTACAGTCAAACCGAATCTAAAAGGCATTCGCCTTTGTGAACTGGCCGTCATCGATCACGCTTCAACTATATCTACCCTCAAGAATTGTACTCCTCTAACTGTTGATGCTATGGAATGTTCTTCATCGATATCCTCTATGGAAGTTGTCCCTAAGGCTAGTGTCAGAAATGAAGAACCGCCTAAGGCAGAAGATCCTAAATCCTCCTTGTCGACTTCTCAAATGAATGCTTTCCTTGGAGACAATTGGGGCTCCCTAAATTTTTTTGAATTCTTCATTGAAAATTATAAGGTAGATCCCTCTTGTGTGGATCTTCCACATGGACCTAACACAAAGGCGAATAATACTCCCACAGAGGAGAAGAAGTACGACCCTATTCAGGAGATCAATCCTTCTCACGCTGAGGAGAACAATCCACCTCCTACAAAAGAAATTAACATTTGTGAGCCTAGCAAGGAAGGTAGAAGTACCCCCATGGAGATGTTCAACGTCCATTGGTAGAACAAAGTGCTCTATGTGGATCCATCATCCCCTAAAGTTTTGAAAACTCGTTATGGGTTCAGATATGAGCTCACTTCTTGGTATGGCTAAAGGAAAAAGGGCCTAGGACATATCGAGCAAGGAATTCAGGTCCCTATCCATCTTAAGCCACGATGCTGCAATTTCAGACTTGGATGTTTCGTTGAACAGTCTAAGCAAAAGACTTGGTGGAGTGTTAATATGATTTTGGTTGAACCATTAAACCTTGTTCACCCTGAGTTAATAGAGGAATAGGAGCAAGCTGAGAAAGTCCCTCTCAATGTCTTCTCTTCAAATGAAACATTAGAGGAGTTTCTAGGTGCCTATTCCTCGTTACCTCCTTATCACCACAAAAGATGGTTCTTGTATCGCTTGCATAACCAAGCATATTTTAAGGAATCTGTCTTGAGTATTAACGAGGAGGACCCTCTATCTAACACCAGTGACAGCGTCATGATACCTCATCATGAAGACCATAATTCCCTCCTAAAAGGGGGTACTATTGAGATCTTCATGGATCCCGCATCCTCTAAAAAAGTGATCAAAATTGAGAAGTGTCTCTCTCCGGAAGAAGCAGATGAACACTCTGATCTCTTACATTCTCATCCTGACATCTTCGCTTGGACATATGAGGATATGCCCGATATTGATGAATCTATAGTAGTTCATAATATCATCCTATGTCCCTGATGCCAAGCCGATTAAGAAAAAAATCTGAAAGATCAATCCCAGGGTGGCATTATGGTTAAGACTAAGAGAAACTCTTGAAAGCGGGCTTTATCTACCCTATCAATTATTCCCCTTGGATTTCAAATATAGTTTTTTCTAGCAAACCTAATGGTCGTATTCACATATTCATTGAATTTCGAGATCTTAACAAGGCTTATGTTAAAGATGATTTTTTGCTACCTAATATAGATATGATTTTTGACTCGACTGTAGGTCATGCATTTCTTTCTTTCATGGATGGCTTCTCGGGTTATAATCAAATCTATATTAACCTAGATGATCAATACAAAATAGCCTTCACTACCCTATGGGGTACTTTCCACTATGTGGTCATGCCCTTTAGGTTAAAGAATGCAGGAGCTACTTACTAGCAGGAGATGACCATAATATTTCATGACTTTATTCACAAGATTTTAGAGGATTACATTGATGAAATATTGGTGAAATTGGCAACCTGTCAGGATCATCCTAAGAACCTTCATCTTATTTTTAGAGGATTACGTCGATGGCATATTGGTGAAATCCCCTTAATTGTGTCTTTGGCATTGACACCGACAAGCTTCTATGGTTCATAGTCTCTCATCGTGGGATCAAAGTTGACACTAAAAATATTGACGCCATCATTAACATGCCTCCACCAAAGAATATTATTTAGTTGCAAAGTCTACAAGGAAAGATTCAGGCAATTCACAGATTCATAGTGTAAGCGGTAGAATGGGAAAAACAAGTTAAACAATGCATCTACGCTTCTAAATAGGACATTGCATCTAAGATTAAGAAATTTAAACTAATTTAAACTATAAATCTACAGAAATCTATCCTATTGCTCTTTAACTCTAAATATTTCTCTAATCTACTTAGCTCTCATATTTGTAAGCTAATTAAACTATTGAAATGACACTTAGAGAATGAGAATTAAGCTATTATGATTCTATAATGCAACTAAGATGATTCTACAGTAAAATTCATGAGAAATAAACTATTGTAAACAGCCATGATTTGTAAACTATGAAATACTAAAAAAAGCTTGATATATGCTTGATAGATTGATCCTAAAACTAGATTGCTTGAATGATTGAATGTCTGGAAAACCTGCAGAGTAAAATTGCACAAGTTAGGATCCATTTCCTATAGCCCAAGAGCTGTATTTATAGCTTTCACGGCAGCACAATTGTACAGGGATATGGGATGAGGGGCTGTGATTCAATCTGGAGATTTGAAGGGCATGGGATGAGAAGATGGAGCTGATCATGGAGAATGGTTTCTCCCCATGAAAACACCAGGCAAGATAAGAGGGAAGGTGGGTGGAAGGTTGTTGAGAGAATTTCCTGCAGGTTTATCCCGGAAGCTCTTCCCGTGAATGACAGTGCAATTAATTTAAATTTTGAAAAATTAATTTTATTGGTGAGTGAATAGTGCATAAATTTAAATAATATTTAATTTATTTAAATTTAGCAAAAAGAGGATTGAATAATTTAATAAATCAAACTATATGGTTTGTTTATTAAATTAAAACAAAAAGGAAAAATGATAATTAAATAAAAGATTTTAGAATATCTTTATTTAATTAAGAAGAAATGTGATGAGGTTTTTAAATAACACAAACTATTTGAGTTGTGCATTTAATTTATGATAGAAATGTAAAAGAAGCAATAATGATAATAATTAAATAAAACAAAGTTTTTAATTTTGTTTATTTAATTAAGAGAGAAATAATATGATGAAAATGATAATAATTAAATAAAACGAAGTTTTTAATTTTGTTTATTTAATTAGGAGAGAAAATAGAAGAACTAATAATGAACTTAATATAAATAAATATTTCTATTTATTTAATAAGTAGAAGAATTTAAGATTAATTAATCAAATAATTTGTATTCAATTAATTAGATTCTCCAGGCCATTTTTAGGTGTCTACACATAGCTTAGTTGGTTGATCGTACCCTTCCTTTCACTTGCCTACTGAAAAAAGACGTTCACTTCATGTGGGATGAGGAATGTCAAAGAGCCTTTGAGTCAATCAAATCTTATTAGGCCAACCCTCCTGTATTGATGTTGGCTATGCAAGATAGACCCTTTCTACTTTATTTAGCTATGTCACCATATGCTTTGGCAGCTCTTTTAGCTCAATATTATGACACTAGAAAGGAAAGAGAAATCTACTACATTAGCCACATCCTAGTTGACTACGAAACCTGTTATTCCTCCATGGAGAGGAAGTGCCCTTCTCTTGTCTTTTCTACACAAAAGTTGAGGCATTATCTTCTCCATGTTGAAACGCACGTCATAGTAAAAATGGATCTTTTCAGACATCTATTTTCCAGCACTGATCTAGCAGCAAGGTTAGCGAAATGGGTTATGTTGCTTTATGAGTTTGACATAAATTTTGTTACTTAGAAATAAATAAAGGGTCAAGCGGTTGTGGATCAGTTGGAAGATGCTCCCTCATCTCGCTCCTTTCCTGGTTTGGATTTGTTTCCTGATGAATTTTTTTTGCAATCAATCACAACCCCAAATGGAAAATGTATTTTGATGGATAGAGGTGTCAAACTAGTTCCCTTATCCTTTCAATTAGATTTTCCTTGTACCAATAACATCGATGAGTATGAAGCGCTTATAGCTAGCCTACATGCCACGATGGTGCTAAAGATCAAACACCTTCATATCCTAGGCAACTTTGAACTTATAGTGAACCAAATAACAAGAACCTATCAGGCTAAGAAAAGTAAGTTGTCCCAATACTGGGACCTTGTCTTGTTTTTGCTCAAATAGTTTTCTTCCTTCATAATAGACAATGTCCCTAGGAGAGAAAATAGACATGTTGATGCCATAGCGAGCGCAAATTCCTTGGTACCTTTCAAAGAAGATATGAAAGAATACCATTTTGTGGTCTAGGTCTTGTGAACCCCTGTGGTTCCTAAAGAACCTAAAGTCGAGTCCCCTACATGTTCCCATGTGGACTCTGGGGAATGGTTTTCTGATATCTATAACTATCTAAAGACTGGGAACTTCCCCGATGATGCAACAAAAAATGACCGCATTCATATAAGGAAGCTTTTGGTTTGATACATCATCGTGTTTAACATACTTTATAGGAAGGCCTATAATGGTCTACTTCTTAAGTACCTTACTAAAGCAGAGATACCCCTTTCGCTTAAGGAATCCCATGTGGGATTTGGGGGTGGAAATTTTGGTGGTAAATCCTTGGCGTGAAGATTGATACACATGGGATACTATTGGAAAACCATGGAACAAGATTCTTTTGACTTTGTCAAAAAGTGCCCTTAATGTCAACAACATAGTCGACTCATTCATGCGCCTACCCAAGAGTTACAAAACCAAACTTCCCCTTGGTCGCTCGCTAAGTGGGGGTTGGATATTATTGGAAAGATATCACCCCCTCTTCCAATGGACATGCCTTTATCATTATTGCTACCGATTACTTCACAAAGTGGTTCAAGGCTATCCTGCTCTAATCCACAAATGTCGAAGCTATTTGTAGCTTCCTTATGAACATCTCTCAATTTGGATTGCCTGCTACACTTGTTTCTGACAATGGTACACCATTTAAGAACAAGGAAGTGAAGTAGTTCCTCGAGAAATTTCACATCCAGCATAGGTTTTCCATGCCATACTATCTGTAATCCAATGGTCAAGTGGAAGCGTCAAATAAAACTCTTGAACTTATTCTTTGTAAAACAATTAACAAACATGGTAAATATTGGCACATTCAATTGACATACACTTTATGGGCCTATCACATGAGTGTTCATATGGCTACGGGAACAACACCCTATAACCTCATGTATGGTGCCAAATCTATCATGCCTTTGGAGAAGGAAATTTTGTCTCTACAAGTTTCTCTTAAGGGGATAATTGATAATGAGACCTATCAAGTTAATTGTTTGCATCAGCTGGAGATGCTCGATGAATGTCATTTGCAAACCCTCAAACATCTTAAAGCTTATCAACGGTGATTATCTAGACAATACAACCAAAGTGTGCTTCCTAGAACCTTCAAAATAGGAGATTTGGTTCTTTGTGAAAACTAGAGAAATGTAAATGTGCCACCCAACCAGAGGGGAAAATTCAGCCCTAACTAGTTAGGCCCTTACATTGTGATTTTTGTATATGGTTCACGTGCCTATGGATTATCATCTATGGACAAAATGCCTTTAAAGGAACCTGTTAACACAATGCATATCTGTTGTTACTATGCGTAGTGTCCTATGTGTCACCTATGTGGCACTCTCTCTATGAGAAAGAGTAGTAGTACTACATATGTTGACATTGTTCATTAACACATTATGAGATTTTTTTTGTGTTGTGAATGACCACGTGCATGTGTGTGTGTGTCCATTAGATCATCATTGTATTTAATTAACATGCAATCATGTGTGTTTATTAAATCATATTAGCATCTAATGTAAGCATACATCCACATGAGAATATAACATCCATAGCATAAACATGTGAGAAATGAATAAAAAACATACACATCCAGATAAACAATGCATATCGATATATATGCAATGTATGTATCCAATGTCATGTACATGTATCGGGACACTACTACAAAAAATGAGTGGCTGCTGAATATATGTCTATACAGAAAGATCTACAAGTATATATGAATGTATATGTATCTCGCTACAAAAATGATATGCAAAAAAATTGATGATGATCCCCTGATCACTGCGGCGCATAGCTCTTGGAGCCCTCTAGCTCTAGTGGATGCTCTAGAAGTTGTGGGAGGGGTTGGATGGTGGTCATCGAGTGCGAATGATGAGAGCATGATGCATACAGTGCTACCAACATCCCTTTGATCTCCCCCTGTAAGGAAGATATCATCATATTTTAATACCACAACTAATCATGCAATTGTTGAACATCTGTCGGGATCCCAACCGTCGGTTTCCCACCAAGGTCATCAAGATGGCTCTGAAGGGCGTCACATTCCTGCTCACTGGCATCAACCCTCCTCACTGTCATGTCTCACTTGGCGAGCACCATCTGTAGCTCCCCTGATAGTTGGGCATGCTACCCTCGCATAGTCGTCAACTCTGCAGTGAGCTAAACGATCTTTGCACTCCGCTACTCATATGTAGTCTATAGGCATACAACCGGCTCAAAGCTAGGAGTATAACGTCCTGCAAACACTGGCTGATATGCCTTAAGGACTGATCCTTGAATCTATATAGCAGGGGAAACCTCTAAAATACACTGCGCTATGAGCCCAGTCCATCCCTATGCATCCTCTACAACCACAGAAAAGGAAAATGCATCAGTATCACATGGAAAAATTAAGATACATATATCATAAATTAAAGGTACAAAACATAAAATAATGAATCATGTATACCTGGATCCCCCAGCTTCCATGTCGGGTTAGGGTGAGGATCGGTGCTAGGACCTACGTCATTGGCCTCGGTGGTCACTCCTGATGCCGCAAGCAACACAATTGTAGTAGAAGATGGTGGTGTTGAAGAGACAGGGGTAGCCGGTGGGGGATCTGACCTCCTCCGTCGCCTCGGCCTCAATGGCATCACCTCCTCCTCCCCAGCCTACTATTTACCTCTCCTCCTATCCTATGATGGTGGGGCTATTAAGTCCCCCTATGGATCAAGGTCCCCTCCCAGAGCACCCTCGTCGAACACAGAGCAGTACGATGCCTCTCCCACCACCACATGAAGTCTGTTGCCACACCAAAATTATCCACCACCAATATGGGTGGTAGATCATGGTTAGGCTCATCATCATCAGAGGGGACGATATCTGTAATAGTAGGGCAAGGGCGATCCCCAACCCTCACTGCACTCCTATGGGCCCTAGTATAAGTGGGCACATTTGTTGGTATGGTCTATGGTCAGCCATGTTGCCGCATGACCCAACTCCAGAAGTAGGGTATGATAACAAAATCCCTACATCCAATAAAAAAATGATCTCACTGCAGGCTCCTTAAATACATGTAGTCATCTACCCACCTAAAAAATTGATAGGGTCTCCATCGAACCCTATCTGCCATGAGGGTATCATATCTCGCATGGTGAACACATGCTAGAGACCAATGCGCTCTAAGAGTGTGATCTTGTCCTTAGATAAGCGGTCCCTCTGCTCGTGAACTAGCCAAAGTGCTCACCCTCCAGGATGCTCTCGAATCTCTAGGTACTCCAGCTAAAAAGTAACAATTTTTTTTGAAACAAAATATGAACATTTATATCAAAAGTAAGAGAAAATAACTAAGACCTATGTGTGACGCGCAAACATCTACATAATGTGCATACGTCTCCCTATCGCCATGGTCACCTCAGAGACAATAGCACATCTTTGAGATGATAGTGCACACAAGAGACTACAGTATCACGGATGACAACATGATTTTTAGACACAGGCATGCAAAAAAGATGCTTGCGCACCTCACCGATGGAAAAATATTTTAAAAAGCATTAAAAAACACAAAGAACAAGAGTTTTTGGCCTACCTGGTCCACCTCGTAACCCTCGGCAATGTCCCGACGTAGTTGCTCTAGCCTTGGCTCCTCATACTCTCTCCTACTAGGCATTTTTCTAACTTTTCTCTCACAAAATTCAACAATTTTCTCATGGTGAATAGTGAAAATGACCCTTCTAGGGGCCCACCTGGGTATATATAGGCCCCCTAAGGCCCATTTTTCCTAGGACTTGTGGCTTTCCAATTTCTCTTTAATTTTCCCCACTAAGTTGGGGGAAAACTCAGGAGGGGGCATAAGGTCATCTTTGATCATATTTTTTCTTCTGAATCAATAACTTTTCTTGATCATTCCTCTCTTTGTGGTAGCTTTCTTCTGATTTTTCAAAGCTGACCTAAAATTTGAGTTTTGTAGGTTAGGACCTTCAATAGTTTTTGGTGACCGCTTGATGTTGTTTGTTGAGCTCGGACGCTAGGGGCACCTTCAGTTCTAGTCAGCTCGGCTGCAATAGCCACTATGGTCTCTCTCTGTTGGCACGCAAATCTATAAAATTCAAAATTTTAGGTGATTTTTTTTCTTTTCTACTTTAGTGAGGCTATTTTTTTCAAAATCAAGCCCACTAAAGTGGGGGAAAAATGAAATATTGCAGAATTGTACCTATGGGAAATTCCATATTTTCACATTTATGGCACCCTAAGACATTAATGACAAAATCCCATGGGTCATAATTTCATTATTCTAATTCCATGGGGACAAGTGGTTGAGCAACAGAAGCCTGGTGACGTGTTTTCTGAGAATATAGGTCTTGGACAAATGCGTGGCTCGCAGACGTCTGCGCAGCATGCTAGCATCCTGTCTGTTTCCCGATTTTCAAAACATTAAATTTAGAAGGTTAACTCTTGAGACACATGTCCTAGAGGTTACACTCCAAAAGTAACGGCTCTTTTCTGCCCTTTCAAGCATAAAAACCTCCTTCTACCTCTCATTTAGAGGTTGGAAGACATCACACTAGCTCTCTTTCTATTTTTCTACAACTTTGAGACTCCTCCTTTGATAGTAGTGCATTCATAGGAAAATCCATGCCGAACTAAGGTCCCCCCCAACAGTAGCAGCTCTTAAGCAAGTACTCAGCGATGCGTCCATTTTCCATTCCTTTCCACCAACTTGTCTATCCATGGAGGTGAGAACACTAAAATAGGGTCTGACTAAGGTAGGCCCCTATACAACCACCCAACAACTTTCTCCTTGATATTCTATGTGTAGATCATGAAAAGGAGCTTGGAGTGAAGACTTGAGCATCCAAAAAAAGGGTAAGCTTTCTCCAAGCATCGTAGTATTTCCTTCAATATTTGGTTTTTTGGTTAGCTAAACAGTCATGTATAGATTACTCTTGAGTTTGTAAGTAGGGTTTGTTTTTTTCCATCAAGTTCTTGAGTTCTCTGTTGCTTAGGACACTAGCATGTCTTTCAGATGACAGTGCGCCTCGCTGGCATCCTAGAACTGCACTGATGTCTTCTGGCCAATACCTCCCTCTTCTAGGACAAGAATCCTTTGATCTGACTCTCTCAGGGTTTCTGATTATTTTCCTTGAAGTGTAACTGGGCTTTAGCTCTTTATCATTTTATTATTCTGAGGTGTATAAGGGTAGTTTGTTCCCTGGTGATCTCTCGAGAAAGGAGAGATCCATGTGCAAAAACTTCCTCTTATATCACACTGTCAAAATTAGCTCTCATAGATATACTCTAGAGGTTATATTCCTTGAGAATTCCTTCAGCTCCCCTGGCCATCTGATTTGTTTTGCACATAAAATAAGGGGTCTCCAATGGGAAGACATACCCTCATTTCCCCATGTCGGTATACTTAATATTAACCATGGCCATTTTTTGATGAACTTCCAAAAATATTAGTAAATCTTCAGGATACCAAGGTAATTTAAATGGGGCTTTCTCAAAACCCCCTATTCTCAGATAGGAAGACTTATCAAATTGGATATAAAAACTCCCAAATTTTGATACAAGAGAAATCAATTCAGGTGAAAGGTGCATTTTTGGATTTTTATCTAGCTTCCTCACGGCCTCCATTTTAAAAAAATCATTAACACGACAAAAATCACCCCTTCCAAATTGTTTAGTAAAATGAGGAAAGTGTTTATACATAGGCATATCAGAAGCTAGGGTTCCTTGCAGCTCCAACCCAGGCCAAAAGGACCTCTGACTACCTACAATGTACGTTAGGCAAGAACACATACAGAAAGTAGCAGTCTTATGGAAATTAATTAATTATTCATTCAAATGGAAGCAAATAACTTCATCCCAGTCAATGAAAATGTTCTCATCATAGACTATCAAGATAAACCAGTACATCCAATCCTCAAATAACTCAACTTGTGCATTCCCAACAATGCAGTGCAATAAAGAAATAGCATCTACAATTTCTCCCTTAAAATTCACTCTTTTAAGTTTACTCGACAGTTGCGAATTACCTTTCTTTTCAAACTTCAACCAGGTTTTGGCCATGGAGTTCTTACACCAATCTGTATTCACTTTGAAAAATTCACCTCCCACTGTGACAAACATATCTTTTACAGATTCCCTTTTTGGAATCCCTAGTGCGCAAGAAATAGCTTCAGGAGAAATTTCTACAATTACGATCCCATTCGAGTCTTTAATTTCTCGTGTCTACGGAATGTACCTTCTTTCACATGTACTTATCAGGTCCACACTCAACACATCTTCTAGAAACCCTCTAGCATGAGCTAGCCCACTTTCTAAGAGTTTTATATCCAACTTAGACTTTTCATCCCTCTCCAAGTGTGCCCAAAATTTTTCTAACTTAAAAGTTTTGAGTGTCATATCTCTTACACCAACCCAACGTTCATTCTACATGAGCGCAAATTTGTGGAGAACGAATGTTTGCACTTGAGAAGTACTGGCCTTGGCAAAGAACGAGAATACAAGATAAATGTCTGAGTAAAAAGAATGTTTTCACTTGAGAAGTACTGGCCTTGGCAAAGAACAAGAATGCAGGCTAAATGTCTAAGTAAAAAGAATATTTTCACTTGAGAAGTACTAGCCTTGGCAAAGAACGAGAATGCGGGCTAAATGTTTGAGTAAAACTTCACCACCCACTTATGTCGTTATTTTTGATAGGACATGCTTTAAATGCATAATTCAATTTCATTCCTCAAAAAGATAGCCTTTAAACCTACATGCTTTTGGAAATTCCTAAAAAGACAACTCAAGTTTAGTCTGTACATAGCATTCAATGAGATGTCAAATGATGACACCTTTGAAAGGAAAGATAAGTCCATAATGTTGCATGGTCGCTAAAACTTGGAACCTTAGAACCAAAGTCTGAAGTTTCAAAGTTTTTGAAACCTCCGACCCACCGACTAAATCCACACACTGTAACTCAAAGGTTACATATGCATGAACTTAAGTTACTCAACAAAGTGAACCAAGTCGAGGAATCGGGTAGTTATGAAAATTTAGAACTCTGCGACATGGTTATAAAACTTGGAGGACTAGTGACTAAGCTTGCTTTTCTCCCTTATTTTGAGTCTATCATCTCTCCAGCAACCAACTGTAACATTTTACATGAATTATTAATGAAATCTTATCAATGATCTTTCATTAATCTTCTTTGTCATTATGCATTGATGTATGTTTTAATTCTAACTCTATTTTAATGAACTAGTTAAAGTACCTTCATTAAAGCATGAATTCAGATAAATTATTAGTGGATCTAATAAGTAGTCATGGAGATTGAATATTGATGTGTGAATTGTAATGCAATTTTACTACGATTATGGATGCCTAGAATTAAAATCACCTTATAGTTCATATTTTAATTGTGTTAAAATTAAAACTTGAACATGTACTCATCGATTCATCACTCAACTCAATGCTTAATAACATATTAACAATAGTATTAGTAGCATATACAATAATGAACATCAGCAATTTTTTTAAGCGTATCTAGTAGTTGAAAC
This sequence comes from Sequoia sempervirens, assembly GCA_007258455.2. Classification (NCBI taxonomy): domain Eukaryota; kingdom Viridiplantae; phylum Streptophyta; class Pinopsida; order Cupressales; family Cupressaceae; genus Sequoia; species Sequoia sempervirens. The sequence continues at coordinate 374,578,446 of VDFB02000017.1, read as the reverse complement.
CACTAATAGACTTTTTCTTCAAATGATAAAAAATTATACAAATAATTTAACATCAACACATTACTGAAGTCTGAGCTGGAACAAAGACAACTCTGCACAGAGCTAAGTTGGAACTTGGAAACTCAAATTACCAAAAATCAAAAATCAAATCACTACAACACCTTTTCTAGCAAATTCCACTGTTCAGGTGGTGGAATTGTCATTTGTTCTAATTGATGTTGTTTGACTTGAAGATTTTTTAACAATTCATGATTCAAATTGGAACCTGTCTTGGATTCTTCAATCAATTTTGCATTCAAGGTTAGCAATGGTTTGATGGAATTCAAGTAGTTCACCACATCTGGGTTCTAAGGAAACTGGCCCAAATCAATCTTCATTGCATCCTCCATCTTCTTTCTGAAATAATTATTTCCAATGAATTGCTCATTTGTGTCAAAAGCCTCTGGAAAACCAAGCTCTATGAACTTCCTTACCTTTTCATCCACCTTTTTCATCTTGTCTGCAGCCAAATGAAAATACTCCTTTGTTTCACACATTCTCAAACACTTTTCAATGATAGATGACAACGTCATTGATGTAGCAAGCCGATTAGTAATCCCTTTTGATTTCAAAACATTGTCAGTGGCTTTGTAGACTATTTGTTGAATTTCATTTGCAAATTTATCTAATGCCAACACATTTTTGTTGTCCACTAAATATTTGTTGAGCTTCTTATGATGTTGTCTGATAGAATTAATCAATTGAAACATGTCACACAAATGATCAATCCTCTGCATTATTTCATCCCAGATATTTTGTTTCATATGGCTCATTGTCTCTCTACAAAATGCAAATAACTTATTTTGACAAGACTCAATTTCATTTTTTGCTTCCATCAACTCTACCTCAAATCTTTCATTTCTTTTTCTCTCCTCCAATTTTTGTTCCCCCTATGCATTTCCATTCGCAATGCTTAGTCTTAGTTTTTCTGAAGTGGATTTTTCCTCATCATATTTCTTGTTGCTCTTATCTAGCCTTTGCTTCAGTTCATTCACTACAGTCTCATTCTACTTATCCTCTTTGCTTGTTGATGCAGAAGTAGATTTTTTTATTCTTTTTTCTAATTTTTTGCTCTTGTTATCTGCTGCTTTCCTCTGTGCTTCTCATTTGATAGGTTTTCCTATAACTTTTCAATTTGAGTTTGCAACCTTTTTTCTCTCTCTATCTTGCTTTAGCAATGATGTGTACACCAATTCATTTTTCTTCTTTGATACATTAATTTTTTCATTAGTTTTGAGTCCAAAAAAATCCAATTGAATATTGTTCCCCTGGAATTCAAATCAAGCCATCTAATTTGTTGGTTTGTTTTGAACTGTGGGAACAAGAAATGTGTACGCCATGATTTCTTTATTTGTGTCAAATGTGGGTAATACCATGGTTGTTACAGGCTCTGAAGTTACATCAGATGAACTCTCCATTAGTTGCTTCTTCTTTTTTATTCATGACTGATTTCTTTTTAAACTCTTCAATGTAATCAAAACCTAGGGATGCAGGAACAATGGAATGCTTGAATGGCGACAGAATAGGAGTACTTTTAGTTGCTAATGATTTCGTAGCGAGACTAACTGGCAGTGGGGTGCCTAGAAATAACTCCTTTGTGGTGGATCCACTGGTAGTGTGACTTGGAACTGTCAAAATCCTTTGCCTCTTTTGTATGCCTTGATTATTTGGTGTTTCTGTGGTATCTTGTATTGTTGTCCTCTTGTGTGTAATTTGTTGTTGTAGCACATGTTGACCACTACTAGTACTACTACCCATACCATCGCCACCAGAGGTAGTGCCAGTTGTACTAAGCTCTCCACCATGGGCATGTCCTAGTTGTGATTGTGTTTGACCATGAGATTTAGGATGAGGATTTGAAGCTCCAACAAATTGACGTGTATGCCCTAGGTCTACTTTTTCACCTCCAAGCCCAAGGCCAGATTTATCAATTTCTTTTCTATGCTCTACATTTGTTACCATCCAAGGGCCTTGTCTTTGGGATCCCAAAGGACCACCTTCATAACCCATTTTTTCAGCTATGGCTGCTCCAGTAGTATATGCTTCTTTTGTGGCCTCACTTAAACCAAGTTTGAAATTGACATGGATTTCTTCTTCCCTGTCATCATTAGATTCATGATCACTTTTTTTATCTTCTTGTTCATCTAGATGCTCTATATTCCACAATTTTCTAAACTCACTATCTTCTTCATTATCTCCATACTCTGCAAGAGCTCTTGGATCACCTAGCTCCTTCCTCATAGCCCAAAAGGAAGTAATTTTTATCGCGACCAAATTTTTTTCTATAACTTCCTTCTCTAGAGAATCTAGCATTTTTACTCTACTAGATGGTTTAGCAATTTTTTGATAAAAATTGTACCTCCTGATTGTCTTTCGATGCAATTCCATAATTTCTACTAACAATTGTTCAAAATAAATGCCATTCTTAGCAGCACTTTTCTCCATTGCAATTTTGACCTCATCCCAAGAATCCTTGTTTCTCAAGTTTTCAAGCAAGGGTTTACTTTGATGTTGAATTCTACTTGTAGCATTCTTATTGAGCACAATCATTGATTTAATGGTGTCACATGGATCATACTGCTAATGACAGAGAGCATCAAAATAAAAAAAAAATCAAAATATTATGTGACACACTAAATGTAATGTGATCCCTCCACATGAAAAAGGTAAAGAAGGAAATAAGGTCTTCTTTTACTAACTGGTAAAGTGTAGTTCATCAGTACTCTGCATCTTCCTTACAAATTCCAAATCAAAAACCCTTTTATGTCACATGTATTAGAAGTTTGTATGGTTGTACCCCTGATCCATAAAATCTTAGCACAGTATATTCTTCCATTAAGTACCAATCAGCCAATTGTATTTCTTTTCCTAGTTGAATGCAGTTTCTACATGACATAAGCAATCTAGGCATTGGAGTATTTTTAATTGCTTGATGCAATGCAACCAAAAATTAGTCTACAAAATTATTGTAGTTCCTTCGAGAATCATGCAACCTTATAACAGTGATCCATTCATATACTAGAGCCATTTTCGTTTGCTCGGGATTACTATAGGGTTGAATCTAAAGCTTGTTGGTCTGAAACATTCCTCTGAATTTGAATAGAAAAAGATAGCACAAGTAGGTTGTGAACCTAAATGTCTTGGTGGAACCTTCTTTAATCATTAAAAATTGTTTATCCATGGATTCTACAATATGCTCAATAAATTATATTTGACATGTGGAACACCATAATGGATATTATACACCATTTCAAGGAGGCATGCACCCACTTCCAAATTGCTATCCAGTCCGAGGAAAAATGCTAGCATGGAAATAGTATCTTGAACCCATGGTCTAAAAATATCCAAATCAAAAGGAGGCTTATGATCACCTTTCAATTTGTTTCTATCCTGGACTATTCTATTTAAGAAAGATTTTTTCTCCATTTCATCCACTGCTTCATAATCACTAGCAAGCTTTTCTAAGTCAATGTGGATATTTCCAAATTCTTCAATTGTAAACCCCAACACTTTTCCAAGTTCTTTTGCATTAATGGATAACAATTTTTCTTTGCTATATTTATTAACAATTGCTCTTTTGTTATCATCATAATTTTGGGCATAGACCATGATAAATTTTGAGCAAGGGAAAACCTCAAGTAACATCATGCACCCTAATCCAGTTACCCATGGTGCACTGATACTATTAACTTGCATTTTCTTTGAGGCCTTATTCTGAGATGAAAATCTAAGTTCTAAGGTACACCTACCATAGTTTTCAGGATCATAAATGTCATGGTATTCATCAGTGAAACTTGGGGTTTTAAGCAATTTTGCATAATGTATTTTTTAATCTAACATTTCTCCAGTGGTACTACTAGTAGACATGCTTATACAATGTGAAACTTTGAATTCCCTATTAGTCTTCCTTAATTTTTCTTAATTCTTAAGTCTCTTAACCCTAAACTCAAAATTCAAAGTTTGAGAAAATAATATTTTAAGAAATGTCAAATGATGAAACGTAGCCATAGGAATTCTTTCACTTACCCATATTTAGATTCTTGAAAAGATTAATGTTGACAGTCGTGCAAACTGGGTTACTAGAATGGATTTGTTGGAAGTGGAACTATGGAACCTAGAACAAGGTGGTGCATTGCAATGAGCAAACTAAAGACTAAAATCTCCCTGTGTGCTGACCCTCTCACTTAAAAATAAAATCACTTAGCAATATAAACTGAAAGTTATTTTTTTTCAAACATTAAAGTGAATAAACCAAAATTTATATGTGTTGCTTCCGGAATACACAGTACACAATTAGTACATAGTTGTCGTTGACAACATTTAAAATTAAAACAAGCCATTTAGTCCTGCATTGACAACAAATTCTAAACCATTGATCTTTGTAAATCTAATGGTTATAGGGTGATTTCAGAGATTTAAGTTCACAACCATAGTACTCCATTCATTTCATTTTGGAATGCAACTACAACCATACATCAAATTTTCATTGAATGGTTGAGTAACTTATGATGTAAATAATAAACATATGTTATAAAGTTTTTTAACTATTAATGCACTCAGATTGACATCAAAACCTTTATAAAATGAATTACAATGTCACATTATTAGCACAGTAACACTTAACATTGCAAAGGACTTAATAAAAGGAATTAAAATGTCACATTAATAGCACAGTAACACTTAACGTTGCAAAGGATTTAATAAAATGAATTATAGTGTCACATTAACAGCACAACCATTTATTTTATTACAACTGAATTACAATGTCACATTATTACATAGTACAAATACAAATGTAAGTGCAAGTGCCAAGCTTCTCTTGGACCAGCTGGTGAAAATGTAACACTATAATAATGTCAATTTGATGGCAACTTTATTTTTCATTTTGTATTGCTTATGTTTTACTTTTAAATGCATGCAATTATTTCATAAATAGATAATACTTAATTTATTAAAGGAAAAAGAAACTGATTTGAATAGATTCATAGACACTGAACCCAAAAAATAACTCTTTATTGTAAATTTATAACAAAGATTAACACAACACAACCATTTATTTTATTACAACTGAATTACAATGTCACATTATTACATACCTTTTTAAAGATGAGTAGTTGTAGAGCAGGAAAGCTCCTATTTTGTATAAATAACATAAGTCACTTTACATAGACACAATTTATTCCAAGCTATTGCTCATGACAATGGATTACAAATTGATTCCAATTTCCAAGGTTTTGTCGGTGACAACATAATACAAATGTGACACTAAAAATAAATGCATGATTCCAAAGCTCCTGCTGGTGAGAATGTAGTACAAATGTGGCACTGAAAATAAATGCAAGGAACTCACTGTAAACTGTGTTAGGGAAATGGGAGTTGTGAAGATACAAAATGTGCTTATCCCCTTTTAGAACTAGAGTCATGCAAAAGATGAGGGGTAGTAAAATTGCTCCCATCTTCTACCTACAACCTCCATGCATCGGGATAGCACTTGTGTCCATCAAAGCTCCTCATCCTAGTTCCAAACCTATCTGAGAAGTCAGGTGAACCAAATCAATGTCTTTCCAATTCCACCCATTTTGAACTTGAAGGAAATTGGTCTTTTACTCTATAACTACATAACCGAAGGCAGGAGAATTTAGAGTATCCCCAATAATGCCACATCTTCTTCTTGAATCCTTATTAACCCAAAAAAATGAAAACCCTTATGATACTATCCACTATCACTAACCCTATTTATGGGCCACCAGTGTCACTACGAGCCTGATTCATGCAAACCAAAAAACCAACTTAGTCAATTTGTGTATCTTAAGACTTACATGCACAATTAAAATGTTTAATTTGATTGACGTCTGGCTACATGCAAACTATACCTCAATCTGACAAACTGTCAAAATCACTAGACTCCAGTAACCACTACCAATGCAACTCAAATAATATGAAATCATTACAAATCTTGTTTCATTAAAGCTATGAGTTGTCCAATCAATCACTTTAGATGTTCAAAAGATTGAGAATTTCAATTAAATGAAATGTAATACATCAAGGCATTGTAAAGAGAGAAATGAGCCTTGATCTCACCATGTATCTGCATCTAATGGTTCTAGTGTTATTTCAGAGGTTTCAATTCGCAAGTCTACTACTTCAGATATTTACTTCTGAAATGCAACTACAGTCGTCCATCAAAAATTCATCGAATGGTCATGGTTATATTGATTTTCCTTTACATCCTTTGTGTAAAACATTCTTAAGTTTTTAAGCCTTGGTCCTATGTTCTTCCTAGGCAGTCCCTCTTTTAAAACAAACTTTATGCACGTGCATATTTCTGCCACTTAAGTTCTTCTATTGCTCATCACCAAAATCCAACCCATCAGGTTCATTACCATGATGATGAGCCTTGATCTCACCACATGTCCACATCTAATGATTCTAGTGTAATTTTGGAGGTTTCAATTCGCAAATCTAGTGTTTGAGAGATATACTTCTGGAATGCAACTATATTCGTCCATCAAAAATTCATCGAGCGGTCGTGGTCTATAATGTCGTGCGGTCACTGAAACTTGGAACCTTAGAACCAAAGTCTGAAGTTTTGAAGTTTTCAAAACCTCAGACCCACTAACTACAAAGATGACCAAGAAAGACTTGCAACTAAGGTTAGGAAAAGCACCAAAACCTTGACTTTGGTGAATTAAGATAGGAAAGGTGGCAAGGACAGTGCATTTATGAAGTGAAGATCATGGGAATATTGGAGCAAGTGGACGTGATTGGAGGATCGATGGGTAATTAAGATCAGTATGTGCAGAGTTTAGAAAATTATTACCTCTCGACCCTCGATTAGAAAAGTTAATAATAGAGTTTGGCATGGAGAAGAAGGCTCACAAAAAGTATGAAAGAGTGGTGGTGGTGGTGGTGTAGCTGCAGCAGTTTTCAAATGGAGGCCAACTTCACTCTGTGTTCAAGGAGGAAATTAAACCCATTTTATGGTGAAGCTTCTGACCAAAGATTAATGGGGATGTTTTTATTCACTAATGGGAGGTTGGTACAAAGTGTGTGGATGATTTTGGGGAAATCCTTTGGAAATCTGAGGCATAGATACAAGACTAACATGGATGTATACTCCTTGATTATAGGATGGGGTTTGGACTTGGGGGAATCGACAAGCACAATGAGAGAAGTGATGGAGATGATTGTGCATAGAGGTTTCTTGGAAGGATTAGAATCAATACTTGAATGGGTATTTCTAGGTGAAGGTTTGGACATTCAGGAAGGCTTTGAAAATGTGGAATTGGAAGGGGCAAAAGGATGCATCCATTTTGTGTGTTGGCCAGAGGATAATATTAAAAATTGATGCAGGGAAGAAGCAAGGTTAGGTTGGAAAGCATTGAAGCTCTTTATAGAGCTGATGAAGGTGGAAGCAATTATAACATTGGAAAAAGCAAAGGTAAAGCGCATGGAAGCACAGGTGAAAGTGGAGGAAAAGTGTATGAAAGCAAAAGGACAGAATGCAAGGAAGCAGAAGATGAAAGGAAAAGCAACAAGGAGAGTTGGTTATGAAATGGGTAGCACTAGTTGAATTTGTAGTTTTTGTAAGGTTTTTTCAAAATTAACACAAGACTAGTACTAAATTTTTGGCTTGCTAGGGGTTGAACCCTATTATGGTTGTATAGTGTGAATAGTAGGTACTAGGAAGGTTAAAAGAATGATTGAAAATCTTGTTGAAATATGTAAGGTAGATATAGATAGTTGTGGAACTGGTTTTAGTTGGGCGAGGCTACTTTTTCTATTATGAAGCATGTTAAGATGCTTTTTTGAAAAAAATGTTATAGTTGTAGGTGTTTTTTGGATGGTTGATAAAAACAATGAGGCAAATGATGTAATCTTTATTTTCATGCAATACAAAATCCTATTACCAACCAAAAAAAAAAATCTAATGGTTCTAGTGTTATTTTGGAGTTTTCAATTCGCAAGTTTGTTGCTTTAGAGATTTACTTCCGGAATGCAACTATAATCATCCATCGACAATTCATCAAATGGTTGTGGTTATATTGATTTGCACTGACACCTTGCCACTGCATTTTTTTTTACTAGTTTGATATTATGTTTAATTCACCAAAAAAAATTCTTAATCATTTGAAAATAGGTTTAATTCGCCAATGAATTTTATTTTTAAGTTTGAAAAAAAGTTTTAATCGCCAACAAAATTATTTTTTCTGGTTTGAAAACAGGTTTAATTCTCCAATCAAAATATTTTATTGGTTTGAAAATAGATTTTAATTGCTAATGGAAAAAATTTAGTGGTTTTAAAAAAATTGCATTTTGCCAGGATTTTCCACAAACTTCTAGCGATTAGAAAAGATTCACCATTGGAATTTTTCTTTCACAAAAAACCAAAAAATTTGCCACTAAAATTAATATTTTTATTGGGAAGTATACAAGATTCGCCAGGATTTTACACCTTCACCGAGGGGGGCTTTCTTAAAGTTTTCCCTGGTTTAAGACCTAATTAAGCATATCAAAGGAATTGTTTCACATCAAGTTTCATGATCAAAATCTACATCCATTGAGGCCACTTCATGCTAGATTGAAAATTTGTTATACAAGGTTCAAATATGAATTGGTTTTAGGTTGAAGATCATTTGAAGAGAAAAACTGAAGAAAGTTGCAAGAAAAGTTGTCAAAACACGGAAACTGATCTTCAAGTTTTATTTTTGGCTTTCTAATAGTAAACAATTGGAATCTAAGAGTGCAGATCTGGTAGAAGAGAACCCAAAAACTAATTTTTTAGAGCCCTAGCTAGGACCCATTCGCCATAGGGATAATGAGACCTCAATGAGGTCTAAAAAATCTTCTTTGGTGAAAAGTACACAGTATTTTACCCTTTCTAGATCTGCATTTTGATAGTTATTTTTGTTAGTTTTTAGATTTGTCCTCTATAATACATATTTTGAATGAAATAAGAGAAATAGGTGCATCATAATCTTCATTTTCATATAAACCCTATTTTTCTATGTTTCATTGTGGTGAACCTGAACCTGAACTTTGAGCATTATTTGATTTTGGAGTCCTCTTTCATCCTAGATTTAGATCTTTCATTCATTTGCATCTCTTTGTATTGAATTAGGTCTCATTTAGGTTGTCTTGTTTGCATTGCATCTAGGGTTTTTAAGATTGCATTTTTTACATTCTTTAAATCTAAAAAATAAAATAAAAATCAGTCATATTGTATATCATTTACTTGCATTTGAAAATTGAAACAAAAATTGCATATCAAATTAGGTGGCCTAGGTTATCATTTTATCACATTTTGCACTTGCATTTCATAATGCATTTACAGAAAAATCAAATTGAAATTTTTTGTAACAAAACAAAATTTGGAAACCATTGAAAATCTCTTTAAAATATATAAAAAACTTATTTCAAAATCCTCATCTAGGACCTATTCGCCCTTGGGCGAATGAGTCCCTAATCAAGTCATAAACTAATTTTCTAGGCATTAAAATATTCAATTCTACATTTTTGTTTGTTGCTTTCAGATTTATGTTACTATTTGCAGAGTTTCTATTTCATCAATTTGATCATATCTAGCTTAATTTTCTAAATTTAGTGCATTGTGTGATTTCAAAATTTCATTTACAAGACTTCATTTTTAGGTTTTTACATAGTGTAATCAAAAAAATACCTTGTTTAGAATTTGAAAATTGCATTTACACATTGCATTCTAGGTCATTGCATTTCATCTTACCCTACTTTCCATTTTGGGTGTGTACACTAAGTTTACGAAACTTGTATGAGCTTTACAACTTGGTGTCCTATTAGCAATACTATTGTGAGATGTAGTTCAAAACTCGTGTCATCCCATGATACAACATTCATCATGGATCTTGGGTTTTCTGACTCTCTTTCTAATAATGTTGATAATCAACCCCCGACTATGGATCATAGTATGCATACTTCATTTCTCATGACTTCCTTACCTACAACCAATGTGCATGATATCAATAATGCCATCCCTACCATGACTAGTTGTACTCAAGATTTGGGGCATACTCAAAGCCAAGGTGGAACTTAAATTCCTCCTTCTACAATACTCATTTCCATTCCTACATACACTAGCACTCAAGTTATCACAACCATTTAGCCTACTAGCAATGTCAAAACTTCCTTAGGTATTTCCATAGGGAATCCTTCTAGATTTGTGTATTCAAATACCATATCTCCTCAACCATCCTCCCTCACAAATTTACAATTCACTTTCCCTCTGCATACATACAACACTCCACCTTATTCCCCTCCATCTTACAATACCAACAATGATCCCATCATTAACACACTTTTGCAAAACATATAAGCCCTTCAATAACAAATCGCCACCCTAAATCAAAACAATGGTCAACCTTCACAATACATCAAAACCAACCCATTATCCTTGGAGATATTGAAAACACAAATGCCACAAGGTATAGAAGTTCCTAGATTCGAGAAATATGGTGGGAAAGGAGATCATGTTAGCCATGCTTCCACTTATACAGCCCTATGTAGTGACTTCATCTTTGAAGATAAGATCTTGGCTAAACTATTCCTTAGGTCATTGAAGGATATTGCTTTAGAGTGGTTTTTCTCCTTATCGAATAATTCAATCAGTTCATTCAATGAGCTTATTGATTCCTTTTACAACCACTTCCACATTCACATGGGTCCCAAGATGACCCTAGCTAATTTAATGACTTTAAATAAAAGGATGATGAAAAGGTTATTGATTTCACAGCACGATATCAAATGCTTTATTCACAAATAAACATTAAGATTCTTGTGTTGACCTCCAACGAATGTTTATTGCCAATTTACAAAACAAAATCCAAACCAAACTCGAGATGTTGAAATTCCCATCCTTCACACAGTTATGTACAATGGCTGACTGTCAGAATTCAAACATATTCATGGGCGAAGAAATCCTAGACATGCAGAAGTCTAAATCACACCTCAAAATAGCTACAAACTGCGAAGCCGGGAATGGGGTTTTGCAAACTACGGTACACCGCCATTACGATCCGGCACCGAAAGGTTGGTATCCATAGCGAAGATTGAGAAAGATGTACGGGATAGGAATAGAGTTTTTGCCCTCCTGCCCAACGCTTCCGTAAATAATAAATGGAGCAAGGCGTATGGTTTTAGCACTCCGTGGAACGCGGTGTGCACAAACTGAGCGTTACCGTACAAAGGCTATGAATCGGAGTTCAATGCGTGCGGTACTAAGAAAAGGACGTAATTCTTACGGTCATTGCAGTGTCCCAAACATCTTATTACCGAACCCATTGATTCTAAATCATCTTCGGTAGGGTGGCGGGAATGATCAAGGTCATAATTTTGTAAACAATGCAACGAATCTTTACAAATCCCATGCCGAAACATACTATTTCATTTATCAAAGCTAGTGAAACAAAGAATGATGTGATGAATGTTGACATAGATGATGAAAACAAAAAAGATGACAATGAGGAAGAAACAATTAGAATGGTGTCATTTATTGAAGCTAAATATCATACGGGCCAAACCAAAATTCCCCTTGATTTTGATTTCTCAAAAAATGACATAATAAAACATGCACTCGATGGTCCTCTTTACATAGCCGAAATAATCAATGACAAGCCTACCTATGGGATATTAATTGATCACATCTGCATAGAAAATGTGATTACTGAAGAATTCCTATTTGTACATGAACTCTATCAAGATACATATGAAAGACCAAAAGTATGGATCAAAATGCATAATGGTTTTTCTTTCCCTGTGCTTGGCTCGATAAACCTCTCCCTAAAAGTCAGACCAAAAACATTAAATGTCTCATTCACCATCATCCCGTTGTTGGACCAATTTCGTGTGAGGTTAGGCTATCCATGGCTTAGCTCCATGAATTTCATCCCATCAATTGTGCATAAATGTTTAAAGTTTCCCTTTGGCAAATAAATATTTATTGTACATCATAGTGGCTTTAATCTTGTGTCTTCAAATGGGAGCTTTTCATTGGACTTCTTTTGGCTCGAGCCTATTGAACCTATTAGACCCCATGAAGACTTATTTTTCAAAGTATACCAAAAGTTATTATCCCTTAGAAATATGCCTCAACCTATGATTGAGCCAACTATCCTTGACGAACCGATGATTGAACAAAAATCCCTTCCAAATATCCAAGAGCATCCTATGAAAAATCCTTCACCCATTTCCTATAAGAGACCATGAGAAAACCAAAACAATCTCGCCATTCCTCCTAAAATCAAACAAGTTTACAAATCCAAAGAGAAAGTGGTTGAACAACCTCCTATGGTTCCTTTCGTTCCTCCCCTAAGGGAAGAAAAGAAGCCTATGATTGAAAAACCTGCTCCTACACAATCACAAATTGAAAATAGATTGAAACGAAACTAAAATGCTAGAGATTGTAGGTGATGTCATGCTACTGCTTGTATGTTACAAACTAAAGAAGAAAAGAGAAATAGAAAAAATTAAAATCTGAACTTACCTGAAGCAATGCATGATGACTCTATACCCTCACCACAACATAAACATGAACCTTCCAGACACATTATCATTCAATCTCCTGTTGTGATTAATTTAGATGATGACATTGATATTGCAAAGATTGATGAACAAGTGCATAATGGGTTGAATTCATTGTTCTCTTCTTCCATGAACTTAAATGATGATAAGAGTGTTGAACTTGGTGTTTCCCCTAGTTTGACACTTGCTATTGTCCCTTTGGCTAGTTTCTCGCCTTCCATATTTACTGATTGAAATTGGTATGTGGACTACCTACTATAGGTTGACTCGCATGTGTCTGACTAGTCTTTTGCATTGTTTTCTTTTTCATGTTTCTTTATGTGATTGCATGTTCATAATGTGATCCCCCATACTATTTCGTTTGGTGTATCTCTCTCTTTTTATGCATTCTTCTATATGTACCTACATTCTTCTCTATGTCGTAAACATTTTACCTTTTTCATTTGTCTCATTTTTTCCTTTTGGGGATGATGCAAGGCGTCAAGATATTTAGGTCTCTTCCATGTTGACCCGAAAGGCTTTTTTCTTTTTTTCACTCTCTTTGTGTCATTCTTCCAGTTTTATAAGTATTTGGGGACTGATGACATTTTTGAACTCTATAACAACATTGTAGCAAAGATATACTAACCCTAAATCCAGAGAATCCCTTATGTATTTTTGGGGGCAACCCCTCCCTCCTTTTTTGTCTGTAGCTTTATTTTCAAAATATATGACTTGGCATAGGGATTTCCGAGGAAGCTCTCATGTCTTAGGGTTGAGTATTGGCTACTTTAAATAAATTTCTCACAACAATTGTGTTAGCAACCACTTTAAAGTGGGGGCATACATCAATAATATCTTTCAAAATTTCTCATGTTTCATGGTACGATTCTCTTTTTTCTTGTGATGCATCATTTTCTTGGTGGTGTCATTGGATTTGATGTCCTCCAAGAGTGTGATATTTCTTAGCATACAAATTTCCTCTTAGTGGTGATGTGACACACTACATTCCCTAAGTTGTGAAACTTTTACTCTTGACTTGTCCTCTCTTGGAGACATTAGGCATGATGATCCCTAAGAAGAAGACCTTACATGAACTAAGAAAAATCCCTTTGAACAAAAACCTATATATATATAAATAATGTTCATAAGTCTTTGGCATAACACAGCTTGCTAACCTTGTGAAGCTTGAACCCTAAATAAAAGGCCACCTAGCATAACACACCTTGCTTGCTTGTGGATCCTTGCATTGTGGTGCCTTATTGAAGTTTTCAGGAGGACAAATTTTTATGGTATGGGAGCCTAATATAATTCTCTCATTTTCCATCCATTTTATTTATTTATTTTGTGGTGCCTTATTGAAGTTATCATAGGGATAGCTTTGGTATGGTTAGTATGATGGGAAGTTGACACAGAGGCATGAGTTTCTCATTATATGGTGAGATCCAACATAGAGGCATGACTTTCTCACTAAGCCACCTTATTGGAAGACTCACCTAGCGGACAGCCTAAAGTTTCACTACCTCAGAGTGAGCGTAAGCCAATAGCTCAGATTGTTCCACATCATGTTGGAAAATCTAGGCTTGATCTCCATGGTCTTTGATGTTGTATTTTTGTGTATGTTTTCCATTGCTACATACATAAGTGTCTTGAATATCTACTTTAGTGTGAGTTTGACATGGGGTCATACCCCCACTAAAGTGGGGGCAAAATGTAGTGTCAAAAAAAGTATCCCTTTTTCACACTTAATTTTGGGAATAATTAATAATAAAATGAGCCTATTGTTGCCTTAATTTAGTGTTGTAATATGTTTTTCATATTCACATTAAGTTTAGGGCCTCAATTGGCCCCTTTAATTCAAATCCAAGCCTAATTAAATGCAAATTCCAAGAGATAAAACCCAACATTCATAAATGTCATTACACAACACTTAACTTTGGAAGATGTGTGTCCTAGGTAGGTGACCTATGACCAATTCGCCATAGGGCGAATGGATCCTCACTTAGTCCTAGGACCCTATTTTTACATGATATTCCACCTTGTCTGATGTGTGTCCTAGGTAACTGGCCTAGGACTCGTTCGCCCTATGGTGAATGGATCCTCACTTAGACCTAGGACACCTCTTTGAAATACTTTTTTACGGTATTTTAATGATTTTAAATCTATAATTCAATTTTAGCTTGTGATATTTGAATTTTGGGAATTAATGTTAAGATATGTATAAATACAAGGTTATTTCACTGTGTTTCACCTAAGAAAATTTATGAGCAAGTCCTAATAGCAAGTTCATGAGATCAAGAGAATTCAAGAGAATTTTCAATGAATTCAAGGGTAGATTTATAGAATATTATTGCAACAATCAAGATTCATTTCATCATGTCAAATTCATAATGCATGTTGTTGAGTTAATGTTGTGATGTAGTGTTCAAGACCTAATCAAGCATATCAAAGGCATTGTTTCACATCAAGTTTCATGATCAAGATCTACATCCACTAAGACCACTTTCTAGATTGTAGATTTGTTATCCAAGGTCCAAATAGGGATTGGTTTTAGGTTGAAGATCATTTGAAGAGAAAAATTGAAGAAAGTTGCAAAGTTTTCAAAGTTGCAAGAAAATTTGTCAAATCACAGAAACTGATCTACAGGTTTTAGTTTTAGATTTATGACAGTGAACAACTGGAATCTGGGAGTGCGGACCTAGTAGAAGAGAACCCAGAAACTAAGTTTTTCGAGCCCTAGCCAAGACCCATTCACCATAGGGCGAATGATTCCTCAGTGAGGTCTGAAAAAGATTCTTTGATGATAGGTACACAATATTTTACCCTTTCCAAATTTTCATTTTGATAGTTAGTTCTATTAGTTTTCAGATCTATCCTCCATAATACATATTTTGAATGAAGTAAGAGAAATAGGTGTATCATAATCTTCATTTTCATATAAACCCTATTTTCTATGTTTCAAATGCATGCAAGAAAACTGAGAGGGGAGGGTGAATCAGTTGTACATTAAAAATTCAAACCCTCATAAACATTCAGATCCACATCAACTAAATTAACCCTTAATATGTTAGAATGATTTAGCATGAAATAAAATAATAGAAAACTAAAACACAACAACACCATGCACAATAGAACACCAGATCTATGTGGAAAACCAAAGAAGGGAAAAATCATGGTGATGATTAGCTCATAATATAAAGTAATTGCAATGGAAAATATAATAAGCTCACTGTCGGAGGGCTCGCTACTAAAAAGAAAGAAGGGCTCACTACCAAGTGCTCATTGCCGAATTACAGAAAAGAAAGGAGAGTGTTACAGTGATAAATCCATCTCAATGCAATAGAAAAGATCCACCACAGTATCACTAACACATTTGTAGTCTCTTTGAAGATTATAGACACCTTCTACTCACTGCTTCTAGTGGTCTAATTCATTAAACTCGCACTACACTACACAGCTCTGTAATTTGCATCACACACTACACTACTCAATTCCCCATCGACTCATCACTTGTTTATACCTTCTTCAACCTTGAAAACATTCTCCAAGGTTGGTTATGCACCTCAACAGTGAAAATTCAAATTGGGTTGGCACTAAGCATTCTCGTAGTGGAAATGAATGAAAGTGGACCACACATCTTAACACAGACCCAAATCATACATATGCATCATGCCACACTTCCACAATCACCGAAGCAAATCCACAATTAGTGTAAACACCCAAGGTCAACTGAACCAGTGTAAACACCATTAAAATTTAAGTACATGCTTCCTCAAATCCAAAGATGACTCACAAACCACACACAACACTTGAATACAATCTATAATATTCCATAAACACCCTAAAATCCAACAAATTCCTTCACAACAACTTTCACCTAAAGAATGTACACACCCAATATACTCAAAAAACCTTCCATATTTTGTAACTCAATAAATCATCTTGTGAAGCACCAAACCATGAACAACTTCAACTAAAGGTAGATATGAACCTCATCAAGAAAATTCCAAAACTGCAAGACCAAAAACCAAACTATGGAGAAATGCGAAGAAAAACCTTTGCTCCCAGACACCACTGCAACATATAGTTTACACACTAGTGAACATAACTCTCTTTGCACGATAATCTAGACCAATAAATTTTCAATATAGAACCTTTGAACACCTTTGATCAACATATCTAAACTACACAAGCAGATCTTCAACATAGAAGAAATGAGAAGCAAAACCAGCACACCACATTGTACACCGGAACACCTCTGCAACATAACATTTCCACTTTTGTTTAAATTTTCTCAAAAGCACTTGGAAACCAAGCACCAGAAACATACTTATCATCTTCAGCACTTTCTCATCACCACTAAACCAACAACAATTCAATTATACATCCATAGAAGCTTATCAAAGCAACACTAGAGGTTGACACTAGTAGCACTTACTAATGACAACATAATGAAACTAATCAAAGCATCAATACAACCAATCATCAATGACAACACAAACATAAGATTACAAAAATCTCCCCCAAGATTTTTAACATCAATGACAACACCAACTACTCATACTTGCAAAAATCTCCTCCTTTTTCATTAATGGCAATACATGATGTGAAAAACCATATACAACAAACATGAAAGCTCTAATCACTAACACACTGCTTTATCAACTCTCTTTATTTCTCCCTGTTACATCATACTCTCCTTTTCCACATTACTCTCACTCCTTTTTACAACTTGTAGAGAAGGGGGATTCATAGCTCACAAGTTTTCTTTATTCTCAAGAGATTCCCAAGGGGACAACTTCCCTAAACTACCTCAAGGAACGAAGCAAAATTTCTAGAATCGAAAAAGAGTAGGTCACGAAGATTTTATGGACAGACTAATGGGCTTTCAGCCAAAGGATGACAATGCAGGTCTGGGACAACAGTGCGGCATGTTGGTGTCTCTCTAGTGTGTTTGCATCTATATGGACCAGGAAGCAAGTTTATCACAAAAAATAGCTAAGTGACTACTAGAAATTTAATTGCTAAGAACATACAGAATGCGAGAAAGCAACAAGAAGTAATAGAACTAAAATAAAGTAAATGAAAAAAGTAGAGAGGATAGATAAATAAAATTCTCATAGCAACCCAAGTAATGAAGCCTTCAGTACGTGAATATCTTCAATACTTGCATGCATAAGATCTAGAGAAATTGTTGGGGTTGTATAGGGGTTTTCCTCAATCAAACCCCTATTTTGGTGTTCCTACCTCCACAGATAGCCAAATAGATAGAGATAAAATGAATGCAAGAGTGATAAAAGAAATAAAATGAATGCAAGAGTGATAAAAGAAATCCCCACTTGAGGAGGAGAACTCGTATCACAAAATATAGGTGATAAAAGAAATCCTCGCTCGAGGAGGAGAACCCGTATCACAAAGTAGAGATGTAATAGGTAGGGGATGTGTGAAATCCCAAGATGCTCACAAGCACAAGGTGAGGGAGATAGCAATTGCAAGGCTTAAGGAAGCCAAAGGGAGAGAGTGATACTCACAAGAGCCAAGAGAGTTGCAAAGAGTGTTGTGAGAGCTTGAAGGTGTTGTTGTAACAAGTGAGAGATTTGTGCCAGCAAAAGAGTGAAGAGGGAAAAAGAGAGTGTCTCCAAGGGAGAAATCTCAAGAAGGACAAATGGATTGAAAGAATGGATTAAAAAGAGAGAATAGGAGGGAAAAGAAGCTTCTCGAGCCATTTCAAGGCATCTCCAACTATTACCACCAAAAAAAAATTCTGACAAGTGGAAAACATGCACGAAAATGGTCATTTGAACATTGAAACTTCACAGGACACTAGTGAGGCACGCAGAGATCTTCACAATGTGCTAGTGTCTAGACACATCACGCTATAAAATGACAAGAATGGGAAAATCACAAGGTTTGACACAAAGCTAACGCACGAAGGTAGTTGTTGAAAAGGGGTTTTGAGCATCTTGAGAGGGAAAAAGGATGATGCAAGGGCCAAAATGAGCCTACAAAAGGTGCTAAGGGAGTGGACACTAAATTTGATACAAGAATGTATGTGAAATTGCAAGGGGTGAAATTTTACAACATTACACAACTGAAATATTTTTTTCACATTATTTTTCTCTCCCCCTTTGACATCAATGGCAAAGGACAACACATTTTGCATCTCTTTATCCCTTTGACATCAAACATACACACTTTCCTTCTTTACTGCTCTGCATACTCCCCCTTAGGATCACACAACAAATTTTACCAACACTAAATCCCCCTGACTACAACAACCAACAAACTACTACTTACTCTCCCTAAGAGGTAGCCTCCTACATCAATCAATAACAAAGAATGAATCTTGAAATACACTAGAATGATACATATCCTTATGCATCTAGTTCAAAGAAGGAGGGGTAATGACCCCTAACTTCTCCAAAAGATACTAAAAATTATCCTTAGGAAGAGCCTTAGTGAATATTTCAGCAACCTGATCCTTGGTAGGCACATACTCAAGCTTCACTTTATTCTCTACAACCTTCTCTCTCAAAAAGTGATATAGAATTGAGATATGTTTTTTTCCTTGAGTGCATCACCAGATTCTTTGAAATGTTAATGGAACTTGTATTGTCACAAAAGATACAAATTGGTTCATCATATACAACTTTGATATCCTCCAAAGTTTGCTTCATCCACAACAACTATGTGCAGCAAGATGCTTTTGCAATATATTTTTCCTCTATAGTAGATAAAGATATTGAATCTTGCTTCTTGCTTCTTGCTCAACCAAGACACTAATCTGCATCTAAGAAATAATGCACCACCACTTTTAATTTTCCTATCATCAACACATCCAGTCCACTCTGCATCTATATAAGCACTCAAATAAAAATTAGTGTCCTTTGGATACCACAAGCCATGTTTTGAAGTTCCCTTCAAGTATTTGAATATCCTCTTCACTACTGCAACATGTGACTCTTTAGGATCTTCTTAAAATCTAGCCATGAGACAAACTAAATGCATGATATCCGGTCTAGTAGCAGTTAGATATAGCAATCCTCCAATCATTGATCTATATTTTCTCTGATCAGCCTTAGGAGATTCATCATTCTTGCTTAGATTGCAGCCAATAAACATAAGGGTACATACCAGTTTAGAATCTTCCATTCCAAACTTCTTCAACATTTCCTTACATACTTTGATTGTGAAATGAATATACCTTTTTTGTCTTATTGTTTTGTAACCCAAGGAATAAATTCATCTCCCCAAACACATCTCAAAATATTTTTTCATCTCTTCTACAAATCTCTTTCACATAGCTTCATTTCCTCCAAAAATTATGTCATCAACATACACAACCATAATCAAGATTTGATCTTTTTCAACTTTGAAATACAGATTACTATTTATAGTACCTTTATTGAATCCTTGCTATATCAAGTACATTTCTAACCTTGCATACCAAGCTTTGGAAGCTTGCTTCAAACTATATAATGCATTTTTCAATATGCAAACTATATTTGATTTATCTGATAATTGAAATCCTTCAGTTGTTCAATGTATACCTCTTCTTCTAATTCACCATTCAAGAAAGTAGACTTCACATGCATCTGATATACTTTGAAATTTTAGTGTGCTGCAAAATCCAAAAACATCCTGATAGCTTCCATTCTTTCCATCAGAGAAAAGGTCTCCTCAAAATCTATTCCTTCTACTTGTGAGCAACCCTAATGTACAAGTTGTGCCTTGTTTCTTACCACTTCTCCATTTGCATTTAGTTTTTTTCTGGAAACCCAATTAGTTCCAATCGCATTCTTGTTTGTTGGTCTTGGGACAAGTTACCAAGTCTAATTCCTCTCAATCTACATTAGTTCTTCCATAGCCTTGATCCAATATTCATCCTTGCATGTTTCAATCACTATTTTAGGTTCAATTTTACAAAGCAAACATAGATTTACCTATTCTTCAGCCATAACAGCTTTTCTTCTTGTCAACACACCCTTAATTTTTTCAGCAATGATTTGATCTTCAGAATGATTCTTCCGCACATACTTAGGGGTCTTAGGGATCCTTTATGGAGCTTCTTCCTCTTTAATCTGAACTTATTTTTCCTTATCTTCATCTCTCTTATTCATATATCCATCTATCACCTCAGAATTCTTCTATAAGTCTTCATCCACTTTGAAATTTTCACCTTCAATAATCTTCTTCAATCTCTTGTTGTAGCATTACTAAGATTTGCTTCTTGTAGAATATCCAAGGAAGATACCTTCATCGGATCTTGTATCAAACTTTCCTAAATTTTCATCTCTTTTGATATAACACTTTCTTCTAAACACTCTAAAATATTAGACAATAGGAATCCTTCCATACCATAACTCATAGGGAGTCTTTGCACTGTCTACTCTTTCTTGAACTATGTTAATAATGTAGATAGCAGTGTGAATTACTTCTCTCCAATAGACTTCTGGTAGGTTTTCCTCTTTCATCATTGTTCTTGCAACTTCTTGAACAGTCCTATTCTTTCTTTCAACTACTCCATTCTGCTGAGGAGTCCTAGGGGTAGATAAATGCCTCTTTATCCCATGATTCTCACAAAAACTATTAAAATTATTGGAGGTGAGCTCTCCACCTTTTTCATACCTTAAACACTTGATTTTCATATCCATTTCATTCTCAACCATAACTTTGAATGCTTTGAACTTATCTAGAGCTTCTAATTTTTCTTTGAGAAAAGTAACCCATATCATTCTATAATCATCAATCAATAACATGAAATATCTATCACCTTGAATAATTCTTACTCTAGTAGGACCAAAAAGGTTTGTATGCACGAGTTCCAACAGTCTGATAGTAGATTGGTCTTTGAATTTGAAACTTCTTCTTGTTTGCTTCCCAATTTGACATTCCTTGTAGACAACATTAATGGGATTTGCAATCCTTGGCAGATCTCTCACAGCTTCAATTTAGTTGATCCTCACTAGGAAATCAAAATTAATATGACGCATCCTTCTATTCCATAGCCAACTTTCATTAATCTAATTCATAAATCAGCAACCATCATCACTTTTAAGTTGATAAACATTTTCATCTTTCCTTATTCTAGCAGCAACCACAGTTCTGTAGCTTTTTTTGATCTCACATCCATCATCCTAAAACATAAGATTATATCCTTTGCTACATATTTATCCAACATTCAAAAGATTATACCTCAAACCCTTAACATAAGGAACATCATATGTATTATGATTTCCATCAAAACTGATAGAACCTTTTCTACATATCATATCAGATGTATCATCACCAAACTTAACTAGACCTCCTTCATGTTTCTCAAGTTTAAAAAACTTACTTTTTTCATCGGTCATATGATTTGAGCATCCATTGTCAATAATCCAATAGTTATTCTCCTTTCTAGCATGAAGAGCAGTCACCATAGCATTGTGACATGTTTCTGGAGCACTTTCCTTCATGTCACATTTCTTAGAGTTAGCATAATTAGTTTCATCTTTAATAGCTATGAACAAGCATTCACTATCTTCATCATCCCCATAGTCAGATTCATAATTAGATATATTGGCATCTTCTCTAACATAATAACTTTTCTTAATTGTTTTACCTTTGTTTTCCTTTATTTTGGCATTCAAAGCTCTATTTGGAAATCTTGAAGCATAATGACCTATCTTACCACAACTAAAACATTTGAACTTGGAATCTTACCTCTATATTTACTAGTACCCTTATTCATTTTCCTCAAAAATTTTGCTTCAACATCATCAAGATCCTCCTAATCTAATTCCTCATTCTTTTCTAATTTTCCATCCTTAAACGTAGTCTCAAATTTTGCATTACTTGTACCAAGTTCTCTCATTTAAAAATTAGATAAAGCACCATACAATTGATCTTTATGACTATAATATATAGGAAGAGTTCTCAATGCCTTCTTTACCACTTCTTCTTCAAGATTTCCACCAAGACCTCTGACGGAATTGATAGCTTCATCCACCTTCTACATGTAGCTTGTAATGTTTTCATCTTCAGACATCTGTAGGTTTTCAAATGTGATCTTTAGATTCTACATATTAGCTTGCTTGACCTTATCATCTCCTTCATAAATACTTTCCAACTCTATGTAGATAGCTCTAGCAGATTTCAAACTCATAACTTTCACAAGCTCAATGTTAGAAAGACCACTTAAAAGAGCATACCTTGCTTTACCATTTTTCTCATAGGCCTTGATCTCATCATCAATATTCAGAACACTAGCAGGCATAGTATATTTAGTCTCAATAGACTTCCAAACTCCAAATCCAAGAGATACTAGGAAACCTTCCATCCTTGTCTTTCAGAAGCCATATTCTAATCCGTCAAACAAAGGATCATCCCTATTATGCGCCATCCAAATCTACCTCAAGCGGTTATGCTTTCTTCTAAGGTACCTTGATCTAATACCAATTATTGAACTCACACAAGACAACTAAGAGGGGGTTGTATCAGTTATACATTAACACTTCAAACCCTCATAAACATTCAGATCCACATCAACTAAATTAACCCTTAATCTGTTAGAATGATTTAGCATGAAAGAAAATAATAGAAAATTCAAACACAACAACACCATGCACAATAGAACACCAGATTTATGTGGAAAACCCAAGAAGGGAAAAATCACAGTGAGAATTAGCTCACAATATAAATTAATTTCAACACTAATACAATAGTCTCACTATCGAAGGGCTCACTACGCAAAAGAAAGAAGGGCTCACTATTAAAGGCTCACTGCCATATTATAGAAAAGAAGAAAGAAGAGTCTTACAGTGAGAAATCCATCTCAATACAATAGAAAAGATCCACCACAACATCACCAACACATTTGCAGTCTCTCTGAATATTGTTGACACCTTTTTCTCATTGCTTCCAATGGTCTAACTCATTAAGGTCGATTTAAAAAAATATTGTCGTCGGGGGCAATGGTGTCACCCGACTGGCAGGGGCATGGTGAGCGGTGGGAAGTGGCCACATCGCTCAAGTGATTAAGCCTTGTCTACGGCTCACATAACAGTGGGCTTGAAAAAACCCCAACTAAGGGCATCACAAATTTAATTTTTTGGTAAAAAAATAAAACAATTTTTTTATTAAAAATGGAAAAGTTCATACCAAGCTAACCGATGTGACAGCAACCAGGCATCGACAAAGTATGACCAATAAAAACTATGAAAAGAATGATTTGAACTGTGCAAATAATTCCATTCACAAAAGAATATTTTGGCTAATGCAGCTACAAACTACCAACATGGGTACAATATGGATTGTATGGTACGTATTTCTACTATATGGATTTCAAACAAATGGAAAATACAAAAAAAATGTCGAATTCCCCCAGATAAAAGTGTTTGCTTTCAATGAATTAGCAGTCAATATTTAATTTTTTGAGCCTTCTGGGCGTAATGGCAGTGTCATATTTGGGCCAAAGTGACCCAAAAAATCAGCTACCTCCTTGATCTAGCAACTATAAGCCTCAACTTGAAACCCTTGTAGATCAAACAAAACATAACGAAATTTGAAGAAATAAAAGGAAAACCTAACTTTGTATGCCATAGATTCAACCATGAGGTATTTGAAACCCCAAAATGCACCCAACTAATTCTTCAATCCAAGATGAAACCCTCAAATCTAGGAAGGAATCTGTAACATTGGAGATCAAATACCATGTAGGAGTAAAGGGTTGCAATTTGTGAGAAACCTTTTATAAAATTTGATAGTAGTTGCATAGTTCCACAAATCCCCTCAAATGTGTTAAATTCCTTGGCCTAGGCTAGTCTTGTATTGCCTTGATCTTTTCCTCATCCATGCTAACCCTTTGGGCACTAATCTTGAACCAAAAATATAATATTTTAGTCAAAAAAAACTCACATTTGGATACCTTGTCATAAAATGAATGTTTCTCAAGTACGTCAAGAACTTCATCTATGTGCCTCAAGTGATCCTCACATGTGTTATTGAAAAATCAAGATGTCATCAAAGAAGACTAACATAAATTTTCTCAATTGCAAAATAAATACCTGATTCATGCACGACTGAAAGATGGTAGGTGCATTGGTCAACCCAAATGGCATGACCAAGAACTCATAGTGCCCATAGTGACATCTAAAGGCTATCTTGTGCACATCCTCATCTTGAACCCTTATCTGATGATACCACGATCATAGGTTAATTTTGGAGAAGTACCTCACACCATGAAGCTTGTCTATCAACTCATCGATCTTGGGTATCGGGTAGTGGTTCTTAATTGTCTTTTTGTTGAGGGCTCTATAATCAATATACATCCTCATAGTAGCATCTTTCTTCTAAACCAACACAACCAAAGAGGCAAACGGGTTGGAGCTTGATCGGATGTGTCCCATGTCTAATGGCTCCTTAATTGCCTTCTCAATCTCCTCCTTGTACCTCTTTGGATGATGATAAGATGTAGTGATGACTATATTTTCTCCATCCTTTAACTCAATCACATGTTGGAAACCTCTATTTGGTGGTAACCCTAGAGGAATTTCACTGAACACCTTACATCGCTTGTCTAGGATGGATTGGATGTTGATGTGGTACAACCTCCCATCCTTGGGTGGACTTGTATTAGTAACCAAGCACTCTGCTGCCCAAGCCACTTCATCCCTATGAAAATATCTCTCCATCCTCTTAGACGAAACCACATGGGACCTCCATTGGATAAACCCAAAAGAATGACCTCTTTCCCATTAGATTTGAACTTCAACTCCATGGTCTGATAGTTTTGTGTGTATTCTCCAAGCGAGTGCAACCATTGCATTACCAAAACCAACTTCATCTCACCAATTCCAATCATGTAGAAGTCATCCCACATCTTGTGTCTTCCTAGAGTCAACTCCAATTGTTGAATCCTTTGGTTGTATGGAATAGTGTACCCATTTGCCACTGTGACATTAAACCCCTCAAAAATTTTGATCTTCAAACCTAACTTAGCCACCAACCCCTTATCAATGAAATTGTGGGTAGCCTCACTATCAATCAAAACTATCACCTTTCGCCTTTGCAAGACTCCTCTAACATGAAGAGAGTGATATCTAGGTGCTCTTGAAAGTGCAGCAAGTGTGCCACCTAGATGCTCTTCTCCTTGGTCCTCATGCTTAGGCTCATCCACAATAATCTCAGGCCCAGGCTCTTCTACCTCTGATTCTCGTCAGAAACCATTTCTATTTAATTTATTTGTCCCTTACCCAAACACCTATGACTTGGTTTCCATGGATCTCTACAAGTGAAGCATAAATTTATCCTTCGAAATTCATTCTTAGACTCCTCAACCTTGTTTGGTTTTGGGGGTAGTGCCTTAGGTTGAGGGAAACTCTTTTGCAGTGGCTTCTTGTGTTGAATCGATGGTGCATTCTTAGAGTAAAAAAAAAATTAGCCACTAAATCCTCTAAATTTAGGGCTATCCTAATGGCCTCTTGCAAATAATTTGGATCAAATTCCCTTACCAAACCCTTGAGTGGTTTGGATAGGCCCTCTACAAAAATAACTATGAGCCTCTCCTCTTCATTACATCAAGAACCATCATTGATAACCTTTGAAATTTTGCCACATAGTTCTCTATCATTCCTTCTTGTCTTAATTGTGCTAGCTCTCTGAAGTGAATCTCTAGATCCTTCCTATCAAATCTCTCCATCAATCTTTGGCTGAACTCTTCTAAGGTTGTGATTGAGTCATGTCCTTGGGTCACCATTCCATGGTACCACCACTCATGTGCTACACCCTCCAAATCCAAGGTAGTGAATTTGATGGCTTCTTCCTCAAACATGGGATTCAAAGAGAAGTATGTATCCAATTTTTGTAACCATGCTCCAGCTGAACAATTTCTTGATCCATCAAAAGTAGGTATTGTAATCTTTCCTAAACATTTGTGTATGTCTCTATAGGGTTTATCTTCATATCTTATTCTTCTATGTCCATTACTTGTCTTCATATCATATAATACTCTGTGAATGGCATGTCACAGTAGATGGTTGGACTTATAGCACTATAATCACCATGATACCTTTCCATCTCATCATTAGGATTAAGTGGTATTTTCTACTCTTCTTCCAATGAGCCTTCTCCTCCTTTTTGTAAAAATTTGGCCTTGAATTTCTTGGTTGGAGGGTTAGTTGAAACTCCATCATTGGTTGAGTGACTTCCTTTAGAACCATTGGAATTGGATCTTCCAGCATTCCATTGTTGGTTCATTTCCCCTAGCATTATCACAATCTCTGCCATATACTCCCTTAGGAAGGACTAAAATTCTCTGGCCAACTCTCTATTTTTAGTCCTAATTACCTCTTAAATGTTGATCTCTTCATTTCTTTCACCCATAGTTTCTTCTTTCCTCTTTTCCCTTCAAAAATACCTGATTTCACGGTCAATTTTCTACATAAATCTGCATCACACCCACTGGTTGGAAAAAACAAGGCTCTGATACCAATGTAATGTCCCCTTCCCTTGGTCTAGTTTTTTTATTAGCTTAAAAAGTTATAATGGAAAATAGAGATAATTTCTTTTTTTATCTTTCCAAAAACATAAACTATTGTTTGCAATAGTTGTACAGCTAAAATATTAACATTAACTAACAAACATCATCTTTAGATAAAAAAAATTGAAGATTCATAACTGAGACATCAAATACACCATAACAAATGTAGATCTAATTACAGGGCATTAAACAGTCCCTAATTGCTTACATGTTTTTCACCATATAGCTCATTGATGACTATCAACCATGGGGGTGTTTGTTTTTTGGAAGGTATGTCATAAAAGATGTTAGCTAAGTATAAGAATGATGACCTGGACCAGTTTAGACTGGCACCCCTGTTTAGACCTAGTAACCAGCTTGAGTGAAGGTCGATGAGATAAGTAATGTTGTTAACTTCCATTGGCTTCCACTAGGTATTGGGGTGCACCCTCTATAAACCATAGATCTACAACAATCCTAGGAGAACAACCTTTCAATCCTTGATTTCCAAGCCTAGATAGATAATGATCAATCTCAAGTCTACAGCTCCAAAAAGTGGTGATCAGACCTTCAATTTGCAAGCACAATCCTTAGAATCGCCACTAAAGTTTGACAGATCCCTTCTCCTATGGCACTTGGAATAACCTGGGAACCCTAGAAATGACGACCAAGGAAAATCAGACCTTTATTAAGCTAAAGATTAAACTTGCATGCAATAACAATGCACTAGGGCAAGAAGAATTGACAAGCTAAGGCCAAGGGTTTTGTCTTGACCTTGATTCCTATTAAGGTTTGTGTCTCAATAGTCACACCTTGAAAATATAATTCCAAAAATCATGCCAAAACTTTCAGATGATCATGCCCATCCAGTAACAAGCCTTTACTTATACCTGTTTTGAAAAAAAATGGCACTAGGGGCCCAAAATAGGCCGACTAGTCAAAAGAGATTATTTAATTTTTATTTTTATTTATTTAAAATAAGGTTTAGCCAGGATTAAAATATATATATATATAATATTTATATTAAATATTGGCGCCCAAAAGCACCTTCAATTTGTTTGTTGGCCGACTAGTTAAAGGAGGGATATGACAATAAGCAAGGATCAATAGCCTACATAGTTAAAGGGATTCCATGATAAGCCTTGCAATGGTCACTTTTCCTTAAGGATGACAGCATTCAAGATCTTAAGATCCTAATATATATCCTACCATGTTCCATGATGCATATGAGTGGACCAAAATAATGTCAACCTGTCAACAATAATCATAGAAGCTCGTTTTCAACAATAGGAGTTAGATTTCATTGGAACACTCAATCTGAATTTAAGTGAAGGACATGTTTATGTTCAACACCCCTAGGAACATTTGCAAGATTGAAATAAATTTCACAAGAGAGAAAATGGAAAGAATAACTTTCTATGATTATGGATGCAAGATTGATACAAATGTACATAAGAGGTCTTTCTTCTACAGCAAGGTGAGAGATAGGAATAGACAATATCTTGACATGTGTCTTAACACTATGTTGTGAGATGACTATTAAGTGACCTAGGTAACCAATATTAAATAAAATTCAAAAGATAAGCTAGGTTAAGATCTTATCTAGACAACTAAGACTTCTAGAATGACACTTAGGACCTAAGTAAACTTAACATGTGAATGAGTCCCCCTTGCTAGGATTAGCTAGGTATAGGAAATTTATTCACACCAACCAAAGAAACAAAAATCAAGACACTTGAAATCCAATTACTTGTAGTTAAAAAGATGTTATTAATATTTGGCACATGTAGCTTAAATAATCCATAAAGGAACTCCAATATTTTTAAGCTAAGCCAAAAGAGATGAGCATGGAGTTAGCTACAACAAATAGTTGAATGATCATAGAGAAGGCCACCAATAATGTATTGAGAAGACATGTGGATGAAATAAGGGAAAATTTAAACCAAGAGAAATCTTATATAATTTTGAAGGCCATGGAAGTGGGTTCTCCTAAGAAAAAGGTTAGAGGTCAAGACTACCAACTCTCCAAGTTGAAAAATCAAGTGAACAATTAGGCCTAGACCATCAAAGGACTCAATAAGAAGGTGGAAGACCTCAAAATCAAGCTGGAGACATCTAAAGAAGAGGTTAGCATATTAAAAGCCAAAACTAAATAATTGAATTTGTCTATAGGATCCATTAATCTCATCAAGGCACTTTAGAGGGTTTACTAGAAGGAAATTGAAGGTGCAACTTCATAATAGTTCTTCAATTCATGGAATTTATAAGAAATCACAAGATATGATTAAAAAGGAGTTTGACTCAGTTGAGATAGCTCTATCTCCCATGATTGATGATGCATGAGCTAATGTTCAAAGGCTCTATAGCTTGAGCATATCCTGACTATTTATAACAATAATTACAAGTAGAATGACCACTACATAAAATTTGAATGATTTCCTAGTAATGACAAGTTGATTCAAGAATAGAAAGCACAATTGTATGCCATGGCATAAATATTTTAAAATATTAGGGCTCATGTATAATAATTGTGTGACAGATATTGCCATTATAACTTGATGAAAATAAGAGGATGGTCCTACATGTAGAATTGAAGGATACAATTAATTAAAAGGAAAAGAGGAGTCTAAATTGGATAGTTTTTCCCTAGTGTCTATTATCATAAGATGCTTATGTCAAACTGGTGGTTGAGTTGAGGGAACTTGTGCAATTAGCAATGGATTGGATGTAAGATATTTTATACAAGAACATATTTGAGTCAAAGTGTCAATAAAAATCATGAATTAGATCAAACCATGTAAGGACCAAGAATGGGGAGAGATTATGGCTTCTCTCAACAGCTTGTAGAAATCAAGTATCTTCTATTTCAAAAAAATAAAATTTTAACATCTTGTGAAACTAACTTTGTGCCCAACGGATACATTTTTAGTTCATATTATTTTCCCAATGAAATAACCTAGGTTACAAGACCAAAATTCTAGTAAGTTCTTCACTCCAAGAAATATAATCCTTTTTTGTTTGTTCAATCATAATTGTAATGGATCGTGGCTTAAATGAATAAATCTCCCCTCCATAAATTTTGAGTTTTTTGGTGCTCTAAAAAATAATACAAATTCTCCAAGTATCAATGAGTGCACACTATCTCATGGTGTTGTCATGTTTTTAATCTAACAATACATGAGGCTCTTTAATGCAATCAAAGGGACTTTCCTTATCAATTCATGTCATCGCTCCATGTCATATAGTGGGTACATTGCTATTGGTACGATAACTATTATGTGTATCCTGGGTGGTTCCTACTATATTTTTTTAGCCAACATGTTTTAGGTTGGACAACACGAGACGTGCTCCTAGGATTTTTTAGAAAAAGTAGTATTTTCTCAAGATAACATGAGTTATCCAATTTTCCATAATTAACTTCATCTAATGGATTGTAGGATGTGTTAGGTCTCAAAAATGTTGGTTGAGAAACCACAAGAGGTTGCCAAGCTCTTGGTACATTTTAGGCTAACGTACAAGGCCAAATGATGAATTTGAACCTTCTTCTCTTCAAGCTCTGCCAGACCTAGGTGGGTATACCGAATGCAAGTAAAGGAGACTTGAACTATGTGTTTTCTACTTAAGAAATCTATCCACAATGGCAATTGGAAGTGGGGAGATGAAAGCTTAATAACTACTCCTACTAAAATTTGAGATGTGAAAGTTTGAATAATATTTTATAAAATTCTAAAATGAAATGGGTAAGACCAATGCCTACTTTTGTTGGGCTAATGGAGTCAAGAGATGAGTGATATGTAACTTAATTAATGGTTACAATTTGAATTGCTTGACACTTTTATGATTTTATGCCTGGCATAAACATGCAAGGATGTAATTATCAAGTTCTTCATATTGATCCAAATGACCTTTCCCAGATTGTTGTGATTAATTAAAAGAATTTAATCCTTCCTTGAAGGAGCCAGTTAACTGAACCACACAAGAGCATAAAATGTGCTTTGATAAATTGAAAATATCCTTGATGCATCAATTTAAATAATAAGGAAATGTCAACCTTGGAGACAACCAGATAATATTTTCAATAAATTCAACAAACAATTGACACCTTAATTGAATCACCAAATAAGGCCTTCTCATCCATTATATTATTTCAAAGGATTTTGCAATACATAATATAATGTTTTGTTTCATCAACTGATCTACCTACTGATAATTTTCTAACCTCCTACCCCCTCTATATCCTTATGATTTTGTTTCATCTTACATATATACATTGTATTTTCAGGGTTACAACTCTTCATAGCATCCATCTGGTGCAACTCTTCTTTGTGGTGCAGCTCTTCATTTAATTATTCTTGACAAAATAAAATATTTAATTAGTTTCCTTTGGAAAATTAAATATTTTAACTTTAATCTTCAACTTTGTATCTCCACAAAACACATAATCCTCTTGCTAGAAACTTCATAATCGTCCTTTCACCCATTGAATATATAATTAGGGTAAAGACAATTACCCACCTTTTAACTTCCTTTCCTTTCACCTCTTAGTGAAATTTAATTTTGATTTATCATTATTTTTCTGGATATCTTCACTTTTACCCGTATGCATTTTCACCCAATAAAATGTCCTTTAGGTAAAATAATTACCCACTCCCTATTTTAATTGGTGAAAAAATTTTACAAAGTTTATACTTACACTCTTCAAAAATATCTTACCCCACACACTTTCATTTTCAATAAATTAGTTTTTATTTTTACCGCTCATTGAATCCACCACACACATTTTATTCCTCTGGATACCCGCGTACAAATTTGAGACCCCTTGTGGTACCACGGTGTCTCCTCAATACATATACTCAACATACTGCACTACTGCAGGTCACCTTTTGCTCTCCTGCAGTACCACAGTATCTTCTTAGTGCTTCTCCCTAGTGTACCACTTTACCTTAGGCTATGTCTTGACCCCCCGAGGTATAGTGGTAAAGGGTGAAGGTGATAGTTTATAGTCGTGGCTCCTTTTACCATCATACTGTGAGCTACTTTGTAATGAGCTGCGGTAGAGAGGTATGATGTGAGGGTTATGAGGGGTGGCCAATACGATAGTGGTATAGCGGTAAAGGGAAAAATTGACCTTATGGATGGAAATAATGTGACTTTTATGAAAGTGATGGTGGGAATTTTCAGATTTTAATTAATAAAATCTTTAGAATTTTTATGAAGATTTGGTTCCAATAGGATGCATGCCCATTGTTCAATATTTTCTCAACACATTACTACCCTACAACTTAGTTTTCATAATTGCAACTTCATGACATATCCAAGCAATCCCAACACATAGTTCAAATTGGGTACAAAATTATCACCTATAAAATTCAAAATTCTCCCAAGTACCTTTTGACATTCATTTCCAATGGTCATCCTTTGTAAGGCACAAAATAAAAATCTAACCTACCTAGAGAAAGCTAGTACAATAGTTAGTATCAAGATTCACTAATCTAAGTACCTTATACATCTCAACCACCAACAAGGGCATTGAAGACATCAAATTCAAAGGGTTGGAATTCTTTCTCCCACTAATTTCAAGATTAGAATTCAATTTATTTATTGTTTGTGGTGGTGGGGGCATGTATGATTGTGGGATTAAAAAAAATTGTTATAAATATGGGCATGTGTGCCTCTTTATAATTTAGAATATTTGATATAATTGATCTTTTGATCCTAGTGTATGAACTTTATCTCACTTATTTGAGAATTATACAAGGGGACCTCTATGTATGTGTCCAAAATTAGTCATATAAGATTGTGTTTAGTTGTTTATTATTCCTAAAAGAATTATCATACAAAGTTATTAGTCAAAAATCTCTTATTCCTATCAAAATTTTAGGTGACTATTACATCATGTATTATAAATCTCTATGATGATTGAAAAGGATATCTACAACATGATCTTGTATTTTGTGTCAATTGATTTTATATCATTTTTCCTTTTCACCTCTTCATAGATTAGGCTTAGGTAGAATAGATAAGGAATTGGCCTTACAATCCTAGAGATGTGACTCATAAACCTATCCCACATCTATGATAATTTATATGTTGTTTGTCTACATGACACATTTGGTTTAAACAAAGCATTAATAACTATCAATATGTTGGATTTACTTAATTTTTTATGTATTTGATTTTTTTAAATTAATACAAGATCAATGTCTCTTTAGTGGTAGAGTTTTCTTTGATAGAGTTTTCCATGTATATTCAATGTTATGTGTTATTGTTTAATTTAATGTTTCATTATATGTGTTTCTTAATGTTATATTACACATTTTATGGTTAATCACATGCACTCTAATCAACTAATAAAATTTAAGCACTATTTGGTTTTTCTTTAACTGTATATGTTTACCCTATTCTCTACATTTGGTATCAAAGTTATCGCTTGATTAGAGAGATGTATTTCTTTGAGTGTTGTGGGTTTTTTGTGGGTTTTATGAGGAGCATTTGATTTATTGGTTTTACAAATGTGTGTGTGGTTGAAACCATGGCTCACAAATCTTGTTTAGAGTGTGAAATGAAATGGCTCTAAGTACAAGTTATAGAAACTTAAAATGGGATCTTTTTGGAGAAAAAGGGTCAATAAAGATGTGGTAGAGAAAGAAAAATATTTGGGAAATTTTAGCTGAAGACTAGGTGAAACTTGGTAAAAATGCTCAAGGAACCATAGGTTGTGTCTTTCTAACTTCATCCTCTTGGATATTTTTGAGAAAATTATTGTATTCAATTGGTGGAAGAGGATAGGTGAAATATATCAAACCAAGAGTTTTGTAAATAAATTGAATTTGAAAAGAAAATTGTATTCTTCGAAAGGAGACTCAATTTTAGGCCATCTTAATACTTCTAATATTATTTTGAGTCAAATTTTGGTATTGTAGAAAGCAATACCATGTGAAGAAGGAAGAATAACTTTGATTATTCTTTACTAAAAATTCTCTAGTGATGATGATGTAATGGATACATTTTTTATTTCTCCTAATATTGCTAGTGATGACTCATGGCTTAGTGGTTTAAATGAATCATACCACATGAATCCTCACAAGGAGTGGTATTCTCATTACACAACATGGGATGGTGGAGAGGTGTTCCTTGGTGAGAATAGTAAATTTAATATTGGTGTTCAAGGAAAGGGAAAACTATTTTTAGTTATAGGAGAGTGAAAAATATTACCAATGTGTTGCACATCCTAAGTCTTGCATGAAATTTAATTTATATTTCAAATATGAATGATGCTAGTGTCTGAAAGGGAAAACTATTTTTAGTGATGGGAGAATAAAAGCTCTTACCAATGTGTTGCACATTATAAGACTTGCATAGAATTTAATTTATAATTCGAAGATGAATGATGCTAGTGTATAAAAGGAAGCTAAGGTACGAAAAATGATTCCTACACTAATCTAGGAGCTCGGATATGTTAATAGAAAAAATAATATAAATAATGTGTAGGAAAGAAACCACATGATATAATCATTCAACATTACACAATGATGTGTCCTAAGAAAACCCTTTCAAAAAACTTAGTCTCTAAACTCCAAACCACTGTGTTAATCAACAACAATGTTGGTTATAATATAATTCTAACAAGAAGCCTTGATGGGCAGCAGAGCGTGGAGGAATCAACAATTCAAAACTAGTAATCAAACCCCAAAATACTAACTCAAATTTCTGAGAGATATTCTCATAATCATTGATATTACATTTTAATCATTCTCCCATATCATACATCTTGCATAATGGTCCCTTAATATAATATAAGGTGACCGTAACAAACATTTTAAGAAAGGAAATTAGTTCTAACTATTTCCTCAACTAATTCCTACAACATCTCCCTTACTATCTCCTATGATCTCTCCATATATTCTCCATGATTTTCTCAACAATCCCTATCCCTTTATTCACTCAATTCTCTCCTCTCTTATTCCCACGTAGACTTCTAGAATTTTTCTACAATACTGCATTATCAAACATTACAAAATATGAAATATTCTCACATTCCCTCTTAACACTTATTTGTAATTTTCATCTTTTTCACATTTTTATCTTTTGATCCTTTGGCCTCTGTGTTTGTGTCTCGTCGTGTAGATGCCCTGCATCAGACTCCCAAGGAAAAAAAGAAACTTCTCATGGACTCTTGAATCCCAAACTTTCCTTTGTCATTGTCCACTTGCCTTACTATCATGAACATGTTCAACAAATTTCATTCTGGTATTCAACCTTTTCATTAACTTTGTCCTCTTCTTGTCTTCCAGTTGTGGATATGCTGCTACTATCCTCAATCTTCCAGGTTTCCATACTTTATTTTGAAAACCTCCACTTTCCCTATTAATGTATTCTCTTGAGATCAATTGATTTATGTTGTTGATTGTCTTCTTCTTTTCAGTATGCCTCTTCCATGACTGTTTTATGGAAGATTGAATTTCATATTTCAAAGTCTCACATGTACCTGCATTTTCACATGAAATGAATTGGTTATAGTAATCACTCAATCTCCAAAAATCACTATCAATCATAAGAATCATTTATTCCTTGTCTTCACTATTATCTACAAATATGCAGTATGTTATCCCTGCATATGCATTTGTCTCTCTTTGAGTCTCTGATTCTGCTTTTATAGTTTGTTGATGACATTTGCTTCTTTCTTCTTCTTCATGCTTCCTATTTCCAACCTATTTGAAGTCCTCCTTAATCTTTGGATTGACTAGCCATTCCTTTAAAATCCCCAATTTTGCATTCAAATCTACATTGCTAAGCTTGTCATTCTCCAGTCCACATGCCAATATCTTCTCATTTTCATGATCATCCTCTTGTGTTGAATGAAATAAAATTTCATTCTCAGGTTCTCTCACCAATCTCTTTAGCAATGCCATTTCCACATCAAATTTCATTAGCCTTGTATCTAAATGTTGCTATTTATCTCCTTGATCCACCTTTTGATTGTTTTCATAGGCCAACACAACCTTGTTCTCAATAACAACATATTCTTGCAACTATTCTCCCATAACTAAATTTTTCCATTGTATAGGATTTCTACTCTGATTGTCCTTATAAGGCAATTTTGCTTCTCCTTCTTTGATAATATGATTTTTATCTTGTTCTATTCTCATGATAGTTTTGAGTAACTGTCCATCGTCCTCAACATCTGTAAAACCTTCATGCATACACAAATTCTCAGTTTTTAAAACATAAGGCTCTCTAGTCTTATCTGAGTCTTCTATCAGTTGATCTTCATGTTGATCTGAACTTCCCAAACAATCCATGAGACTTTCATGAAGTCCCTCATCATCATCCTCTCCAACGAATGATCTATGCTCTCATTCATCATAGTGAACTTCTTCCTCAAACTCAGTTTCTTTGAGTTCTTCCTTTAACTGAGCATTCAACATGTGTCTCAACTTCTTCCTCAACTTTCTTGCAAACAATTCTTTAACAAGCCATATAACCTGTTTCTTCATTCTCCATCCATATCTTTGGTCTCTCTCACTTTCCTATAGTAGCATCATCATTATACTAATTTTCCTTCATCTTAACAACTTTTGTATCAAATTCCTCTTGACTCATTCTCTTCATCTTTATTCCATTTGCTTTGGCATTCTGCTCCATTCTGTTGTGACTTTTGCTCAAACCCTTGTCATGACTATTAATAGTCATCTTTCTCTCTTCCTCTGTGAGCTTCTCCATGATCACTATGAGTTGCAAATAGCCTTTTCAATAACAAGTCTTTTTCACCTTGCTACACAACACCTGACCAAGTTTTACTCCTGAACCTGGCCTTTTTGTATTCCTGGTTCTTTCCTCTAGAACCCTTTGAGCTTCCTCTACTCCTCTAGGCTTCTGCACTCTACTCACTCTCAAGATATTCACTGTCTCTCTTCTTTGGACAACTCCACCTGAATTTTCAACTTCTGGAGTTGTCTCAACAACTTCTACCCAACCTCAGCTGGAAGTTGTTCTTCTCTTACTTCTACTATAGGGGTTTCCACAAGTGTTCTTCTCTCTTTCCCACTACCTGCATTCAACAAATTCTTTGTTCAATTGTTAACTGTAGACTATGAAGACCATGTTACTTGTCAAATCATACTAGTTCTATTTCTTCAAGAAATTTTGAGTCTTTTCTTCTCACTAAAGCAAGATTCTTTCTGCTACCAATCTTCTCAAGTTGTCTTCAAGTTGCTATTGTCAATTCTCCTCCAGCTTTTCTTCTTGGCTTGAATGTTTTGGCTTTAAGATTCATTAATTTGGATGTTTTGAACTTCTTTCATTAACAAAACTCTTATGCAATGATTAGACTTGGGTGTCAGGTAACACCGATCATGCACCCTTACAAAATTAATGACTCAAGAACTTCAATGCACTTTAACTTCATTTATAAGAAAGACTCTGACCAGACTCTCTCGACTTTCATCACAATTTATTAGACCATATTTAACTTCGAACATAAATAATAAACTCTTTTAATTAGAACTTTGGACCACTAGACACAAATTGACAACCATATAATATTGATGGACTTTTATTAAACACATAAGATGACATACAAATGACTTCAAAACAACTTAAAAACTTAATAGACACATTTAAAGACTACCAACATGGCAACACAAGGACTTTAATATTGGATTTATACTTAATTGCAAATAGCCACGGCTTATCCTATTGGCTAATCAAGATCACACAAAATGACACGGGCAAATAACAACTACAGTTGAGATGAAAACTAGACATAAAACTTTAGTTGGCTCGCTATTGTGCACCGAAATCTGAGGATCAAACTTGTCGAGCGATGTGTTGTTGGAAAGTCTGTGTAACATGAACAACACGCATGAGGAGGCCAGAGACTTGTACAGGTGCTTATGCAAGTTGGGTAAAACATTCTATAGTCAGTCTAATACGGTAAACGCAATGCAAGTATTTCAAAGAAAATATTGATCAATGTTACGACTATGGTTCAAGCATGCAATGATTTCATGCCCTAGCGTTCTCCAAATCGAACTTCAAGAATGCAATTCCCAGCTAACCCTCAGGAAACGTGGCTGCAATGTCCTCCAAAAACAATAAATCGACCCCAACAAAATGCTAATATATCTCGTTACATGGCTCTAGGAAAAACTCATACGAAAAATGTTCATTGTGTTTCTGCAGGCCACAGCAAAGAACGAATGAAGCAGACTTTGGTGGAAGAATTTAAAAACACCTGCACCCGCCAAGAAGCGCCCACAGAATGAAAATGTGTTGAAATCATGTGTTGGACCAACACCCAAAGAAGTCACCATTGAGGAAAAACGGCGTTTGTTTCTTCTGTTACATCGTTGTTAGTGTTGCTAGTCATGGAACCTGCGTCTCTTTCTTGTTGCTTTGTCTCCACATTCACATCCAGTGTAGGGGATTATCCAAGTACGTGCCTAAATCAATATTTTGGTTCATCCATTCAAAATCCATGGACAATCAACACGAATAAGAAAGCAAGCTAACAATGAAGAATCAGGATCTCAGAATAGTGTGTGAGTCCATCTACTGAAAAACCATTTGTAATTGGAAACAAGCCTTGGAAAAACTAAAACCTTACCATAGGAAGATAGACTCAACCATAGAAAACTCTAGCACCAAACTACAAAAGTAATTTCCCTTGGATCTCCCTGTAAGACATGATCAACGCCCCCAATACAACGAAGGAGACAAATATGAGAAGCAAATTACTCCTGTGTGTGTCGCAAAAATGCTTAGCAAAGACTGGTCTGGCATTTTTTATCTAATCTTCACATATTCTCTTACTTCTGCGAATTTTGTTTGGCTATTGCTTAAGCCTCTTCTTTCTGCCTTTCCAATTCTTCTATTCTACGCTGCTCTTCCTCTTCTTCCCCGCTTTGGGCAAGGAACTACTCTCTCATTGACGCCACCTGCGAGTTTCTTTTGTTTCTCAATTAGCAATTCACCCTCTGCCTTCAATTTCCATTGAACGTTGGTGGTTCCTTGCTAGGCAGCGATCTTTATAGATAGGCAGCGCTCTTAAACAGCGATTTGTCATGGCCCAGCAAATCCTCAGGGCGCACTTGACGAGAATGCTCAAGTTTCTATAACTTTGCTCGAGCAAATCTACAATACGCGAAAATTGGAGTGTTGTGATAAAGAGACTCAATGAGCAACAATGTGGGTCGAAACTGTGTAGAAGAGAAAAATAAATGAAAAATAAAAATGGAGGTCACTGAATTTTGGCAAAGCAAAAATGAGCATCTCCAACAAAGACTCGTTATGATGAATGGAGGCCAACTATGGCAAGCTTAGGAACACAATTATCTCAACATAAGAACAGAATGGCTTTGATACCACAT
This sequence comes from Sequoia sempervirens, assembly GCA_007258455.2. NCBI lineage: Eukaryota > Viridiplantae > Streptophyta > Pinopsida > Cupressales > Cupressaceae > Sequoia > Sequoia sempervirens. Next base: position 374,539,005 of record VDFB02000017.1, on the reverse strand, counting down.
GATGGGCAGCAGAGCGTGGAGGAATCAACAATTCAAAACTAGTAATCAAACCCCAAACTACTAACTCAAATTTATGAGAGATATTCTCATAATCATTGATATTACATTTTAATCATTCTCCCATATCATATATCTTGCATAATGGTCCCTTAATATAATATAAGGTGACCATAACAAACATTTTAAGAAAGGAAATTAGTTCTAACTATTTCCTCAACTAATTCCTACAACATCTCCCTTACTATCTTCTATGATCTCTCCATATATTCTCCATGATTTTCTCAACAATCCCTATCCCTTTATTCACTCAATTCTCTCCATCTCTTATTCCCACATAGACTTCTAGAGTTTGTCTACAATACTACATTATCAAACATTACAAAATATGAAATATTCTCACATTCCCTCTTAACACTTATTTGTAATTTTCATCTTTTTCATATTTTTATCTTTTGATCCTTTGGCCTCTGTGTTTGTGTCGCGTCGTGTAGATGCCCCTACATCAAGCCTTCATAGAAAATAACACTTAATTCTAGAATAATACTAGTTTTATATCAATGCCGATAAAATGCATTATATAAACTACATCCCAAGCACCCAATTTACAAAGAAATCAATCCATGAAACCACAAAAGGGGAATCAAAAACCAATGAGATAATGTGACCCAAAATCGATACCAAAATCTTAAGAAGAAGAATTGTGCTAAATATAACATATTCCTTAGAGTTGTCATAAGAATATATCATAATATTTCATAGTTATCCTCCTAACTTGGGTGATCCATTTTTTCTTCTTCAAATCCTTCAAAGATGTTTTATTAGCCGATAGGCTATATATGGTGTGAGCTTTCACACAAAACCTGTCTCACACATCATACTGCTAAAGGTTAGATGAAAAAACTAACAGTTTTAGGGAAATGCAAATTTAAATGGCAAACAACTGGTGCATTAAATCGGTGGTAGCAAATGTCTCCAGAACTGTCTTGAGAACTTTCTCTCAGCATCTTCCTTCAATGAACATGTCACATCCATTTATTCCGATATACAATCAAATCTACACCTGTTAAAATGGATTTACTCAAATGAATCACTTGGATCTGCATGTCCCATCGATTTACTCTGGTAAAAAAACAAATCTATAGCTGTTGAAATGGACTTACGCAGATGAAATATCTAACTCCACCTGTGTTCGGACATCTCTTATGCTCATAAAACTTGCTTCTACCCCATTTAATGTTGTTGTTAAATGCATTCATAGACATAAATGAATGTCACCGCCCAGTGCCCCTACAAAAAGAAAGAAGCAAGTGAATATAAATAAAAACAACAGCTTCTACAAAGAATATTATAGACGATGACTACTGGAAGCATTATAAGGCGATAAAGGCATAGAGCATAGCAGCAACGAGAAGGAATAGAGAATACCAACAACAAGAAATCTTGCAACCCACGGTACTCTTTTGCACACGCTTCTAATTGTTTACCAGCAATTCCTGCACTGCTTTTTGCTTTTGAATCTGTAAATAAATTTCCTACAATGTATTCCTGAGAATTTAGAATTTGATAAAAAAAAAAACAAATCTTTATTTGTGCATACACAAATCTTTGAATATAATACTGTCTGCACATTACACACTATTATTTATTTTTTTGTTCACAATATGTGTTTTAATTGGAATAGACTGTCATGGATTGCTCTTTTTAAAAAAAAAAATTTATAAACTCTACGTCCACTTTTACCATTATAAACTCTACATCCACTTTTAGTATTTGAGAAATTATAAAATCTTGTTTCTCTTAAATATTGCAGTAAAGCACTAAAATTTACCCACCACGGAATCCACTTAGCTGCAAAACCGTTACAATACTTATTCGCCAAAAGCTTGGAAAATATATAGGAGCCCTTGTCCGATTTTGCCAATATTTTGATGAGAGTCTTCTAATTCCTGATGATTGCAAACGCATGTTCATATACAAAGCTTCAAGATACTTAGAAGCCATAAACAAAATATGAATCCCAACCACGATTCAAACAATATTTGGAGAGTACTCTTAAGCTGTCCTCAAACTTCATCCATCTGATACAAACCTTATTGGAGCCTAGTTAAAATCCATTTATCTAGAATAAGAAAAGTCATATACATCACC
>VDFB02000017.1:374512098-374536757 GCA_007258455.2 Sequoia sempervirens | reverse complement strand
CAAAATACCGGTTCAGATACCAAACTAGAATACTGGAGTAACTTTAGTCTTGATCTTGCAGTTGCAACTCATATATCATGGTGACATCAATGACAACAAAAATTATCAAAATGAGATGTTCTTCATTTTTCCAACAATATCCCCCTTTTTCATTGATGGCAACATGTACCAAAACCAAAAAAAGAATATTTACATAGTTCTCTATTTATAGTACTTCTCCCCCTAACACCAACATTTCACCACTTCACTCGCCCTTTGACATCAAGGACAAAGGGTGTTCCAAGAATAACTAAAAAACATTAAAACAAAGAAAACAAAGAAATATATATCAACTACAAGATGAGCCTTGAAGCTCCTTCAGAATACCTTCCTAGACTATTTTTCCTTTTTCCCAGCCATCCTTTGTTGCAGTCAACATCTTGTTCAGAGATTCCAACTCTATCAAAGTTTCTTTAGCACCATCTGGAGTATCAGGAATTAGGTTTATCTTCTCAAGCCTTTCAGTGCATGCCAAAGCTTCTCTAACCGGAGTGTATTCCATTCTTACGATATCACTTAATAGACTAAATTTTTTGATAATTTCTTCCTTTTGTTTCTACAAGGAAAATAAATTTTCTCTGTGTGTAGTGATGGCCTTCCAGATTGATCTGTATTTATCTTTAGATACACTATAAGTACTAGAAACGGTAGACAACTGAGACTCAATGGAGTCCATGACAATCTTGATATTTTGAGTTGCATCTGGCCACTTCAAGCAATAAGAGAGAACAACATTTGCCTCAGACTCACATACCTTTACCACTTTTAGATTCTTTTTGACACAAGAGTGTGCAAGAGAACATTTGTCATGTAAAGCCAACAACCTTTTTTCTGCCAAGTTTTCTTCTATCTCTTGTCTTGTCTTTTCATTAAGCCTAGATGAATACTCCTTGAAAGAGTCTAACAAGTAATCTCATATTTTCAATGGGGGCGAGGGATGTATCAATGGATGCACTAGGCATAGCTTCCTACAAGGATTTCAGAGCATCTTCTATCAGTTTTGTTCCTTTTTGATGCGTTTCAAGAATTTCCTTTCTTCCAGATGCTTGCATAGCATCACCCAACACAACTTTATGTATTGGAGACATCTTTTCCATATCAACATATCCTTCAATCATAGGGAGTTTCAAAATTTCCTAGGGAATAATCAGTTGAAATCTAATTTGCTTAGATAACAAACCTTTTAGTACATCACCACTAGAGGATGAATCACCAAGATGCTTCAGTGATTTTACAATCTATTTCTCTTCATTTTTCCCAGAGGATTCCACAACCTTCTTTTCTTCCTCTCTTTTCTTTTTCTTTATCTTCCTCTACTATCTCTTCTTCTTCTTCCTCTTACCAGCTTTGCTTCAAGATCTTCTTCTTCATCCTAGTCATCAATAAAACTAAGATTCTTCTCTCTTATTGCTTTCTCTTTCTTTCCTCTCTTTGCAGGGGCTACTAGAGGAGTCTCTTTCCTCTTCCCATATCTTGTAGTTGTTCCGAAAGAAACAAGACCTTTAACTTTATCAACTATAGCAAGCTCAATCTTAGCTGTAGGGGTTGCAAAGGTATTCCTTCCAGATCTCCTAGGGCCAGATGATTCTACTTCTAGTTGTGCTCCCCAAGCCCTTCCAAGGGAAATTTCCTCATTAGTGAAATCGACATCTTTAAGTGTTTTCTCCACTAATCTTAGGCTTCTGTTGCTCCAAGTGAACTTCCATAGAATTCTCTGCATATGTACCAATTTGAGGTTCATTGGGGTCCTTTGGATTCTTTAGCAACATTTGCACATAACCTTTAGCTTCTTCTATTATCTCATATCCCGGAGGTTGAATCTAGATAGTTCAAGGTTCTACAACCTCAATCATGTATTCATCAGTGGAGACATGAAATATGATGTCATTCTCATATTTCTCCACATTTTTTCTCAGAATTCTATCCCTTTCATTCATATTTATTTTGAATATAGCAAAGAATGTTGTTAGGGCATCATCTTGAGCGTTCAAATTACCAAGATTATGCATGTGATCAAAAATTTGATGTCCCACTGGTTTGGATGGGTTCCAGAATACTTCTTCATTCTTCGCAAGGAGTCTTTTCATTAAATAAAATAGTAAACACACAATCAGAGAACCAAATTTAAATGCATACTTTCTTTCCTTCGATGACTTCACATTCTCAAAATACTGTAACTGGAGCAACTCGTACAAGTCATAATCAACACCATTCACAACCATATCAAACCTAGTGTAGATAGTTGTAGCTGAAATAGATTTCTCTCTATTCATGAATTATATCTTGTGACCTATCATGAGAGATGCATACTTCACTGCTAGATTAGTAATGGTTTTCATTGCTAAATCTCTTTTATTGTATTTGGCTCATGTAAACTCTTCTACAACCTCATTCTTTACAGATTTTAGCACAGACACTGTACCTTTGTCCCATAACCTAGTAATGGCTCTAATCGCCTCCTTCGTTATAAGATGTGGCCAGTCAGTCCACAAAAAAATTTCATGGATTTTGCTTAGAACTGACTTCACAAATTTTTCATGGTAGCTAAAATTAGGGAAATTGTTCTAGACGTCCAACATTTTATCAACCACATTTGAATACTCAGGTTTTACCCTGAATTCATTGCTAGTAAGCTCATCTCACCAGATGTTAATTAGCTTTGCATGATTGTATTCTTCAAATTTTAACCAAATCATCATCCTAGTATCCTTGATTGGCATTACACCATGTGGAATTGACGAAAATGCACCCATGGGATCATCTTCAAAAACTTTCAAAGAGTACTTTCTATAAGAGGGTCTCAGCCTTTCTAACACTTTCACTACCACAGGAGTAGCCATACTTCCAATTTCAAATTCAAACAACTCAAAAGAACACAAGTGCATGGAAGATTAAAGTACCTTTTTCTTCACGAAGAATCTAAAACTAGGGTTTGCACTGCTCGCACTCCAAATCTCTCCAAGAATGCTCAAAAAGTTCTTCAATTCTTCCAAAAGTTAAAATGATCAAAATACCTTAAACATTTCTTTATAAAACATTGATCTTCCCTAATCCGCTTTAAATGCGACAAATTTCTAAAAGATGCTAAAAACATTTTTCTTAACATGAAAAACCCTAATTTGGTCTACAAATCATCATGTCAATATATTTTCTTCCAGTTCCTTTTCTAAAGCCTCTAATAATTCATTCTTTACATTTCACCCTCGTTCCAACTTTTGACCTGACATTTATCTAGGGGGTTTTTGAGATTTTCTGATAATGCTCCTCCTATGACCTTGCTAGGTCTAGTCTTCAGAGAAAATTTTCATACTGGATGAGGGCACCGACACTTCAACAACTTCCAGTTCTTCTTTCTTCTTCCAAAATTTGTTCATCTCTTACTTCATTTTATCCTTTTCAACCTTCTTCATAGGCTCATTCCCTCCTGTCGGATTAATCTTCTTACTTCCCTTGCTTCTGTAGACTCTTGAAACATGTCCTGGTTTGTTGTAGTTAAAGCAAAGTTAAAGCAAACAATATTTCTCTAATTAGATTGACTTCCGCTAACTCTTGTTCTACACTGATTAGCTTTATGTCCATACTTGTTACAATTATAACAATAGCCATTAAAGGATTGATTCACTCTTCCATTAAACTGATTCATCATCAAATTTTTGCATTCACTTTCCCTATGTCCAAATCTTTTGCATGCAAAACATTGAACAAAAAAAAGACTAGGGAATTGATTCATCCTACTTCTACATTCAGCTGCCTTGTGACCAAATTTGTTGCATGAAAAACAAGTGCCATGAAAATAAGGGTACCTTTGTGCATTAGGCTATCTCACCGGAGGTCTCCTAGTAGAGTTCCTTGAATTTCCTTTCTACTTTCCTTCATTTTGAGTCTTCCGATTATTCACAAGCTTAGAGCCTTCACCAGTATCATTTCCCATACCACTTTTATCTTTACTCGATTTTTTCCTACAATCAATTCATCAAGCCTATCTGAGCTAGTTTTGAAATTTTTTTCACAAAGTTTCACCTTCTCCAGATCCACTTTCAAATTCATAATTTCTTGTTCAAGCTTAGTACAATCTTCAAAATTGATTTGTACCAATTTGTTCAAAAATTCTTCTATTCTTTTCTTCTCTTCCACTTGCACTTTCATACTAGTAATCTCTTCGTTTTTCTTCTTCAACTGATCAGTTACTTCCTTATGCCTGTCTTTGAACTTTTTTAGTTGCTCCTTAAGTTTCCAAACACATTCATTTATTTCTTCAAGATTCTCTTTCAAATCTTTTTTTTCTCTTTCAACTTTATCAAGATCATCAAGAGTAGTCCGGAGCTCTCCTTTATCATCCATTTCTTCCATCTTCAGGATCTCCTTCAAGATGTTAGGCTTAACCGGAGGAACCAAGATGTGATACCAATTTTTGAAAGTCCAAGATACTAAGAGGGGGGTGAATCAATATCTTAAATTTTCTGATCAAATACAATCCAACTATTCCAATACATACAGTAACAAAGATAAATAAGAGCATTAAAAGAGCATGGAAACACAAGACACGTGAACACAAAAAATTTTACGTGGAAAACACAAAATGGGAAAAACCATAGTTAGTGTTAGCTCATAATATAGTATAACCGGTTATAAAATATTACAAAATGGGTGGCTCACTGCTAGGACTCACTGTCTAGAAACAAAGGCTCACTACCTATAGAATTACAATGATTGAATAGATTTTAGCTAGAAAATGAAATGACAGAGTACACCTAATGAGTGAATATTCAGTTCCAAATAAAGCTCAATAAAAGGACTTGACACACTTCATCATGTTTGTACTACGTCACATTATTGCATCACTTCTTCAAAAAATTTCCGTTATATATACCCAATCTCTTTGCGAGCATCATTTAGGTCAGCCTAATTAGATGCACTTTCTCATTTACCAAAAATACCAATTGTTGGCCTCAAGCTTTGAAAAGATAACCCACATGCTCCAACAAGTTGGCACAGACCTAAAATAGGTCACACATATGTCCGCATAGAAAAAGTTAACTTACACAATACATCCATCAAGTCGGCTAGAGACAGACCAAAAAACATAACTGCAAAACACCAACGTGACACCATACAAATAACTAGATATGTGAGATCTCATATGTACATGCTTCTGACACCTGCAAACCATTTCCCAAAACTGCAAGTAACAACGATTACTGGAAAACAAATGCGAACCAAAATAGTAGTTCAGGTACTAGACTAGAATACCAGAGTAACTTTAGTCTTGATCTTGCAATTGCAACTCATATACCATGGTGACATCAATGACAAAAAAAAGTAGCAAAATGAGATGTTCTTCATTTTTCCAACAATTTAGACATCTCATATCCTCCAGGTACTTTTATATTTCTCTTTGTTCAGTAATTTGATTTCATGTTCTTAAGTTTCTAGGTTTTTGTGCATACATGTTTGCATTTCTCCTTTGAAACTCCATTTAATGGTGAACCCCCATTTAATCAGACTGAAGGAAACCCCTAGTCCTTCCCTCAATCGAGTCACTTGGTTGAGGATGCGAAATAGGTCCCAAAAGTTGTCCATCTCCTAAAAAGTGGACACACCTATTTCCTTTCGATTTAAGATAGGGAAAACTTTAGTGGCAAATCTTCGCCAATTTCTGAATTCTAGGAATCAACCAAGTTGAAATTGGTGAATTTCTCACACCCAACAAGGTGTCCAAATCGTTTGGATTTTATGAACTATCGGTCCAATGCATGTCCATTCGCCAACGATTTTTTTTATAAGGCATATTTAAGAAAAAAAATTGTCATAAGAAACTATGTGTTTTAAATGGACTGACTAATATTTTCGCCTAGAATCCCAAAAGCATGTAATAAAACACCTACATATTCACCAATACTATTAAAATGACATTGTATCATGACCCATTTCACCAATTAAAATTTACAAAAATTTGCTTGTGAAGATCCATTTTGCCAATTAAAATTTATAAATAGTTGCTTATGAGGACCTATTTTTCCAATAACATTAAAAAATAATTACATTTGAGGACACATTTCACCTTGAAAATTACAATGAATCATTGTATAAGCACGTGAGATTCACCAATTTTTGAATATACCATTTAAAAATCCCATGGAATTTTCCAAATATGGATTGATATAAATACAATCGAAAGTGTCATTTATTCTTACACATTTTGTTCAGTTCTAAGGTTCTACTTCTTGATTTGGAAGTCAACGAAAGCCGAAAACGTAGAATTAAAGGTGAGTGATCATTTCTTCATAGTGTTATAATAATAAGTTTTCTTTATCTCTTTTCCATTCTTGCTTCAATCTTAAAGATGATATTGAGTAGGGAATGGAATCTATATTCTCTGTCCTTCTTAAACAAGAAGACATTTTTTTTCAATTTTTATTCGAAGTGAGAGATCAATATGTCAAGTGACTCAAACAATAAGGGTAAGGCTCTTTCCGCTCCTCGGGGTGGTAAGGCTCTTGCCACTCCTCAAGGTGGTAAGGCTCCTACCACTCCTCAGGGTGGTGAAGAGACTAGGAGGCCATCAAAACACCAAAACTTAGACGTACCATACAATCTTACTTTTTAATCGCTAAAGCTTCTGATCCATCAGGTTAAGATGGAGCTGCATCATCAACTCTTCCACCAAATATTGGTAGTAATCACAATACCTCACTGCCACCAGAAGGTCAAGTTGAGATTGTCATTGATTTAAATCAAAATTTATCAAATCAGGATGGCAATAACCTAGAAGATGTTCCAATGGATACCCTGGGCCCAGTTAGCCAAAATGAGATAATTGACTTGGATGAGGATGATGATGTTGGTAGCAAGAAAAGAAGAAGCAAAACAAAAATGGGGTGTGAGTGGGAAATGACAAGGAATTTTCAACTTGGTTGGTTGTCAAAGTACCCATTCATGGTACCAGTGGGGATTGACAATGCAAATGATATTGAAAAGGAAACATTGGCTAAATGTACAATTTATAGTTGGAAATGTGGAAGAGCCAAGACATTGTAGCTAAACATTGACACTATAGAAAAGCATATCGGTAAATTTTATGAAAAAAATCATAGACAAAAAGGAATAATCAATCATACGATGGAAATCAACGGAAGAATGTCTTCATGTTAGTTATGTCTCAAATTATGAAGAGCATGAAAAAATAATGTCGAACATTGTTGCATGTAAAGGTACACTTGAGGCTCAATTTGGAAAAGCAATGGAAGTAGCAAATATGTCAAAAATTGTTCAAATGAGTGTTGTTTTTCATATTTTGTCTAGAGGGCATCTTATGACAGACTACCCAGAATATTCTAGTTTATTATCTTTTTTGAATGTTCCTCACTATCCCTTCTCACATTGGTCAGTAAATGCTGGATGGGAATTGAAAAACTATCTTGCTACAGTTGAAAAGGAAGATTTAAAGGAGAAATTAAAACAGTCAAATTTCATTGCATTATCTTTAGATGAAGTTACTAGGATAGAAAATACTTCTTGGGTATGTATGCATTTTTATACTATAGAAAAACATGTTCACCAAGCTCATCTTCTCTGTGTTCATAAAATGAAGGACAGTTCAACATCACAAAATATATTTGAACCAATCAAGAAATCTTTGAATGAAATTGTAGGTATGGATGAGTTGACAATTGCCAAAAATTTGGTGTGTGAAGGATCTGATGGAGTTGCAGTGATGCAAGGTCAAAGGACTAGTGTTTGCACAAATTTACAAACTACTTGTGCACCATACATGCTTGGAATTCACTACATGGCCCACAAAATTGTTGGAAACACAAGGGCAGAAAACTAAGAGGGGGGGTGAATCAGTTGCCACATAAATTCAAGACTTATTCAACTTATTAACCTTATTCTCAGATCTGATTATTAACCATGAAAACATAGATCATCAACACATTAGAAACACAGATAACACCAAGATTTTTTACATGGAAACCCTATTAGGGGAAAAATCACGATGGAGGTTAGTCCACAAGATTATACCCTGTTAAAAGTATAATGAAAATGAAATATGGAGAATGCACATGCATTCAGGCACACTGCCTAGAGATCACTGCTCAATTACAAGGGAACACACACTGACTTACAAAGAGATTTATATTACAACCATCTAGATTTTGAACTGAGAGAATAACATCTGCTAATGCCTGATTACAGTTCGAGTTAAGCACATAAACAATTCTTTACTCTTCTGCACACTTCTTCACACTCTGCTCTACCTTTGAATGATATTCACACATACACACATAAAAGCACACTCTGGCATACACTTGCACCTTCTTGCACCCTCTTACACACTTCAATTCTAATAAAAAATCACTCTTATATATTCGCAACAAGAAATTTCATCACTTCATGTCAGCCTCAACAAAAATAATAAAATGAATATAAACTGTTAGCCCAAAACATTAAAGATTAACAATACGAATCAACCAAGGTCAAACACAACTTAGTGAGGACCCCAAAAACCATCTCTAGCATGAAGACACTTCAATTAATTTCTCCTTGAAGATCCACAACACACTACAAACACTATGTCGGCCAAGGACAAGAAAAACATGAACACGCAAGAGAAAATCGCCAACCATGAGCACAACGATCAATTTAGACATGCAAAAAAGATAGAGAAAAATCTAGAAACATCCACAAGCATCAAAAATCACAAGAGAAACATCCAAAACAACTGAACTAACTGAAATAGCATCATCTTTAATTAGGAACAATCTGCATTGTAATACAAAAATATCGTAATGAAAAATCTTGATAACTTGATCAAATCTTCATGTGGATCTCTAAAAATTGACATGGATAAGCTAGATACACTCAGAAACAAACCCTTTAGTTCATAACCTCTAATCAACAATGTACAAAAATAACCACCATACTGAACTTCACTTCACCACTGACAACCTAGAACTCATTTATTACAATTTTCAATGTATCCCCATTATACAACTTAAATGAATTTATGCTATTAGTGTTGACATCAATTACAACCAACCATTAGCAACAATAACCAATAACATCCAAAAATCTCCCTAGCATTGGAGGCAACACATGATGTGAAAAACACCATCAACACAACTAACTCCTGCTTAGGTTCTAACTCATCTTCTCCTCAACACTTTCACATAATCTTTCTCCCCAAAAGGCTCTTCTCCTCAAATAATTCTATTTTTTCACATGACTCTTCTCCCCCTTTGACATCAATGACAAATATCTCTAAGCTCTGAACCACATATCTAAACATCTGAACATTTGACTACTCCCCCTGAGTAGCAGCAACCACAACATCAATTCAAAGCAAGATATGACTATTAAATGCACAAATTGATGCAAAGAAATGCATCCTTAGTTTTGATTAGGAGGGGTAATCACCCCTGAATTCCCTCTAAGATAATCAAAATTATCCTTAGGAAATGGCTAGGTAAAGATGTCTGCAATCTGCTCCTTAGTAGGCACATACTCCATTCTGACTTCCTTTTCACTTACCTTCTCCATCAAAAAGTGAAACTTGATAGATATATGCTTTGTTTTTTAATGCAACACCGGATTCTTGGAAATATTAATAACACTTGAGTTATCACATAATATAGCAATAGGCTCATCATATACAACTCTGATATCCTTAAACATATGTTTCATCCACTTGATTTGAGTACAATTGTTAGCAGTAGCAATGTATTCGGCCTCTACAGTAGATAAGGAAATGGCATTGTGCTTATTGCTTAACCATGAAATTAGCTTCTTACCCAAGAAAAATGCACCATCATTAGTACTTTTTTCTGTCATTCACATCTCCTCCCCAATCAACATCAATAAAGGAACTCTAGGTAAGATCATCATCTTTAGGATACCATAGGCCAATATCAGCAGTTCCCTTCAAGTATCTAAAAATTCTCTTCATAGCAATCACATGAGATTCCTTCAGATTAGCTTGAAATCTTGCAACAATACATGCAACATTCATGATATCAGGCCTAGTTTGACCTAAATACAACAATCCACCAATCATTGATTTGTATCTTGTCTGATTTACTTTCGGAGAATCATCTTATGTTGTCAACTTGCATCCGGTCACCATGGGTGTACCAACTAGCTTTGAATCTTCCATACTGAACTTCTTCAACAATTCCTTCACATACTTGGACTGAGATATAAAAATCCCTTTATCTAATTGAGTAATTTGTAATCCCAAAAAAAAATTCATCTCCCCAATCATGGACATCTCAAATTCATTCTACATCTCATTAGCAAAATTCATTCACAAACCATCATCTCCTCCAAAAATGATATCATCAACAAAGACTTCAACAATCAAATCTTTATTATGATCAATCTTGAAATACAAATTACTATCAACGGTACCTTTGTTAAATCCAAGCTTCAACAAATACTTATCCAATCTTGCGTACCATGCTCTAGGGGCTTGCTTGAGTCCATACAATGCTTTCTTTAACTGACACACCATATCTTCCTTATCAATCAACTAGAATCCATCAAGTTTCTCAACATACACTTCTTCTTCCAATTCACCATTTAGAAAAGCTAATTTTACATCCATCTGATAAACTTTGTATTTCTTGTGAGCAACATAGGCAAGAAATAATCTTACAGCTTCAATTCTAGCAATAGAGGCAAAGGTCTCTTCAAAATCAATTCCTTCCATCTGTGAATATCCTTTACATACCAGTCTTGCTTTGTTTCTAGCCACTTCACCTTGCTCATTCAGTTTGTTTCTATAGACCCATTTGGTTCCAATGACATTCTTATTCTTAGGTCTGGGAACAAGAATCCATGAATCATTTTTCTCAATCTTTTTTAACTCTTCTTTCATTGCTTCAACCCAATGCTCATCTTTACATGCTTCATTCAAAATAGTAGGCTTAGTCTTTGATATCAAGCAATACTCTTCTACAATATTTCTCCTAGTCTGGACACCTTTGTTCTTATCACCTATAATCTAATCTTTTGAATGATTCAATCTTACATACCTCAAAGTCTTCTTAGGATGTTCTTCAATTTTAAGCTCTTCTGGTATCTCTTCTTCTCTTTCACCAGTTTCTCCTTCTTCATTTTCTTGATTTACCGAATTGATTTGCACTTGATTTGTAGTCTGAACTTGATTTCCTTTGTTTGTATTGTTATCCTGATCATCATAGTCATATCCACAAGTTCTAGATAGTGTACCTAAGTCTTCATCAACCTTGACATTTGCACTTTCAACCATTTTCTTCAATCTTTTATTGTAACACCAATAGGCCTTGCTTTTAGTAGAATAACCCAGAAAGATACCTTCATCACTCCTAGCATCAAACTTTCCTATGTCTTCATCTCTCTTAATATAACATCTTCTTCCAAATTTCTTAAAGTATTTAACAATAGGATTTTGACCAGTCCATAGCTCAAAAGGGGTCTTACCAATATCACCTTTTATTTGTACTTGGTTGAGTGTGTACATAGCAGTACTCAGAACTTCTCTCCAATAGATATGAGGTACATTTCCTTCCAGCATCATAGTTCTAGTAGCATCTTCAATTGTTATGTTCTTCCTTTCCACAACTCCATTTTACTGAGTGGTTTGTGGTGCAGATAATTGTCTCTTTATTCCACATTCTTCACAAAAAGAATTAAATTCACTAGAATTGAATTCACCACCTCTATCTAATCTCATACATTTAATCTTCAAACCTATCTTGTCTCAGCCATAGCTTTAAAGATCTTGAACTTTTCCAGTGCTTTAGATTTCTCCCTTAAGAAAGTAACCCATACCATTCTAGAATAGTGATCAATGAGTAACATGAAATACTTGTAACCTTGTAAAATTTTGACCTTAGAAGGACCACATGGATAAGTATGCACAAGCTCTAACAATTCATTTGAACAATGCTTTTTAATTTGAAATGAAATCCTAGTTTTCTTTCCCAATTGACATCCCTTGCACATTGCATTAGTAGGTTTCACCAACTTAGGTAGATCTCTCACAGCCTTAGTGGAACTTATCTTGGCAATATTACCAAAGTTAACATGACACAACCTCCTATTCCATAACCAACTTTCATGAACTTGAGAAATCAAATAACTTTTACTAGTAGCAGTCAAGTGAAAGATATTACCTTTTTTTTTTGTACCTGATGTAATTTCATTTTTGGAACTCAATATTCTGCACTTTCCATCCTTGAACTAAAGATTGTATCCCTTATCAACCATTTGACCAACACTCAAAAGATTATGCTTCAAGCCTTCCACATACAAGACATCATCAATATTATGCTTACCTTCAAGAGAAATGCAACCTCTTCCATGGATCACACTAGTTGTATTATCACCAAATCTCACAACAACACCATCATACTTTTCGAAGCTTACAAACTTACTTTTGTTTCCTATCATATGATGTGAACATCCACTGTCAATCACCCATTCATCTTTCTCTTCAATTCGTAGGTAGTTAGATTTCTCCACATTTGTACAACCAATAGATTTAGATAGAGGGATTATTTTATTTGATGTTAATAATACCCATTAATCATCACTTTATTTCTCTTTATTAGATTCATCATCTATCACACCTTCATCGAATAACATAGTAACACTTCTTTCTGTACCTAGGTTTAGCCGCGGCTTATAGTGCTTCTTTTCCGTGACACCTTGATGAAAAATGATTCATTCATTGCAAGAAAAACATTTAAGAGGAAATTTTCCTTCATACTTACCTTTTTCCCTCTCTGTGACTCTTCTTCGACAATAAGTGCTTCCCAGCTTCTAGCTCTTTCTTCTTCTCTTCAATCTATCTTAATTTCATCCCTCATACTTGAATGTCTTAGATGAACTCCTCACCCGCATCATATTCCTTTGTCTATTTTCTAAAAGTAGCCTTAAATGTATTAGACCTTAGGGAAGGGTGGCATCAAATTAAATTCTTTCTCGGCAACTCAAAAACAACTGGCCTACTCAACCAATGTATCTCTAGTTATGTTTGTTACAGTCTGGAGCTCTACAATAGCACTAGCTTTGACTTTGTAAGAATCAGGCAAGGATCTAAGCACTTTAGCAACAATCTTAGATTCGTCTATCTTTCCACTAGAACATCTAATACCACACACAAGTTCATTCACTCTTTGCATGAAAGTATTAATGTTCTCATCATCACCCATTCTCAAACTTTCATATTTCCCTTTCAAACTCTGCAACTTAGCAACCTTCACATTAGCATCACCTTCATACAAGGCTTCCAACTTTTTCCAGATCTTATGAGCAGTCTTCAAATCCATAACATTTGTCATCTTGGAATCAGTCAAAGCACTCAACAAAGTTTCCTTAGCCTGGATATTATACTCATAATCTCTAATCTCAACAGAAGTAGTAGGACCATTTTGTCGAATAATATACATATTACTTGTAATACTCCAATAGGGTTTACCAATGCATCTCAAATGGCACTCCATTTGAGTCTTCCACAAAGAATATCACTCTGTACTTCATCAAATAATGCATTATCATTCTTGTAACTTGCCATCCTGGATCACCTTAAGTTGTTAAAATTCTTCCAAGGAACCTACTCTGATATCAATTATTGGAAACACAAGGGCATACAACTAAGAGGGGGGGTGAATCAGTTGTCACAGAAATTCAAGACTTATTCAACTTATTAACCATATTCTCATATCTGATTATTAACCACAAAACTTAGATCATCAACACATCGTGTAAATACACATAACACCAAGATTTTTTTACATGGAAACCCTATTAGGGGAAACCACTTGAAGGTTGCTACCTTATGATTATAATGCCGCTAAAAGTCTAAGAAATGAAACATGGAGAGAATGCACATGCATTTAGGCACACCGCCTAGAGCTCACTCCCTCACTACAAAGGAAGACACACTATCTTTACAAAGAGATTCAGGATTACAACCATATGGATTTTGAACTAAGAGAATAAAGATCCTGCCAATGCCTCATTACAGCTTCTAGTGAAGCACACAAACAATTATTCACTCTTCTACACACTTTCACACTTGTTTTGCCTTCAAAATGATATTCACACATACACACACAAAGCACACTGGAATACACTTTGCACCTTATTGCACCTCTACACACTCTTACACACTTCAATTTTGAATAAGCAATTACTCTTATATATCCACAACAAGAAATTTCATCACTTCATGTCAACCTCAACCAAAATAATAAAATGAATAAGTAAATTGTTAGCTCCAAAATTAAAGGCAAGATTAACAATGAATCAACCAAGGGTTGGCTACAACTAGTGAGGGACCCAAAACATCTCTAGCATGAAGAAACGTCTCAATTAATTCTCCTTGAAGATCCACAACACACTACAAAACCACTATGTCGCCAAGAATAAGAAAAACATGAACACACAAGAGAAAATTGCCAACCACGAAAGCAATAAACATTAATGTGGACATGCAAAAAGATAGAGAATGATCTAGAAACATCCAAAAGCATCATACAAATCACAAGAGAAGCATCCACAACAATTGAACTAACTAAAATAGTATCATCTTCAATCATGAACACCAACTGAAGCAATAGAAAAACTGTCAGAATGAAAATTTTCATAACTCGATCAAATCTTCACGCAAATCTCTAAAACTTTCCATGGATAAAATAGATACACTCAGCAACAAACCCTTTAGTCCACAACCTCTGATCATCAATTTATAAAAATAACTGACATACAAAACTTCACTTCACCGCTAACAACCTGCAACTCATTTATTACAATTTTCTCAATATCCTCGACATATACAACTTCAAATGAATTTATGCTAATAGTGTTGACATCAATGAAAACCACATATCAGCAAAACAACAACAACATCCAACAAGAATGAATTTAACATTCAAAATTGTAAGCAAGTTTCCTATAGTATCAAAAGTTGAAAATCTAGTCTACGAGATCCACGCATACTTCTGCCAAAGTCCCAAACGTTTCACAAAATTTCAAAATTTTGCTAAGGGAATAACACAAGGAAACAAGCTTCTCAAGGATGTTGATACCAGATGGATCTCCCTGCATGGACCAATGCAACAAGTTCTTTTAGAATATCAATCCTTGATTGGAGTGATGTACGAGCATCACAACACAATAGACAAAGCTCCTGACCTCTTACATAGGTTAAACGATATAGAGACACTCTTGAATTTAGCTAGTCTTCTCCCCATGTTGGATGAGATGAACAATCTTGTGAAGAAATACCAAGATAGAACTATGTATATTAATGAATATTCCAATCTACATAAACATACATGCTTTCCCCTCGATCATCTATATCTAGATCTAACACAAGATGGCCCAAATTATTTCATGTCACAGAAAATTACTAATTTGAATAATCCTGATAATTATTTACAGTTTAATGCAAGCGGGAACTTATGTATTTGTGTACGTGGATATGAGATACCAATGTACCATTGCAAGACAGCTAGATGCTCTAGTAGAGAAGTAGCTATTAAGGAGGAAGATTTTAAAGGCATTGTTAAATCTGTTGGTAATAATTTGAAGGAAATTGCAAAATCTCTTTCCTCAAAGATACGTGAAAGATTCACTTGACATGAAATACTTGAAGCCATGGGTATTGTGTATACTCAATTTTGGGCAAACTGAGAGAGCCCAAAATATTTTCATGATCAAGTAAAAATCTTGATCGAATAATTTTCAAAAAGTGTAACATGCGATGAGCAAAAAATATAAGTAATTTTAAATGAATCTAAGCTTAGAAAACAATATGGGAGATTTGCAATAGTTATGAGGGACCAGTATAAATCCATGGGCAAGGAGAAGGTCTTTGAACCGGGATCAATAAAAAAGGTTTGGACAAACTTAGGTCAGAGTGAATTATTGTATGTTTTGATATTAGAATATTTCAAACTTACTGATTTATGTCAAACAATGATATTGGGGTCGATGGAGGATGAGACAATTTTTAGTACATTGGGGTTTTTGAAATCAAAGTTAAGAAATAAACTAGACAAGAATTTTGAAAATTACTTGAGGTTGAAAGGAATTGTGTATAATGTCTTTAATTTTCCTTTTGAAAGGGAACTCGCAATCTAGAGGTCCACATGTGAAAGAAGAACGACCAGGTTGTGCAACACTCCAATTCCAAATGTTGGTACTAGTGGCAGTGGCAGTGGCAGTGCAACTGGGACAAATGAAATTGACACAAATCACATAATGAATGTTGAATTTGAGACACAAGCCGAAGAAAATGAAGAGAAAACTTGGAATCAAATTCAAGACGACTCTTTTACTTTATCTGATGATGAATGTCAGTTTGAGAACCTTGACTCTGTTTGGGAAATTGAAGAGAATTAACAGCTTTTATGTATTTATACTGCACTTCATAGATCAATTTCCATTGTTCCATAATCAGAAGTTGATGATATTTTATATTGTATTCAACGAAATTGGTGGAATCATTGCACTTCATGATATTTTATTTTATATTGCACCTCATGAATCATATTCCAAACCCAGAAGTTGATAATATTTTATGTTGTATCCATGAAATTGTGATATTTTATATTTTATATTGTATTCATGGTATTGAATTTGATATGTGATTCTCGTGATCATTTTTGCAGAACAACACTTATCACACTAATTATAAAATTCCTATTGCATTTTCTATTCACACAATCTTTGATAAATAACTTAAAGCATAATCAGAATCGCGTAACCCCAAAGGACAATAACACAATAATTACAGCACATTTTTTTTTAAAGTAAACATAACATACATGTAATACACATTAATTCATAACATGAATTTCATTTAAATAGATTCCTTAACACACATCCCTTGGGGTACACGAGGAGTCATTACGCAACTTAGATCCATACAACAACCATAAAGAATAAAATCTAAAGATATAAAGTAAGCATTAACAAATATAACACATACATGATGATCAATGATAAGAAACCATATGAATACGCAAATACATCATATGCATGATCATCCTAACACATTGAATAACAACTGCCATAGCCAATATCCACACCAAGTTTAACATTTCATTACAGTACAGTGTTTAAGAAGTACAATGATACAAAAGTGTTCCAAATATGAGTGAAACCATCACCAGATAGCATGATACAAATGAATAGATGAATACAAAGTATCATAACTGGCTCCAAGACAAATACAACTCTGGAGTCGCTGCAACAACACCAATCCACACCTCTCAATCCTCAACTGGGGACCTAATGGGGTGCTTGGCACGTTCCACCCGACCATGTGAGTCCGAAGACCCACCCCCCATGCTAGGAGCTAACAAGAAAGAGACCTCAACCAAGAACATCCAACAGAGAACCACAAGACTCAACGTCATACAAAAGTATCATAACACTCAGAAATTACAATGACACAATCCAACCACATCCAAGAGTAAAAAAAAACTCATCATATAACTCAAGCAATGACCAGTAAACAAGTAATCCAAAGGAAGATCATAAAACACTTCCAAATCAAGCTGAATTAATAAACATATCACAATACTGAATCGCAATGATACAATACAATAACATCATATCACAGTACCATAAGAGTACAAGGTCAAAACCTAAACATCCACAAGATTTATACAAGACCACAAAATACACCATAGATAAAATAGGGTAAAATCATAAATCATTTCAAACAATTATGTTTCATCAATTCAAGACAAAGGACCACTTCCAGAGGATTTCCAAAGAAGCAACATAATAAGGAGTGTTAGAGGAGAGTGTCATCGCATGGCTTAAAATGGATTCTCCAGATTCACCACCAACGCTATAGTGGTGTCAGCTCGCTTCATCGACAAAATTATCCGTGACAATCCGAGCGCCAGGTTTCTCCATCTATGGGTTATCCACTACCCATCCTTCTGGTGCCGCCCATAGGGTTGCCTGGCGCGATCCATTACCCTTCACAAGACAGGCAACGAACATAAACTAATGCCTTAACCTCTTATTCTGTGTAGGCACTAAAAGGCTTTTGATGAGGCATCAATTATCTATTTAATGTGATTCTCACCCCCTAGTTAATTATTTAAATTATCACTTTTTAAATTTTTACTCTAACGAGGGCTATCCTGGTGCCCCTTTATGCGCCGACCACCCACTTAGAGCCACTCTCACTCTAGACACTCAAAACATAAAAACCAAATCCAAGAGTTGTACAACATAACAAGTACATTAGATCACAACAGAAAAGCATGCAAGGCATTACCCATCTTGCCATAAATACATAATCAAAATCTCAACGATTCATGTACAACCCTTTTAAATTCCAAAAATTAAGGCACTTGCCACATCAAGGCACATAGAGAGAGAACATTGACCAACCATAAAACAAGCCTCTAGAAGATTCTCAAAAAGTTACACTAGGGTTTCCCCATGAAAATATGACAACAATAAAAGCAAAACCTTGAAGAACTATTTTCAATCGAAATAAGATCAACAACTCCCTTAAACAACATCAACAACTTCGATACGAACTAAATCGGACATCCAAGGGAAACCTCTATTTTCTCCTCTCAGAATACCCATAATTCAAAGAACTTTCAATTTGACTCATTAACAACTCAAGCAGAATCGTCAATCATGACAAAGATAACCTTAACCAATTTGCCACTTAGGGTAAAGAACCAAAAGAAAACATATGGGTTCCCAACGAATAGCAACATGCATTGAGAGAAAATTTCCAACCCAAAATCAACTCACGAAAAGTCACATCAAAAGAATACATAAAACCACACGTTCTAATAATATATCCATTCATTCAATAAGAAGTAACTTGAAACATTTAAAAAAAAAACATTAGTTTAAAGATCAATCATTTCCAACATTTAAGGACAGCACAATATTGCAAAGTGAAGATATAATCTGATGTTATGAGCCATAAGACACTAATTCTCAAGCATACTCTTCCAAACACAAATTAAAACCATCATGAACAATAATACGGGTTCCCATTTTACACACATAATTCCATACAAGGAAACCATCAAACACATCAACCTTGAAGAACACTATCTTAAAACACTTACAATGAACAGGCCATCGAGACATCTCCATAAATATCCCATAAATAACACCCAACTTAAAACAATTAAATATCACTTAAACCAGTAATCAAAACACCTTGTTTAAAACGCATTTACTCACACATTATAACCATAAAGACCTTCCTTTAAATTAAGCATTATTTCAACGTTCTTACCACTTATTTTAACATATCCGCTTAATTTAATTAAGAGAGTATTTACAACAAATAATTAAAATAACTATATCATCTATAAGATAACCAACTCCATCAACTGCTTAATACGAATCCTAATTATAACTTTAAAATGTAATACTAAGATGACAATTCTATAAATTACAACTTTATTATAATCCTAAGGTGACGATACTAATGGATTATTTCGCATAGTAGTTTGATAAATAATTATCATTCACAGACTCATTAGATGACAAAAAGGTAATTAAAACCATTTAACACTTAATCAGTATCATTTAAATTAATTAACCTATGAACCTGGGATTTATCCTCACTTAAAAATAACTTTATCATTAACCTTCAAGTAAAAGAAACTATGTAAATGTAAAATCACTTATCTCCTTTAGTGAACCCTAAAACTTAATTAACCATATAAATTAATTTACTTTAACTAAATACACAGTTCATTTATCTACAACAAAATTAAATACCTAATTCAATAATGTTTATTCCGTTAAAATCTTTTGTTAAATAATATTTTACTAAACAATCTATCGAAATAACCATTTTCACTTTAATTATTTACCTAAAATAAAATTACACTTTTACTTAACTCACTATCTTACAGAACATTCTAACACTCGATTCATATTTTACTTTTACACCACCATAAAATCATAAACAAAGCAATTAAAGAAATTATTCATATTTTATAAACATATTATATAAATATGAACCATTTTCTTTTGAATAATACTCATCATACAAATCTACTTATATATTGAAATAACCTCATAAATCCTAAATATATAAAAGACTACCTTCACTTCAAATCTTTTAACCTATAATTATGTATCTATACTTGTTTATATAAATTTAATAATGCTATATATATATATATAAAGAATAGTAACAAATAAGTATAAATTCCAAATGTTAGAAAGTCACTATATATGTAATTCGGTACCCAAATGCCCTAATCCTCGACAGCTTTGGATGAAACGTGGAGAGGCTATTTTAATTCTATACAATTAACTCTAATTGTCAGGATGGGCGACAGCTCAAGGTCGTGAGGGAAATTATTTAATTTTACTACACTTTGCAAGTCTAACGCTGTAGCCGCGATAGTTTTCCCGGTCGGTATTCGGTACCGACACCGTGACGCGCTAAGGAGCTCATCTGCTGCTTGTATCCAATAACGCCAGTTCTCTCGACCGAATGGAGGTAATTGGCAAGCGGGCTTTGAAACATACCTACCGCGAGAATAAATAATCTGCTCATTGGTCCTCAATTTCTTCACTTTGAACACCGCCTATCACTTATCGCAGAAGCATACAAACCGCTTCCACTTTGAGATGTTACTACAAAACAGGCCAATATCAGAAAGTGAATTTTGGAATTTGGAAATATCGCCATCTACTTGCATTATTATCAAATCACAATTGTTATCCGTAAGACTAAAGGAAAAAAGACAGGTGAGGTGCAAATACGTGGCTTAAAGCAGAGGAAATAATGTACAACTTTTTCTTTTCTGAACTAGACACTTTTTTGCTTGGTGGCGAGTTTCCAGAGATGTGCTTAATTTTGAAGTTTGGAAATTATCCCTCACCATATTTAACAATATTTAATATCTAGAGCAGCAACTGCGATAGATTGACAAGAGAATCAAGCAGGTTATTCAAGACTTTAAACTCCCTATCACGTTCAGGTGCAGCAGCCAGAGCATATGCAATGTTAAACTAAATGCCTCAAAGAAAGAATTGTGGTCTCAAGGATTACCATAGTTTTCAGTTTATATACTAAGTAAATATGTTGAAAAAGCTTCAAGCGAAAAGAAGAAACACAGACATATTTGCAAACAGCAAAACATAGTAACTTTGAGTTTATTCTGTATTCTCATAGCAGTAAAGAGGGAAAATTTTAGAAAGAGAAACAATGATGTTCTAAAGTACGAGTACCTATGAACTGGGGGTGATAACTTCTACTGAATAGATTCAACCCAAGCTGAAGATGGTTGGTGATATTAACAAGAGGCATAAGCGACTAAACCAAGTTTTTGGATGGCACCAGTTAGAATGAATCAGATATTTAGGGAGAATACAACTCAACATGCAAAGAAAGGTTATTTGATTCATTGAATTTTAAGAAGAATCCCAATCAAGGTTGATTCCAGCATCCAAGGAAGTCATGACTGTGAAATGTGAAAGCAAATAATTTGAATGACCATGAGTTAAATACTGATTATGATACCTAACTAACAAAATTTCCAATCTAAGATTAACATATCAAATAAAAAGGGATTTCACATTGAATGTTGACTTATAACCCACGAACTCCAATCATATAACAGACAGCGAACATTCCAAAAGATCAGGTGGTTTATATAAATCTTCAGGAAAGTACCCATTATATATTTACAGAGTGCACATAACAGTTTGCAGAAAAAAGGAAACTTTCAAATCTTTCGGACGTCTCCCTTATCAATTATTTCATTTCCAAACTCAAACAAAAGTAAGAAGATGGAACCTGATTTTAACGAGTAGCTCCTCTAAGGATTGATATCGAGATATTGTCCCTCAAATTTTCAGTCTCAGCTTCTTCCAAACTCCACACACACTGTAGAAATTCCTTGAGATATCTCTCTGCCAGAATGTCGATTCCCCTCCCTTCTGTTCTATCTCCCCCCTTAATTTCTTTCTTGGTCCGTTACCAATCCCGAACGAAATCCCAACCGAATGTCTTTTCACCTTCCCATAACTGAATCTTCCAATTGAAATAATATTTCTTTGTGTGCTTATTATTTATTTCACACAGAGGTAATAATAAATTCTCATTTTATTTTATTTCATTTATTTATTTACTTAATTACGATATTCGAGTTTGGTTTATTTAATTCATTTTAAACATTAATAATATTTTATTAGCATTTATTTTGTCACATTAAATAACATTATTAACTTATCAATTATAATTAGGTACCAACTTTTACTGGCTTTTCTCGTTTTTACCTTCATTCAAACTTAAGTAAAATTTTAATATTTCATCCTTTCTAATACTATTAAATTTATTGAGCGAATTTAATCATAAAATGATAATTACCTTTCCTCAGCTTATCGATTAATTTAA
Source organism: Sequoia sempervirens (assembly GCA_007258455.2). Classification (NCBI taxonomy): domain Eukaryota; kingdom Viridiplantae; phylum Streptophyta; class Pinopsida; order Cupressales; family Cupressaceae; genus Sequoia; species Sequoia sempervirens. The sequence continues at coordinate 374,514,310 of VDFB02000017.1, read as the reverse complement.
ATAACTAACTCCCAAAGATAATTAAATTAACGTTTATTATTGAATCTAATTCTTTATTTAATTCCAAACAAAACAGGTAACCTTATAATTAAATTAATTTTATTAATCAAATCCAAACATATTATTAGTGTTATCTCAATAACCTTTAAAATTAAATTAGCCAATAAAATCACCACATCATCATGACATTGGCTTAACAACCACTTACTGACATCAATGAGTGACCGAAACGGGTGGGCACCATTGAGATCAAAAGTTTGAACCATGCAAGATTGAACTATGATTTGCCATGGATTTGATTGTCTTTTTCAATCATGCACCTTATATCCTTGCTCATAGACTTTCATACTACCACTTGACATGCCTTCCAACAACCTCAATGATCATTTTGTTACAAGGTTTTGAATAAGGACTGAAACTATCCTCAACATCAACCATAAACTGTCTGCCAATGCTCTTTGCAACCAATCACTTGATCTACTTCCAACTCCTTCGAACACTTGGCTAGAGTAGCATTGTCATAGGATCCTCAATATATTCTTTAAATGCCTCATGCCTCAAGCCATTGAGCTCCAATTGCATCTGATAAATGCAAATAATTATCAAAATGAATAGGAAAATGAAAAAACACACAACTTAATAATATAAAGGGAAATTTCACTACTCACATGCAAAGTGGAAGATACAAAATAATAGAAAGACTTTTACACAGACACTTGAAGATGTAGGGGTGCACATGCTGGTACAAGAATGGGATAACATTCAAATCAAGCTATTGAAGTAAACAATGTTATATACAAATACAATCACCAAAAGTGGGTATGGGAACAAAGACATGTTCGTCATCTCTTTACTAGAGTTTCCTAGTGGCTATGCTTTTACATCTTTGCTTTATCCCATTGATATTTCTATAATAACTCCAATATTTGTCTTAAAAATGACAATCTATTGGTTTCTGTATTTAATAACCTTTTGTGTAAACTAATCTGGCAGAAGTAAAGCAAAGACTAGGGTCAGATATACTTATCATCAATGACTCGGTGATCACAACTAAGTGTTACTGACATGAATGAACCAACATCAAATTGTTCATCTACTAATCCTGGGATAAGTCATTTTTCAGTTGTTCAAACATATAACCTGGGTTCAATCAATAGTCAATTCACCTCATCCAATAGTCAAAATTTTAATTTGAAAATTTAACTAATCTTCACAACAACCAATGATTTAAATTTGCATCATAGTCATCAATTTTTCTTATCTTCAATTGTCCCATTTGACTTATAACAACATAGAAAATGCTTAAATTTTTTACTTGAACCCACAACAAGAATTCCTGCCTATGGAGGATTAATGATAGCATAAAACTATTTTATTCTAAAAGGGCCTCCCAAATTTGATACTGTGAATGTGTAAAAACTACTAAAAACTATAAAAACTCATATGCTAATATTGACTTATGAAATATACTTAGATATTTGATTTCTTGTTTCATGTGCCTCTAAATAGGTGCACCAAATCCTTGAAGGTGATTAACACATATTTATTTAGCAGGCAAAAGAGACTAATTCTATATGATTTTTTTTTATAATTCATCCCAATGATGATAACAATCAATCTCAGTTTTGCAAAATACACAACATCATTAACTAATAAGTTCTTACAAAAATGTTAGGATGCATCCTTCCAAGGGATAGGCCTCTCCAAATTTTCAAAAGAATTGCAACTAGTCTAGCCATAAAATCTTAAGATGCGTAGTGTTGAGGGACTACCTTAAGATGCATAGTGTGGAGTGTAACCTAATGTATTCCTCCCTTGATTCAATAAACTACTTCCAAGCCATCAAATGCCTCACCATGCAATACCTCTAAACTTCTATTTTGTGGGGATTCCCTAAAAGACACGGCTGTAGGGCATTGAAACAATCTTGTAACACCCCGCCACGTAAACCCCCAAAGGACACTAAATCATCTAACATTTATGACAATTTTTTTTAAGTAAACTAATGTGAAGTGTACATTACAAATATCACTAGTATTAAACCATATATACATACCACTTCTCCAATCCTTTGGGGTAACATGATTGCATTGCATTTGAATATCACTAACATCACACAATTCCCATAAAGACAATTAACTAATTATGAGTATTCCTCTTAACCTTTATATAAAATTAATAATCAATAAACGTACATTCATGACATTATATA
>VDFB02000017.1:374323660-374511998 GCA_007258455.2 Sequoia sempervirens | reverse complement strand
CATTGTAAAATTTTTAGATAATTTTACATATATGTGTACTTGAACACATGCAGGGGTTGGGACGAGGCTCAGGACACAGATCGGGAGATATTGGATCGGGACATGGATCCACACATCTTGGATCAGCAGAGCGATCGGTCCATGGATCGAGGGAGAGGTCGAGGGAGAGATCGAGCCATGCATCGAGGGAGAGGTCGAGGGAGAGATCGAGCCATAGATCTGATGATTCTATTCATACCAGACATCCCTCTCTTTGAGATTTGTTTTATAGTATTACATGTCTGAGATCATTTTATTATATGTTGGGGACACTTTTTATGATTTATGTATTGAACATTTGGACTTGTTACATACTTATGTTTTATGGTACACATATATATACTTGTTATAATTTACATGTCACATTCATACAATTATGTTTTATGGTTTGAATCTTAGAGGTTTGTTATATACATGCATTATTATGGTTTGATGAACTCACTTACATTACATCTATAAGTACCTTTATTTAAATTTAAATTATGGTAACTTGTTCAAATGCACTTCTTGTACATATATAGATAACTAAATACATTGTGAAATCAAAATGTTGTCCATTCCACTATCTAATGGTTGCTATTTGTAAATTTAAAAATATGGACATGTACATGTAATTAATTTAAATAAATAGTTAAAATGAATTTGTCTTTAATAAATAGGTCAAGAAATAGAAAAAATTGAATGCATATATGCTTGAGATTAATGCTATACATGTTTTAAAGTAGAACATAAAAATGCAATCAAAAATAGATGATAGTTAGATTGAATTCTTTAAAGCTCTAAATGTTCATTTTTAAAGTCAGTAAAAGTTATTTATACATTTAAATTGTGCATATATCATGCTCTACATTAACCTAATTTCTAATTCCATATAATCTAATACACATGTTCATTTGAATGTGCATGCAAAGAATTCTTGAACTAGATGTTGAGCTATACTTAAGAATGAACCATATAATTCAAATAAAGCATGCAAGCTATTCGTGGAGTTGAATGTAAATGAAATCAAATTTCTAGTTTTGAAAGTTTAAGAATTCCATGTGGAACATTTATATATATGTAATTAGAAATTGATATATATATTTAAATCTTGAAAGACATGCACATTTATTATTAAATTAAAATTGATGACAATTCTATATAAATTAAAAATTGATCAAGTAGATCTCTTGGATGACAATTCTATATATAAATTAAAAATTGATCAATTCATATTTAATTGTACTGGAAAGATGGACCAAATTACAAAACTAATGAAGTTATGTTCATTCTTAGAGAAATATACTAAAAGTTACGTTTTATAGGCATAAAAATATTTTATATATAAATAAAGTACTAAAGATGAGAGGAATAGAGATTACATCCTTATTTTTTAAGGTTGGACTATGAAATCACAAAAAAAAGCTATAAATAGCTTGATAATTCAAATTGGGTTCTAATATAGAAACCTTATATTTTTGTAGATGTTACTAGTGTATTAGCATCTTGGTCTTGGAGAAGGAAATATATATAATCTCTCATATATGAGTTTTGAATTAAAAATAAATATTTAAATGAGTGTATTGTGTTGGGATAAAAGGATTTTATAAAAATATTTACTAAATAAAATCTATTTTATCAAAGAAAGAAAAGTTCATGTATATTAGAACAAAACAAAGATTCATCTTTTAATCAATAAATGACAACACAAGGTTACTCATATTAATAAATTTATAATTTTCTAGTGATTGATTGAAATATTTTAAAAATAAATAAATAAGCTATAATATATAATGAAGCTTCAAATAGTATTTTTGGTGTTATAGATGGTGGCATGTCTCCTAGAGAGATAAACTTCTTCTAGATCCACCTCTAAAACAATTAGAACTTGTTGTTGATGATAATAGGATATGGAATTTCTACATTTGGGAATTAGATATGACTTGGAAGATGTAGGTAGCTCATGGTCTCAAGCTATACATGGTAAACAAAGCTAAATTGATGCCAATAGGATATGGAATTTCTACATTTGGGAATTAGATATGACTTGGAAGATAATAATAGGATATGGTAAACAATTAGAACTTGTTGTTGATGATAATAGGATATGGAATTTCTACATTTGGGAATTAGATATGACTTGGAAGATGTAGGTAGCTCATGGTCTCAAGCTATACATGGTAAACAAAGCTAAATTGATGCCAATAGGATATGGAATTTCTATATTTGGGAATTAGATATGACTTGGAAGATATCACTATGATTCACTACAATGTTCATATATTCCAATGCACCTTAAGGTGAACAAGAAAGGACAAACCAAGAAAACCTGGATACAATCTAACATTAACAAAATGGATAAATAATTTAGTTCTATACTTAAAAGATAGGAGCTAATATTCTTAAGTAAATTTGGATGTATGGTTGAGATGGATACATGAAAATCCAAATGATCATGTAAAATTATTGAATGTCGTGCATTAGTAATGTATAAAAAATAAAGAAAACTAGAGACAACATTTATGTCTAGATTCTTCACCACTTGAAAACACCAAATCAACTAGATAATTTTATACAAGTTTGTGGAGTTGAATGTTCAAATGAAATGAAAGATTTGAATGTGAACTTAAGAATTCCATGGAACATAAATAAATTTAAATGCAAAATTGGAACATGTATATAGGTGGAGTTGAACAAATATTTAAATTCAAAGATTTGAAAGTGAGTTTAACAATTCCATGTGTCAAACATAAAAATTTACAATCAAGGAATCTAGAGAGATGATATAAAGGAATTTCTAGAGAGATTCTCAAGAGTGAAGGTTTAAAAGAATGAACCATGTCCAACATGTAAAAATGCAATTGGAAATTTAGATGATTTAAAGGAATTTAGGCAAAATGTAAATTAAAACATTTTTAAAGTCACTGGGTTTTGTAGATCAAGCATATATATGATCTAACATATACATGTCACATTCTAAAAAAAAAAACCATTCTAAATCATGTCACATGTCCAATCAATACAAATATATAAATTATCTAGATTTGGAGTCATAAATGTGTACACATGTATCCAAAAAACAACTTAAAGCTCCTGGTACATAAAATCTGGATCCTCTCTATCTTTAATTATCTCTAAAATCTTCTCATGATCTTCAATAGGCAACCTCCACTTTTGTTTGGCACGTCCTCTTTTAGGTAAAGTTTCTAAATTTATTTTTGTTGCCAAAACTAAGTGACTGTAATGTAGAACCTTTTGTCCTAGCCTATAATCAACAAATATAATACCATTTTTATCTATCTTTATTTGTTGATAATATGTGCCTTCAATAACGACTGATCCAATGGGATACTCTTGTCCATCACCATCTGTCATCGATTCGAACAATTTGCTTTTTGGTTGTGTACATCTTAGTAGATAGTAATCTACACCTTCCCATTTTCAGGATCTGCAACTACAGCAAAAATATCTCCTGTACACACACCACATATTTACATATTTAAGTAAATTATACATTTAAAAGTTGTAAAAATTATATTTTATATTTGAAACTTACTTAAACATAGATATATATATATATATAATTTAAATCTTGATTTTAACTAAATTAATCAATTTGGACATACCTATAACAACTAAATCAGATACACGTTCGTAATCAGCTGAATATAGTGGATCATAGACATCAACATTGTCATCTTCAACAAAAGGAGGCATTGATATTAAATGTTTCATTTCCCATTGTGAAACATACCCATCTCTAATATTCTCACATTGATCAATATTTGCATTGTCCTCAATGCAATCAGTACAAAAACATGATTTTTCTCTCACAATCATTGCATAAGGCCTACTACTCCCTGTTGTCATGATTTGATGTAGATTTCTAATACCATGAATTGCTTGACAATTATAAGGATTTGATCGATCAATATCTGTTTAAATTCAAACTTGAAAATTCAATTTGAAATCATGTATGTACTTGAACTTTGAAATTCAAAATTTTAAAACAAATTTTGACTAGACATACATACCTGTAACTTCCCAAAAATACCGTGTGTTGTATGTTGAGTCGCGAGCAGAAAAATGACTTTTGCACCATTCAACAATTTCGTTTGCATTCCGTATGGCATTACCTACAAGTTACAGACAAGTTGGCACAATTTGTCACCTATTACTTTCAAAGAACTTAAAAGAAAATTTAATTTAGTTAAATTAAATATATATATATATATATATACATATCTAATCTTTTAAAAAGTATGAAGCTAAATTGGACATACCAGCAAGTTCATGTTGACGAAGTGCACGCTTCACACATGCTCCTGCTCCATCGTGCTCTCCTTTTCCATGTCCACTCTCATAAAAATTCCACAAAAATTTGGTGTTGCGTCTAGCATGTTGACTACATAACCAAACAAAGGCTTTTGCAGACTTAAATTGTCCTGTGAAGTTACAAATAATTAAACACTTGAAAACCTTGAATTATCTTCAAAAAACAATTTAAGTCTCAAAGTTTTAAAATTAAATATAAATTAATTAAAAATAATTTAAAAACCAATGTACTTACCAGCACATCCATCAGACCATATCCAATGTTGTTCTTGATTTATGCCACGTCGTCTTAGGTCTTCAAAAAACATTTTGAAACAATGAGCTACATAGCTTCTATCATGATTCGTATCATCACTGATATAAAAGTGAACCTCTTTGATGATAATTCTATCATCTTTGCTACTTTGTATTCCATCGACCGCTAACTCTGCATGCCTGTAGCAAACTTGCACGAAGATTGCAACTTGCTCTGAATGATAATATTGACTTTGAATCTTAGTTTGAGGACTAAATGTATAGTTCTCAGAGAAATCTACAATAGAGAGAATACAACCTGGTGGAAAACAATTCTTTGAATAACGAAATTGCTTAGATTGCCATCTTGCACCATGAGAATGTTGGATATGTGGATATATGATATTGCGAAATTTACTCATGAATTCATTGTAAGGCAATCCACTCTCTTTGAGAACAATTTTTTGGCCTCAACTCCTGACTTCGTTAAGTATGTCTCATATTCAAATCTCTTCCAAGTAACTTGCATTTCATTATTGTCAACATGTAAAAGATTCTTCAAATCTCCACAATCATTGCATACATTTTTTATACACTGAACGCCGAATTCATCCGAATTTTCTGATTTTTCACATAGAAGAGACTTCAAAAATTGTGTTGTGCTTCCAGGGATGGCTAAATTTTGATCAATTGTTGCCATAACTTTTCTATATGATTGTAGGTGTAGATCAAATTCAACATGATTTCAACAACAACAAGTTTCATGTACTTTATTTATACGTACAAATGATGGTCATAATGTTTCAAACATCCTTTGACAAATCTTCACATTTAAAAATTCTTGTTTAAATGCTTCAAAAAGTTCACTTTGTGTTGTATCTATAAAATGTTTTGGATGAGAAATTTTTGTACCATCATCACCTATTATTTGTATAGTATCCCTTCAATTGGAAGAAACACGAGAGTGGGTGGTCCAATATTCAACAACTTGTTTCTTTACATCTTCTGAAATTCTATCTTTTCGAGGAACCCTACAAATATTTACCCAATTTTTCTCACTTTTTCCATCTATTTCATCTCTCTTTTCAATATATCTTTGAACAGTTCTCCTAGAAACATTTAGTAATTCAGAAATTGCTTTAACTTGTCTTCTATATGATAATTTCTTACTAGAAATTACAGTCATCAACGCTCTACGTGCAGCACTTAAATCACTAGACCGACTCTTCTTTTCAATACATTTTAATGCTTCTTGCAGGTTTTCAACAATTGTTTGTTTTAACTCTGATAACTTTTTCCTATTATCAACCCCTAACAACTCCAAAACAGGGGTCATTTCTTTTCGTCTAAATAACTTTGCAATTAACTGTGCTCTTCCAATTAAAGATTTCTCTTCAAAAAATTCATCCCATATTTTTTTAGAGTGTAATTTCAATGTGCTTTCAGATAACATATCTTCAGATGAAATATTATTGAAAAGAGAATCTTCATCCATCTCCATCAAATTTTCCATACCATAGTCCAAAACATTTATATTAGTATTAGATTCAGTTTGTTCTTGTACCTGTACGTCACCTTGATCATCAATATTTTCCATGGGTTGTTGTTCAGTAGATGTTCCTTCATCCGCTTTTCTCTTTCTTTGTCTTACTCGTGTTCGTTCATACTTCCTCGATCTAGTCCTTCGATTTGCCATCACAAATTACACTCAAATTTGAATGATTGCCTACATAGAAATTTGTACACACATAAGCTTTCCATGAAACATGTACATGTAATATAGCATAAATATTTTAAAAAACTTGTAACTAGATGCAAAACATAAAATATTTTTAATTGAATAATGAATATATTTCTACATATATTTATTTGATGTTAATATTTTAATAAAGAAAAAGTGAAAACAAACTTCAAATGCATTTTCAATAAAAAAACATAATCAATTAAATAAATTAAAGATCAACACACCTTAAAAATATTTCTCCTCTTCTCCAAATGCCTTTTTTTTCGTCGAAATACGTCTTGTAAATTGCCTTCCAAAATGTTGAAATCAAGCTTTTTTAATTGAAAATAGTTGAAATTTTTTTGAAATATTTGTTATTTTCTAATTTTTTTAATTTGATAAATTGGGAAAAAAACAACTTTGTTTTATATCATTAATTTTCGGCCGAGTAGTTATCGACCGATAAATTTTCGAGCGATTAGTTTTCGGCCGACCGTTTTCGGCCGACTAGGTTTCGGCCGAAACCTAGTCGGCCGAAAACGGGTCGGCCGAAAATGTCTAGTTGGCATCCTACATGGCAGCTTACTCATCATTTTTCAAATTTTTCTGAAACATTCATTTTTGGCAGAGTATTTCTCTAGTCAGATTGATGTTTTTGCAAAAAATAAAAATACCCTTTTGTAGAGCTTGAAGTGTAGAATCCAAATATAGAATTTTTATAATATTTTGATTAGTTTTGATATCTTTTATTATTAAAATAATGCAAGTAGGTTTTAAAAATTAAAAAAGAGGCTGATTTGATATTAAAAAAATGATAGTAAAATTTATTAAAATATTTTAAATATTATATGAGGCATAAGAGGAGAAAGTCTACTTCAAAAGGGTATATTTCTTTTTTTTAAAATGATTGAAAATTTTGAAATTAGTTGACGGTCCGTCAAAACTGTCAAATTCTGACATGTTTGACTTTAGAACGTTATTACGGGAAAAATATACATCAAAATGTGATTTTTTTTTTCCATGCACAAGATATTGAAATTACCTATTTGGAAAAAAAAAAAAGGAGAAATGAAGTTTTTTTCATTTTATTTCTTGACGGCCCGTGAAGTCACTCTTTTATGAAATTTTCAGCATTCCAAAATTTGTCCTTAAATTGATAAAAACATAATAATTTTTTTTTTTTTTAAATTTTAAAAATTACAGAAATAAACTACACCAAAAGTTCTACATTTTATTAGTTTACACCATTTTGAAATTCAAAACATAAAGACCACTTTTATGTGGTCGAAGTTCAGAATTTTTTTTGCTGTTGGCCGATTCCTTTATAAAGTGTGACACAGGTTTGTGTTTTTACCCTAATCATCATCCCAAGAGGTACAAGGAGGAGATTGAGAAGGCAATTAAGGAGCCATTAGACATGGGACACATCCGATCAAGCTCCAACCCATTTGCCTCTTTGGTTGTGTTGGTTTAGAAGAAAGATGCTACTATGAGGATGTATATTGATTATAGAGCCCTCAACAAAAAGACAATTAAGAACCACTACCCCATACCCAAGATCAATGAGTTGATAGACAAGCTTCATGGTGCGAGGTACTTCTCCAAAATTAACCTATGATCGGGGTATCATCAGATAAGTGTTCAAGATGAGGATGTGCACAAGATAGCCTTTAGATGTCACTATGGGCACTATGAGTTCTTGGTCATGCCATTTGGGTTGACCAATGCACCTACCACCTTTCAGTCGTGCATGAATCAGGTATTTATTTTGCAATTGAGAAAATTTATGTTGGTCTTCTTTGATGACATCTTGATTTTTCAGTAACACGTGAGGATCACTTGAGGCACATAGATGAAGTTCTTGACATACTTGAGAAACATTCATTTTATGCCAAGGCATCCAAATGTGAGTTTTTTTGACTAAAATATTATATTTTTGGTTCAAGATTAGTGCCCAAAGGGTTAGCATGGATGAGGAAAAGATAAAGGCAATGCAAGACTAGCCTAGGCCAAGGAATTTAACACATTTGAGGGGATTTGTGGAACTATGCAACTACTATCAGATTTTATAAAAGGTTTCTCACAAATTGCAGCCCTTTACTCCTACATGGTATTTGATCTCCAATGTTACAGATTCCTTCCTAGATTTGAGGGTTTCATCTTGGATTGAAGAATTAGTTGGGTGCATTTTGGAGTTTCAAATACCTCATGGTTGAATCTATGGCATACAAAGTTAGGTTTTCCTTTTATTTCTTCAAATTTCGTTATGTTTTGTTTGATCTACAAGGGTTTCAAGTTGAGGCTTATAGTTGCTAGATCAAGGAGGTAGCTGATTTTTTGGGTCACTTTGGCCCAAATATGACACTGCCATTATGCCCAGAAGGATAAAAAAATTAAATATTGACCGCCAATTCATTGAAAGCAAACACTTTTATCTAGGGGAATTCGATATTTTTTTTGTATTTTCCATTTGTTCGAAATCCATATAGTACAAATACGTACCATACAATCCATATTGTACCCATGTTGGTAGTTTGTAGCTGCATTATCCAAAATATTCTTTTGTGAATGGAATTATTTGCACAGTTTAAATCATTCTTTTCATAGTTTTTACTGGTCATACTTTGTCGATGCCTGGTTGCTGTCACATCGGTCAACTTGGTATGAACTTTGCCATTTTTAAGAAAAAAATTGTTTTATTTTTTTACCAAAAAATTAAATTTGTGATGCCCTCAGTTGGGTTTTTTTCAAGCCCACTGTTATGTGAGCCATAGACAAGGCTTAATCACTTGAGTGATGTGGCCACTTCCCATCGCTCACCATGCCCCTGCTAGTCGGGTGACACCATTGCCCCCGACGATAGTATTTTTTTAAATTGACCTTAATGAGTTAGACCATTGGAAGCAACGAGCAAAAGGTGTCGACAATATTTAGAGAGACTGCAAATGTGTTGGTGATGCTGTGGTGGATCTTTTCTATTGTATTGAGATGGATTTATCACTGTAAGTCTCTTCTTTCTTTTTTTCTATAATATGGCAGTGAGCCTTTAACAGTGAGCCCTTATTTCTTTTGCGTAGTGAGCCCTTCGATAGTGAGACTATTGTATCAGTGTTGAAATTAATTTATATTGTGAGCTAATTCTCACTGTGATTTTTCCCTTCTTGGGTTTTCCACGTAAATCTGGTGTTCTATTGTGCATGGTATTGTTGTGTTTTAATTTTCTATTATTTTCTTTCATGCTAAATCATTCTAACAGATTAAGGGTTAATTTAGTTGATGTGGATCTGAATGTTTATGAGGGTTTGAAGTGTTAATGTATATCTGATACACCCCCCTCTTAGTTGTCTTGTGTGAGTTCAATAATTGGTATTAGATCAAGATACCTTAGAAGAAAGCGTAACCGCTTGAGATAGATTTGGATGGCGCATAATAGGGATGGTCCTTTGTTTGATGGATTAGAATATGGCTTCTGAAAGACAAGGATGGAAGGTTTCCTGATATCTCTTGGATTTGGAGTTTGGAAGTCTATTGAGACTAAATATACTATGGCTACTGGTGTTCTGAATATTGATGATGAGATCAAGGCCTATGAGAAAAATGGTAAAGCAAGATATGCTCTTTTAAGTGGTCTTTCTAACATTGAGCTTGTGAAAGTTATGAGTTTGAAATCTGCTAGAGATATCTACACAAAGTTGGAAAGTATTTATGAAGGAGATGATAAGGTCAAGCAAGCTAATATGTAGAATCTAAAGATCATATTTGAAAACCTACAGATGTCTGAAGATGAAAACATTACAAGCTACATGTAGAAGGTGGATGAAGCTATCAATTCCATCAGAGGTCTTGGTGGAAATCTTGAAGAAGAAGTGGTAAAGAAGGTATTGAGAACTCTTCCTATATATTATAGTCATAAAGATCAATTGTATGATGCTTTATCTACTTTTTAAATGAGAGAACTTGGTACAAGTAATGCAAAATTTGAGACTACATTTAAGGCTGGAAAATCAGAAAAGAATGAGGAATTAGATTAGGAGGATCTTGATGATGTTGAAGCAAATTTTTTGAGGAAAATGAAAAAGGGTACTGGTAAATATAGAGGTAAGATTCCAAGTTCAAATGTTTTAGTTGTGGTAAGATAGGTCATTATGCTTCAAGATTTACAAATAGAGCTTTGAATGCCAAAATAAAGGAAAAAAAAGGTAAAACAATTAAGAAAAGTTATTATGTTAGAGAAGATGCCAATATATCTAATTATGAATCTGACTATGGGGATGATGAAGATAGTGAATGCTTGTTCATAGCTATTAAAGATGAAACTAATTATGCTAACTCTAAGAAATGTGACATGAAGGAAATTGCTCCAGAAACATGTCACAATGCTATGGTGACTTCTCTTCATGCTAGAAAGGAGAATAACTATTTGATTATTGACAATGGATGCTCAAATCATATGATCGATGAAAAAAGTAAGTTTTTAAAACTTGAGAAACATGAAGGAGGTCTAGTTAAGTTTGGTGATGATACATCTGATATGATATGTGGAAAAGGTTCTATCAGTTTTGATGGAAATCATAATACATATGATGTTCCTTATGTCAAGGGTTTGAGGCATAATCTTTTGAATGTTGGATAAATATGTAGCAAAGGATATAATCTTATGTTTTAGGATGATGGATGTGAGATAAAAAAAAGCTACAGAACTGTGGTTGCTGCTAGAATAAGGAAAGATGAAAATGTTTATCAACTTAAAGGTGATGATGGTTGTTGATTTATGAATTAGATTAATGAAATTTGGCTATGGAATAGAAGGATGTGTCATATTAATTTTGATTTCCTAGTGAGGATCAACTAAATTGAAGCTGTGAGAGATCTGACAAGGATTGCAAATCCCATTAATGTTGTCTACAAGGAATGTCAAATTGGGAAGCAAACAAGAAGAAGTTTCAAATTCAAAGACCAATCTACTATCAGACTGTTGGAACTAGTGCATACAAACCTTTTTGGTCCTACTAGAGTAAGAATTATTCAAGGTGATAGGTATTTCATGTTATTGATTGATGATTATAGAATGACATGGGTTACTTTTCTCAAAGAAAAATTAGAAGCTCTAGATAAGTTCAAAGCATTCAAAGTTATGGTTGAGAATGGAATGGATATGAAAATCAAGTGTTTAAGGTATGAAAAAGGTGGAGAGCTCACCTCCAATAATTTTAATAGTTTTTGTGAGAATCATGGGATAAAGAGGCATTTATCTACCCCTAGGACTCCTCAGCAGAATGGAGTGGTTGAAAGAAAGAATAGGACCGTTCAAGAAGTTGTAAGAACAATGATGAAAGAGGAAAACCTACCAGAAGTCTATTGAAGAGAAGTAATTCACACTACTATCTACATTATTAACATAGTTCAAGAAAGAGTAAACAATGCAAAGACTAACTATGAGTTATGGTATGGAAGGATTCCCATTGTCTAATATTTTAGAGTGTTTAGAAGCAAGTGTTATATCAAAAGAGATGGACATTTAGGAAAGTTTGATACAAGATTTGATGAAGGTATCTTCCTTGGATATTCTACAAGAAGAAAATCTTACTAATGCTACAACAAGAGATTGAAGAAGATTATTGAAGTTTAAAATTTCAAAGTGGATGAAGACTTATAGAAGAATTCTGTGGTGATAGATGGATATATGAATAAGAGAGATGAAGATAAGGAAAAATAAGTTTAGATTAAAAAGGAAGAAGCTCCATAAAGGATCCCTAAGACCCCTAAGTATGTGCGGAAGAATCATTCTGAAGATCAAATCATTGCTGAAAAAATTAAGGGTGTGTTGACAAGAAGAAAAGCTGTTATGGCTGAAGAATAGGTAAATCTATGTTTGCTTTGTAAAGTTGAACCTAAAATAGTGATTGAAACATGCAAGGATGAATATTGGATCAAGGATATGGAAGAAATAATGTAGATTGAGAGGAATTAGACTTGGTAACTTGTCCCAAGACCAAAAAACAAGAATGTGATTGGAATTAATTGGGTTTCCAGAAAAAAACTAAATGCAAATGGAGAAGTGGTAAGAAACAAGGCACAACTTGTACATTAGGGTTACTCACAAGTAGAAGGAATAGATTTTGAGGAGAAATTTTCTCTGATGGAAAGAATGGAAGCTATCAGGATGATTTTGGATTTTGCAGCACACAAAAATTTCAAAGTATATCAGATGCATGCGAAGTCTACTTTCTTGAATGGTGAATTAGAAGAAGAGGTATACATTGAACAACTGAAAGGATTTCAATTATCAAATAAATTAGATATAGTTTTCATATTGAAAAATGCATTATATAGTTTGAAGCAAGCTTCCAAAGCTTGGTATGCAAGGTTAGAAATGTACTTGATATAGCAAGGATTCAATAAAGGTACTGCAAATAGTAATCTGTATTTCAAAGTTGAAAAAGATCAAATCTTGATTGTGGTTGTGTATGTTGATGACATAATTTTTGGAGGAAATGAAGCTATGTGAAAGAGATTTGTAGAAGAGATGAAAAAATATTTTGAGATGTGTTTGGGGAGATGAATTTATTCCTTGGGTTACAAAACAATTAGACAAAAAAGGTATATTCATTTCACAATCAAAGTATGTAAGGAAATGTTGAAGAAGTTTGGAATGGAAGATTCTAAACTGGTATGTACCCTTATGTTTATTGGTTGCAATCTAAGCAAGAATGATGAATCTCCTAAGGCTGATAAGAGAAAATATAGATCAATGATTGGAGGATTGCTATATCTAACTGCTACTAGACCAGATATCATGCATTTAGTTTGTCTCATGGCTAGATTTTAAGATCCTAAAGAGTCACATGTTGCAGTAGTGAAGAGGATATTCAAATACTTGAAGGGAACTTCAAAACATGGCTTGTGGTATCCAAAGGACACTAATTTTTATTTGAGTGCTTATATAGATGCAGAGTGGGCTAGATGTGTTGATGATAGGAAAAGTAAAAGTGGTGGTACATTCTTTCTTAGATGCAGATTAGTGTCTTGGTTGAGCAAGAAGCAAGAAGCAAGATTCAATATCTTTATCTACTATAGAGGAAAAATATATTGCAGAAGCATCTTGCTGCACACAATTGTTGTGGATGAAGAAAACTTTGGAGGATATCAAAGTTGTATATGATGAACCAATTTGTATCTTTTGTGACAATACAAGTTCCATTAACATTTCAAAGAATCTAGTGATGCACTCAAGGAAAAAAACATATCTCAATTTGATATCACTTTTTGAGAGAGAAGGTTGCAGAGAATAAAGTGAAGCTTGAGTATGTGCCTACCAAGGATCAGGTTGCTGAAATATTCACTAAGGCTCTTCCTAAGGATAATTTTTAGTATCTTTTGGAGAAGTTAGGGGTCATTATCCCTCCTTCTTTGAACTAGATCCATAAGGATATGTATCATTCTAGTGTATTTCAAGATTCATTCTTTGTTATTGATTGATGTAGGAGGCTACCTCTTAGGGAGAGTAGGTAGTAGTTTGTTGGTTGTTGTAGTCAGGGGGATTTAGTGTTGGTAAAATTTGTTGTGTGCTCCTAAGGGGGAGTATGCAAAGCAGTAAAGAAGGAAAATGTGTATGTTTGATGTCAAAGGGATAAAGAGATGCAAAATGTGTTATCCTTTGCCATTGATGTCAAAGGGGGAGAGAAAAATAATGTGAAAAAAATATTTCAGTTGTGTAATGTTGTAAAATTGCACCCCTTGCAATTTCACATACATTCTTGTATCAAATTTAGTGTCCACTCCCTTAACACCTTTTGTAGGCTCATTTTGGCCCTTGCATCATCCTTTTTCCCTCTCAAGATGCTCAAAACCCCTTTTCAACAACTACCTTCGTGTGTTAGCTTTGCGTTAAACCTTGTGATTTTCCCATTCTTGTCATTTTATAGCATGATGTGTCTGGACACTAGTGCATTGTGAAGATCTCCACGTGCCGCACTAGCATCTTGTGAAGTTTCAATGTTCAAACGACCATTTTCGTGCATGTTTGCCACTTGTCAGAATTTTTTTTTGGTGGTAATAGTTGGAGATGCCTTGAAATGGCTCGAGAAGCTTCTTTTCCCTCCTATTCTCTCTTTTTAATCCATTCTTTCAATCCATTTGTCCCTCTTGAGATTTCTCCCCTGGAGACACTCTTTTTTCCTCTTCACTCTTTTGTTGGCACAAATCTCTCACTTGTTACAACACCTTCAAGCTCTCACAACACTCTTTGCAACTCTCTTGGCTCTTGCGAGTATTGCTCTCTCCCTTTGGATTCCTTAAGACTTGCAATTGCTATCTCCCCCACCTTGTGCTTGTGAGCATCTTGGGATTTCACACATCCCCTACATATTACATCTCTACTTTGTGATATGAGTTCTCCTCCTCGAGCGAGGATTTCTTTTATCACCTATATTTAATGATACAAGTTCTCCTCCTCAAGTGGGGATTGCTTTTATCACTCTTGCATTCATTTTATTTCTATCTATTTGGCTATCTCTGGAGGTAGGAACACCAAAACAGGGGTTTGATTGAGGCAAACCCCTATACAGTCCCAACAATTTCTCTAGATCTTGTGCATGCAAGTATTGAAGATATTCACATACTGGAGGCTTCATTACTTGGGTTACTATGAGAATTTTATTTCTCTATCCTCTTTAGTTTTGTCATTTACTTTATTTTAGTTCTATTACTTCCTGTTGCTTTCTCGCATTTTGTATGTTCTTAGCAATCAAATTTCTAGTAGTTACTTAGATATTTTTTGTGATACACTTGCTTCCTAGTCCATATAGATGCAAACACACTAGAGAGACACCATCATGCCACACTGTCATCCCAGACCTGCATTGTCGTCCTTTGGCTGAAAGCCCATTAGTTTGTCCATAAAATCTTTGTGACCTACTCTTTTTCAATTCTAGAACTTTTGCTTCGTTCCTTGAGGTAGTTTAGGGAAGTTGGCCCCTTGGGAATCTCTTGAGAATAAAGAAAACTCATGAGCTATGGATCCCCCTTCTCTACAAGTTGTAAAAAGGAGTGAGTGTAATGTGGAAAAGGAGAGTATGATGTAACAGGGAGAAATAAAGAGAGTTGATAAAGTAGTGTGTTAGTGATCAAAGCTTTCATGTTTGTTGTATATGGTTTTTCACATCATGTATTGCCATTAATGAAAAAGGATATTTTTGCAAGTATGAGTAGTTGGTGTTGTCATTGATGTTAAAAATATTGGGGGATATTTTTGTAAGCTTATGTTTGTGTTGTCATTGATGACTGGTTGTATTGATGCTTTGATTAGTTTCATTATGTTGTCATTAGTAAGTGCAACTAGTGTCAACCTCTAGTGTTGCTTTGATAAGCTTCTATGGATGTATAATTGAATTGCTGTTGGTTTAGTGGTGATGAGAAAGTGTTGAAGATGATAAGTATGTTTTTGGTGCTTGGTTTCCAAGTGCTTTTGAGAAAATTTGAACAAAAGTGGAAATGTTATGTTGCAGAGGTGTTCTGGTGTACAATGTAGTGTGCTGGTTTTGCTTCTCATTTCTTCTATGTTGAAGATCTGCTTGTGTAGTTTAGATATGCTGATCAAAGGTGTTCAAAGGTTCTATATTGAAAATTTATTGGTCTAGATTGTCATGAAAAGAGAGTTATGTTCATCAGTGTGTAAACTATATGTTGCAGTGGTGTCTGGGAGCAAAGGTTTTTCTTCGCATTTCTCCATAGTTTGGTTTTTGGTCTTGCAGTTTTGGAATTTTCTTGATGAGGTTCATATCTACCTTTAGTTGAAGTTGTTCATGGTTTGGTGCTTCACAAGATGATTTATTGAGTTACAAAATATGGAAGGTTTTCTAAGTATATTGGGTGTGTACATTCTTCAGGTGAAAGTTGTTGTGAAGGAATTTGTTGGATTTTAGGGTGTTTATGGAATATTATAGATCGTATTCAAGTGTTGTGTGTGGTCTGTGAGTCATCTTTGGATTTGAGGAAGCATGTACTTAAATTTTAATGGTGTTTACACTAGTTTGGTTGACCTTGGGTGTTTACACTAATTGTGGATTTGCTTCGGTGATTGTGGAAGTGTGGCATGGTGTATATGTATGATTTGGGTTCGTGTTAAGATGTGTGGTCCACTTTCATTCATTTCCACTATGAGAATGCTTAGTGCCAACCCAATTTGAATTTTCACCATTGAGGTGCATAGCTAACCTTGGAGAATTTTTTCAAGGTTGAAGAAGGTATAAACAAGTGATGAGTTGATGGGGAATTGAGTAGTGTAGTGTGTGATGCAAATTACAGAGCTGTGTAGTGTAGTGCGAGCTTAATGAATTAGACCACTGGAAGCAATGAGTAGAAGGTGTCTATAATCTTCAAAGAGACTACAAATGTGTTAGTGATACTGTGGTGGATCTTTTCTATTGCATTGAGATGGATTTATCACTGTAACACTCTCTTTTCTTTTCTGTAATTTGGCAATGAGCACTTGGCAGTGAGCCCTTCTTTCTTTTTAGTAGCGAGCCCTCCAACAGTGAGCTTATTATATTTTCCATTGCAATTACTTTATATTATGAGCTAATCATCACCATGATTTTTCCCTTCTTTGGTTTTCTACATAGATCTGGTGTTCTATTGTGCATGGTGTTGTTGTGTTTATTTTTCTATTATTTTATTTCATGCTAAATCATTCTAACATATTAAGGGTTAATTTAGTTGATGTGGATCTGAATGTTTATGAGGGTTTGAATTTTTAATGTACAACTGATTCACCCTCCCCTCTCAGTTGTCTTGCATGCATTTGAAACATAGAAAATAGGGTTTATATGAAAATGAAGATTATGATACACCTATTTCTCTTGCTTCATTCAAAATATGTATTATGGAGGATAGATCTGAAAACTAACAGAACTAATGAATTGGGAGCACCTAGGCTAACCTCCACCTTGTTTGTTTGCAATTTTGGCTTGTACTGACTTTAGCCAAGTCAAGAATTTTGGTGTGTTCGTTTTGGACCTTAGAAGGTCTTGCATTTGTGTGTGAAGAGTTGGTCACTAGGACCAAAACCTTCATTAGTTATCATTAAGTGTTAAATTTTGCCTTGTTTAGCTTAAGACAGCAAATGTTAGGAATTAAAGCACTAAATTTGTTATAGCCATATCTTCATTGTTTGAAGATGCCAAGGGCAGTTTAGATGATGTTAGGCTCGAGATCAAGGAGTTAATAATCCTAAAATTAAGGATAGTGGCGAGGTTACAGAATATTGCTAAAGTGCATGGCAACATTGTTAGGAGTTGCATCTGATTCATTTTAATTGGATTCCCTTGAAATTAGAAGATGTGGTGGCAGTTTCCCTTAAATCATGGAAAATACTCCAAGATAGAGATATTGGCTTTTTGGCAGAAGTTAGGCAGATTGGTAATCATTGTAATAAAGTTTTGTTGTGTGGAGTAAAGGATGAACAAATTTCTGCATTTACGTGTTTTGACTTGAAAACCCGTGTGTTTTGAAGCAGTGGAAATACAAAGGCTTGTAAATACTGTTGTATCTTTGTTCTTGGTGTTCATAGAATAGTTTTGGAATAGTTCTCATTGTTGCTTAGGTTCCATAGAATAGTTTACAAAGGGTTTTTATTTCTTTATTGGCAGATTTCTGTGTTTCTTGTATCTGCCCGTGCTTTGTGAGTAAACAGTGATCTTGTGGACACTGTATTTGATGATTTAATACTGTGTTTATAGTTGTTAGGGGAGGTAGAGAAGTTTTCATCTGGTATTCAAGTTACTTAGTGCATATTTATTGTTTCAAGTTCATAATATAATGTTATAGTGTGTTTCCCAAAAATTCCACTGTGTTTTGCAACAGTGCTACCATAGGTGTTGAATACACAGATTTAGTAATGCATTCATGTTATTAGGATAGGTTTGATTCCTTTTTCATTGTATATTCAAGTGGAGTAGTGTAGAGCTTTTGAATTGAATCCTTAGATCAACATTTAGTGGATTTACAAACACAGTTTTGAATAGCCAGTCAAAACATGGCTTCCCCATGAAATCTGCTCGTGGATTCTTCTTGAGGTTCATGGAAATGACAAGGGAGCCATGTCTTTGTACATATTGAAAGTAGCAGTAAGCTTTGGAATTCAAGCAGAAATTATCATACAAACCCTAGAAGAGTCCAGTCACGGTTAGGAGTTTGGAAAGGGAAAAATTGAGAACTCGGGCAGGGGAAGAAGGTACAGTACGGTACCTGTATGGTTTCCTGAAGGTTTTGGTCATATCTTGACTTGTTAAAAATATTTGAGGCTTGAACAATCCTCTTGAATGAGAAATAGGTAAGAGACCAGTGAAACCCTAGTTATTAGGGCAATTAGGCCTCCTCTCCCAAAGGAGTCGCAGAATCACATCTTGAAATATAGTAACCTAAAACCGAGTTCAAGATTTAAAACCCTGAAAAGGGTGTCTGAAAGTGCATTTTTTTTGATAGACTGTGTGGAAAGTTTGAGAGTAAAAGGCCAAAAACGGACTGGTAAGGGCTAGTAGGATTTAGGCCTCACCTAGGTAGTTTCATGAAATCGGGTAGTTTAAGGTTTAAACACCAAGCAAGATGCATTCATTTGGATGCAAAAAGCATGTAGACAGTATCCTCAATTCCCCTGCAAGTAGTTCCATCAAGTTGAAGAAATTGGCACTTAGACCCTTCTAAGTCCAAGCAAAATTGATCAAGTTGCAGGAAGGTGTTGAACTACCCAAGGTAAAGCACAAGGTAAGAACTCTTTGTGAAGAGTTGGAGAAGGGTTTGGTCAACCTACAAGCTCAAGAGGAACCCATTGGAGTCAGGTTCTAGGAAGGAGACAGAGTGGAAGGTCTTCTTGGAGTGGTGCAAGCAACCTTGGGTATTAACTTGTTCAACTAACTATCAAAATGAAAATTTGGAAAGGGTAAAATATTTTGTACCTATCACCAAAGAATCTTTTTTAGACCTCACCGAGGAATCATTTTCCCTATGGTGAATGGGTCTTGGCTAGGGCTCCAAAAACTTAGTTTCTGGGTTCTCTTCTACTAGGTTTTCACTCCCAGATTCTAGTTGTTCACTACCATAAATCTAAAAATAAAACCTATAGATTAGTTTCTATGATTTGACAACTTTTCTTGCAACTTTGACAACTTTGCAACTTTCTTCAATTTTTCTCTTCAAATGATCTTCAACCTAAAACCAATCCCTATTTGGACCTTGGATAAAAAATCTACAATCTAGCAAGTGGTCTCAGTGGATGTAGATCTTGATCATGAAATTTGATGTGAAACAATGCCTTTGATATGCTTGATTAGGTCTTGAACACTACATCACCACATTAACTCAACAACATGCATTATGACTTTGACATGATGAAATGAATCTTGATTGTTGCAATAATCTTCTACAAATCTACCCTTGAATTCATTGAAAATTCTCTTGAATTCTCTTGATCTCATGAACTTGCTATTAGGACTTGCTCATAAATTTTCTTAGGTGAAACATAGTGAAATAACCTTGTATTTATACATATCTTAACATTAATTCCCAAAATTCAAATATCACAAGCTAAAATTGAATTATAGATTTAAAATCATTAAAATACCGTAAAAAAGTATTTCAAAGAGGTGTCCTAGGTCTAAGTGAGGATCCATTCACCATAGGGCGAACGAGTCCTAGGCCAGTTACCTAGGACACACATCAGACAAGGTGGAATATCATGTAAAAATAGGGTCCTAGGACTAAGTGAGGATCCATTCGCCCTATGGCGAATTGGTCATAGGTCACCTACCTAGGACACACATCTTCCAAAGTTAAGTGTTGTGTAATGACATTTATGAATGTTGGGTTTTATCTCTTGGAATTTGCATTTAATTAGGCTTGGATTTGAATTAAAGGGGCCAATTGAGGCCCTAAACTTAATGTGAATATGAAAAACATATTACAACACTAAATTAAGGCAACAATAGGCTCATTTTATTATTAATTATTCCCAAAATTAAGTGTGAAAAAGGGATACTTTTTTTGACACTACATTTTGCCCCCACTTTAGTGGGGGTATGACCCCATGTCAAACTCACACTAAAGTAGATATTCAAGACACTTATGTATGTAGCAATGGAAAACATACACAAAAATACAACATCAAAGACCATGGAGATCAAGCCTAGATTTTCCAACATGATGTGGAACAATCTGAGCTATTGGCTTACGCTCACTCTGAGGTAGTGAAACTTTAGGCTGTCCGCTAGGTGAGTCTTCCAATAAGGTGGCTTAGTGAGAAAGTCATGCCTCTATGTTGGATCTCACCATATAATGAGAAACTCATGCCTCTGTGTCAACTTCCCATCATACTAACCATACCAAAGCTATCCCTATGATAACTTCAATAAGGCACCACAAAATAAATAAATAAAATGGATGGAAAATGAGAGAATTATATTAGGCTCCCATACCATAAAAATTTGTCCTCCTGAAAACTTCAATAAGGCACCACAATGCAAGGATCCACAAGCAAGCAAGGTGTGTTATGCTAGGTGGCCTTTTATTTAGGGTTCAAGCTTCACAAGGTTAGCAAGCTGTGTTATGCCAAAGACTTATGAACATTATTTATATATATATAGGTTTTTGTTCAAAGGGATTTTTCTTAGTTCATGTAAGGTCTTCTTCTTAGGGATCATCATGCCTAATGTCTCCAAGAGAGGACAAGTCAAGAGTAAAAGTTTCACAACTTAGGGAATGTAGTGTGTCACATCACCACTAAGAGGAAATTTGTATGCTAAGAAATATCACACTCTTGGAGGACATCAAATCCAATGACACCACCAAGAAAATGATGCATCACAAGAAAAAAGAGAATCGTACCATGAAACATGAGAAATTTTGAAAGATATTATTGATGTATGCCCCCACTTTAAAGTGGTTGCTAACACAATTGTTGTGAGAAATTTATTTAAAGTAGCCAATACTCAACCCTAAGACATGAGAGCTTCCTCGGAAATCCCTATGCCAAGTCATATATTTTGAAAATAAAGCTACAGACAAAAAAGGAGGGAGGGGTTGCCCCCAAAAATACATAAGGGATTCTCTGGATTTAGGGTTAGTATATCTTTGCTACAATGTTGTTATAGAGTTCAAAAATGTCATCAGTCCCCAAATACTTATAAAACTGGAAGAATGACACAAAGAGAGTGAAAAAAAGAAAAAAGCCTTTCGGGTCAACATGGAAGAGACCTAAATATCTTGACGCCTTGCATCATCCCCAAAAGGAAAAAATGAGACAAATGAAAAAGGTAAAATGTTTACGACATAGAGAAGAATGTAGGTACATATAGAAGAATGCATAAAAAGAGAGAGATACACCAAACGAAATAGTATGGGGGATCACATTATGAACATGCAATCACATAAAGAAACATGAAAAAGAAAACAATGCAAAAGACTAGTCAGACACATGCGAGTCAACCTATAGTAGGTAGTCCACATACCAATTTCAATCAGTAAATATGGAAGGCGAGAAACTAGCCAAAGGGACAATAGCAAGTGTCAAACTAGGGGAAACACCAAGTTCAACACTCTTATCATCATTTAAGTTCATGGAAGAAGAGAACAATGAATTCAACCCATTATGCACTTGTTCATCAATCTTTGCAATATCAATGTCATCATCTAAATTAATCACAACAGGAGATTGAATGATAATGTGTCTGGAAGGTTCATGTTTATGTTGTGGTGAGGGTATAGAGTCATCATGCATTGCTTCAGGTAAGTTCAGATTTTAATTTTTTCTATTTCTCTTTTCTTCTTTAGTTTGTAACATACAAGCAGTAGCATGACATCACCTACAATCTCTAGCATTTTAGTTTCGTTTCAATCTATTTTCAATTTGTGATTGTGTAGGAGCAGGTTTTTCAATCATAGGCTTCTTTTCTTCCCTTAGGGGAGGAACGAAAGGAACCATAGGAGGTTGTTCAACCACTTTCTCTTTGGATTTGTAAACTTGTTTGATTTTAGGAGGAATGGCGAGATTGTTTTGGTTTTCTCATGGTCTCTTATAGGAAATGGGTGAAGGATTTTTCATAGGATGCTCTTGGATATTTGGAAGGGATTTTTGTTCAATCATCGGTTCGTCAAGGATAGTTGGCTCAATCATAGGTTGAGGCATATTTCTAAGGGATAATAACTTTTGGTATACTTTGAAAAATAAGTCTTCATGGGGTCTAATAGGTTCAATAGGCTCGAGCCAAAAGAAGTCCAATGAAAAGCTCCCATTTGAAGACACAAGATTAAAGCCACTATGATGTACAATAAATATTTATTTGCCAAAGGGAAACTTTAAACATTTATGCACAATTGATGGGATGAAATTCATGGAGCTAAGCCATGGATAGCCTAACCTCACACGAAATTGGTCCAACAACGGGATGATGGTGAATGAGACATTTAATGTTTTTGGTCTGACTTTTAGGGAGAGGTTTATCGAGCCAAGCACAGGGAAAGAAAAACCATTATGCATTTTGATCCATACTTTTGGTCTTTCATATGTATCTTGATAGAGTTCATGTACAAATAGGAATTCTTCAGTAATCACATTTTCTATGCAGATGTGATCAATTAATATCCCATAGGTAGGCTTGTCATTGATTATTTCGGCTATGTAAAGAGGACCATCGAGTGCATGTTTTATTATGTCATTTTTTGAGAAATCAAAATCAAGGGGAATTTTGGTTTGGCCCGTATGATATTTAGCTTCAATAAATGACACCATTCTAATTGTTTCTTCCTCATTGTCATCTTTTTTGTTTTCATCATCTATGTCAACATTCATCACATCATTCTTTGTTTCACTAGCTTTGATAAATGAAATAGTATGTTTCGGCATGGGATTTGTAAAGATTTTGTTAGGAGGAGCTACAAAATTATTACCTTGATCATTCACACCTCCAATTAGAAGATGATTAGAATCAATGGGGTCTTGCACAAGATGTTTAAGACACTTACAATATTCCGTAACATGTCCTTTTTTTTCGTGGTAATGGCAATAAGCATTTGATCTATAGTTTGAAGGTAATGGTTTATTAGGATCAAGTGCTCTGACAGGAGGTTAGGAAATCATATTCTTGTTCATGAGCTATAACATGATATTATGAAGGGTGTTGGGTAGAGGGCTAAACTTTCTATTCCTATCCCCAAAGGCAAAAGGATTTTTTGTCTTTATGGCAGCCACATGGATAACAACTTGTTGACTTGGTTGAGGGGAATTAAGTTGTAAAAATCCCCTATTCTATTTCTTGTAGGGTTGGTAACTATTTTGCGGTGTGGATTTAGACTTTTCAGGATGGCTAGGGGGGATTTTTCATGTCATGAATATAAGTCGAATTCTGATAGTCATGAAGGGTTGTACATAACTGTGTGAAGGATGGGAATTTCAACATCTCGAGTTTGGTTTGGATTTTGTTTTGTAAATTGGCAATAAACATTCGTTGGAGGTCAACACAAGAATCTTAATGTTTATTTGTGAATAAAGCATTTGATATCGTGCTGTGAAATCAATAACCTTTTCATCATCCTTTTATTTAAAGTCATTAAATTAGCTAGGGTCATCTTGGGACCCATGTGAATGTGGAAGTGGTTGTAAAAGGAATCAATAAGCTCATTGAATGAACTGATTGAATTATTCGATAAGGAGAAAAACCACTCTAAAGCAATATCCTTCAATGACCTAAGGAATAGTTTAGCCAAGATCTTATCTTCAAAGATGAAGTCACTACATAGGGCTGTATAAGTGGAAGCATGGCTAACATGATCTCCTTTCCCACCATATTTCTCGAATCTAGGAACTTCTATACCTTGTGGCATTTGTGTTTTCAATATCTCCAAGGATAATGGGTTGGTTTTGATGTATTGTGAAGGTTGACCATTGTTTTGATTTAGGGTGGCGATTTGTTATTGAAGGGCTTATATGTTTTGCAAAAGTGTGTTAATGATGGGATCATTGTTGGTATTGTAAGATGGAGGGGAATAAGGTGGAGTGTTGTATGTATGCAGAGGGAAAGTGAATTGTAAATTTGTGAGGGAGGATGGTTGAGGAGATATGGTATTTGAATACACAAATCTAGAAGGATTCCCTATGGAAATACCTAAGGAAGTTTTGACATTGCTAGTAGGCTAAATGGTTGTGATAACTTGAGTGCTAGTGTATGTAGGAATGGAAATGAGTATTGTAGAAGGAGGAATTTAAGTTCCACCTTGGCTTTGAGTATGCCCCAAATCTTGAGTACAACTAGTCATGGTAGGGATGGCATTATTGATATCATGCACATTGGTTGTAGGTAAGGAAGTCATGAGAAATGAAGTATGCATACTATGATCCATAGTCGGGGGTTGATTATCAACATTATTAGAAAGAGAGTCAGAAAACCCAAGATCCATGATGAATGTTGTATCATGGGATGACACGAGTTTCGAACTACATCTCACAATAGTATTGCTAATAGGACACCAAGTTGTAAAGCTCATACAAGTTTCATAAACTTAGTGTACACACCCAAAATGGAAAGTAGGGTAAGATGAAATGCAATGACCTAGAATGCAATGTGTAAATGCAATTTTCAAATTCTAAACAAGGTATTTTTTTGATTACACTATGTAAAAACCTAAAAATGAAGTCTTGTAAATGCAATTTTGAAATCACACAATGCACTAAATTTAGCAAATTAAGCTAGATATGATCAAATTGATGAAATAGAAACTCTACAAATAGTAACATAAATCTGAAAGCAACAAATAAAAATGTAGAATTGAATATTTTAATGCCTAGAAAATTAGTTTATGACTTGATTAGGGACTCATTCGCCCAAGGGAGAATGGGTCCTAGATGAGGATTTTGAAATAAGTTTTTTATATATTTTAAAGATATTTTCAATGGTTTCCAGATTTTGTTTTGTTACAAAAAGTTTCAATTTGATTTTTCTGTAAATGCATTGTGAAATGCAAGTGCAAAATGTGATAAAATGATAACCTAGACCACCTAATTTGATATGCAATTTTTGTTTCAATTTTCAAATGCAAGTAAATGATATACAATATGACTGATATTTTTTTTATTTTTTAGATTTAAAGAATGCAAAAAATGCAATCTTAAAAACCCTAGATGCAATGCAATCAAGACACCCTAAATGAGACCTAATTCAATACAAAGAGATGAAAATGAATGAAATATCTAAATCTAGGATGAAAGAGGACTCCAAAATTAGATAATGCTCAAAGTTCAGCTTCACCACAATGAGACATAGAAAAATAGGGTTTATATGAAAATGAAGATTATGATGCACCTATTTCTCTTATTTCATTCAAAATATGTATTATAGAGGACAAATCTAAAAACTAACAAAAATAACTATCAAAATACAGATCTAGAAAGGGTAAAATACTGTGTACTTTTCACCAAAGAAGATTTTTTAGACCTCATTGAGGTCTCATTATCCCTATGGCGAATGGGTCCTAGCTAGGGCTCTAAAAAATTAGTTTTTGGGTTCTCTTCTACCAGATCTGCACTCTTAGATTCCAATTGTTTACTATTAGAAAGCCAAAAATAAAACTTGAAGATCAGTTTCCGTGTTTTGACAACTTTTCTTGCAACTTTCTTCAGTTTTTCTCTTCAAATGATCTTCAACCTAAAACCAATTCATATTTGAACCTTGTATAACAAATTTTCAATCTAGCATGAAGTGGCCTCAATGGATGTAGATTTTGATCATGAAACTTGATGTGAAACAATTCCTTTGATATGCTTAATTAGGTCTTAAACCAGGGAAAACTTTAAGAAAGCCCCCCTCGGTGAAGGTGTAAAATCCTGGCGAATCTTGTATACTTCCCAATAAAAATATTAATTTTAGTGGCAAATTTTTTGGTTTTTTGTGAAAGAAAAATTCCAATGGTGAATCTTTTCTAATCGCTAGAAGTTTGTGGAAAATCCTGGCAAAATGCAAATTTTTTAAAACCACTAAATTTTTTCCATTAGCAATTAAAATCTATTTTCAAACCAATAAAATATTTTGATTGGAGAATTAAACCTGTTTTCAAACCAGAAAAAATAATTTTGTTGGCGATTAAAACTTTTTTTCAAACTTAAAAATAAAATTCATTGGCGAATTAAACCTATTTTCAAATGATTAAGAATTTTTTTTGGTGAATTAAACATAATATCAAACTAATAAAAAAAAATGCAGTGGCAAGGTGTCGGTGCAAATCAATATAACCACAACCATTTGATGAATTGTCGATGGATGATTATAGTTGCATTCCGGAAGTAAATCTCTAAAGCAACAAACTTGCGAATTGAAAACTCCAAAATAACACTAGAACCATTAGATTTTTTTTTTTGGTTGGTAATAGGATTTTGTATTGCATGAAAATAAAGATTACATCATTTGCCTCATTGTTTTTATCAACCATCCAAAAAACACCTACAACTATAACATTTTTTTCAAAAAAGCATCTTAACATGCTTCATAACAGAAAAAGTAACCAGTTCCACAACTATCTATATCTACCTTACATATTTCAACAAGATTTTCAATCGTTCTTTTAACCTTCCTAGTACCTACTATTCACACTATACAACCGTAATAGGGTTCAACCCCTAGCAAGCCAAAAATTTAGTACTAGTCTTGTGTTAATTTTGAAAAAACCTTACAAAAACTACAAATTCAACTAGTGCTACCCATTTCATAACCAACTTTCCTTGTTGCTTTGCCTTTCATCTTCTGCTTCCTCGTATTCTGTCCTTTTTCTTTCATACACTTTTCCTCCGCTTTCACCTATGCTTCCATGTGCTTTGCCTTCACTTTTTCCTATGTTATAATTGCTTCCACCTTCATCAGCTCTATAAAGAGCTTCAATGCTTTCCAACCTAACCTTGCTTCTTCCCTGCATCAATTTTTAATATTATCCTCTGGCCAACACACGAAAGGGATGCATCCTTCTACCCCTTCCAATTCCACATTTTCAAAGCATTCCCGAATGTCCAAACCTTCACCTAGAAATTCCCATTCAAGTATTGATTCTAATCCTTCCAAGAAACCTCTATACATAATCATCTCCATCACTTCTCCCATTGTGCTTGTCGATTCCCCCAAGTTCAAACCCCATCCTATAATCAAGGAGTATACATCCATGTTAGTCTTGTATCTATGCCTCAAATTTCCAAAGGATTTCCCCAAAATCATCCACACACTTTGTACTAACCTCCCATCAGTGAATAAAAACATCCCCATTAATATTTGGTCAGAAGCTTCACCATAAAATGGGTTTAATTTCCTCCTCGAACATAGAGTGAAGTTGGCCTCCATTTGAAAACTGCTGCAGCTACACCACCACCACCACTCTTTCATACTTTTTATGTGCCTTCTTCTACACGCCAAACTCTATTATTAACTTTTCTAATTGAGGGTCGAGAGGTAATAATTTTCTAAAATTTGCACATACTGATCTTAATTACCCATCAATCCTCCAATCATGTCCACTTGCTCCAATATTCCCACGATCTTCACTTCATAAATGCACCGTCCTTGCCACCTTTCCTATCTTAATTCACCAAAGTCAAGGTTTTGGTGCTTTTCCTAACCTTAGTTGCAAGTCTTTCTTGGTCATCTTTGTAGTCGGTGGGTCAGAGGTTTTGAAAACTTCAAAACTTCATACTTTGGTTCTAAGGTTGCAAGTTTCAGTGACCGCGTGACATTATGGACCACGACCGCTTGATGAATTTTCGATGGACGAATATAGTTGCATTCCAGAAGTATATCTCTCAAACACTAGATTTGCGAATTGAAACCTCCAAATTTACACTAGAACCATTAGATGTGGACATGTGGTGAGATCAAGGCTCATCATCGTGGTAATGAACCTAATGGGTTGGATTTTGGTGATGAGCGATAGAAGAACTTGAGTGGCAGAAATATGCACGTGCATAAAGTTTGTTTTAAAAGAGGGACCGCCTAGGAAGAACATAGGACCAAGGCTTAAAAATGGAAGAATGTTTTACACAAAGGATGTAAAGTAAAATCGATATAACCACGACCATTCGATGAATTTTTGATGGATGACTGTAGTTGCATTTCATAAGTAAATATATGAAGTAGTAGACTTGTGAATTGAAACATCTGAAATAACACTAGAACCATTAGATGCAGATACGTGGTGAGATCAAGGCTCAATTCTCTCTTTACAATGCCTCGATTTATTACATTCATTTAATTGAAATTCTCAATCTTTTGAACATCTAAAGTGATTGATTGGAGAACTCATAGCTTTAATGAAACAAGATTTGTAATGATTTCATATCATTTGAGTGGCATTGGTAGTGGTTACTGGAGTCTGGTGATTTTGAAAGTTTGTCATATTGAGGTATAGTTTGCATGTAGCCAGACGTCAATCAAATTAAACATTTTAATTGTGCATGTAAGGCTTAAGATACACAAATAGACTAAGTTGGTTTTTTGGTTTGCATGAATCAGGCTGGTAGCGACACTGGTGGCCCATAAATAGGGTTAGTGATAGTGGATAGTATCATAAGGGTTTTCATTTTTTTGGGTTAATAAGGATTCAAGAAGAAGATGTGGTATTATTGGGGATACTCTAAATTCTCCTGCCTCCGATTATGTAGTTATAGAGTAAAAGACCAATTTCCTTCAAGTTCAAAATGGGTGGAATTGGAAAGAAATTGATTTGGTTCACCTGACTTCTTAGATAGGTTTGGAACCAGGATGAGGAGCTTTGATGGACACAAGTGCTATCCCAATGCATGGAGGTTGTAGGTAGAAGATGGGAGCAATTTTACTACCCCTCATCTTTTGCATGACTCTAGTTCTAAAAGGGGATAAGCACATTTTGTATCTTCACAACTCCCATTTCCCTAACACAGTTGGCCAGGTGAGTTCCTTGTATTTATTTTTAGTGCCACATTTGTACTACATTCTCACTAGTAGAAGCTTTGGAATCATGCATTTATTTTTAGTGTCACATTTGTATTATGTTGTCACCAACAAAACCTTAGAAATTGAAATCAATTTGTGATCCATTGTCATGAGCAACAACTTGGAATAAATTGTGTCTATGTAAAGCGACTTATGTTATTTATACAAAATAGGAGCTTGCCTACTCTATAGCTACTCATCATTAAAAATATATGTAATAATGTGACATTGTAATTCAGTTATATTAAAATAAATGGTTGTGTTGTGTTAATCTTTGTTATAAATTTATAGTAAAGAGTTATTTTCTGAGTTCAGTGTTTATGAATCTATTCGAATAAAAAAAAAATTCCCTTAAGAAATTAATTATTATCTATTTATGAAATAATTGCATGCAGATTTAAAAGTAAAACATAAAGCAATACAAATGAAAAAAGAAAGTTGCCATCAAATTGACAAAAAAAATTATAAACACTAAAAGTTGTCACTCTTGTTAGGGTTTACCGAAATGTTATTGATTTCTAATTTGTCATTGACCTTCTCCCTCGGTTCTCGGTATCATTATTCATTTTATTTTAAGTCCTTTGCAACGTTAAGTTACCGGCCCATTGGCCTTGATGTCAATCCTAGCGCATTAAAGTTTAAAACAACTTTAAAACACATGTTTATTATTTATATCATAATTCATAAATTACTCAACTGTTCGATGAACATTTGATGTATGGTTGTAGTTGCATTTCAGAATGAATTGCATAAAGCACTAGTCTTGTGAACTTAAACCTATGGAATTACCCTTTAACTGTTAGATTTACAATGATCAACGGTTTAGAATTTTCTGCCAATGTAGGACTAAATGGCTAGTGAAACAAGATTTGTAATGATTTCATATTGTCTGAGTGGCACTGACAATTTTGACAATTGACAGCTTGTCAGCTTGAGGTACATTTTGCATGTAGCGAGGTTGTCAGAGTCCAAACATCAATCAAATTAAACATTTAAATGAATGTAAGGCTTAAGTCACATGAATTGATTAAAATTTAAGTTGGTTTTTTGGTTTGCATGAATCACGATTATGAATCATGATTATACCTAACCTCACATGTGACATGTGTGAGGTGTACACAGGGACCAAGCTAGTAGTGGAACTATTTGCGACATTGTTGGCCCATTAATAAGGATAGTGAGCACAATTGAAAATTGAAATCATTTGTTGAAGGCTAAAGGCTTTACTATTGAGTGAAATGTTCGAATTGTCATAAGGGTTTTTATTTTGTAGGGTTAATAAGGATTAAGGAAGAAGATGATGTGGCATTATTTGGGATACTCTAAATTCTCCTGCCCGCAGTTATGTAGTTACAAAGTAAAAGACCAATTTCCTTCAAGTTCAGAATGGGTGGAATTGGAAAGAAGTTGATTTGGTTCACCTAACT
The DNA here is from genome assembly GCA_007258455.2 of Sequoia sempervirens. Taxonomy (NCBI): domain Eukaryota; kingdom Viridiplantae; phylum Streptophyta; class Pinopsida; order Cupressales; family Cupressaceae; genus Sequoia; species Sequoia sempervirens. The sequence goes on along the minus strand of VDFB02000017.1, from coordinate 374,481,273 downwards.
TCTCAAACAGGTTTTGAACCAAGATGAGGAGCTCTGATGGAGATAAGTGCTCTCCTAGTGCATGAAAGTTGCAAGTAGAAGATGGAAGCAGTTTTACAACCCCTCATCTTCTGCATGACTCTGATTTTCAAAGGGGAGAAGTACATTTTGTATCTTCACAACTCCCATTTCCCTAATTTGATTGGCCTGCCTTTCCCCATGAATTTATTTTTAGACACCATGGCTGATCCTGAAAGTCCCATGCATTTATTTTTCAGAGTGCATGGTTGACCCGACAAGTCCCATTTATTTTTAGACACACATGTATTTTAGTTACGCTTTCACCAATGGTCCAGTAGAAGCTTGGCACTTGCACTTACATTTGTATTTGTACTATGTAATAATGTGACATTGTAATTCAGTTGTAATAAAATAAATGGTTGTGCTATTAATGTGACATTGTAATTCATTTTATTAAATCCTTTACAACGTTAGGTGTTACTGTGCTATTAATGTGACATTTTAATTCCTTTTATTAAGTCCTTTGCAACGTTAAGTGTTATTGTGCTATTAATGTGACATTGTAATTCATTTTATAAATGCCTTGATGCCAATCTGAGTGCATTAATAGTTAAAAAACTTTAAAACATATGTTTATTATGTATATCATAAGTTACTCAACCGTTTGATGAAAATTTGATGTATGGTTGTAGTTGCATTCCAAAATGAAATGAATGGAGTACTAGGGTTGTGAACTTAAACCTCTAAAATCACCCTATAACCATTAGATTTACAAAGATCAATGGTTTAGAATTTTTTGTCAATGCAGGACTAAATGGCTTGTTTTAATTTTAAATGTTGTCAACGACAACTATGTACTAATTGTGTATTGTGTATTCCGGAAGCAACACATAGAAATTTCAGTTTATTCACTTTAATGTTAAAAAAAAAGAACTTTCAGTTTATATTGCTAAGTGATTTTATTTTTAAGTGAGAGGGTCAACACACAGGGAGATTTTAGTCTTTAGTTTTCTCATTGCAATGCACCACCCTATTCTAGGTTCCATAGTTCCACTTCCAACAAATCCATTCCAGTAACCGAGTTTGCACGATTGTTAGCATTAATCTTTTCAAGAATCAAAATATGGGTAAGTGAAAGAATTCCTATGGCTACGTTTCATCATTTGACATTTCTTAAAATATTATTTTCTCAAACTTTGAAGTTTGGGTTTAGGGTTAAGAGACTTAAGAATTAAGAAAAATTAAGGAGGACTAATAGGGAATTCAAAGTTTCAAATTGTATAAGCATGTCTACCAGCAGTACCACTAGAGCAATGTCAGATTAAAAATACATTATGCAAAATTGCTTAAAACCTCAGGTTTCACTGATGAATACCATGACATTTATGATCCTGAAACCTATGGTAGGCGTACCTTAGAACTTAGATTTTCATCTCAGAATAAGGCCTTAAAGAAAATGCAAGTTAATAGTATTAGTGCACCATGGGTAACTGGATTAGGGCACATGATGTTACTTGAGGTTTTCCCTTGCTCAAAATTTATCATGGTCTATGCCCAAAATTATGATGATAACAAAAGAGCAATAGTTAATAAATATAGCAAAGAAAAATTGTTATCCATTAATGCAAAAGAACTTGGAAAAGTATTGGGGTTTACAACTGAAGAATTTGGAAATATCCACATTGACTTAGAAAAGCTTGCTAGTGATTATGAAGCAGTGGATGAAATGGAGAAAAAATATTTCTTAAATAGAATAGTCCAGGATAGAAACAAATTGAAAGGTGATCATAAGCCTCCTTTTGATTTGGATATTTTTAGACCATGGGTTCAAGATACTATTTCCATGCTAGCATTTTTCCTCGGACTGGATAGCAATTTGGAAGTGGGTGCATGCCTCCTTGAAATGGTGTATAATATCCATTATGGTGTTCCACATTTCAAATATAATTTTATTGAGCATATTGTAGAATCCATGGATAAACAATTTTTAATGATTAAAGGAGGTTCCACCAAGATATTTAGGTTCACAACCTACTTGTGCTATCTTTTTCTATTCAAATTTAGAGGAATGTTTCAGACCAACAAGCTTCAGATTCAACCCTATAGTAATCCCGAGCAAAAGAAAATGGCTCTAGTATATGAATGGACCACTGTTATAAGGTTGCATGATTCTCGAAGGAACTACAATAATTTTGTAGACTAATTTTTGGCTCCATTGCATCAAGCAATTACAAATACTCCAATGCCTAGATTGCTTATGTCATGTAGAAACTGCATTCAACTAGGAAAAGAAATACAATTGGCTGATTGGTACTTAATGGAAGAATATATTGTGCTAAGATTTTATGGATCGGGGGTACAACCATACAAACTTCTAATACATGTCACAAAGGGTTTTTGATTTGGAATTTGTAAGGAAGATGTAGAGTACTGATGAACTACACTTTACTAGTTAGCAAAAGAAGACCTTATTTCCTTCTTTACCTTTTTCATGTGGAGGGATCACATTCGAGAGAAAAGCATTTAGTGTGGCACATAATCTTTTGAATTTTTTAAATTTTGATGCTCTCTGTCATTAGCAGTATGATCCATGTGACACCCTTAAGAATGCTACAAGTAGAATTCAACATCAAAGTAAACCCTTGCTTGAAAACTTGAGAAACAAGGATTCTTGGGATGAGGTCAAAATTGCAATGGAGAAAAGTGTTGCTAAGAATGGTATTTATTTTGAACAATTGTTAGTAGAAATTATGGAATTGCATCGAAAGATAATCAGGAGGTACAATTTTTATCAAAAAATTGCTAAACCATCTAGTAGAGTAAAAATGCTAGATTCTCTAGAGAAGGAAGTTATAGAAAAAAATTTGGTCATGATAAAAAATTACTTCCTTTTGGGCTATGAGGAAGGAGCTAGGTGATCCAAGAGCTCTTGCAGAGTATGGAGATAATGAAGAAGATAGTGAGTTTAGAAAATTGTGGAATATAGAGCATCTAGATGAACAAGAAGATAAAGAAAGTGATCATGAATCTAATGATGACAGGGAAGAAGAAATCCATGTCAATTTCAAACTTGGTTTAAGTGAGGCCACAAAAGAAGCATATACTACTGGAGCAGCCATAGCTGAAAAAATGGGTTATGAAGGTGGTCCTTTGGGATCCCAAAGACAAGGCCCTTGGATGGTAACAAATGTAGAGCATAGAAAAGCAATTGATAAATCTGGCCTTGGGCTTGGAGGTGAAAAAGTAGACCTAGGGCATACATGTCAATTTGTTGGAGCTTCAAATCCTCATCCTAAATCTCATGGTCAGACACAATCACAACTAGGACATGCCCATGGTGGAGAGCTTAGTACAACTGGCACTACCTCTGGTGGCGATGGTATGGGTAGTACTACTAGTAGTGGTCAACATGTGCTACAACAACAAATTACACACAAGAGGACAACAATACAAGATACCACAGAAACACCAAATGATCAAGGCATACAAAAGAGGCAAAGGATTTTGATAGGTCCAAGTCACACTACCAGTGGATCCACCACAAAGGAGTTATTTCTAGGCACCCCCACTGCCAGTTAGTCTCGCTACGACATCATTAGCAACTACAAGTACTCCTATTCCATTGCCATTCAAGCATTCCATTGTTCCTGCATCCCTAGGTTTTGATTACATTGAAGAGTTTAAAAAGAAATTAGGCATGAATAAAAAAGAAGAAGCAACTGATGGAGAGTTCATCTGATGTAACTTCAGAGCCTGTAACAACCATGGTATTACCCACATTTGACACAAATAAAGAAATCATGGAGTACACATTTCTTGTTCCCACAGTTCAAAACAAACCAACAAATCAGATGGCTAGATCTAAATTCCAGGTGAACAATATTCAATTGGATTTTTTTGGACTCAAAACTACTGAAAAAATTAATGTATCAAAGAAGAAAAATGAATTGGTGTACACATCATTGCTAAAGCAAGATAGAGAGAAAAAAGGTTGCAAACTCAAATTGAAAAGTTACAGGAAAACCTATCAAATGAGAAGCACAGAGGAAAGCAGCAGATAACAAGAGCAAAAAATTAGAAAAAAGAATAAAAAAGTCTGCCTCTGCATCAACAAGCAAAGAGGATAATTAGAATGAGACTATAGTGAATGAACTAAAGCAAAGGCTAGATAAGAGCAACAAGAAACATGATGAGGAAAAATCCACTTCAGAAAAACTAAGACTAAGCATTGCGAATGGAAATGCATAGTGGGAACAAAAATTGGAGGAGAGAAAAAGAAATGAAAGATTTGAGGCAGAGCTGATGGAAGCAAAAAATGAAATTGAGTCTTGTCAAAATAAGTTATTTGCATTTTGTAGAGAGACAATGAGCCATATCAAACAAAAGATCTGGGATGAAATAATGCAGAGGATTGATCATTTGTGTGACATGTTTCAACTAATTGATTCTATTAGACAACATCATAAGAAGCTCAACAAATATTTAGTGGACAACAAAAATGTGTTGGCATTAGATAAATCTGCAAATGAAATTCAACAAATAGTCTACAAAGCCACTGACAATGTTTTGAAATCAAAAGGGATTACTAATCGGCTTGCTACATCAATGACATTGTCATCTATCATTGAAAAGTGTTTGAGAATGCGTGAAACAAAGGAGTATTTTCATTTGGCTGCAGACAAGATGAAAAAGGTGGATGAAAAGGTAAGGAACTTCATAGAGCTTGGTTTGCCAGAGGCTTTTGACACAAATGAGCAATTCATTGGAAATAATGATTTTAGAAAGAAGATGGAGGATGCAATGAAGATTGATTTGGGCCAGTTTCCTTAGAACCCAGATGTGGTGAACTACTTGAATTCCATCAAACCATTGCTAACCTTGAATGCAAAATTGACTGAAGAATCCAAGATAGGTTCCAATTTGAATCATGAATTGTTAAAAAATATTCAAGTCAAACAACATCAGTTAGAACAAATGACAATTCCACCACTTGAACAGTGGAATTTTCTAGAAAAGGTGTTGTAGTGATTTGATTTTTGATTTTTGATAATATGAGTTTCCAAGTTCCAACTTAGCTCTGTGCAGAGTTGTCTTTGTTCCAACTTAGACTTCAGTAATGTGTTGATGTTAAATTATCTGTATTATTTATTTTATCATTTGAAGAAAAAGTCTGGTAGTGGTTTCAACTACTAGATACGCTTAAAAAATTTGCTGATGCTCATTGTTGTATATGCTACTAATACTATTGTTAATATGTTATTAAGCATTGAGTTGAGTGATGAATCGATGAGTACATGTTCAAGTTTTACTTTTAAAACAATTAAAATATGAACTATAAGGTGATTTTAATTCTAGGCATCCATAATCGTAGTAAAATTGCATTACAATTCACACATCAATATTCAATCTCCATGACTACTTATTAGATCCACTAATAATTTATATGAATTCATGCTTTAATGAAGGTACTTTAACTGGTTCATTAAAATAGAGTTAGAATTAAAACATACATCAATGCATAATGACAAAGAAGATTAATGAAAGATCATTGATCAGATTTCATTAATAATTCATGTAAAATGTTACAGTTGGTTGCTGGAGAGATGATAGACTCAAAATAAGGGAGAAAAGCAAGCTTAGTCGCTAGTCCTCCAAGTTTTATAACCATGTCGCAGAGTTCTAAATTTTCATAACTACCCGATTCCTCGACTTGGTTCACTTTGTTGAGTAACTTAAGTTCATGCATATGTAACCTTTGAGTTACAGTGTGTGGATTTAGTCAGTGGGTCGGAGGTTTCAAAAACTTTGAAACTTCAGACTTTGGTTCTAAGGTTCCAAGTTTTAGCAACCACGCAACATTATGGACTTATCTTTCCTTTCAAAGGTGTCATCATTTGACATCTCATTGAATGCTATGTACAGACTAAACTTGAGTTGTCTTTTTAGGAATTTCCAAAAGCATGTAGGTTTAAAGGCTATCTCTTTGAGGAATGAAATTGAATTATGCATTTAAAGCATGTCCTATAAAAAATAATGACATAAGTGGGTGGTGAAGTTTTACTCAGACATTTAGCCCGCATTCTCATTCTTTGCCAAGGCCAGTACTTCTCAAGTGCAAATATTCTTTTTACTCAGACATTTAGCCTGCATTCTCGTTCTTTTCCAAGGCCAATACTTCTCAAGTGAAAACATTCTTTTTACTTAGACATTTATTCTATATTCTCATTCTTTTCCAAGGCCAGTACTTCTCAAGTGCAAACATTCATTCTCCACAAATTTGCGCTCATGTAGAATGAACGTTGGGTCGGTGTAAGGGATATGACGCTCAAAACTTTTAAGTTAGAAGAATTTTGGGCACGCTTGGAGAGGGACAACAAGTCTAAGCTAGATATAAAACTCTTAGAAAGTGGGCTAGCTCATGCTGGAGGGTTTCTAGAAGATGTGTTGAGTGTGGACTTGATAAGTACATGTGAAAGAAGGTACATTTCGTAGACACGAGAAATTAAAGACGCGAATGGGATTGTAATTGTAGAAATTTCTCCTGAAGCTATTTCCTGCGCACTAGGGATTCCAAAAAGGGAATCTGTAGAAGATATGTCTGTCACAGTGGGAGGTGAATTTTTCAAAGTGAATACAGACTGGTGTAAGAACTCCATGGCCAAAACTTGGTTGAAGTTTGAAAAGAAAGGTAATTCACAACTACCGAGTAAACTTAAAAGAGTGCATTTTAAGGGAGAAATTGTAGATGCTATTTCTTTATTGCATTGCATTGTTGGGAATGCACAAGTTGAGTTATTTGAGGATTGGATGTACCAGTTTATCTTGATATTTTGTGATGAGAATATTTTCATTGACTGGGTTGAAGTTATTTGCTTCCATTTGAATGAACAATTAATTAATTTCCATAAGACTGCTACTTTCTATATGTGTTCTTGCCTAACATACATTGTAGGTAGTCAGAGGTCCTTTTGGCCTGGGTTGGAGCTGCAAGGAACCCTAGCTTCTGATATGCCTGTGTATAAACACTTTCCTCATTTTACTAAACAATTTGGAAGGGGTATTTTTGTCGTGTTAATGATTTTTTTTAAATGGAGGCCATGAGGAAGCTAGATAAAAATCCAAAAATGCACCTTTCCCCTGAATTGATTTCTCTTGTATGAAAATTTGGGAGTATTTATATCCAATTTGATAAGTCTTCCTATCTGAGAATAGGGGGTTTTGAGAAAGCCCCATTTAAATTACCTTGGTATCCTTAAGATTTACTAATATTTTTGGAAGTTTGTCAAAAAATGGCCATGGTTAATATTAAGTATATGAACATGGGGAAATGAGGGTATGTCTTCCCATTGGAGACCCCTTATTTTGTGTGCAAAACAAACTAGATGGCCAGGGGAGCTGAAGGAATTCTCAAGGAATATAACCTCTAGAGTCTATCTATGAGAGCTAATTTTGATAGTGTGATATAAGAGGGATTTGTTGCACACGGATCTCTCCTTTCTCAACAAATCACTAGGGAACAAACTGCCCTTATACACCTTAGAATAATAAAATGATAAAGAGCTAAAGCCTAGTTACACTTCAAGGAAAATAATCAGAAATCGTGAGAGAGTCAGATCAAAGGATTCTTGTCCTAGAAGAGGGAGCTCTCAGCCAGAAGAAGTCAGTGCAGTTCTAGGATGCCAGCGAGGCGCACTGTCATCTGAAAGACGTGCTGGTGTCCTAAGCAACAAAGAACTCAAGAACTTGATGGAAAAAAACAAACCCTACTTACAAACTCAAGAGTAATCTATACAGGACTGTTTAGCTAACCAGAAAACCAAATATTGAAGGAAATACTACGATGCTTGGACAAAGCTTACCCTTTTTTTGGATGCTCAAGTCTTCACTCCAAGCTCCTTTTCATGATCTACACACAGAATATCAAGGAGAAAGTTGTTGGGTGGCTGTATAGGGGCCTACCTTAGTCAGACCCTGTTTTGGTGTTCTCACCTCCATGGATAGACAAGTTGGTGGAAAGGAATGGAAAATGGATGCACCATTGAGTACTTGCTTGAGAGCTGCTACTACTGGGGGGACCTTAGTTCAACATGGATTTTCCTATGAATGCATTGCTATCAAAGGAGGAGTCTCAAAGTTGTAGAAAAATAGAAAGAGAGCTAGTGTAATGTCTTCCAACCTCTAAATGAGAGGTAGAAGGAGGTTTTTATGCTTGAAAGGGTGAAAAAGAGCTGTTAATTTTGGAGTGTAACCTCCAAGACATATGTCTCAAGGTTTAACCTTCTAGATTTAGTGTTTTGAAAATTGGGAAACAGACAAGATGCTAGCACGCTGCGCAGATGTCTACGAGCCACGCATTCATCCAAGACCTATATTCTCAGAAAACACGTCACCAGGCTTTTGTTGCTCAACCACTTGTCCCCATGGAATCAGAATCATGAAATTATGACCCATGGGATTTTTTCATTAATGTCTTAGGGTGCCATAAATGTGAAAATATGGAATTTCCCGTAGGTGCAATTCTGTGATATTTCATTTTTCCCCCACTTTAGTGGGCTTGATTTTGAAAAAAATAGCCTCACTAAAGTAGAAAAGAAAAAAATTCACCTAAAATTTTGAATTTTACAAATTTGCGTGCCAACAGAGATAGACCATAGTGGCTATTGTAGCCGAGCTGACCGGAACTAAAGGTGCCCCTAGCGTCCGGGCTCAACAAACAACATCAAGCGGTCGCCAAAAACTATTGAAGGTCCTAACCTACAAAACTCAAATTTTAGGCCAGCTTTGAAAAATCAGAAGAAAGCTACCACAAAGAGAGGAATGATCAAGAAAAGTCGTCGATTCAGAAGAAAAAATATGATCAAAGATGACCTTATGCCCCCTCCTGAGTTTTCCCCCAACTTAGTGGGGAAAATTAAAGAGAAACTGGAAAGCCACAAGTCCTAGGAAAAATGAGCCTTAGGGGGCCTATATATACCTAGGTGGGCCTCTAGAAGGGTCATTTTCACTATTCACCATGAGCAAATTGTTGAATTTTGTGAGAGAAAAGTTAGAAAAATGCCTAGCAGGAGAGAGTATGAGGAGCCAAGGCTAGAGCAGCTACGCCGGGACATTGCCGAGGGTTGTGAGGTAGACCAGGTAGGCCAAAAACTCTCGTTCTTTGTGATTTTTATTGCTTTTAAAAATATTTTTCCATCGGTGAGGTGCGCAAGCATCTTTTTTGCACACCTGTGTCCAAAAATCACGTTGTTGTCTGCGATACTGTAGTCTCCTGTGCGTACTATCATCTCAAAGATATGCTATTGTCTCTGAGGTGACCATGGCAATAGGGAGACGTATGCACATTGTGTAGATGTTTGCACGTCACGCATAGGTCTTAGTTATTTTCTCTTACTTTTGATATAAATGTTCATGTTTTGATTCAAAAAAAATTGTTACTTTTTAGCAGGAGTACCTGGAGATTCGAGAGCATCCTGGAGGGTGAGCACTTCGGCTAGTTCACGAGCAGAGGGACCGCTTATCTAAGGACAAGATCACACTCTTAGAGCGCATCGGTCTCTAGCATGTGTTCACCATGCGAGAGATGATACCCTCATGGCAGATAGGGTCCGATGGAGACCCTATCAATTTTTTAGGTGGGTAGATGATGACATGTATTTGAGGAACCTGTAGTGAGATCATTTTTTTATTAGATGTAGGGATTTTGTTATCATACCCTACTACTGGAGTTGGGTCATACGGCAACATGGCTGACCACAGACCATACCAACAGATGTGCCCACTTATACTAGGGCCCATAGGAGTGCGGCGAGGGTTGGGGATCACCCTTTCCCTACTATTACAGATATCATCCCCTCTGATGATGATGAGCCTGACCATGATCTACCATCCATATCGGCGGCGGATAATGTCGGTGTGGCAGCAGACTTCACATGGTGGTGGGAGAGGCATTGTCCTGCTCTTGTGTTCGATGAGGGTGCTTCGGGAGGGGACCTTGGTCCATAGGGGGACTTACTAGCCCTACCATCATAGGATAGGAGGAGAGGTCAATAGTAGGCTGGGGAGGAGGAGGAAGTGGCACCCTAGGAGGAGGATGTGATGCCATTGAGGCCGAGGCAATGGAGGATGTCAGATCCCCCACCGACTACCCCTGTCTCTTCAGCACCACCATCTTCTACTACAGTTGTGTTGCTTGCGGCACCAGGAGTGACCACCGAGGCCAACGACGTAGGTCCTAGCACCGATCCTCACCCTGACCCGACATGGTAGCTGGGGGATCCAGGTATACATGATTCATTGTTTTATGTTTTGTACCTTTAATTTATGATATATGTATCTTAATTTTTCCATGTGATACTGATGCATTTTCCTTTTCTGTGGTTGTAGAGGATGCACAGGGATGGACTGGGCTCATAGCTCAGTGTATTTTAGAGGTTGCCCCTGCTATATAGATTCAAGGATCAGTCCTCGAGGTGTATCTTCCAGTGTCTGCAAGACATCATACCCCCAACTTTGAGTCGGTTGTATGCCTATAGACTACATATGAGGAGCGGGGTGCAAAGATCGTTTAGCTCACTGCAAAGTTGACGACTATGCGAGGGTAGCACACCCAACTGTCAAGGGAGCTACAGATGGTGCTCGCCAAGCGATACATGATAGTGAGGAGGGCTGATGCCACTGAGTAGGAATGTGACGCCCTTCAGAGCCATCTTGATGATCTTGGTGTGAAACCGACAGCTGCGATCTCGACAGATGTTCAATGACTGCATGATTAGTTGCGGCAGGAAAATATGATGATATCTTCCTTACAGGGGGAGATCAGAGGGATGTTTGTAGCACTATATGCATCATTCTCTCATTGTTCGCACTCGATGACCACCATCCAACCCCTCCCATAGCTTCTAGAGCATCCGCTAGAGCCAGAGGGCTTCAAGAGCTATGCGCCGCAGTGATAAAGGGATCATCATCAATTTTTGTGCATATCATTTTTGTAGCGAGATACATATACATTCATATATATTTGTAGATCTTTCTGTACAGACATATATTCAGCAGCCACTCATTTTTTGTAGTAGTGGCTCGATACATGTACATGAAATTGGATACATACATTGCATATATATCGATATGGCATTGTTTATCTGGATGTGTATGTTTTTTATTCATTTCTCACATGTTTATGCTATGGATGTTATATTCTCACGTGGATGTATGCTTACATTAGATGCTAATATGATTTAATAAACACACATGATTGCATGTTAATTAAATACAATGATGATCTAATGGACACACACACACATGCACGTGGTCATTCACAACACAAAAAAAATCTCATAATGTGTTAATGAACAATGTCAACATATGTAGTACTACTACTCTTTCTCATAGAGAGAGTGCCACATAGGTGACACATAGGACACTACGCGTAGTAATGATAGAGATGCATTGCATTAACAGGTTCCTTTAAAGGCGTTTTGTCCATAGATGATAATCCATAGGCATGTGAACCATATACAAAAATCACAATGTAAGGGCCTAACTAGTTAGGGCTGAATTTTCCCCTCTGGTTGGGTGGCACATTTACATTTCTCTGGTTTTCACAAAGAACCAAATCTCCTATTTTGAAGGTTCTAGGAAGCACACTTTGGTTGTATTGTCTAGATAATCACCGTTGATAAGATTTAAGATGTTTGAGGGTTCACAAACGACATTCATTGAGCATCTCCAGCTGATGCAAACAATTAACTCGATAGGTCTCATTATCAATTAGCCCCTTAAGAGAAACTTGTAGAGACAAAATTTCCTTCTCCAAAGGCATGATAGCTTTGGCACCATACATGAGGTTATAGGGTGTTGTTCCTGTAGCCGTACGAACATTCATGTGATAGGCCCATAAAGTGTATGTCAATTGAATGTGCCAATATTTACCATGTTTGTTAATTGTTTTACGAAGAATAAGTTCAAGAGTTTTATTTGACGCTTCCGCTTGACCATTGGATTATAGATAGTATGACATGGAAAACCTATGCTGGATGTGAAATTTCTCGAGGAACTACTTCACTTCCTTGTTCTTAAATGGTGTACCATTGTCAGAAACAAGTGTAGCGAGCAATCCAAATTGAGAAATGATGTTCATAAGGAAGCTACAAATAGCTTCAAAATTCATGGATTAGAGCAGGATAGCCTTGACCCACTTTGTGAAGTAATCGGTAGCAATAATGATAAAGGCATGTCCCTTGGAAGAGGGGGGTGATATCTTTCCAATAATATCCAACCCCCACTTAGCGAGCAACCAAGGGGAAGTTTGGTTTTGTAACTCTTGGGCAGGCGCATGAATGAGTTGACTATGTTGCTGACATTAAGGGCATTTTTTGACAAAGTCAAAGGAATCTTGTTCCATGGTTTTCCAATAGTATCCCATGTGTATCAATCTTCACGCCAAGGATTTACCACCAAAATTTCCACCCCCAAATCCCACATGGGCTTCCTTAAGCGAAAGCGGTATCTCTGCTTTAGTAAGGCACCTAAGAAGTAGACCATTATAGGACTTCCTATAAAGTATGTTAGACATGATGATGTATTAAACCAAAAGCTTCCTTATATGAATGCGGTCATTTTTTGTTGCATCATTGGGGAAGTTCCCAGTCTTTAGATAGTTATAGATATCAGAAAACCATTCCCCAGAGTCCACATGGGAACATGTAGGGGACTTGGCTTTAGGTTCTTTAGGAACCACAGGGGTTCACAAGACCTAGACTACAAAATGGTATTCTTTCATATCTTCTTCGAAAGGTACCAAGGAATTTGCGCTCGCTATGTCATCAACATGTCTATTTTATCTCCTAGGGACATTGTCTATTGTGAAGGAAGAAAACTATTTGAGCAAAAACAAGACAAGGTCCCAGTATCGGGACAACTTACTTTTCTTAGCCTGATAGGTTCCTGTTATTTGGTTCACTATAAGTTCAAAGTCACCTAGGATATGAAGGTGTTTGATCTTTAGCACCATCGCGGCACGTAGGCCAGCTATAAGGGCTTCGTACTCAATGATGTTATTGGTACAAGGAAAATCTAATTGAAAGGATAAGGGAACTAGTTTGACACCTCTATCCATCAAAATACATTTTCCATTTGGGGTTGTGATCGATTGCAAAAAAAAATCATCGGGAAACAAATCCAAACCAGGAAAGGAGCGAGATGAGGGAGCATCTTCCAACTGATCCACAACCGCTTGACCCTTTATTTATTTCTAAGTAACAAACTTTATGTCAAACTCAGAAAGCAACATAACCCATTTCGCTAACCTTCCTGCTAGATCAGTGCTGGAAAATAGATGTCTGAAAAAATCCATTTTTACTATGACGTGCATTTCAACATGGAGAAGATAATGCCTCAACTTTTGTGTAGAAAAGACAAGAGAAAGGCACTTCCTCTCCATGGAGGAATAACAAGTTTCGTAGTCAACTAGGATGTGGCTAATGTAGTAGATTTCTCTTTCCTTTCTAGTGTCATAATATTGAGCTAAAAGAGCTGCCAAAGCATATGGTGACGTAGCTAGATAAAGTAGAAAGGGTCTATCATGCATAGCCAACATCAATACGGGAGGGTTGGCCTAATAGGATTTGATTGACTCAAAGGCTCTTTGACATTCCTCATCCCACATGAAGTGAACGTCTTTTTTCAGTAGGCAAGTGAAAGGAAGGGTACGATCAACCAACTGAGCTATGAATATGTGAATTTCCTGAATCTTTCCTTGTAGACTTTGCAACTAAATAATATTCTTTGGTGGAGGCATGTTAATGATGGCATCAATATTTTTAGTGTCAACTTTGATCCCACGATGAGAGACTATGAACCATAGAAGCTTGTCGGTGTCAATGCCAAAGACACACTTAAGGGGATTTCACCAATATGCCATCGACGTAATCCTCTAAAAATGAGATGAAGGTTCTTAGGATGATCCTGATAGGTTACCAATTTCACCAATATTTCATCAACATAATCCTCTAAAATCTTGTGAATAAAGTCATGAAATATTAGGGTCATCTCTTGCTGGTAAGTAGCTCTTGCACTCTTTAACCCAAAGGGCATGACCACATAGTGGAAAGTACCCCATAGGGTAGTGAAGGCTATTTTGTATTGATCATCTAGGTTAATACAGATCTGATTATAACCCGAGAAGCCATCCATGAAAGAAAGAAATGCATGACCTACAGTTGAGTCAAAAATCATATCTATATTAGGTAGTGAAAAAACATCTTTAACATAAGCCTTGTTAAGATCTCAAAATTTGATGAATATGCGAATACGACCATTAGGTTTGCTAGAAAAAACTATATTTGAAATCCAGGGGGAATAATTGATAGGGCAGATAAAGCCCTCTTTCAATAGTTTCTCTTAGTCTTAACCATTAATGCCACCCTGGGATTGATCTTTCAGATTTTTTTCTTAATCAGCTTGGCATCAGGGACATAGGATGATATTATGAACTACTATAGATTCATCAATATCGGGCATATCCTCATATGTCCAAGTGAAGATGTCAGGATGAGAATGTAAGAGATCAGAGTGTTCATCTGCTTCTTCCAGAGAGAGACACTTCTCGATTTTGATCACTTTTTTAGAGGATGCGGGATCCATGAAGATCTCAACAATACCCCCTTTTAGGAGGGAATTATGGTCTTCATGATGAGGTATCATGACGCTGTCACTGGTGTTAGATAGAGGGTCCTCCTCATTAATACTCAAGACAGATTCCCTAAAATACGCTTGGTTATGCAAGCAATACGAGAACCGTCTTTTGTGGTGATAAGGAGGTAACGAGGAATAGGAACCTAGAAACTCCTCTAATGCTTCATTTGAAGAGAAGACATTGAGAGGGAATTTCTTGGCTTGCTCTTATTCCTCTATTAACTTAGGGTGAACAAGGTTTAATGGTTCAACCAAAATCATATTAACACTCCACCAAGTCTTTTGCTTAGACTATTCAATGGAACATCCTAGTCCCAAATTGCAGCATCGTGGCTTAAGATGGATAGGGACCTGAATTCCTTGCTCGATACGTCCTAGGCCCTTTTTCCTTTAGCCATACCAAGAAGTGAGCTCATATCCAAACCCATAGTGAGTTTTCAAAACTTTAGGGGATGGTGGATCCACATAGAGTGCTTTGTTCTACCAATGGACGCTGAACATCTCCACGGGGGTAATTCTACCTTCCTTGCTAGGCTCACAAATTTTAATTTCTTTTGTAGGAGGTGGATTGTTCTCCTCAGCATGAGAAGGATTGATCTCCTGAATAGGGTCGTACTTCTTCTCCTCTATGGGAGTATTATTCGCCTTTGTGTTAGGTCCATGTGGAAGATCCACACAAGAGGGATCTACCTTATATTTTTCAATGAAGAATTCAAAAAAATTTAGGGAACCCCAATTGTCTCCAAGGAAAGCATTCATTTGAGAAGTTGACAAGGAGGATTTAGGATCTTTTTCCTTAGGCGGTTCTTCATTTCTGACACTAGCCTTGGGGACAACTTCCATAGAGGATATCAATGAAGAACATGCCATAGCATCAACAGTCAGAAAAGGAGTACAATTCTTGAGGGTAGATATAGTTGAAGCGTGATCGACGATGGTTAGTTCACAAAGGCAAATGCCTTTCAGATTCGGTTTGACTGTAACTACCTGATTATTTGTGATGAATTTCAAGGAATGGTGTAAAGTAGAAGTTACTGCACCCATAGCATGGATCTAAGATCTCCCTAAGAGGAGGTTGTATGGTAAGGGGCCAGGCATCACATAAACCAATGTAGGTAAGGTAACAAGGCCTAGCTACAAAGGTAGTATTATTGTACCTAGAGCTTCGCAGCCAACGTTATTGAATCCACAAATGTACAAGGAGGAATCTGCTAAGGAAGATGAAACAAATTTAATTTTAGGTAGTAGGTCCATACCGCAAACGTTGAGAGCCAAATTGGTGTCAACGAGGGTACACCTAATACCGATAAATTGTTGACATTGACTATAATCATCAAAGGATTTTCTTGGTTCTACACGTTTGGAGGCGGGAGTTCTTGCGGGTGGAATGTGATATTTGGTGAATCAACGCGAATATGAGCCAACAACGCATTAACATCCATGGGCCTAGCAGAGGCAGCAAGAGAATCTTTTGTAAAGCTTCCTAAAGCATCTCTTGATAAACCAGAGCAGTCTAAAGCAAATCCCAAAGTGAGATCTTAGCTGGAGTAACACGAAGTTGCTCAACAAGATCATAATCACCTAGTGCTTTGATTGTAGGCTTAGGTGTTGCAAGAAGGTTTGGTTGAGAAGGTGGAAAAGAAACAGGTTGCCAAGTGGGAACAGAGGGTTGTTGATCCAAGTTCTATTTATTACTCCTTGTAGGATATGTGTGTCCAACAACATTGTAAGATGTAGAGTTCGTATCTTTCATGAACCTTGAATACAAGTCCGGTGAATCACTACGACAAGAGATTCCATAGATAGAAGAGTTGGCTGGGGTTACGTAGATGATGAGTTTCTTAGGACTTAGAGGAGCCACTGAGACCACCACCACATTTACCGATCCCTCAGCCTGTCAAGAGGAGACTTGTTTAGGAGATTTGCAGATAGGGGAGAGTGCTTCTAAGAAATCACCTAGAGCATCCTCCAACATATCAAAATCTTCCTCAAAAAAGTCATTATCATAAATGTGTAACATAAAAAAAAAAGTTCTGACATTCACGTCAGGTTCATCAAAATGTGCTATAAGAGGGATTCACTGCACATGGGTCTCTCCTTTTTTGAGAGATCACTAGGGAATGAACTACCCTTATACACCTCAGAATAATAAAATGATAAAGAGCTAAAACCTAGTTACACTTCAAGGAAAATAATCATAAATCCTGAGAGAGTCGGATCAAAGGATTCATGTCCCAGAAGAGGGAGCTCTTAGCCAAAAGATGTCAACACAGTTCTAGGATGCCAACACGACACTCTGTTGTCTGAAAGATGCACTAGCGTCCTGAGCAACAGAGAACTCAAGAACTTGACGGACATAAACAAACCTACTTACAAACTCAGGAGTAATATATACAATATTTTTTAGCTAACTAGAAAACCAAATATTAAAGGAAATACTACGATGCTTGGAGAAATCTTACCCTTTTTCCGAATGCTCAAGTCTTCACTCCAAGCTCCTTTTCATGATTTGCACACAAAAGATCAAGGAGAAAGTTGTTGGGTGGCTGTATAGGGACCTGCCTCAGTCAGACCCTGTTTTGGTGTTCCCACCTCCATAGAAAACCAAGTTGGAAAGGAATGCTAAAGGAGTAAATAAAGTGTGTGGTGAAAGAAATACTCACTCAGGGGTAGAACCTGCACCATGATAAGCATGTGGTGAAAGCAATACCCTCTCAGGAGTAGAACCCGCACCACAAAAAAGCAGACAAATGTGTGTAAAATAAAAGTGAGAGAGGAAGAGAGAGCATTACCCATGGGCCAAGGCCCTCTCTAGAGCACATGAATGCACCACTGAGTGCTTGCTTGAGAGTTGTTGCTACTGTTGGGAGGACCTCAGTTTGGCATGACTTCACTTGTGAATGCACTACTATCAAAGGAGGAGTCTCAAAGTTTTAGAAAAACAAAAGGAGAGCTAGTGTGATGTCTTCCAATGTCTAAATGAGAGGTAGAAGGAGGTTTTTATGCTTGCAAGGGAAACAAAGAGCCTTTAATTTCAGAGTGTAACCTCTAGGACACATGTCTCAAGGGTTAACCTTCCAGATTCAATGTTTTGAAATTGGGAAACAGATAGGACGCTAGCACACCACACATTCGTCCAAGACCTATATTCTCAAAAAATGCATCACTAGGCTTCTGTTGCTCAGCCACTTGTCCACATAGAATTAGAATCATGAAATTATAACCCATGGAATTTTTTTATTAATGTCTTAGGGTGCCATAAATGCTAGGCATAAATGTGAAAATATGGAATTTCCCCTAGGTGCAATTTTGTGATATTACAGACAGTAAGGGTTTTCTGAAGCAAAATCTCTATGGAGGGAGCTTATATCGACATCAACCATCTATCAAAGATTTCTAGGAAGATTGTGTTGATGAGAACAAATTTTTGAGAAGAAATTAGATTAGGCTAACGCTAAAACAGATATAGGCTTTTAGTCTGTCATTTCACATTCCTAAAAATGTAGCTAAGGATTCAACAATCATAGATCTTGCATATGAAAAATTGCTTGATAAATCCCACCCTAGGGTTGATTGGATCCAAAGTGAAATTTCAGATATGAGGGAACGTGTTGCCCCAGTGCTTAAAAGAACCTAGGACTGGGTGGATGGGAAGTGGTGGCAAGTTGCTAGTCTTGTTCAGGAGCCTAAGTCATCACAGAAGAATGAACAGGGGTCTACACAAGCATCTGGTGTAAGTGTATCATTCGCAAAACCCTCTGTTAGGTCCTCTAGTGAAAATTTCTAGTTAGGAGGTGATGGTGATAGGCTAGAAGAAACAGTCAAGTTGAAGAGCATCTATGAACAAGACAGTGTGCTTTCTCCTACCCCTAAGAAGAAGACCAATCAAGAAAAACTTGTGGCTACAGATTCTGAAGCTATCTTTCAACAGATCATTGAAGATAATATCTTTCCTCTGTCTAAATTGCCCTCTTCTTCAGCTAATAATCCACCTTTCACTCCTAGCACTCCTAAAGAAACTATTAGTGGAAATGAAGATTTTGGTCTAGTAGTAGCCTCCCCAGGATGGCTGAAAAAAGTAGTGGAGAAGAAGAGAAAGCATATTCCTACAATGACAGTTGGAGTGGATACAGTTGAAAAGTTACTTCAAAGCTCTTCAAAACCTAAGAAAGCCAGGAGGATGTCAAGGATTGTGATTGATGTTACTTCTGGAAGTCAAATGTTAGAAATTGCTGACCCTGTCAAGGATTTAAATGAAGATGAAATAATGGAGGAAGACTACAAAGTCACACATGTTGATGTGGGGCCTCCAACACTAGAAGGTGATGTGTACCATGCCAATTATTCAGTCAATACCTTGATTAAAATAGTGAAAGAATAGAGGAAAGAAAACATAAAACTGCAATCTCAAGTCCTTGCATTGAGTAACTTTATTTCTTCTATAGCCACTCCTACATTTGATGAAGTCTCAAGTTCTCAAGTAGAGGGAATCAATGTGCTCACCATAGAGAACATTAAAAAGAATTTGAGCTATTCCAGAGCTGCTTGTGAGGGGATCGATAAAATATCTCAAGAGTCTATCTTATTTTTGAATAAATATGTGCTCTTTTACACTTGAGTTGTTAACAAGAGGAAGGAGTTAGTAACATAACTTTAGTAGGTCAGAAAAGATCAAACTAGTCTCTATGTGCTCTCTCAGGAAATGAAAGAATTGAACTCTATGGATCCGAAGATATTAATTGGTGAGAAAATTGTGAATAACCCTAAGGATCTAGACCCTTCCTGGTCCAATTCATTGGAATGGAAATTGAATATGTATGATAATCTGGTGAAGGAAATTAATAACACACTTGTTCAATATTATGAAATGTTGGTGGAAATTAAAGAAGATTGTAATATTTTGGGAGTGGAAATTACTGATGAGTTTTATGAAAGGATTCTAGATATAAGAGAGATCTCTCTAAAGTTGAGAGATATATTCAATAAAGAAATAGCTGATCCTGCTACAGTGACATGGGAGTCCTTCTCAAAACTCAATGGAATGCAAATCCACCTGAAGATTTATAAATCTAGAGAAGAGAAAAGATCTTAGATGTTGGTTGAGTTTGAAAATGCTTTGGGAAAATGGAGAACCAGGTTACAAATTACTACAATACCAGGGAGCAAGGACATTATTGCAATTGTCACCAAGTACCGAGAATACATGCAAAGAATAAAGGCACATGAGGCGTTACTGAAGGAGAAGGAGGTGGAAATAATTGAAATCGAAGGAGTCGGTGTTGGGAGTGTGACAACTATTTAGCTTTTATTTTTTATGTTATTTTCTTTAATTTGGCTCTCTTGATACTTCAAAGACTTTTAATTTTAATTTCTAAAACATTTTTCTTCAAGAAACCATTATCAAGACAAAAAAAAACTATGCTATTTTTATTGCTTTTCTGTTATTTCAATATAGAAAGACAATGGTGAAGTTCATGCATACGTAATCTTTGAGTTATGGTGTGTACTATGTGGATTTATTGTGCTTTTGCTGAATAGTTTTCCAGTGGATTGTCTATTATTAGAATGATAGATTTTTGGTTAGTTTCATTGTTGTGGAATGTTTATCTATAAATAAAGATTTTATGGTGATGGATGCATAAGGATTTCTCAGTATAATTTAGGTGATTTGGTAGTTTAAGCTTTTATTGTTTAAGTTGTGTAGATGCCTTTATAAGTTATTTATGTTGAACTGTTAGCTTTTGTTAGCTTATAACTTATAAGTTATGGATGTTGCATTGTTAGCTTCTATTCAAGGAATGGATTAATAATATTCCTTTCAGTTATTTATCAAAGATTGTGTGAATGACAATGCAATAGGAATTTATAATTAGTGTGATAAGTGTTGTTCTCTAAAAAATGATGGAGAATCACATATCAAATTCAATACCATGGAATACAATATAAAATATAAAATATCACAATTTCATGAATACAACATAAAATATTATCAAGTACAGTTTGGAATATGATTCATGAGGTGCAATATAAAATAAAATATCATGAAGTGTAATGATTCACAGTTTCGTTGAATACAATATAAAATATCATCAACTACGGTATGGAACAATGGAAATTGATCTATGAAGTGCAGTATAAATACATAAAAGCTGTTAATTCTCTTCAATTTCCCAAACAGAGTCAAGGTTCTCAAACTGACATTCATCATCAGATAAAGTAAAAGAGTCGTCTTGAATTTGATTCCAAGTTT
Organism: Sequoia sempervirens; assembly: GCA_007258455.2. Taxonomy (NCBI): domain Eukaryota; kingdom Viridiplantae; phylum Streptophyta; class Pinopsida; order Cupressales; family Cupressaceae; genus Sequoia; species Sequoia sempervirens. The sequence goes on along the minus strand of VDFB02000017.1, from coordinate 374,460,332 downwards.
TCTCTTCATTTTCTTCGGCTTGTGTCTCAAATTCAACATTCATTATGTGATTTGTGTCAATTTCATTTGTCCCAGTTGCACTGCCACTGCCACTGCCACTAGTACCAACATTTGGAATTGGAGTGTTGCACAACCTGGTCGTTCTTCTTTCACATGTGGACCTCTAGATTGCGAGTTCCCTTTCAAAAGGAAAATTAAAGACATTATACACAATTCCTTTCAACCTCAAGTAATTTTCAAAATTCTTGTCTAGTTTATTTCTTAACTTTGATTTCAAAAACCCCAATGTACTAAAAATTGTCTCATCCTCCATCGACCCCAATATCATTGTTTGACATAAATCAGTAAGTTTGAAATATTCTAATATCAAAACATACAATAATTCACTCTGACCTAAGTTTGTCCAAACCTTTTTTATTGATCGGTTCAAAGGCCTGCCTCACCCCATGGTTTATCTTTTGGTCCCCTCATACTTCTTGCCCAAATCTCCATTACTTCGGCTTAGATTGTTTAAAGTACTTATATTTTTGTCCTTTCCTTTTAGAAATTATTCAGTCAGATTTTGTGATCTTAAAATGTTGTCTCTGGTTGCCCCAGGTGGGTATACAATGCCATGGCTAAGTCTTTCATGTAAGTGAATCTTTCTGCATCTTTGAAGGCTTGCAGTTTCTTCAAATTATTACCCAGCGATTTAACAATGCCTTTAAAGTCTTCTCCTTAATGGCTGCCTAGAGGCATCTATTTGTCTTTATGACTGGTGTGGTATCTCATATCCATTGCAATACATGGGTTCCTTGCATTTATGGCAATTATCGGGGATTATATTCAAATTAGTATTTTGTGACATGGGAAATATTTAGACCATCTTGTCTATAAGATAGATGATGCAGGGGAAAGCATGTTTATGAATTGGAATATTCATTAATATACATGATTCTATCCTTGGTATTCTGAATTGTTCATCTCATCCAACATGGGAAGACTAGCTAAATTCAGAGTCTCTATATGGTTCCAGCTTATGAAGTGCAGGGCTTTGTCTATTGTGTGCTGCACATCACTCAATCAGGGATGATATTCTAAAGCATTTGCGGTGATTCCTTGAAAAGGAATCCATCGGTATCAACATCCTTGAAACTGTTTCTTGTATTTATTCCCTTAGCAAAGATTTTGAAATTTTGTGAAGCGTTTTGGGACTTTGGCGGTGATGGATCTGTGAACTAGATTTTCAGCACGATACCCTAGAGCTTGCTTTACAATTTGATGTTAAATTCATTTTCTTGTTTATTGGATGTTGTGGTTGTGTTGCTGATATGGTTTTCATTGATGTCAACACTATTAGCATAAATTCATTTGAAGTTGTATATGTTGAGGATATTGAGAAAATTGTAATAAATGAGTTGCAGGTTGTCAGCGGTGAAGTGAAGTTTTGTATGTCAGTTATTTTTATAAATTGATGATCAGAGGTTGTGGACTAAAGGGTTTGTTGCTGAGTGTATCTATTTTATCCACGTCAATTTTTAGAGATTTTTGTGAAGATTTGATCGAGTTATGAAAATTTTCATTCTGACAGTTTTTCCATTGCTTCAGTCGGTGTTCATGATTGAAGATGATACTATTTTAGTTAGTTTAGTTGTTGTGGATGATTCTCTTGTGATTTGTGATGCTTTTGGATGTTTCTAGATCATTCTCTATCTTTTTTTCATGTCCACATTGATCATTGTGCTCATGGTTGGCGATTTTCTCTTGCGTGTTCATGTTTTTCTTATTCTTGGCTGACATAGTGTTTGTAGTGTGTTGTGGATGCTAAGGAGAAATTAATTATGAGTGTATTCATCTTGGAGATGTTTTTGGGTCCTCACTAAGTTGTATTGACTTTGGTTGATTCACATTATTAATCTCCTTTAATTTTTAGACGACAATTTACTATTCATTTTATTATTTTTGGTTGGGGTGGAAGCGTAGGCGTTAGAATTTCTTGTTCTTGGATATATGAGTAATTATTTGACCTCAAATTTAGTGTGTAGAGTGTGTGAAGAGGGTACATGGGTGCAGAGTGTATTCCCGGTGTGCTTACATGTGTATGTGAATGTCCATTAGAGAGCCATGATGTGAGAGAAGTGTATGAAGAGTGAATAATTGTTTATGTGCTTAACTAGAACTATAATAAGGCATTGCAGATGCTATTCTCTTAGTTCAAAATCTAGATGGTTTTAATCTGAATCTCTTTGTAAGACAGTGTGTCTTCCTTTGTAATTGAGGAGTGAGCTCTAGGAAGTGTGCCTAAATGCATGTGCATTCATTTCATTTTGTTATACTTTTATGATGTGTTGATGATCTATGTTTTCATGGTTAATAATCAGATATGAGAATAAGGTTAATAAGTTGAATAAGTCTTGAATTTCTATTATGATTCACCCCCCTCTTAGTTGTATGCCCTTGTGTTTCCAATAATTGATCTCAGTAAGGTTCCTTGGAAGAATTTTAACAACAAGGTGATCCAGGATGGCAAGTTACAAGAAGGATAGTATAGATTTGATGGAACAAATTATTCTTTGTGGAAGACTTGAATGGAGTGCCATCTGAGATGCATTGGTGAACCCTACTAGAGCATTACAAGTAATATGTATATTATTCCACATAATGGTCCTAATACTTTTGTTGAGATCAGAGATGTTGAGTATAATATCCGGGCTAAGGAAGCTTTGTTGAGTGCTTTGATTGATTCCGAGATGATAAATGTTATGGATCTGAAGACTGCTCATAAGATCTAGAAAAATTTGGAAGCCTTGTATGAAGGTGATGCTAATGTGAAGGTTGCTAAGTTGCAAAGTTTGAAAGGGAAATATGAAAGTTTGAGAATGGGTGATGATGAGAACATTAATACTTTCATGCAAAGAGTGAATGAACTTGTGTGTGGTATTATGTTCTAGTGGAAAGATAGACAAATCTGATTGTTGCTAAAGTGCTTAGATCCTTGCCTGATTCTTACAAAGTCAAAGCTAGTGCTATTGAAGAGCTCTAGACTATAACAAACATAACTAGAGATACATTGGTTGGTAAGCTGATTGTTTTTGAGTTGAGAAAATTTGGTGATGCCCTTCCTAAGGTCTAATATGCATTTAAGGCTACTACTTTTAGAAGAGATAGACAAAGATATGATCTGGGTGAGAGTTCATCTAGAAAGACATTCAAGTATGAGGATGAAATTAGATAGATTGAAGAAGAAGAAAGAGAGCTAGAAGCATATTATTGTCAAAAAAGAGTAGAGAGGAAAAGGTAAGTATGAAGGAAAATTTCCTCTTAAATGTTTTTGCAATAAGATAGATCATTTTTCATCAAGGGTAATGGAAAGAGCTGCTAAACCAAGACATAACAAGCCTAGATTTTAGAAAGAAGTGTTACTATGTTGTTGATGAAGGTGTGATAGATGATGAATCTAATAAAGGAAATAAAAGTGATGATTAATGGGTATTTATTGCTGTCAAATAAAATAATCCTCTATCTACTGAATCTCTGTTGGTTGTACAAATGTGGAGAAATCCCTAGCTACTCAAATTGAAGAGAAAGATGAATGGGTGATTGATAGTGGATGTTCACATCATATGACAGGAGACAAAAGTAAGTTTGTAAGCTTGGAAAAGTATGATGGTGGTGTTGTGAGATTTGGTGATAATACAACTAGTGTGATCCATGGAAGAGGTTGCATTTCTCTTGATGGTAAGCATAATATTGATGATGTCCTGTATGTGGAAGGCTTGAAGCATAATCTTTTGAGTGTTGGTCAAATGGTTGATAAGGGATACAATCTTTAGTTCAAGGATGGAAAGTGCAGAATATTGAGTTCAAAAATGAAATTACATCAGGTACAAAAAAAAAAGGTAATATCTTTCACTTGACTGCTACTAGTAAAAGTTATTTGATTTCTCAAGTTCATGAAAGTTGGTTATGGAATAGGAGGTTGTGTCATGTTAACTTTGGTAATATTGCCAAGATAAGTTCCACTAAGGCTGTGAGAGATCTACCTAAGTTGGTGAAACCTACTAATGCAATGTGCAAGGGATGTCAATTGGGAAAGAAAACTAGGATTTCATTTCAAATTAAAAAGCATTGTTCAAATGAATTGTTAGAGCTTGTGCATACTTATCCATGTGGTCCTTCTAAGGTCAAAATTTTACAAGGTTACAAGTATTTCATGTTACTCATTGATCACTATTCTAGAATGGTATGGGTTACTTTCTTAAGGGAGAAATCTAAAGCACTGGAAAAGTTCAAGATCTTTAAAGCTATGGCTGAGACAAGATAGGTTTGAAGATTAAATGTATGAGATTAGATAGAGGTGGTGAATTCAATTCTAGTGAATTTAATTCTTTTTGTGAAGAATGTGGAATAAAGAGACAATTATCTGCACCACAAACCACTCAGTAAAATGGAGTTGTGGAAAGGAAGAACATAACAATTGAAGATGCTACTAGAACTATGATGCTGGAAGGAAATGTACCTCATATCTATTGGAGAGAAGTTCTGAGTACTGCTATGTACACACTCAACCAAGTACAAATAAAAGGTGATATTGGTAAGACCCCTTTTGAGCTATGGACTGGTCAAAATCCTATTGTTAAATACTTTAAGAAATTTGGAAGAAGATGTTATATTAAGAGAGATGAAGACATAGGAAAGTTTGATGCTAGGAGTGATGAAGGTATCTTTCTGGGTTATTCTACTAAAAGCAAGGCCTATTGGTGTTACAATAAAAGATTGAAGAAAATGGTTGAAAGTGCAAATGTCAAGGTTGATGAAGACTTAGGTACACTATCTAGAACTTGTGGATATGACTATGATGATCAGGATAACAATACAAACAAAGGAAATCAAGTTCAGACTACAAATCAAGTGCAAATCAATTCGGTAAATCAAGAAAATGAAGAAGGAGAAACTGGTGAAAGAGAAGAAGAGATACCAGAAGAGCTTAAAATTGAAGAACATCCTAAGAAGACTTTGAGGTATGTAAGATTGAATCATTCAAAAGATTAGATTATAGGTGATAAGAACAAAGGTGTCCAGACTAGGAGAAATATTGTAGAAGAGTATTGCTTGATATCAAAGACTAAGCCTACTATTTTGAATGAAGCATGTAAAGATGAGCATTGGGTTGAAGCAATGAAAGAAGAGTTAAAAAAGATTGAGAAAAATGATTCATGGATTCTTGTTCCCAGACCTAAGAATAAGAATGTCATTGGAACCAAATGGGTCTATAGAAACAAACTGAATGAGCAAGGTGAAGTGGCTAGAAACAAAGCAAGACTGGTATGTAAAGGATATTCACAGATGGAAGGAATTGATTTTGAAGAGACCTTTGCCTCTATTGCTAGAATTGAAGCTGTAAGATTATTTCTTGCCTATGTTGCTCACAAGAAATACAAAGTTTATCAGATGGATGTAAAATTAGCTTTTCTAAATGGTGAATTGGAAGAAGAAGTGTATGTTGAGAAACTTGATGGATTCTAGTTGATTGATAAGGAAGATATGGTGTGTCAGTTAAAGAAAGCATTGTATGGACTCAAGCAAGCCCCTAGAGCATGGTACGCAAGATTGGATAAGTATTTGTTGAAGCTTGGATTTAACAAAGGTACCGTTGATAGTAATTTGTATTTCAAGATTGATCATAATAAAGATTTGATTGTTGAAGTCTTTGTTGATGATATCATTTTTGGAGGAGATGATGGTTTGTGAATGAATTTTGCTAATGAGATGTAGAATGAATTTGAGATGTCCATGATTGGGGAGATGAAATTATTTTTGGGATTACAAATTACTCAATTAGATAAAGGGATTTTTATATCTCAGTCCAAGTATGTGAAGGAATTGTTGAAGAAGTTCGGTATGGAAGATTCAAAGCTAGTTGGTACACCCATGGTGACCGGATGCAAGTTGACAACATAAGATGATTCTCCAAAAGCAAATCAGACAAGATACAAATCAATGATTGGTGGATTGTTGTATTTAGGTCAAACTAGGCCTGATATCATGAATGTTGTGTGTATTGTTGCAAGATTTCAAGCTAATCCGAAGGAATCTCATGTGATTGCTATGAAGAGAATTTTTAGATAATTGAAGGGAATTGTTGATATTGGCCTATGGTATCCTAAAGATGATGATCTTACCTGGAGTTCCTTTACTGATGTTGATTGGGCAGGAGATGTGTGACAGAAAAAGTACTAATGATGGTGCATTTTTTTGGGTAAGAAGCTAATTTCATGGTTAAACAAGAAGCACAATGCCATTTCCTTATCTACTGCAGAGGCCGAATACATTGCTACTACTAACAATTGTACTCAATTCAAGTGGATGAAACATATGTTTAAGGATATCAGAGCTATATATGATAAGCCTATTGCTATATTATGTGATAACTCAAGTGTTATTAATATTTCCAAGAATCCGGTGTTGCATTAAAAAAAAAAGCATATATCTATCAAGTTTCACTTTTTTATGGAGAAGGTAAGTGAAAAGGAAGTTAGAATGGAGTATGTGCCTACTAAGGAGCAGATTGCAGACATCTTTACCTAGCCATTTCCTAAAGATAATTTTGAGTATCTTAGAGGGAATTCAGGGGTGATTACCCCTCCTAATCAGAACTAAGGATGCATTTCTTTGCATCAATCTATGCATTTCATAGTCATATCTTGCTTTGAATTGATGTTGCGGTTGCTGCTACTCAGGGGGAGTAGTCAAATGTTCAAATGTTTAGATATGTGGTTTAGAGCTTAGAGATATTTTTCATTGATGTCAAAGGGGGAGAAGAGTCATGTGAAAAAATAGAATTATCTAATAAGAGCCTTTTGGGGAGAAAGATTATGTGAAAGTGTTGAGGAGAAGATGAGTTAGAACCTAAGCAGGAGTTAGTTGTGTTGATGGTGTTTTTCACATCATGTGTTGCCATCAATGCCAAAGGGGGAGATTTTTGGATGTTGTGGTTGTGTTGCTAATATTTGGTTGTAATTGATGTCAACACTATTAGCATAAATTCATTTTAAGTTGTATATGTTGAGGATATTGAGAAAATTGTAATAAATGAGTTGCAGGTTGTTAGCAATGAAGTGAAGTTATGTATGTCAGTTATTTCTGTACATTGATGATCAAAGCTTTTGAACTAAAGGGTTTATTGCTAAGTGTATCTAGTTTATCCACGTTGAGTTTCAGAGATCTGCATGAAGATTTGATCGATTTATGAATATTTTCATTCTGATAGTTTTTCTATTGCTTCAATTAGTGTTCCTAATTAAAGATGATGCTATTTTAGTTAGTTCAGTTGTTGTGGATGCTTCTCTTGTGATTTTTGATGCTTGTGGATGTTTCTAGATTTTTCTCTATCTTTTTTGCATGTCTAAATTGATCGTTGTGCTCATGGTTGGCAATTTTCTCTTGTGTGTTCATGTTTTTCTTGTTCTTGGCCGACATAGTGTTTGTAGTGTGTTGTGGATCTTCGAGGAGAAATTAATTGAAGTGTCTTCATGCTAGAGATGGTTTTTGGGGTCCTCACTAAGCTGTGTTTGACCTTGGTTGATTTGTATTGTTAATCTTTAATGTTTTGGGCTAACAGTTTATATTCATTTTATTATTTTTGTTGAGGCTGACATGAAGCGATGAAATTTCTTGTTGCGGATATATAAGAGTGGTTTTTTATTCGAATTGAAGTGTGTAAGAGTGTGTAAGAGGGTGCAAGAAGGTGTGAGTGTATGCCAGAGTGTGCTTCTATGTGTGTATGTGTGAATATCATTCTAAGGCAGAGCAGAGTGTGAAGAAGTGTGCAGAAGAGTAAAGAATTGTTTATGTGCTTAACTGGAACTGTAATCAAGCATTAGCATATGCTATTCTCTCAGTTCAAAATCTGGATGGTTGTAATCTGAATCTCTTTGTAAGATAGTGTGTCTTCCTTTGTAATTGAGCAGTGATCTCTAGGCAGTGTGCCTGAATGCATGTGCGTTCTCCATATTTCATTTTCATTATACTTTTAACAGGGTATAATCTTGTGGACTAACCTCCACCGTGGTTTTTCCCCTAACAGGGTTTCCATGTAAAAAATCTTAGTGTTATGTGTGTTTCTGATGTGTTGATGATCTATGTTTTCATGGTTAATAATCAGATCTGAGAATAAGGTTAATAAGTTGAATAAGTCTTGAATTTATGTGGCAACTGATTCACCCCCCAATTAGTTTTCTGCCCTTGTGTTTCCAACAATTCTGTGGGCCATGTAGTGAATTCCAAGCATGTATGGTGCACAAGTAGTTTGTAAATTTGTGCAAACACTAGTCCTTTGACCTTGCATCATTGCAACTCCATCAACTCCTTCACACACCAAATTTTTGGCAATTGTCAACTCATCCATACCTACAATTTCATTCAAAGATTTCTTGATTGGTTCAAATATATTTTGTGATGTTGAACTGTCCTTCATTTTATGAACACAGAGAAGATGAGCTTGGCGAACATGTTTTTCTACAGTATAAAAATGCATACATACCCAAGAAGTATTGTCTATCCTAGTAACTTCAACTAAAGATAATGCAATGAAATTTGACTCTTTTACTTTCTCCTTTAAATCTTCCTTTTCAACTGCAGCAAGATAGTTTTTCGATTCCCATCCAGCATTTACTGACCAATGTGAGAAGGGATAGTGAGGAACATTCAAAAAAGATAATAAACTATAATATTCTGGGTAGTCTGTCATAAGATGCCCTCTAGACAAAATATGAAAAACAACACTCATCTGAATAGTTTTTGACATTTTTGCTACTTCCATTGCTTTTCCAAATTGAGCCTCAAGTGTACCTTTACATGCAACAATGTTCGACATTATTTTTTCATGCTCTTCATAATCTGGGACATAACTAACATGAAGACATTCTTCCTTTGATTTCCATCGTATGACTGATTATTCCTTTTTGTCTATGATTTTTTTTCATAAAATTTACCGATATGCTTTTCTATAGTGTCAATGTTTAGCTACAACGTCTTGGCTCTTCCACATTTCCAACTACAAATTGTACATTTGGCCAATGTTTCCTTTTCAATATCATTTGCATTGTCAATCCCCACTGGTACCATGAATGGGTACTTTGACAACCAACCAAGTTGAAAATTCCTTGTCATTTCCCACTCACACCCCATTTTTGTTTTGCTTCTTCTTTTCTTTCTACCAACATCATCATGCTCATCCAAGTCAATTATCTCATTTTGGCTAACTGGGCCCAGGGTTTCCATTGGAACATCTTCTAGGTTATTGCCATCCTGATTTGATAAATTTTGATTTAAATCAATGACAATCTCAACTTGACCTTCTGGTGGCAGTGAGGTATTGTGATTGCTACCAATATTTGGTGGAAGAGTTGATGATGTAGCTCCATCTTAACTTGATGGATCAGAAGCTTTAGCGATTAAAAAGTAAGACTGTATGGTACGTCTAAGTTTTTGGTGTTTTGATGGCCTCCCAGTCTCTTCACCACCCTGAGGAGCCTAAGGAGTGGCAGGAATCTCTTCACCACCCTAAGGAGTGGTAGGAGCCTTACCACCTTGAGGATCGGCAAGAGCCTTACCACCCTGAGGAGCGGAAAGAGCCTTACCCTTATTGTTTGAGTCGCTTGACATATTGATCTCTCACTTCGAATAAAAATTGAAAAATAATGTCTTCTTGTTTAAGAAGGACAGAGAATATAGATTACATTCCCTACTCAATATCATCTTTAAGATTGAAGCAAGAATGGAAAAGAGATAAAGAAAACTTATTATTATAACACTATGAAGAAATGATCACTCACCTTTAAGTCTACGTTTTCGGCTTTTGTTGACTTCCAAATCAAGAAGTAGAATCTTAGAACTAAACAAAATGTGTAAGAATAAATGAAACTTTCGATTGTATTTATATCAATCCATATTTGGCGAATTCCATGGGATTTTTAAATGGTATATTAAAAAATTGGTGAATCTCACATGCTTATACAATGATTCTTTGTAATTTTCAAGGCGAAATGTGTCCTCAAATGTAATTATTTTTTAATGTTATTGGCGAAATAGGTCCTCATAAGCAACTATTTATAAATTTTAATTGGCAAAATGGATCTTCACAAGCAACTTTTTGTAAATTTTAATTGGTGAAACGGGTCATGATACAATGTTGTTTTAATAGTATTGGAAAATATGTAGGTGTTTTATTACATTCTTCTAGGATTCCAGGCGAAAATATTAGTCAGTCCATTTGAAACACATGGTTTCTTATGACAATTTTTTTTCTTAAATATGCCTTATAAAAAAATTCGTTGGCGAATGGACATGCATTGGACCGATAGTTCATAAAATTCGAACGATTTGGACACCCTGTTGGGTGCGAGAAATTCACCAATTTTGACTTGGTTGATTCCTAGAATTCAGAAATTGGCGAAGATTTGCCACTAAAGTTTTCCCTATCTTAAATCAAAAGGAAATAGGTGTGTCCACTTTTTAGGAGATGGACAACTTTTGGGACCTATTTCGCACTTCAATTCATTAGGAAACCAAGTGACTCAATTGAGGGAAGGACTAGGGGTTTCCTTTGGTGTGATTAAATGGGGGTTCACCATTAAATGGAGTTTCAAAGGAGAAATGCAAACATGTATGCACAAAAACCTAGAAACTTAAGAACATGAAATCAAATTACTAAACAAAGAGAAATGTAAATGTATCTGGAGGATATGAGATGTCTAAATTGTTGGAAAATGAAGAACATCTCATTTTGCTACTTTTTTTTGTCATTGATGTCACCATGGTATATGAGTTGCAATTGCAAGATCAAGACTAAAGTTACTCTGGTATTCTAGTCTAGTATCTAAACTACTATTTTGGTTCGCATTTGTTTTCCTATAATCATTGTTGCTTGTAGTTTTGGGAAATGGTTTGCAGGTGTCAGAAGCATGTACATATGAGATCTCACATATCTAGTTATTTTTATGGTGTCACGTTGGTGTTTTGCAGTTATTTTTTTGGTCTGTCTCTAGCCGACTTGATGGATGTATTGTGTAAGTTAACTTTTTCTATGCAGACATATGTGTGACCTATTTTAGGTCTATGCCAACTTGTTGGAGCATATGGGTTATCTTTTCAAAGCTTGAGGCCAACAATTGGTATTTTTGGTAAATGAGAAAGTGCATCTAATTAGGTTGACCTAATTGATGCTCGTGAAGAGATTGGGTATATATAACAGACAATTTTTGAAGAAGTGATACGATAATGTGTAGTACAAACATGATGAAGTGTGTCAAGTCCTTTTATTGAGCTTTATTTGGAACTAAATATTCACTCATTAGGTGTACTCTGTCATTTCATTTTCTAGCTAAAATCTATTCAATCATTGTAATTTTGTAGGTAGTGAGCCTTTGTTTCTGGACAGTGAGTCCTAGTAGTGAGCCACCCATTTTGTAATATTTTATAACCGGTTATACTATATTGTGAGCTAGCACTAACTGTGGTTTTTCCAATTTTGTGTTTTCCACGTAAAATTTTTTGTGTTCAAGTGTCTTTTGTTTCCATGCTCTTTTAAAGCTCTTATTTATCTTTGTTACTGTATGTATTGGAATAGTTGGATTGTATTTGATCAAAAAATTTAAGAAGATATTGATTCACCCCCCTCTCAGTATCTTGGACTTTCAAAAATTGGCATCAGATCTTGGTTCCTCCAGTTAAGCCTAACATCTTGAAGGAGATCTTGAAGATGGAAGAAATGGATGATAAAGGAGAGCTCCAGACTGCTCTTGATGATCTTGATAAAGTTGAAAGAGAAAACAAAGATCTAAAAGAGAATCTTGAAGAAATGAATGAATGTGTCTGGAAACTTAAGGAGCAACTGAAAAAGTTCAAAGACAGGCATAAGGAAGTAACTAATCAGTTGAAGAAGAAAAGAATAGAAGAATTTTTGAACAAATTGGTACAAATCAAGTCTAAAGATTGCACTAAGCTTGAACAAGAAATTGTGAATTTGAAAGTGGATCTGGAGAAGGTGAAACTTTGTGAAAAAAATTTCAAAACTAGCTCAGATAGGCTTGATGAATTGATTGTAGGAAAAAAATTGAGTAAAGATAAAAGTGGTATGGGAAATGATACCGGTGAAGGCTCTAAGCTTGTGAATAATCAGAAGACTCAAAATGAAGGAAAGCAGAAAGGAAATTCAAGGAACTCTACTAGGAGACCTCCGGTGAGATAGCCTAATGCACAAAGGTACCCTTCTTTTAATGGCACTTGTTTTTCATGCAAAAAATTTGGTCACAAGGCAGCTGAATGTAGAAGTAGGATGAATCAATTCCCTAGTCTTTTTTTTGTTCAATGTTTTGCATGCAAAAGATTTGGACATAGGGAAAGTGAATGCAAAAATTTGATGATGAATCAGTTTAATGGAAGAGTGAATCAATCCTTTAATGGCTATTGTTATAATTGTAATAAGTATGGACATAAAGCTAATCAGTGTAGAACAAGAGTTAGCGGAAGTCAATCTAATTAGAGAAATATTGTTTGCTTTAACTTTGCTTTAACTACAACAAACCAGGACATGTTTCAAGAGTCTACAGAAGTAACAGAAGTAAGAAGATTAATCCGACAGGAGGGAATGAGCTTGTGAAGAAGGTTGAAAAGGATAAAATGAAGTAAGAGATGAACAAATTTTAGAAGAAGAAAGAAGAATTGGAGACTGTTGAAGTGTCCGTGCCCTCATCCAGTATGAAAATTTTCTCTGAAGACTAGACCTAGCAAGGTCATAGGGGGAGCATTATCAGAAAATCTCAAAAACCCCCTAGATAAATGTCATGTCAAAAGTTGGAACGAGGGTGAAATGTAAAGAATGAATTATCAGAGGCTTTGGAAAAGGAACTAGAAGAAAATATATTGACATGATGATTTGCGGACCAAATTAGGGTTTTTTCGTGTTAAGAAAAATGTTTTTAGCATCTTTTTGAAATTTGTCACATTTAAAGTGGATTAGGGCATATCAATGTTTTATAAAGAAATGTTTAAGGTATTTTGATCATTTTAACTTTTGGAAGAATTGAAGAACTTTTGGAGCATTCTTGGAGAGATTTGGAGTGTGAGCAGTGCAAACCCTAGTTTCAGATTCTTCATGAAGAAAAAGGTACTTTAATCTTTTATGCACTTGTGTTCTTTTGAGTTGTTTGAATTTGAAATTGGAAGTATGGCTACTCCTGTGGTAGTGAAAGTGTTAGAAAGGCCGAGACCCTCTTATAGAAAGTACTCTTTGAAAGTTTTTGAAGATGATCCCATGGGTGCATTTTCGTCAATTCCACATGGTGTAATGCCAATCGAGGATACTAGGATGATGATTTGGTTAAAATTTGAAGAATACAATCATGCAAATCTAATTAACATCTAGCGAGATGAGCTTACTAGCAATGAATTCAGGGTAAAACCTGAGTATTCAAATGTGGTTGATAAAATGTTGGACGTCTAGAACAATTTCCCTAATTTTAGCTACCATGAAAATTTTGTGAAGTCAGTTCTAAGCAAAATCCATGAAATTTTTTTGTGGACTGACTGGCCACATCTTATAACGAAGGAGGTGATTAGGGCCATTACTAGGTTATGGGACAAAGGTACAGTGCCTGTGCTAAAATCTGTAAAGAATGAGGTTGTAGAAGAGTTTACATGAGCCAAATACAATAAAAGAGATTTAGCAATGAAAACCATTACTAATCCAGCAGTGAAGTATGCATCTCTCATGATAGGTCACAAGATATAATTCATGAATAGAGAGAAATCTATTTCAGCTACAACTATCTACACTAGGTTTGATATGGTTGTGAATGGTGTTGATTATGACTTGTACGAGTTGCTCCAGTTACAGTATTTTGAGAATGTGAAGTCATCGAAGGAAAGAAAGTATGCATTTAAATTTGGTTCTCTGATTGTGTGTTTACTATTTTATTTCATGAAAAGACTCCCTGGGAAGAATGAAGAAGTATTTTGGAACCCATCCAAACTAGTGGGACATCAAATTTTTGATCACATGCATAATCTTGGTAATTTGAACGCTCAAGATGATGCCCTAACAACATTCTTTTCTATATTCAAAATAAATATGAATGAAAGGGATAGAATTCTGAGAAAAAATGTGGAGAAATATGAGAATGACATCATATTTCATGTATCCACTAATGAATACATGATTGAGGTTGTAGAACCTTGAACTATCTAGATTCAACCTCTGGGATATGAGATAACAGAAGAAGCTGAAGGTTATGTGAAAATATTGCTAAAGAATCCAAAGGACCCCAATGAACCTCAAATTGGGACATATGCAGAGAATTCTATGGAAGTTCAGTTGGAGCAACAAAAGCCTAAGATTAGTGGAGAAAACACTTAAAGATGTCGGTTTCACTGATGAGGAAATTTCCCTTGGAAGGGCTTGGGGAGCACAACTAGAAGTAGAATCATCTGGCCCTAGGAGATCTGGAAGGAATACCTTTGCAACCCCTACAGCTAAGATTGAGCCTGGTGTAGTTGATAAATTTAAAGGTCTTGTTTCTTCCGGAACAACTACAAGATATGGGAAGAGGAAAGAGACTCCTCTAGTAGCCCCTGCAAAGAGAGGAAAGAAAGAGAAAGCAACAAGAGAGAAGAATCATAGTTTTATTGATGACCAAGATGAAGAAGAAGAAGAAGATCTTGAAGCAAAGCTGGTAAGAGGAAGAAGAAGAAGAGATAGTAGAGGAAGATAAAGAAAAAGAAAAGAGAGGAAGAAAAGAAGGTTGTGGAATCCTCTGGGAAAAATGAAGAGAAATAGATTGTAAAATCACTGAAGCATCCTGGTGATTCATCCTATAGTGGTGATGTACTAAAAGGTTTGTTATATAAGCAAATTAGATTTCAACTGATTATTCCCTAGGAAATTTTGAAACTCCCTATGATTGAAGGATATGTTGATATGGAAAAGATGTCTCCAATACACAAAGTTGTGTTGGGTGATGCTATGCAAGCATCTGGAAGAAAGGAAATTCTTGAAACACATCAGAAAAGAAAAAAACTGATAGAAGATGCTCTGAAAGCCTTGCAGGAAGCTATGCCTAGTGAATCCATTGATACATCCCTTGCCCCCATTGAAAATATGAGATTACCTATTAGACTCTTTCAAGGAGTATTCATCTAGGCTTAATGAAAAGACAAGACAAGAGATAGAAGAAAACTTGGCAGAAAAAAGGTTGTTGGCTTTACATGACAAATGTTCTCTTGCACACTCTTGTGTCAAAAAGAATCTAAAAGTGGTGAAGGTATGTGAGTCTAAGGAAAATGTTGTTCTCTCTTATTGCTTGAAGTGGCCAGATGCAACTCAAAATATCAAGATTGTCATGGACTCCATTGAGTCTCAGTTGTCTACCATTTATGGTACTTATAGTGTATCTAAAGATAAATACAAATCAATCTGGAAGGCCAACACTACACACAGAGAAAATTTATTTTCCTTGTAGAAACAAAAGGAAGAAATCATTAGAAAATTCAGTCTATTAAGTGATATTATAAGAATGGAATACACTCTGGTTAGAGAAGCTTTGGCATGCACTGAAAGGCTTGAGAAGATAAACCTAATTCCTGATACTCCAGATGGTGCTAAAGAAACTTTGATAGAGTTGGAATCTCTGAACAAGATGTTGACTGCAACAAAGGATGGCTGGGAAAAAGGAAAAATAGTCTAGGAAGGTATTCTGAAGGAGCTTCAAGGCTCATCTTGTAGTTGATATATATTTCTTTGTTTTCTTTGTTTTAATGTTTTTTAGTTATTCTTGGAACACCCTTTGTCCTTGATGTCAAAGGGCGAGTGAAGTGGTGAAATGTTGGTGTTAGGGGGAGAAGTACTATAAATAGAGAACTATGTAAATATTCTTTTTTTGGTTTTGGTACATGTTGCCATCAATGAAAAAGGGGGATATTGTTGGAAAAATGAAGAACATCTCATTTTGATAATTTTTGTTGTCATTGATGTCACCATGATATATGAGTTGCAACTGCAAGATCAAGACTAAAGTTACTCCAGTATTCTAGTTTGGTATCTGAACCGGTATTTTGCTTACATCCTCTAGTATTTTGGTTCACATTTGTTTTCCAATAATCGTTGTTGCTTGCAGTTTTAGGAAATGGTTTGCAGGTGTCAGAAGCATATACATATGAGATCCCATGTATCTAGTTGTTTGTATGGTGTCACATTGGTATTTTACAGTTATGTTTTCTAGTTTTTTTATGGCTGACTTGATGGATGTATTGTGTAAATTAACTTTTGCTATGTGGACATGTGTTTGACCTATTTTAGGTCTGCATCGACTTGTTGAAGTATGTGGGTTATCTTTTTCAAAGCTTGAGGTCGACAATTGGTATTTTTGGTAAATGAGAAAATGCATCTAATTAGGTTGACCTAATTGATGCTTGCAAAGAGATTGGGTATATATAACAGACAATTTTTGAAGAAGTGATGCGATAATGTGAAGTAGTGCGAACATGATGAAGTGTGTCAAGTCCATTTATTGAGATTTATTTGGAACTGAATCTGCACTCATTAGGTGTACTCTGTCAGTTCATTTTTTGGTTGAAAGCCATTCAATCATTGTAATTCTATAGGTAGTGAGCCTTTGTTTCTAGACAATGAGTCCTAGCAGTGAGCCACCAATTTTGTAATATTTTATAACCCGTTATACTATATTGTGAGCTAACACTCACCATGGTATTTTATTGGAAAGAGACACTACGCAAGTCATCTGGTGTTGTCATTGATGGAAACCCTAGTCAGTTATCCTATCCACACTTCAGTATTTGCTCATACTGGAAGTCATATTGAAGTTTTGTGATTAACTGTCAAAGTTAGAACAAAGCATCTGGCGAAGTTGTGTATATTGATTCACATGCAATTTCATGTTATCATTTTCTGTTGTGGATCTTAGGGAAGGTTTTTTGATGTATAAACTATGTTATCCTTGAATCATAGAGCCTTGTATTGATTGGTGTGCAAGGTAGAAGATCCGGTTTGTTGATTTTTTGTTTAATAGTGCAAGAAGGCCAACTCTGTGAATGTAGCGTGTTGCGGATATTTGAGGAAATTTTTTTTAAGGTAGTTTTCATGTTCGAGGATTTTTTTTGGTCCCCACTATGTTGTGATCAACATCGGTTGGTGCGCATTGAAAATTATTTATGATCCAGCTGACAGTTTGTATATGTTTTATATTTTGTAAAAGTCAACATGTAATTGATGTAATTTCTAATTGCAGATATATATAAGCGGTTACTCATCATTTTTGTGTGTGATACGATGTGTTGCAAAAGTTAGAAGAATTATTGATTTATTGTGTGCAGTTTCACTTGAGTAGAAAGAAGATTTGTGATCCGAATTAAAGTAGACAGAGTTTCAGGAGTAGAAGAGAAGAATCAGACAGAGTTTGAAGAATGTTGCAAATGTGCTTAATCAAAACTATAATCAGGCATTATCAAATGCTATTTTCTCAGTTCAAATCCTTTGGATGTAATCCAAATGTTTTTGTAAGACAGTGAGTCTTCCTTTTTGTATTTGAGCAGTGAGCTCTAGGCAGTGTGCCTGAATGCATGTGCATTCCCCTTTTGTAAATACTTATATTGAGTATACTCATATTGTGGATTGACCTCCACCATGGTTTTTCCCCTAACAGGGTTTCCACGTAAAAAAATCCTTGTGTTATGGTGCTGTGGTTGATTGCTTTGTCTTCTTGCATCTTTATTTTGCTTCAATTCTATAAGTGGTTTAAAGATCAGGTTAATAAAGTTAAATTTTGTAGAACAGTGATTCAGCCCCCCTCTCAGTGTTCCTTGATTCCAAAAATTGGTATAAGAGCTTAGTTCCTCAGAAAAAGTTTAAAAGCTTGGGGTAGATCTGGGAAGGTGATTCAATGGATTCTGACAATCTTCAACAACAAATTTTGGTGGCGCTAGATGATCTTGATCAGTCCAAATCTAAAGTCCAAGAATTGCAAGCAAGCCTCATGAATGTTGAGAAATTCATTCAATCAATGAAAGACAAGATCAATGAGTCCAGGGAAAAGAGAAAGGAAATTTGTGATCAGCTAAAGCAGAAAGAAAGTAAGAGCAAGGAAGATGAACACCTGAGTCAAGCCTTGAAGGAAAAGATAGAATAATGTGAAAAGCTTAGCAAAGATAATGTTGTCCTAAAGCATGAGATGGAATCTATTGTGATGAGGATAACCAAGGAGATTGAAGACATAAAGAAGAAAGAAGAGAATCTTGCTCAATCCTTGAAAGAAAAATCTGAAAAATGCATCTAAATTATTGATGGATTCAATCAGTTGGAGCTTGAATTGGAATAATCAAGAAACAATGAAGAAGAGCTTGAAAGATAGATTGTTACTCTCAGAGATGAACTTTCTACTGCAAATGAATACAAGGAGAAGTTCAAGATTAGCTCAGCTAAGCTTGATGAACTAATTCAAAGTCAGAGGATTGGAAGTGACAAGTGAGGTCTTGGATATGAGAAACAAGAAAGCTCCGAATCTAGTCAAAGGAAATTCAGGAAAGGAAATTAGATGAACAAAGCTAGAAGGTATCTGGTAAGACAACCTAATGCTCAAAATTTCAATGGATACTATTTTGTTTGCAAAAAAAATGGTCATATGGTTGCTCAATGTAGAAGTAGAATGAATTCTAGTGGTCCATAATTCTCTGGTTAGTGTTTCAATTGCAATAAGTATGGTCATAAGTCAATTGAATGCAAAAATATGATGAACAACTCTTTTAATAGAAATATCAGATGTTATGCATGCAACAGATTTGGCCATATTGCTAACCAGTGCAGATCAAGAGAAAATCAATGGAACAATTAGTCTGGAGAAAGAAATGTTGTGTGCTATAATTGCAACAGATCTGGTCACATTGCTAGATTCTATAGAAGCAGGAAAGGTCTGGTAAACAAAAGGAAAACTGTGCAGAAGGATGATAAGGGAAAAGGAAAAGTTATTGTGGACGAGATTAGGAAGCAAATGAAGAAGACATGGGTGAAGAAGAGTGCTTCTGTTATAGAAAAAGAGTCAGCACCAAAATCTGGTTTTGTAAATTCCTCCGAGAATTATTTTAAGGCCTTTGGCCTAGGGGGAGTTCTCAAGAAAATATTTTTACCCCCTGCTGGTAGTTGGTACTAGAATGTGGAAAACTACAATAGTTGCATTAATGATCTATAGATGTTTTGGTATCTCTTGTGGAGAAAACTTATGCAATATTGGAGGTCCATAGAAGAACTTTATTTCTCAGACTATGGAAAAAGGGTATCCAGAAGACCTAGGGCAAAAGAATTTATTGCTTTAAGAAGGTTAGGTGTATGAATGATAAAAGGTTGTTTCTATTCCTCATTTTCCACATTGCATTTTGAGAAGAAGATGTTTGGAGAGATCTAAAGTGAACTTTGGTGAAGATTCATGTCTAAAGGAAATTCAGCTATCAAACCCTAATCCGGTGAAAGGTATTTATCTGTAAACTTGTGAACTTGAAATTTCTAGAAATGGCTACTCTATTGATTGTGGATATTAAGGATATACCCCATCCAAAATTCAAATGGCACCCATTCAAATCCATCGAGACAAAACCATTAGGTGCATTTTCTTCCATTCCATATGGCATTTTGCATATCGAAGATATTAGGGCATACATTCATGTGAATGTTGAAGAATTAGGAAGCTTTGAGTTGTTAAATTTGTATACAAATCACATTGTGGGAGAATATTTCTATGTAAAACCTGAATTTAAAACTTTGGAGGAGAAAAAGTTCACTCAAATTGTGAAGTTTCCCATGTTTGACGAAAATGAATGGGTTTAATACATATTGAGTCAAGTTCATGTGGTTAAGTCAGCCTTTCAAGATCACAAAGGAAGCTATAAGGATTGTTACTAGTTTGAATTCATCCGGTGGGTTGCCGACATTAAAATCTATGAATAACCAAACAGTTACTGAGGAAACCAGTTTAATTTTTGATAAGAGGTCCATGACAATTAATGACATCATTGAAGTGGATGTGTTATTTTTCTCTATGGTCATTGGTTATAAAATCTATCACCCCAGTCAGGATAACTCTATATCTGGTACTACAATCTATGCAGCTTATTAGATGGTTAGGAAAATGCAGAATATGACCTACATGAGTTACTCTAGGGCCAGCTAATTCAAAATCTTGTCAAAATCAAGAAGGATAATAAGAATTCTTTCAAGTATGGCAACCTACTATTATGTCTATCCTACTTCATGAATGAAGTTGCAAGAGTTGGAAAAGTGCAATGGCAAGGTGACAGACCTATAGCTGTTCAAATCAGAGACATCTTGTATGGAATTGGTGACAACAAGGCATGAAAAACTACTATCTGGGGTTATTTCAAAAGTTTTTAGAGTGAAATGCAAGCAAGGGAAAGGATCCCTAAGCCTATTGTTGAAAAATATAAGGACACTATTTGCTTCATGGTTGATATTGATCAATGTTTGATGGAAGCAACATAACCTAGAATAGTTTGGATAATTCCTATGGGTTATGAGGTTGAAGTGCACATTTTGGAGCTATCTGCTCAACACATGTTGATTAAACCTTGGGATACGACAAAAGAAAGGTTTGGTACCTTTAAAGAGAAGGATATGCAAGTGCATGAACAATTAAAGAAGCCTATGATAGTCTGAAAGGTAAGGAAGTTGAACCTTTTGCAGAAAGCATGGGTATATCACCTGAAGCTATGAGGGAAGCTAGGAGGAAAAGAGAACAAGATGAAGAAGGAGAGTCTACTAGAACTTAGTTTGCTAGCTAGTCTGACAACATCCTCTACTAGAACTAGATCTACAAGGAGCTCTGCACTCTTATCCAGTCTTGTAAAGAAATCAAGCCTTGAGAAAGTTCAAGTCAAGTGATGCAAGATAGGTTGGAAATAAACTCCAACAAACAATTCCCAACAACTTAGGAAGGTTCAAAAAAAATCCTAGGGTGACTTCCTTCTTTAAGCCACCTATTCTCTTGTAGCACTAGGGACACACTTATTCAACTATATCTCCCTTTGCAAACAACTTCACCATTTTAAGAACACATTTTCAAGGACCCTTAAGGCTATTGTTTAACATATCAAATTCTCTGGTAGGGTTTCTTTGGACTATCACCACACAATCTGCCTTTCATCGCTTCATAATGGCCCAATTAGGCCTCTTTTTCAAAGGAGGTCCACCAAAACTCACTCCTCTATCCTCAAAAACTTCATGCACACCAAGCACCAGTCACAAAACCACCAATTCTCACATTTTTTTTTATCAAACATCTCATATTCTTCCTACCCTAGCCAAGAACCAATCAATTCACCATTGGAAATGAGCTTTCCAACCTTCAAACACGTGCTCCAGACCTGTTTTTCACTCTACCCTTCCCTAATATCAAAGAAAACATAAGCCTACATGTTAACATTTCCATTCCAACCAACTACATTACTGACCTATAGTGAATGGCCTTTAGAACTCCATTTTCTACAAAACCGTACTAAAACCTAACCAAAATAGCTACACTCATAAATCTATCTAAATCTCCCTTATTTTTGACTGAGAATCACTCCAAGATGATTC
Source organism: Sequoia sempervirens (assembly GCA_007258455.2). NCBI lineage: Eukaryota > Viridiplantae > Streptophyta > Pinopsida > Cupressales > Cupressaceae > Sequoia > Sequoia sempervirens. The sequence continues at coordinate 374,438,698 of VDFB02000017.1, read as the reverse complement.
AAATGAAAGATAGAAGGATCCATTTTTTATTGATATCACCCTTGCATTGATTGGTGACTGTACAGGCACGTACAGTGGCAAAATATACAAGAAAACAAAAAATACTCAAAGAAACACATGTAAAACAAAGTATGACTTTATTCAATTCTATAAAACCACAATTTTCAACCTTGCTCAAGAGCTTCTACAATATTTTTAACATATTTTCACCTTCCACTAATGGTTCACAACTACCATTTAAAATGGTGACCGTTCAGCTTCTACTTCTATGAGATTTTTCTCAAAAGAGCACCATGTCACATTACAAAAGTTGCAAAAATCATGGCTTAAACATAAACCAACACACCTAAAAATTTCAACATCACCATTACACATATTCATGGTCATTTTTTTGACCTTATTACATTATGAAAAGACTTTATCCCCAATTAGACTCTATGTACAATATAAACAAGCCAAAATTGTTAAATTTGAAGGTGCCCTACACCATATAGCCAAGGAGGATAAAATTCATCCTCTGGATGAAAGGAGGTCTTTGACTGATGTTCCATGCTTCTCTATGTCTTCTTCAGACATCCAAGTGGCATCTTCTTCTGGTAACCCAAGCCATTTGACCAAGTGTTCAGTATATACTTTCCTCCTTGTCCTCTTTACCTCCCTTGAGTCCAAAATTGCTTCAAGCTTCATAGGTTGAGTGGGTGGAAGGTCCTTGATCCACTCTCCCTCATCACTTTCAGGTTCCCCTACTCTTGTACCTACAAAAATATATCCCTTGAAGGGATATAAGTCAGTCACATTAAAAATTGGTGACATGGCAACTCCTTGTGGGATTTCACTCTCATAGGCATTGTTTCCATACTTGTGGACCACCTTGTAGGGTCCTATCTTCTTCATCATTAGTTTTGTATACTTCCCCTTAGGTGGTCTCTCCTTCCTTTAATGTTCCCACACTAGATCGCCCACCTTGAACTGTATATATCTCCTTTTCAATTCTTTCCTCTCCTTGTACTTACCTACATTCATCTCAAGTGTCTCCTTGACCTATTTGTGTATGTCATGCATTGCCACAACAAAATCCTCTCCTTGAGCACTCCTTTTATCCATTCCACTCAAGTATCTTAACTCCCAAACACCCCTTTGGTGCATTCCATATACAACCTCAAATGGACTCCTACCAATACTCTAATTGACTAAGTCATTATAAGCATACTCTACCTGTGACAAGATCAAGTCCCATGATTGGTTATGTTCCTTAGTTAAACACCTCAGTAGGTTACCCAATGATATATTGAAAACCTTATTTTTCCCATCATTCTAAGGATGATAGGCAGAGCTGAAAGTTAAATTAGTTCCTAACTTCCTCCACAATGTTCTCCAAAAATGGCCAATGAACTTTGCATCCCTATCAGATACTATTGACAATGGCATCCCATGTATTCTAACAATATCCTTAAAGAATAGGTTTGCAATGTGTGATGCATCATTGGTTGATTTACAAGCAATGAAGTGTGCCATCTTACTAAACCTATCGACCACCACATACACACTATCATATCCCCTTGAAGTTCTAGGCAGACCCAAGACAAAATCCATGCTTATTGCTTCCCATGGTCTACTTGGTATGGGTAGAGGCTAATACAAACCAGCATTGGAGCTTGTCCCTTTTGCTCTTTGACATATGGCACATCCTTCTACATACCTTTTGACATCCAAATGCATCTTAGGCCAGTAGTAAAACCTTTTGATCTGATCTAAGGTCTTGTCATAACCAAAATATCCTCCTAAGCTCCCACTAGGCTTCTCTCTAACTAAATTCTCCCTCATGGAACACTTAGGGATACATAACTAAGCTCCCCTAAAGAGTTTTCATCTTGCAACACATAGTATTCATATTATTTATGAAATGACCCTTGGGACTATTCACAAACAACAAACACATCATGGAAGTCTTCATCAGTTTTATACATATCTTTGAGTGAGTCCACACCCACACTTTGAAGCTGCACTTCTTGCACTAATGTTACCCTCCTACTTAGAGCATCTGCCACTTTTTTGGCTTGTCCCTTCTTATGCTTTAAAGTAAATGTGTAAGCTTGTAGGTATTCCACCCATTTCATGTGTTTATGGCTCAATTTATCTTGACTGTTCAGAAAACTTAGAGCATGATTGTCTGTGAACACCAAAAATTCGTTGGGTAATAGATAGTGCCTCCATTTTTTTAGTTCTTGCACCATATCATACATTTCCAAATCATATGATGAATCTTTTCTCTTTGTCTCATTCAGCTTTTCACTAAAGAATGCAATAGGTTTCCCCTCCTGACTTAACACTGCCCTTATGGCCACATTACTAGCATCACACTCTATGGTAAATACCTTAGCAAAATCAGGCAAGGTAAGTATTGGTTGTTGTGTTACCTTTTGTTTGAGGTACTCAAAGCTTGATCAGCCTCCTTTTTCCATTGAAACATGCTCCTCTTCTCTCCTTTAATGGTATCTACATAGGTGCAACTATATGACTAAATCCCCTTATGAACTATTTTTGGTGTAGGCCAATTAAGAATGGATTCAAATTTCTTGGGATCCATCTTTAAGGTTCCTCCTGAGATCACAAAGCCCAAATATATCAGCTCTTGCTTCATCCATTCACACTTCTTAAGGTTGATCATGAGATTTTCTTCATGTAGCTTTCCCAAGACTTTGTCCAAGTATTCCAAGTGGTCTCCCCTTGTCTTGTTGAATACCAATATGTCATCTAAATATACCACTAAAAATTTGTTAATGAAATCTATTAACACTTCATTCATGAGTCTCATGAATGTGCTAGGAGCATTGGATATCCCAAAGGGCATTACTATCCACTCATAGAGGCCCTCATTGGTCTTGAAAGTTTTTTTCCATTCATCACCCTCTTTGATCCTTATTTGGTGATAGCCACTTTTCAAATCTATCTTGGAAAATTAATTTTCCCTTGCTAAACTATCCATAAGGTCTTCTATCTAGGGTATAGGAAACCTATACCTAATAGTTATCTTGTTAATAGCTCTTGAATCTATGCAAAGTCTCCATTCACCATCCCTTTTGGGTGCCAAAATAGTTGGCACAGTACATGGACTAAGGCTCTTTCTTACCAAACGCTTGTCTAGTAGCTCTTGCACCTAATTTTTGATTTCCTCATTTTGTTGAGGTGTCATTTTATATGTTTCCTTGTTAGGAAAGCTTGCACCAGGGACTAGATCAATATGATGACTTACATCATGGATTGGAGGCAATGAAATTGGAAATTCCTTCACCACTTTGTTCTCATATCTGTCAAGTAAGGTCTGAACCTCTTTTGGAACTTCTACTTTTTCATTTGCTGCTACCTCAGGGATTGGTTTCCCAACAATGGAAAACCCAACCTCCTCTTCTTCCAAGTCTTTTAGAAACACCTTCTCTTTCACTATCATCACACTAGGTCCTTCGTGGATTGTTTTCTCATCTTCTTATAGAGGTTCTAATCTGATCTGCACACCATCTTTTTCAATCTAATATTCATTTTTAAAGCCATCATTTTGTGCCTTCCGGTCATATTGCCAAGGCCTACCAAGGAGTAGGTGGCACACATCCATGGGCATAATGTCACGAAGTATCTTATTTTTATAAGGCCCTCTTGAGAACTCTACATAAGCTTGCTCATTGACAAGAACTTGCTACCCCTTTTTCAACCACAAAATTTTGTAGGGATTAGAGTGGGGTATCCTTTTCAATCTAAGCTTCTCTACCATTTATAAAGATACTATATTGTCTATCGTGCCAAAGTCAATAATAACCTTACATACCTTTCCCTGAACTTTGCAAGTTGTCGTGAACAAAGCTTTCCTTTGAGGTGGATCCTTTGAGGTTGGAACTTTAATCAATGTCCTCCTAATCATCAAAGACTCCCCCAATTCTGGTTTGGCACGAAGAGTTGAAGGACCCACACATGAGCTCACACTTTCTGCCTCTTCTTCTTCATGAACAAGCTGAGTTCTCCTTTCTCCACTTTGGTAACTTGTGCCCTATTTATTTGGACACTTCCATACAGGGTGTCCATATTGATTACAATCAAAACACTTTCCTAAAAATCATTAGAGCCTCTTGTTGATCCATTGAATCTGCCCCTACCTCCTGGCTTTCTTCCTCTAAAAGTTCCCCTAGTCTCTCCACTTGGCTCTTGAGTTGTGCCTTGTTCATTTGGTGTCTTTTCAAAACCTCTTCCTCCAGGGTTACATCTACCCTTTGAACTCTTACCTCTACCCCTAGATTGTTTTTCTAACCTCTTATTTATCTTCTCCTCAGCTTTTGTAGCCATTTGGAAACACAACTCTACTGACTTAGGAGTAATCAAACTGATTTCATCTTGAATTGTAGCCCTTAATCCATTCAAATATCTGGCCACTCTCTCTATCTCATTCTCCATATGCCCTGACCTTATGGTCAATTTATAAAATTCTTCAATATAAGCAACCACATCCATCTCTTTCTGTTTCAAACTTTGCAACCTTCTATAAATTTGTATTTCATAGTCAGCTAGTAAGAATTGGCTCTTGATATTCTGCACCATCTAGTCCCAAGAAGTAATCTTGGGTTTAAAATTCTTTACCCTCTCTTCTTGAATGTAGTTCCACCAGGTTAAAGTTGGTCCCTTGAGTATTGTCTTCGCAAATGTAACTTTCTTGTCTTCGGGTATCTCCTTGACCTCAAAGTAATTATCTAGAGCATCAATCCACTCTATGACTTCTTCTCCATCCATCTTACCCCCATACATTGGAATCTCTATCTTCACCTCCTGAGCCTCACCTCTTGCAACCTTAAGCACTTGCAAGAACTTCTTCTCTTCAATCCCCAACTCCTCTTAGGTTTTTTCTTGAGGGTTTTCCTCTTCACCCTCATCTTCAAGGTCACTCACCTCAACAATACCCTTACCTCTCTTTTCCTTCTTCTCTATTTCTTCCACTCTTTCTCTCAAGGATCTGATTTCCTTAGTAACTATTGTGCTACCCATCTTTGGAGGCATTTTGTATGACTCTTTGTGTCTTTTCTCTTGGAAACTCTAAATTCCTTCGTTAATGGATCTAGATCCTAAGCTTTGATACCACTTGATGCAAGACAGGGTGGTAATAAACTCCAACAAACAATCCCAACAACTTATGAAGGTTCCTAACAACTCCTAGGGTGACTTCCTTCTTTAAGCCATGTATTCCCTTATAGCACTGGAGACACACTTATTCAACTATATCTCCCTCTGCAGACCACTTCACCATTTGAAGAACACATTTTCAAGGACCCTTTAGGCTGTTGTTCAACATATCAAATTCTCTATTAGGGTTTCTTTGGACTGTCACCACACAATTTTCCTTTCACCGCTTCACAATGGCCTGATTAGGCCTCTTTTCCAAAGGAGTTCCACCAAAACTCACTCCCATTTCCTCAAAACCTTCATGCACACCAAGCACCAGTCACAAAACCACCAATTCTCACATTGGTTTTCATTAGAAATCCCATATTCTTCCTGCCCTAGCCAAGAACCAGTCAATTCACCATTGGAAATGAGCTTTCCAACCTTCAAACATGTGCTCTAGACCTGTTTTTCACTCCACCCTACCCTACTATCAAAGAAAAAATAAGCCTACATGTTAACATGCCCATTCCACCCAACTACATTACTGACCTATAGTGGAATGGCCTTTAGAACTCCATTTTCTACAAAACCCTACTAAACCCTAACCAAAACAACTACACTCAGAAATCTATCTAAATCTCCCTTATTTCTAATTGAGAATCACTCCAAGATTATTCAAATGAAATCTAGAAGGATACCCTTTCAATTTATATCACCCTTTCATTGATTGGTGACTGTATAGGCACGTACAGTGGCAAAATATACAAGAAAACACAAAATACTCAAAGAAACACAAGTAAAACAGAGTATGACTTTATTAAATTCTGCAAAACCACAATTTCCAACCTTGCTCAAGAGCTTCTACAATATTTTAAACATATTTTCACCTTCCACTAACGGTTCACAACTACCATTTAAAATGGTGACCGTTCAACTTCTACTTCTATGATATTTTTCTCAAAAGAGCACCATGTCACATTACAAAAGTTGCAAAAATCATGGCTTAAACATAAACCAACACACCTAAAACTTCCAACATCACCCTTACACATATTCATGGTCATTTTTTTGACCTTATTACATTATGAAAATATTTTACCCCCACTTAGACTCTATGTACAATACAAACAAGCCAAATTTGTCAAAATTGAAGGTGCCCTGCACCATCAAGACATCTGGGAGAGAAGGGCAGAGAAAGAAGGATAAGAGCACAAGAGTCTATGTTGCAGTTGAAGAGGATGAAGAAATTAAATTTGATGAAGAGGTAAGAGAAATCAAGCATAAGGGCACAAAGGTAACAAAAGTCTCTAAGGACAATCCCTTCGATGAAGAGAAAGCAAAGAAAAGATGAAAACTAACAGATCAAGTATGTCTGTAGAAGAAGTGGAAAAATCTTTGATTAAGGATGGTAATCTCAAACTACTTTGTGAATGATATGACACATTTGATAGTGTTGGTCAGAGAATTATTGAACAAGCCACAATAAAGTACTTGAATAATTTCAATATGACTCTCATAGAAATAATGTCAAAGTTGCCTAAAGGGCTTTATGAAGTCTTGGAAATGAGGAGAGTAAATGCAAGAACTAAAGAAGAACATATGAGAGAACGCATACATGTTGATCTGTGTCTAGTAATGTAAATAGATGAAATGGAAAAGATCCTCAATGATGCCAAAAGGGATTTTAAGAGCAAAACAAGGGCGAATAAGCTAATGATTGGATAGATTGAGGAAGTTGCAAAAGATGCTGAGAAAATTCTTAAGGCAATTCTGTTGAAGAATAGATACAATGTTGTTTTTGAAGAATCACATGATGAAAATGCTCCATCTGGTCCAGAAATTGAAGAAGGGAAAGAAGATATAGTTGAGGATACTTTGAATCCTCTTGATATGCAAGATACTAAAATTCCTATGGAGACTGAAGCTCCTAAAGATGTGTCAGTTGATGAAATTGAGATTCCTAAAGCTAAGCAAGAATCAGTGATTTAAGAAAAGAAGGCTAAGGCAAAGGAGATTCATGTGGAAGCAAGATACAATGCAAAGGTAGTGAAGAAATTTTTAGAAGAAAAATAGGAGGAGTTTGACCCTGAATTGGTTAAAATTCTTATCAACTTGGCCACTCTATCTCCCATTGAGAAGCTGAAGGTAGCATCATTTTCTCAGGCCAAGGCAAGGGAGGAGATATTGAAATCTTACATTGAAGACAGTGAGATGTTAAGTCTTGCATTTGGTATCTTAGAGAAGATCATGCCTACATATGTCAAGGACTCATTTGATTCTCCATCCGGTCAACTGAAGAAACTTGTCAACTCTATAAGTACTCACTTTGAGTCTCTTGAAAGGTCAGCTAAGGATAAGGTTCATAAAGAATTTGATGCAAAAAGGTTCAGTGGATTGAAGGGTATGATTGCTAATGATAAATCTTTGTTAGCTACCTATGTAAAGAACATTCAAGGTGATTTATCTAAAGGTGGAAATATTTACAAGTCATGCTTATCTTTTTCTAAATTCACTGAGGACATTGAAAAGAGAATGAAGGATTATGAGAAACAGTTAGCAGTTATTTCTCAAGACTTTGATCCTCTAACCATTTCTGTGAGCAAGCAAGAAGGTCAAGTCATATCCCTGCTTGAAAAAATTAAAAGCTTGAAGCAGGAAGAAGGCTAAATTGTTGAAAGGACATGTGAAATCAAAGGATTGATTGGTCCTAAAATGGAGACAATGCTTAGTGCATTGAAGGAAGCACAAGATGCTATAGATGTCAGTGATCCAACAAATCTTGAGTCAGCAGAGATACAATCCTACTTGTTTTGTGGTCACATGACTATTTTGGAGAGTCTCAAAAAGAGTTGGGACACTAGTTTGAGCCTGTTGAAGAACAATTTTGTAGATATATTCTGGTCCATGTAAGTTAGAGCAGCATGTTTGTACATATGCAGTTTGTTCATAGATTTTTTTTTTTTTTTTGGCATGTGGATTCCCGCCTTTTCCATTGATGTCAAAGGGGGAGTGTGGGACAGTGAAAAATTCCTTATTCATCTCAGGGGGAGTTGTTTTTTTGAAGTTTTGAAGGTTGGTATTGTATTCATGTTGGTACTAATTCTGACACTTAGTCATTTTTCACTAAGTGTTGCCATCAATGCCAAAGGGGGAGATTGTTGGCAAGAGACACTGCACAAGTCATCTGGTGTTGTCATTGATGGCAACCCTAGTCAGTTATCCTATTTGCACTTCAATATTTTCTCATACCAGAAGTTAGATTGAAGTTTTGTGATTAACTGCCAAAGTTAGAACAAAGCATCTAGCGAAGTTGTGTATATCGATTCACGTGCAATTTCATGTTATCATTTTCTATTGTGGATCTCAAGGAAGGTTTTTTGATGTATAAACTATGTTATCCTTGAATCATAGAGCCTCGTATTGATTGGTGTGCAAGTTAGAAGATCTTATTTGTTGATTTTTTGTTTAACAGTGCAAGAAGGCCGACTATGTGAATGTAGCGTGTTGTGGATGTTTGAGGTGAAATTGTTTAAGGTATTTTCATGTTTTAGGATTTTGTTTTGGGTCCTCACTATGTTGTGACTGACATTGGTTGGTGCACATTGAAAATTATTTATGATTGGGCCAACAATTTGTATATGTTTTATATTTTGTAAAAGCTGACATGTAATTGATGTAATTCCTAATTGCGGATATATATATAAGCAATTACTCATATCATTTTGGTGTGTGATGTGGTGTGTTGCAAAATTTAGAAGAATTATTGATCAATTTTGTGCAGTTTCACTTGAGTAGAAAGAAGATTTGTGATCCGAATTAAAGTAGACAAAGTTTCAGGAGCAGAAGAGAAAAATCAAACAGAGTGTGAAGAATGCTACAAATGTGCTTAACCAAAACTATAATTAGGCATTAGAAAATGCTATTTTCTTAGTTCAAATCCTCTGCATGTAATCCAAAAGTTTTTGTAAGACAGTGAGTCTTCATTTTTGTATTTGAGCAGTGAGCTCTAGGTAGTGTGCCTGAATGCATGTGCACATGGGAATGCACATGCATTCAGGCACACTACCTAGAGCTCACTGCTCAGATACAAGACAAAGACTCACTGTCTTACAAAACGTATGGATTACATCCAAAATATTTGAACTAAGAGAATAGCATCTACTAATGCTTGATTATAGTTCCAGTTAAGTACATCAATCACATTCTTGACCTTTGTCTGATTCTTCTCTTTTGCTTTGTCTACTTTAATTCGGATCATAAATCCTTTTATGCACAAGTGAAACTGTGCATTATCACTTTACAATCCTTCTAAATTTTGCAACATACATCAACACACTTCATACATACATCCAAATGATATAAATGATCACTTATATATATCCACAACTAAATATTTAATCAACCACATGTCAGCTTCAATAAAACATAAAATATTTACAAACTGTCAGCTCAATCTATAGATAATTTTCAATGTGCACCAACCAAAGTTGGCCACAACATAGTGAGGACCCAAAAAAAATGCTCAAACACAAAACACTTCAAACAATTACTCCTCAAAGATCCACAACACGCTATATTCACTTATTCGGCCTTCTTGCATTGTTAGACAAAAAATCAATCAATTGGATCTTCTAACTTTCACACCAATTGATACAAGGCTCTATGATTCAAGGATAACATAGATCATACATCAAAAAACCTTCCCCAAGATCCACAACTCAAAATGGTAACAGAAGATTGCATATGAATCAAAAAACACAACTCTATCAGATGCTCTATTCTAGCTTAACAGTTAATCACAAAACTTCAATATGACTTCCAGTATAAGCTACTACTGAAGTGCGAATTGAATCACTGAATAGGGTTACCATCAATGACAACACCAAATGACATGTGTAGTGTCTCTTTCCAACAAGACTTATCTTTTATAGGCATATTATCTAGTTTACTGCTTATTAGATCCCAAATGCTGACATATGTGAAATTTGAATTAAAAACCTTAATTTCTTGCTCAAGACCCTAAAAAGGTCCCGAACGGGACTCATACACCCAAGGTGGCATATGGTTCCCACCTATGGGGACTCATATTCCCAAGGTGGCATATGGGTCCCACCCTAGCTTTTCGAGCTGAGAGAATGTTGAGATGTTGAAATATTAAGTGTATTGATTGAATTTAATGGGATTTCAATTGAAATAAGCCTTGGGATCCATAATAAAGGGTCTTATGGGCCTATTAATGATGATTTAAGGGACATGAATGTAAGGGTACTAAAATAGGTCCAAACTAAGTGTAAAATTGTATTATCTTAGAAAAGGGAGTACAATTTTCTACACTACATTTAGCCCCCACTTTAGTACCCATATGACACTATGTGCATATGCAAGCTAAAGTAATTTTAAAAGTAAACTTTATCTCATAAAAGGATACTCATATGGATTCATTTAGAAAACATGGGAGAATGAATCCCCCATTGTAGCTATCAACAAAACCACAATGTTAGGAACCGTATCCTGCAAAACCACTTCATTAGTTGCTCAAAAATCCTATTATCTGAATTCTTCAAGAAATCAAATTTGAGGGTAGATGGATGCCACCCTTGATTTTTCCTACTTTATGGAGGTGGAATCAAGGTAGTAGTCTAACCGCATCGAATTGGATAAGTCGTATCATAGGGTATTTCCAAGTACCATACCACATAGTGATAGACATTTGATGAGAACAAGAGTGGAATTACGAATCCAACACAACAAACATCATTGAAAATAGAGTTCTCTAGCCCCCAATATGCTAATTTGATTGAAAAAGCACTTTTTTACTTTAACATGTAAATGACCTAATTTGAGTGTATAAGATGAAAAAGTTAAGTAGTTTGTGATCATTTTGTCTTTTACCTTTTTGTAGTTTTTCCTTCGGTGGAGAGTTATTGACGATGCCAAGCGTACGACCTTACGTGCCTTCGAGACTTGAGAGCCTACATGACAAGGTGGCTTAGGTCGATCTGCAACATATAGTGAGTGGATTCTTCTCTACCTTTGCTTCATTTTTATGCATTTTTTATGTTTGTACGAATTTCTAGATAGATTTAGGACCCTAGAAAAAGAAGTCACAAAGCGTCCCTTTTTTTCACAAAGTGTCCCACTTTTTCGTAAAGAGTCCCAAAAAAGGAATAAAATGTCTACAACCCCTAGAAAAGTACCCTAGAGCAACTTTAGCACTTTTGACTATTGATGTATAGATTTAAGATTTTTAGGATTCCTATAGGTGATATTTTTTCTTTTTTATTAGGTTCCTCCTCAATCTCGATAGCATCTCGGTGGTAGGTTGTTTTGTCACCTATGGGATCTAGTTTCAATGCTTTCAGAGTAGGACACAAACATATTATAGCAGATGAGCATATACTGGGCATATCTCATGCCTCCCATGAGATACCATGATTCCATTCTTATCGCACTAACAAAGAGGCAGGATGCAAATACCTACACCTTTCATCTACCCACCAATGAGATGACCATTTCCCTAGAGGATGTTCATTGTATTCTTTGGGTTTTTGTTCGAGGTGAGACCATACACTTTGCAAAGGAACGATCTTACTGGGAGATGAGGGAAGACATTCAATATTTCCTTGGAGGTCTGATTCAGGAGAGGATCATGGAGCCTCGTATTGAGTTGAGGTGGCTACTTCACGCATGGTCATCACTCCTTAGGTGGATTATGATTTTTACTACAACATTAGCACTATTTTGAGATGGTCGGGGAGCACACCTAGATGGAGGACTGGTATAGATGATTTGGGAGATGGAGCAACATAGAACTATCTACGCCTAGGGTCGCAATACACTAGCACATCTCTATTATGACTTATGGTGGTTCACCTATTAGGAGGTGGACAGTATGGTGCATTGTACACTATTATAGGTTTGGTGCCTAGACAATATCACATGTATCAGACTGACAAGACTTTCTACTGTTGGCACTATGGGTTATCCACACTCCTTTAACAATCCGCTTAGATGAGCATGGAAGTATTGGGATTTATTATACTAGAGAGTTTGATTCGACTGTTTTGATCAAGAGGAGATCCTTTGGAGACCTTACTAGCTAATACCTCAATGTCTAGAAGAGACACACCAATTGACTAAGATGCAAAGGGATCATTTTTCACTGGGGAGACATGACTACGTAGTGAGACCTTTCTACTATGATCATGTCGTGAGGCAGTTTGGATAGATATAGGTTCCACCAACACCACGACCTTTCTATAGACAATTGGTGTGGAGTGCCCATAGGCCCAGAGATACGAGACGACTCACAGTTGATGTTGTTTCTAGTGATTTTGATGATGAGGATCTCAACATGCCCCATTCTCCAACACTAATGATGTGGATGCTACATATGCTTATGAGGAGTGGTGGGTCGTAGCATGATCAACTCTAGTTTTTCTTATGGATCGGCCTATAGGCTATGCATGACCTCTTCCAAATTATAGGGATGATGAGGAAGAGACAAGCAAGGAGATCAGGGCTACATATTTGTTTGTGGATAAGGTAGAGGAGGATTATGATGAGGCCTTAGACTATGATGATGAGGAGGAGGAGGAGGAGGATGAGAGCAAGCTAATGAGTGACAATAGTGATACAGTAGGTGAGGGTCAAATTTCCCCCGAGTGGAGAGATTCAATTCCTACCTAGGTTACCAGATCACAGTCAGTAGTCGTAGCATGTGCCAACACTTATGAGCATGGGGAAGGTAGCGGATCTTCTATACCTCCTACACAACAGGCAGGAGACCTAGGTGATGACACATTATTTATGTTTATGCTTATGCTTTTATGATTATGCTCATGTTCTTGTTTTCATTTATATATATATGCCATGATGTGTACTAATTATCTTTATGATTTCCATCTTGTAGGATCTATGAGAGAGCTACAAGATCTCTACCGATGAGTTGTCGTAGAGATTGTTCCTCCTTTTCCCATGAATGAGGCTTTTGCTTTAGAGTACATTCCCCTACCGATTGTGGAGTAGCATCCAGATATGTTTGAGCCTTTCACGAGATTGAGAGGATCATATGAGAGCGCTACTAGGCACGTCGATTGAGCCATCAATGAGCTATTAGCACTACAAGTTACCTATGATGAAATTTAATCATCTCAAGATCCAACAAAGCTTAAGAGACTATCTGGAGAGGTTATCAGGTTGCAGGTGGAGAGATACCGCATAGATTGAGAGCATATGGAGGCTATCATATAGGAGGCTAGGGATGTTGGACGAGTATAAGGCCTACAGGATGCACTAGGATCCATGAGTAGATCACGATCACATACTACCATCTCTCAACAGAGGAAATCATCAGGTCTCGAGGGATCTGGTAGTCATAGGCCATAGTAGCATTGTATATTTGAGGATATGTACTTAAAATTTTCTTATATATATGATCATTTATGTTTGGTTTCTTATGTTTATGTGTTTAAATTAGATGGCAGGATGATTTATGAAATAATATTTGTAAGACTATTTAATAAATGTCTCCATGATCTAACATGTTTTACATGATCTAATTAAAACTATTTTAGTTTTCTTTAGATGCAACATTATGATTGAGTATTTTATGCTAAATTAAATGTACCTATGATCTAATTATAGAACATTAAATGCATATAAGGATCTAATATAACACAACATACAAGATTAACTTGAATAGTATGAAACCTAAAGTAACAATCCAAAGCTAATTTGAATAATTACTTTAATATTCAAGACATGAATAATTTTTTGTCAAAAATGAAGCAATGCAAGAGAAAATAGTATACTATCTACTAACTCTAACATCGTTGCTTTATCATTCACACTATTCAAAATGAAAGGTTAGACATAGTACCAGCATAAATGCACAACATTAATAAGTTATTTAAGAGGTGTACCATCCATTTCTATTAATGTGTATGCTCCAGACCCATAACTTTCATTAATTATGTAAGGTCCTAACCAATTAGGGTTGAATTTTCATTTTTTAGTTGGGGCAACATTGACGTTACATTGATTCTCAAATAACACCAAATCATCTTTATTAAATGAATGAGGGATGACATGACCATTGCAACTATGTTGCATTCATCTAGAGTAAGATTGGAGATGCTCAAGAGTGTTGATGCATTGTTCATCAAGCATTTCAAGCTGATGCAATTGTTATTCTTTATAAGTATTATCATTAATAAGTCCTTGAAGAGAAATTCTTAGTGAAGGAATCTCTAACTCCAAGGGCACTATCGCCTCGGTACCATAAATGAGGTTATAAGGAGTATTTCCTATTGCTATTCTAATGCTAGTACGATAAACCCATAACACATGATAATTGTGTGTGCCAATCCTTATTATGTTTTCTTACTATCTTCCTTAATATTTTCTCAAGAGTCTTATTAGTTGATTCAACTTGACCATTAGATTGTGGGTAGTAGGGTGTTGAAAAATGATGTTGGATGTTAAATGTTTCTAAGAACTTCTTCATGTCATTATTCTTAAATGGTGTCCCATTGTCTAAAACCAACGCGGAAGGCAATCCAAAGCGAGTAATAATGTGTTCCAATATGAAACAACATATTACATGAGCAGTTGTTGAAAAAAGGGGAATGGCTTCCACCCATTTTGTGAAATAATCTGTTGTAGTAATTATAAATGTATATTGAGCTGAAGAGGGTGGTGATATTTTCCAATAAGATCCATATCCCATACTGAGAATGGCCGAATAGGAACTTGGGCACAAAGCTCGGAAGCAGGATCTTGAATCAAATTGCTATGTTCTTGACATTTGTGATATTTCTTAACATATTTGAAGCAATCTCATTCCATATGTCTCCAATTATCCTATGCATATTAGCTTTTGAATTAATGATCTTCCTCCAAAATGACCTCTACAAGCATCCACATGAAATTTTGCAAGTGCTATAGGGATTTCAGATTGTTTAAGGCATCTAAACAAAATACCATCAAAGGACCTTCTATACAACACGTTTGTAAGGATTATATATCTAGATGCAAGTTTTCGAAGGCAGGCTCAAGTATTCTTAGTTGTCGGCTAAGGAAAGGTACCTTCTTTCAAATAATTAAATATTGGTTTGTACCATTCACTGGAGCTTTCTGTGATGGTTAATAACACTTCTTTGGCCTTATCTTCTATTGATGTTTGCATAATTGTATGTACAATGAATGTGAAGTTTGTTGAAGGATCTTGAGGAGATATAAGGGAAGCCGCACTTTCCATTGCATCTTCATGTCGATTATCTTTTTGTGGGATGTTATCAATGGTATACAAATCAATTTTTTCTAAGAGAGTCATTGTGAGATCCTTGTATTTTGATAATTTGTCATGTTTCGCTTGATACAATCTGTTTATTTTGTTAATGACTAATAACAAATCACCAAATATCTTAATGCTCTGAACTCCCAAATTAAAGCAGTGTGTATTCTAGAAATTAAAGCTTCATACTCTATTGTATTGTTTGTGCATAGGAAATTTAAGTAGTAAGACAATGGAATAGGTTTTCCTGAAGGCGGTACTAGTATAACTCTTCTGTCGAAGCTAGTTCTACACTTAGATCCATCAAAATATAACTCCCATCTATCAGTTTCTCAACACATTATCATCAGGGAACAAGTCAATGTTATATGATGCTAATGGTGAAGGAGCTTCAACTAAATGGTTAGTCAAGGCTTGTCCCTTAATTTCTTTTTGTATGATAAATTTCAAGTCAAACTCAGTCAAAAACATTACCCATTTGGCCAAGCATCTAGATAAGTGTTTTATTAAAGAGATTTTTTAAAGGGTCGAACTTAGTCACCACATGTACTTCGACATTAAGTAAGTAATGTCTCAACTTACTAGTGGAAAAAACAAGGTCTAAGCATTGTTTCTCTAAAGTGGTGTATCGAGTTTTATAATCAATCAATGTCCTACTAATGTAATAAATGGGATGCTCTTTATTGTCTTCATCTTTTTTAGCTAACAACACTATGAGAGTGTGGGTAGATGCCAATATATAAAGAATGAAAGGTTTTCCTTGAATTGTTGGTTGTAATATTGGAGGGTTAGATAAGTACACTTATAATTCTTCAAAGAATTTCTTACAATCTTCATTCCAATTAAATTTTGTTTCCTTTTTAAGAAGTTGAGTAAAAGGTAAGGTCCAATCCGCCAAGGATGCAACAAAGCGACAGATAGCTCAAATCTTTCCTTGCAAACTACACAATTGTGAAATATTTCTAGGAGGTTGCATGTTTATGATGGCATCAATTTTCTTCGTTTCCACCTCTATCCCTCTATGTGACACAATGAAACCTAAAAAATTTCCACTTTCAACCCCAAAAACACACTTTTTCAGATTCAACCTCATATTGTAAGTTTACGAATACGTTCAAAGATTTGTCGAAGAATATTAACATTGTCTTCACGAGTCAAGGATTTTTCCAAGATTTCCTCAACATAATCTTGCAAATATTTTATGTATATAATCATGAAATATCAATGTCATAGCTCTTTGATATGTTGCACCAATGTTCTTTATTCCAAAAGGCATTACAACCCAACAAATTGTTCCCCTATTGTGAAGGTTGTCTTGTATTGATCTTGAGGGTTGATAAAAATCTGATTATATCTCGAAAAACCATCCATGAATGATAATAGAGTGTGGCCCGCATTTGAATCAACTATCATGTCAATATTAGGAAGGGGAAAGTCATCTTTTAAAGATGCTTTGTTCAAGTCATGAAAATCCGTACACATCCTAATATGATTATCAGGTTTAGCCACCGCTACAATATTTGAAATATATGGTGAATAATCTTACGTATCTTTTTTCTCACCGGTTTAGCATCATTTTCTAGGACTATGTTGTGCATCATGATCTTAGGGTCAATACCAGGCATGTCTGAATACTTCCAAGAAAATATTTTAGGAAATTCTTGTAATAGTGTTGCGTGACTTTCTTGTTCATCATCATCAAGTCATTTTCCTATTGGAATCACATTTTCTTCATTAGATATGTCCATATTAGATATGTCCATTGGTACATTGATTGTATCTCCTATAAGTAATGCACTTTGATTTTTATTTTCTGATATTTGTTCATCTTCTTTTTCTTCAGTGTCACTTGTTTTCTCACTATCTACAAAGGATTTGTGTGCACTTAAAGCATGAAAACTTCGTTGCTTGCGAGGATGCCTTGGTAGATGATCATAGACTCCTAGAAACTATGTTATAGCTTCATCATTGTGAAATTGGTCCAAAGTCATATCCTTACTTGTCACGTCTATCAATTTAGGATACTTTAATGTAAGAGTTGTTTTAGGAATATCTTGTGTGACAATGTTGACATTAAGTGAAGGATTTTTTGATGCTTTCGTAATTTTTGAATGGAAATATCTAAGACCTCTTGTGCTTTCTTGTGGATAAGGTACTATAGGAACACAAATTTCTTTCTCATTCACACCACATCCTTTTCCATTGTAACCTAATTTTTTTACGAGCTGATATCCTTTTCTATAAAGCTCATTCATTTATTTTGATGTCGGTGGTAGGTCATTAGTGTTTTCTTCAAATTTGGTTGTGTAAGTGTTTTCCTCTTGAATGCATGTTGAATCTTCACCCTTTGATGGTTCTTCCATGTGTTGCATTGACATTATTGTATTCTCTTTTTGTCTTTCTTTCTCCACTTTTTTTTGAAATTTTGTACTCTCCCATGAACGAAGGTGTGAATTTTAATGAATCCCAATCATATTCCAATAATTGTGACACTTTTCCCATCTCTTGTTGCTCTTCTTTCATAGGTTCTATCTTTGAAGTTGGAATTAATGTCTTTAGAGGACTCATTGTTCTTTTTTAATTTGTAAGCAACTTTCGGGCTCAAGATCCATTTCAATTTGGTACACTTTATTGTTATAGACATACTTCATGATACGATGAAGAGTTGAAGGCACCACATGAATCTCATGAACCATGGTCTTCCTAAAAAAATATTGTATGAAATATCATGAGGCATAACATGAATGGGATTTTTTAATATGTCCTTTCCAACTGTAATAGGCAAAGTGATCACACCAAGTGGTTTCTTTCCTATATTGACAAATCCTTGAATCGATAAGGAATCAAGTTCAATTATTGACGTATCCATGCCAAGTTTATCCAAAAGGGTTACACTTCACACATTAAGATCTGAGCCATTGTCGACAAGGGTTCACTTTATTCCTATTCTATTGAAGATAGCTATTATTGTGAAGGCTTCATATTTCTTTCTCACTTCCAAGGGAGGTAACTTATTTTGATGAAAGGTAATGTCAATGTTAATCGTATTCATTCCTTGAATTAGAGTTGCTACATCACTTGGATTTGCACTAGATTGAACCACAACTTGTTGCAAGGCCGTTTGAAGTATAGTATGATAACTAGATGAAGTTTGAATTAGATCCCATAGGGATATCTTTGTAGGAGTATTCTTAAGTTTTTCAACAAGATCATACTCCTTCCCACTATGCAAAGGAAAATGAGGAGCACTAGACAAGATGGGTTGAGGCAATGGTAGGGATGTTGAAGTTGTTTTTCTTGGTTGTGGATTGTTTTTGGTGTTATATGTATGAGCAACGATATCATAACTTGATTTTTGTGAAACATTATTCTTAGGTGGTTCAAGGATGAGAATATGTTTGGTTTGAGTTCGATATTAGTTTGAAGGTGGGTAAAGGATGGGTTGAGGTTGGAAAATATTAACTTCTCTTTGTTTCGATTTGGTATAAAAATTCTTAGTGGATGAACCTTGTGAGATGAAATCCTCAAGGGCTTCATCTAACATGTCAAAGTCATCACTACTAAAGGGCTTGAAGGATAAGTTAACTTGGAAAAAGAGATTTGACATACTCAAATAACTATGCTTCCTCCAAGGGGTTTCACCGGTTTATGGTTGTATTGGTTTTGATGTTTTTTAGTTTTTGTTTTCTAATGAACGTCAAATGTAATCTAATCTTATCAATCTATGAAGTAATACTGGAAATGAAACAAAAGTGCAGTAATATAATTCTATCCACAAAGGAAAAATGTACTTGAAATGAAACCAAGTTAAGCTAGATCTAATGAAATGAATGAAACAAAAACTTAGTAAACTGAAACAAAGATTTGATAACAGCAAACAAAAACATAGAAATGAAGTTTTTAATACTGTAAAATACAAATTTAGGTTTGATTCAGGAATAAATCGCCCATATGGGTGAATGAGTCCCAATTAGGGTTTTTGGAAGGTTCAAATAGTGAAAAACAGACAACACAAAGTTCCCAAAATTTTGGAAAAATATGTACAGGGACTAAATTGACTAGGTGGGAAAATGAGTTCCAGATTAGGATTTTTAAACCAAATTCATCAAATTTTGAGTTGATGTTAAGGTTTCTGATTTGTATGTTGACTTGACTACTTGCAATTATAGATTTTTAGTGAAATTGAATGATTCAAGATGCAAAAGTGTAACCTATATGCACTTTTCACTAATGCAATGTTTAGAAGCCCTAAATGAAAATTAACTAATGCAAGATTTAATACAAAGTCAATGTAAGCTAGATCTAGGACTGCAATGTTCTCCAAATTGGAAATAAAGGGTCCAAAGGTTGGGTTCACCAAAATGAATCAAAAGGAAATAGGTGTGTCCACTTTTTAGGAGATGGACAACTTTGGGGACCTATTTCATGCTTCAATTCTTTAGGAAAACAAGATACCTCAACCAAGTGACTCAATTGAGGGAAGGACTAGGGGTTTCCTTCAGTGTGATTAAACGGGGGTTCACCATTAAATGAATTTTCAAAGGAAAAATGCAAACATGTATGCACAAAACCATAGAAACTTAAGAACAAGAAATCAGATTACTAAACAGAGAGAAACAAAAAAGTACCTAGAGGATAGGAGATGTCTAAACAAGGTCTGAAGACTTTGAAATTTGTTGTTTCTGAAGTGCACTGGGACTGATATGCCAGACTGGGCAATTTAGTCCTAGTTTAGGGTTTTTGGGAAGAATCTAGAATCTTTTGGTGACTGATTAGGATTTGTAGAAAACTTACAAAAGGGATACACAGGGACTCATACACCCAAGGTGGAAATTTAGTCCCATTCTTCCTTTTTGAAAAAGAAGGATCTAAAACTATTCTCTTATCTTTGCACTCCCTTCCTATGTCTCTCAAACTTCTCTATTGGATCCAAACTTCTTAAAAATTTGCAAAACAAAATATTGTGTTGATTTGCTTATGGGGGTTTGCATTGGTCAAACCCCTAGTTTGGTAATTAAACCTTGATAGAAAGAACATATTTTAAATTGGAATGTGTGTGAAAGTCCTAATCTTAAGTGTCTAAGATTAAGAGATCTAAAATACAATAAACCCTACTCTAATGCACTAAAATAGGATGCATAAATGAAACATAAAGATGATGACCCACTTTGGGAGATCTCTAATCACCCTAATAAACCATAAGAATGCATGTACCTTCCTTTAGTAGAAATTAGAATGATAATGGAAGATGGAATCACTTAGGAAACAAGTCATTAGACTTGGTTCAATGGCTACTTGCATCTTCCCAACCTAGAATCCATCATGATCCTCCATACGAAACCATCATCAATCCTTTGCAATGCTTGATCTTGGAATGAAAGTGAGCTTGAAGACCTACAAAAACACTACTATGTTGCTCCAAGACTTCATCTTTGCTTGCTCCTTGCTCTTGAATACAAAATTCTTGCAAATATCTTTTTCTCTCTAGTTCTAGTTGAAAAAATGAATGTGAGAATTAGCTTTTATAAGCATCCTATCTAATTTACCATTTATTAGATCCCAAATGCCAAAATTTGTGAAATTTGAATTAAAAACCTTAATTTTCCACTCAAAACTCTAAAAAGGTTCCGAACGGGACTCATACGCCCAAGGTGGCATATGGGTCCCACCCTAGCTTTTCGGGCTAAGAGAATGTCAGGATGTTGAAATATTAAGTGTATTTGTTGAATTTATCATGATTTCAATTGAAATAAGCCTTGGGATCCGTAATAAAGGGTCTTAGGGGCCTATTAATGATGATTTAAGGGACATGAATGCAAGGGTACTAAAATAGGTCCAAACTAAGTGTGAAATTGTACTATCTCCAAAAAGGGAGTACAATTTTCTACACTACAGGTGTTGAACACTACATCACTACATTAGCTCAACAACATGCATGATGCATTATGACTTTTACATGATGAAATGAATCTTGATTGCTGTAATAATCTTCTACAAATATTCCCTTGAATGCCTTGAAATTTCTCTTGAATGCTCTTAATCTCATGAACTTGCTATTAGGACTTGCTCATAAAGTTGCTTTGGTGAAACATAGTGAAATAACCTTGTATTTATACATATCTTAACATTAATTCCCGAAATTCAAATATCACAAATCGACATTGAATTATAGATTTGAAATCATTAAAATATTGCCAAAAACATATTTTAAAGAGGGGTCCTAGGTCTAAGTGAGGACCCATTTTCCATAAGGTGAATGGGTCCTAGGCCACTTACCTAGGACACACATCGGACAATGTGAAATATGATGTAAAAATAGGGTCCTAAGACTAAGTGAGGACCCATTTGCCCTATGGTGAATGGGTCATAGCTCACCTACCTAGGAAACATATCTTCCAAAGTTAAGTGTTGTGTAATGTCATTTATGAATGTTGGGTTTTATCTCTCGAAATTTATATTTAATTAGGCTTGGATTTGAATTAAAGGGGCCAATTAAGGAAAATTAACCTCAATTAATTAATAAAGCCCTAGATTAATGTGAAAGTGTAAAGTTACACCTTACAACACTAAAACAAGGCACAATTAAGTCCATTTTATTAAAAAGGGCCCTAAACTTAATGCAAATATGAAAAGCATATTACAACTCTAAATTAAGGAAATATTAGGCTCATTTTATTATTAATTATTCCCAAATTAAGTGTGAAAAAGGGATACTTTTTTTGACACTACAACATTCAAAAAAATTCACTTGTATATTTTTGTATTGTGAGGCTAGATTTCTCACTATAGTTTTTCCCATCCTAGGTTTCCACGTATATTTGGTGTTCACTTGTGCAGATGTGTGTGCTTATGTAGTTCCTTGATAATTAGGATTTTTCTTTGATTTAAGTGTGATTTATGATATGTACATTCGAGTTAAGAGTTTTAAATAGATTTGATCTACTTATTCAACCCCCTCCCCTCTTAGTAGATTGTGTGCCTTTAAATTGGTATCATAGAAGGGTTCCTTTGAAGAAGCCTAACATCTTAAGGTAGGTCTGAGGTGGCACAAGAAAGTTTTTTTGGAAATAAAGCATCGATATTTGATGGATCCAATTTTTCATTTTAGAAGGTTAGGATGGAGTCCTATTTGATGGATTTAGGAATGGACATTTGGATGTTAGTTGTAGAAGGATATGAGCCTCCCAAAAACCATCCTAGGGATTAGGCTAGAAAGAGGGCTTGTGAACCCAATTCTAAGGTACAAGATGCTATTTTATGTGGATTGACTAATTCTAAATTTGTGAAACTAATGCAATACTAAACATTAAAAGATATATCGGATAAACTAGAGATAATCAATGAAGGTGATGAAAAAGTCAAAGAGGAAAAACTTTAAACATGTAGAGCTCAGTTTGAAGGTATGAAGATGAGAGAAGATGAGAACATTTCTATATTCATGCTCTGAATTGATGAAATTTTCAACCATATCTGAGGTCTTGGTGAGAGTTTGGAAGAGAATATTCTTGTGCAGAAGGTAATCAGATCTCTCCCTAAAAGGTTTGATCCTAAAATATCTACTATTGATTAAGCTAAGGATCTGAATACTTTAAAATTGATTGAACTGCATGGAACTTTGGTTGCATTTAAGATAAGATTTGAAAGTGAAGATTCTATAAGGAAAGAGGCTACTTTCATAGTGTCTATAAAGTAGGTTGATCAAGACTTTGATTTTGGATTAGATCTAAAAGAATAAAATTTTATCAGGAAGCTACAAAGAGATTCCACTAAGTGCAAATGAAAATTACCTTTCAAGTGTTTCAATTATGGAGAAGTAGGACATTTATGGCTAAGTGTCCCCATAAGAATACTAACAACATTGAGCAAAAGAATGAAAAGACATCATTTCAAAGAAATTTTAGAGGCTATAGGAAACATAAAAGTTTCTACACTAATGATGAAGAAGACTACTCCACTGAAGAAGAAGATGAAGATGTATCTAGAGAAGAAAAAGAAAAGGTCGTGTTCATGGATTTTGAGACTATTGAAGGAGATGCAGATATGGGTTCTGAAAATAATGAAGAAGAGGTATATCTTATGGAGGAATTGATGTGTAATAGAAAAGAAATAAAAAGGATAAAATTGTAGAAGTGAGAGTTAAAGAAAAGGCATCTTAGGATTTGAAGAAAGCATAAAAGATGATTGTTCAATTGAAAACCCAAACCAAAGAAGCAAAAAGGATTGAAGAAGTCCTGACAGAAAAGTTACTATCAAGAGATAAAGATTGTGAGAAGATGGAATAAAAATTATGACACTAAGAAAAGATCTTGAGAAAGTGAACCGGCAGCTACAGATGAAGTTTGGTAAAAGTACTGGAACACTAGATCAAATTTTTGGAAATTAGAGAGCTCCAAATATCAAATTTGGAATAGGTTTTGATGATCAAAATAAGGTGACAGAGAAGACTACTAAGGCACGTCCAGAAGTGATAGGCTTTGAAAGTTCAAAGTTTGAAATAACCATGGCAAGTGATGAAAGCATGACAACAGTTATGGTTTCATTCAAGTGCAAAACAAAAGAAGAAGATTTGAAAGATAGGGATACAATACCAGGTCAAATTTTCTTTTCTCTATCTATTGTTTCAATTGCAATAATTTTTCATATAAGGTTGTGGAATGTAGGAAAGCTCCGGTAAGAAGAAATAACTTTGTGAACAATAATTCATTTACACCTCTATATAATTTTAATATGATTTATTTCAAATACAACAAATTTGAACACATTGCAAGGAAGTGTATAAGAAATTTTATGAATCCTCCTCTATCAGAAAGTAGAAGAAAAGGATTGGAAAGTAGAAGTCATGAATTAGGAAAGGTCTAGAAGAAGGTTTCTGAAGAGAAGAAGTCTGAAAAGTCAATGATTACTCAAACTGCACTACATGCTCAGAAGGAGAACCTATGGATCATAAATAGTGGTTTCTCAAGCCATATGGCTAGAGATAAGAGTAAGTTCATGAATTTCAAAAAATTTAAATGTGGTTCAGTGACCCTTGGAAACAATTCAATTTCCAAAATCTTTGGTAAGGGTACTTTAAGTCTTGATGGTGATAAAACAAAGACACGTGATGTTTTGTATGTTGAATTTTTAAAACATAATTTGTTTAGTGTCATTTAGATGTGTGACAAAGGCTACAAGCTATCTTTTAGTGTTGGAGGTTGTGAAATCAGGGAATCATGGAAGGAAGCAAGAAAAATACTAACATTTATCATCTTAGTGAGTTGAATGGACAGAGTTGTCTCACTAAGTAGAAAGATGAAAGTTTTCTTTGGCATTAAAGGTTAGGACATATGAATTTTGACGATATTGTAAAGATTAGTTCAAGAGGGTTGGTATGGGATATTCCAAAGATTAAGAAGCCTCAATCAATTAGCTATAAGCCATGTCTTGAAGGGAAGTAGACAAGAAACAAATATCTTACTAAGGAGTATTCCACATCAAAACCATTAGATTTGATTCATACATATCTATGTGGACCCATGAGGACTAAAATTATACAAGAGATAGGTATTTCATGATGCTAATTGATGATTACACTAGGATGACTTGGATAACATTTCTGAAAGAAAAGTTAGAAGCATTTGTGAAGTTTAAGGAATTCGAGGCATTAGTAGAAAATGAAACTAGAAGGACAATAAAAGTTTTGAGATCTAATAGAGGTGGAGAATTCAATTTTGAGAAGTATGAAATTTTTTATGAAGAGCATGGGATCCAGAGGCAATTCTCTGCTCCTAGAACTTTGCAACAAAATGGAGTTGTGGAAAGAAATAATTAGACTACACAAGAGATGGAAAGAACTATGCTATGTCAAGAAAATCTATCGAATATGTACTATAGAGAAGCTACACAGACTACTATATATATTATGAACAATGTTATCAGGTGCAAAATTGAGAAGACACCATATGAGCTATGGAGAGGAAGATCAACATTAGTAAGACACCTTAGAATATTTGGGAGAAAGTGCTATATCAAGAGAGATAAAGAAAACTTCGGTAAGCTTGATTCCAAATCAAATGAAGGAATTTTCCTTGGTTATTATTTAAGAAGTAAATCCTACAAATTTTATAACAAAAGATTGAAGAGGATAGTTGAAATGGTAAATGTGAGAGTTGATGAGACTATTCAGTCTACTAGCATTTTGAAAGTATAACATGATGAAGGACCAATTCACAACAACATTAATGATTTAGAAGAAGTGATTACAAAGACTCCAACAAATTATGTTCATAGAAATCATTCTAGAGACTAGATCATAGGAGACAAAGGCAATGGGGTTCAGACCCAGAAGATACTTGAGAGAGAAAGTGAACAAGTACAACTTTACTTTACCATCAAAGATAGAGACTAAGTCATACAAAGAAGCAAGAAAAGAGAAATGATGGATAAAATCTATGGAGAAATAACTAAATTAGATCAAGAAGAATGAAACTTTGGAACTTTTCCTAAGATCTAAAGGAAAGAATGTGATTGTAACCAAGTGGGTTTTTAGAAATAATCTAAATGAAGGAGAGGTAATCCAGAATTGTTGCATTCACATTGATTTGTCATTGATGTCAAAGTTTTTTGCATAAAGGATTGTCTTTGTTGCTTTGGCATTGGTATGATAAAGAAGATAGGGTATGTTTCAAGTATTGTCGCAAGTGTCATTCAGATGTTTAAAGGCTGAAAGCATCAAAGGTTTGAAGGTTCAAAACCCTAATTCTACATCAACAAGGTTTATCATTCTTGATGAATATAATTGGCATTCTATTTTTCTTCAAAGCATCATTCAGTTGATAGTATTTGCAATTCAGTCAGAGTGATGCAAAATCGGTGATGATTTGTTAATAAAGCAATTCATTATTGTGTTTAGTGAAAGATTACATTTTGTGTTTTTTATGGAGGTAAAAGGTTTGAACTTTGAACTTAAGAACCTTAATAACCTAGGGTTTATGCCTTTTTGAAAAATTTCAATAAAATATCAACTTTATGTTATAAAATTTAGTTGACTTGCTATTATGGGTATCACATTACTTAAGTGATATATTAAGGGTTCTAAACTCATGTGTAACTAGCCATTCTCCTTTTTCAACCAACTGAACAGGTTGAGAGCCTTGTTCGAATCATTTAAATATAGATCAATGGTTATGATTTAAAGTAAGATTGACAATAGTTTAGGATCAAAGGGCTCTTATTTAAAATTTACAATGGTTACTCTCCAGGATTTGAATTTGGTAGGAGGTAGAACGTTAGACTTACTTTTAAAGCTTTCTTTCTATTTTGAATGTGAAGAGTCATGTGTGGATTTTTTGGTTGGCACCAAAGTTGATGAATTATTTTTCCTTTTGCATGGAGTGGGTATTGGGAGAGTGTGATGTCAAAGAAATTATACTTTTGGTGTTAACCTAAAGCTTCTAGTTTTGGAGTTTTAATTGATTTGATGCAATTTTTGACAATGGAGTGTATTTGAATGTAATCTTTTGTATAAGTCTTTTTTCAGAGAATTGATGTTGTATGAAATGATGATAATGGTGTTATGATGCAGTATTCAAACTTCTGAAGGTGTTATGATAGAAAATGGTGAATGAATTTTCATGAAAAGGTGTAGTATCTAAAGAATGATAAATATAGAATTGAATGTCCAAAAATGACTGTAGATCTCTTGAATTCAGCATGTGATATGTCTTGGTGCTGAAATGGAATGAACTTGATACTCAAGAAGATGAATTTGTTACAATAAAAACATGGTGATTGTAGAAGGTATGGGTGAGTTTTATTGATTGTAGAAAGATCGTTGAGGTATGTTGTAATAGATTTGAAGATGGTTTTGACAGAGATTGTATAAATTCTTGATTGTGAAAGGTGTCAAATGATTGTATGAGAAATGGTTGCATGTGAAATTGATGTAAAAATTCTTTGTCAATCTATGAAAAAGCTTTGTTTGAGTTGTGGTTTGGAGTGAAACAAAGAAACCCTCTATAGCAACCTCAAGATTCTTAAGATGTGTGTGTAAGATGCAAGATTTGAGCACATTCGGGAACTAACTCAATCCAATGACTTATCCACTTTAAACATTTAACACATGTGACACTAGGTAGAGGACTTTCACCATCCCATCTAGAAAAATGATTAGAGTTTGTAAAATAAATAATTAAAGTAGTTCCAAATAAATGATTATTGTGCAAATAAAACACTACTAGAAGAAAACAAGCTGAACCCCACATCGAAGAAGCCAAGAAAAACCAAACCAAACCTAAACTAACCAAAACCAAGAAGCAAAAGCAACCAAAGAAAATATAAAGTAATCAAAAGTAGAAAAAAAATCAAAAGAAAACCTAATACTAAAGCAAACCAACTTAAAGAAAACAAAAGCAGATTAAAGGAAACCTACAACAAAGAAAGCAAAGCAAGCTGCATTTATTCAAATCAGACTATATACAAAGAGACTCAAAGTGACTCATGATCAAACAAAGTAAGTTGAGACCTACCCCTAAATGGTTCATTAATGCTTATACAAACAATAAGGTAATAGTAACAATCCTCAAGAATGAAAACTTGTCTTTGTATTCAAAAAAGTAAATCTCCATAATGCAACATTCAAACTCCATGTCATTATCAGGAATAATCAATAATTGAGTACCTAACTTATTAGAACCATGACTAATCCATATGCAAGTTGTCTTTCCTAGGCCTCCATAATCAAATTGATAAACTTTAGAATTCACAGTGAAGAAAGAAATAACCTGGTGTGTCACTTGTTCAGCGTGAGTGTTGTGTTTATCATCCTCTAATTGCGAAGAGTTAATATCCTTGTTGTCAAGAGGTCTCCATTAATGGTACAACATTCCTCTTGTGCTCAATACATGCAAAACAAAATTAGAGTCATCACTAAGCAATTCAGGATGAAGCTTAGATTGAACAAATTCATAATTAACACAGAACATTTCACCTATTTGCTTATCTTCATGAGGAATTAGTGATGAATTTGCAATAATATCCTTATGTGCAACAAATTCCTCAACAGAATGGTCATCAGGAGGCATCACAGACTGATCATTAAGCACATTTTCACTTGCAACTGTATGTTCATGCTCATTAGTTATGATTGTAGCATTATTGTTTTCAACATCATTTATATTTTCTTGCACATCAGTATGAACCACATTAGCCACCCCATCCTTAATACATAAAATCTATGAATTTTCAAAGCTCATCTCATCAATAGATAGAGGGAAAATATAATTTGATAAATGAGAGAACTCCTTCTATTGGAATTGGTTTAGATTCTTGATCATAGCCATCAAGAATATTGACCTCTTTATCAGCAACATTAGTTCCCTTAGCTTGCTCCATGAGACATTCATCAGCAATTTTTTGAAGTTCCTTGATTGAAGATTCATTTGATGTAGCTTTCAGTGCATCTCTCATAACTTGTTTTTCCACCTCCTGAATTGTTGTCTAACATTGAAAACATGTGAATTTTAAATGTTCCTCCTCATGCATCCTATGCCAAGATGGTAACAACTCCTTTAGGAAGACTCTGTATCCCAAGACTGGCCAATCCTTCATAAATTTGGTAACAAACTTATCATAACTTGTCTATAGTGAATCATCATTCTAAACAGGGGAAGCCTCAATGATAACTTCTTTCTCTTGGGGTTCATCCTTAGTTGTACTTTCCATTTCATAAATCTAATTAATCTCTGTAGGAACACCCTCCTTTATCTCTATAGACTCCTCTTGGCTTGGAAACTCATTATGTTCCTTGGCTATTGTTGATATCTCATATTCCTCTTTTCTACATTCAATCTCTTCCAGAGCCTCCTTAAGATTAGTTGTCATACCATCTCGAGATTTAGGATGTATTGTCTCGTCTACCGTGCATTCCTCAAAAGATTGTTCATTTGTCTCTAGTTGCTTCCCAACTTTAATGATAGTGTCCACACATGAACGACAAGTGAACTCAAAATGATACTCTTTATGTAATCTGCACTGATGGTTTAGAATCCTTCAAACAAAAACCATGCCTAAATTGACCTTTTACAAAATATGTGAATGTT
This sequence comes from Sequoia sempervirens, assembly GCA_007258455.2. NCBI lineage: Eukaryota > Viridiplantae > Streptophyta > Pinopsida > Cupressales > Cupressaceae > Sequoia > Sequoia sempervirens. The sequence continues at coordinate 374,409,181 of VDFB02000017.1, read as the reverse complement.
TCAATTGAAGCATCCAGAAAGAGAAGTTCTTCTTGTGAAGTGATCTGGACTCTACCTCAATTCCACGAGTCATACATTTCAACTCACTCAAATTTGACATAGGTCTATTGCATCTCAAATTTTCAACATAAAAACTCATTCAACTTGTAGACATTAGAATTTTGGCGCACATCTCTCTCCTGTTAGGTAGAAAACCCTAGAATTGCAAGAGAGCATTAGGTTCACCAAAATGCAGACAATGATTTTGGCTTGAACCAAATGCTCTCTTGCACTTCTAGGGTTTTTCACCTAAAAGGAGAGAGATGTGGGCCAAAATGCTAATGTCTACACTCAATATTAATGTAAAAGTGATGCAATATATTTAAATGTGATGTCTAAATGCAATAAGCTGAAAGAAAGATGACTTATTGATGTTAAATCTAAGAAATGTAAAGTGTTTGAAAACACGGTGTTGTATGCAAATGTGTTATAAATGACCTAGAAATGCAAACAAAACTAGATAGAAAGCTATGAAACAGAATGTGTGCACCTAGAAACTAATGAAGAGCAGAATGGAGATTGCAAAGACCTCTGAAATTCTAAAAAAATTAACTTTTGAGCCAACTGGGACACTTACACCAAGCTGGGTGACTTAGTCCCAGATCGAGGAAACTGCTATGGAGCCCGTTTTAGCCAAATGGTTATCCAAATGTACAAAAAAAATTGAAAAAAAAGTTCAGTGGGACTAAGTCTCCACTAGTGGTGACTTAGTCCACTTCTGAATTTCTAAAAATTTGGAAGTGGAAACATATCCCTAGGTCTACACTCTAGTTTCCCACAAATGTTCACTTCTAAAACTCTGATTTTCAGGCCTGAAAGTGACTTTTTATTGATACTTTGATTTTTTCAACAAGGATATTTCTTCAATGAATCTTGAACCTAATCTTCAATGATCTTCAAACCCTTAAATTTCCTAAATCTGCAAGCACATAAGACAAGAAGGAGAAATGTTGAATGTTAGGGCATGGGGGTTTGCCTTGGTCAAACCCCTTTTTAGGTAATTAAACCAAAATGAAGAAATGAGATAGTGAAGCATGAAACAATGGAGTTAGTTCCTTTCCATGGTGATATATCTTGAATTTTTGTAGCAATAGTTGAAGAATCTACCCTTGAATGTCTTAGGAAGCTATCTTGATGTCTTGCAATGATAAAACCCTAGCTTGCTTAACTTGAGAACATGATGAGTGATGAATGATAAAGAGTTATGACTTATGATGAGTTAGGAGATTTAAAAATGAGGGGAAAAACCCTTATTTATACACAATTATGCCTAAATTTTGAAAATACCTCATCACAAGCCGACCTTAGGTCTTAAAGAATAAAAACCCAAAAGAAATTTGAATTTATTTTGATTTTTGAGCCAAATGGGACTAAGTCGCCCAAGGTGGCGACTTAGTGCACCTAGGAAATTTTGAGTGGATGTTGGAGATTAAGATGTATTAAATGTTGTTTATCGGGTTCTTCAATAAGACACTTAATTAAGGCATGTAAGTGCATAAAGGGGCCATCTAAAGCATAAGAAATGTGTAAATTTGTTGGAAAAATGAAGAACATCTCATTTTGTTAATTTTTGTTTGTCATTGATGTCACCATGATATATGAGTTGCAATTGCAAGATCAAGACTAAAGTTACTTTGGCATTCTAGTCTGGTATTTGAATCGGTATTTTGTTGAAATCCTCTAGTATTCTAGTCCGCATTTGTTTTCTAATGATCATTGTTGTGTGCGGTTTTGGGAAATGTTTTGCAAATATTGGGAGCATGTACTCTCAAGATTTCATGTATCTAGTGCACATATAGAATTTGTTTGCTTTTTGGTTTGAAGTCTATTCCCAGTCGACTTCTTTGGTGAATTGTGCAAAGGTGAAAAATAGTTTTGTTATGCAGATATATGTACTACCTATTTTAGGTCTGTGCTGACTTATTGAAGTGTGTGGGTTATCTTTTTTTTGAAGCTTGAGGTCGATAGATAATATTTCCTTGGTAAATATCAAGTACATTTAATTAAGCTGACTAATTGATGCTTGTGAAGAAGATTGGGTATATATAATGGACAGTTTTTTTAAGAAGGTGTGTGTGATTTTTCGTGCGAAGTGAAGCAATGCAAACATGATGAAATGTGTTAACTTCATTTATTGAGCTTTATTTTGAACTGGATCTACACTTATTAGGTGTACTCTATCAATTCATTTTCTAGCTGAAAGACATTCAATCATTATAATTCTATAGGCAGTGAGCCTTTGTGTCTGGATAGTGAGTCTTGGCAGTGAGCCACCCATTTTTGTAATATTCTATAACCAGTTATATAATATTGTGAGCAAACTCTCACCGTGGTTTTTCCCATTTGGGTTTTCCACGTAAAAATCCTAGTGTTCTTGTGTTCTCTGATTTTATGCTCTATTCATTCTCTTATTCATTTCTGCTATTGTTTGCATTGGTATAATTAGATGGTATTTGATCAAAAAATTTAAGAAAATACTGATTCAACCCCCCCTCTCAATATCTTGGATCTTTAACAATTGGTATCAGAGCTTGATTCCTCTGGTTAAGCCTAACAGCTTGAGGGAGATCTTGAAGATGGAAGAAATGAATGACAAGGGAGAGCTTTGGACTGCTCTTGAGGATCTTGATAAAGTTGAAAGAGAAAATAGAGATTTGAAAGAGAATCTTGAAGAAGCAAACAAATGTGTTCGGAAACTCAAGGAGAAGTTGAAAAAATTCAAAGATAGGCATAAGGAAGTAACTGATCAGTTGAAAAAATATAATGAAGATATCACTGGTTTGAAAGTTCAAGTGGAAGAGAAGAAAAGAATTGAAGAGTGTCTGAACAAGTTGGTACAAAGAAAGTCTGAAGATTGCACCAAGCTTGAACAAGAAATTGTGAATCTAAAAGTGGATCTAAAGAAGGAAAAAATCTATGAAAATAATTTCAAATGTAGCTCAGACAGGCTTGATGAATTAATTGCAGGACAGAAACCAAGAAAAGACAAAGGTGGTCTGGGAAATGATGTTGGTGAAAGCTCTAAAACTAAGAATAATCAGAAGACTCTTAATAAAGGAAAGCAAAAAGAAATTCAAGAAACTCTACTAGGAGACCTCTGGTGAGGCAGCCTAATGCACAAAGGTCCCCTTCTTTTAATGGCACTTGTTTTTCATGCAATAGATTTGGTCATAAGGCAACTAAATGTAAAAGCAGGATGAATCAATTCCCTAGTCATTTCTTTGGTCAATGCTTCGCATGCAAAAGAATTGTACATAGAGAAAATAAATGTTGGACCATGATGATGAATCAATTTAATGCAAGAAGAACGAGTCAAACCTTCAATGGCTATTGCTACACCTAGAACATGTATGGACATAGAGCTAATCAGTGTAGAACAAGAATTCAATCTAATCAAAGGAATATTGTCTACTATAACTGCAACAAACTAGGACATGTTTCAAGAGTTTGCATAAGCAAGAAGAGTAAGGAAACCAATCCAACAGAAAATAATGAATCTATGAAGAAGGTCAAAAAAGATGAAATTAAGCAAGAGATGAGCAATATTTGGAGAAAGAAAGAAGAACCAGAGGCAACTGATGAGTTTGTGCCCTCATCTGGTATAGACAATTTATTCGGTAATTAGACCTAGCAAGGTCATAGGGGGAGCTTTATCAGAAAATTGTAAGAACCCCCTAGATAAATGGCATGTCAAAGGTTGGAACAAAGAAGAGAGGTGAAGATTGAGTTTTCAGAGGTTTTGAAAAAGGAACTGGTAGAAAATATGAAGGGATGATTCTTTGCGGAGCAAGTTAGTGTTTGTATGTGTAAAAGAAAAGAGTTTTTAGCAACTTTTTGGAGTTTGCCGCAATAAATGTGATTTAGAGAAAATTGTTATTTTATAAAGAATATGATCAAGGCATTTTGTTCATTCAGGCAACTGAAAAAAAATTGGAGCATTTATGAAGAAAATTGGTGTTCGAGCTATGGAAACCCTAGTTACGGTTTTGTGAGAAAAAAGGTATTTATATCTTCTGAGTAGTTGTGCTTTCTATTCTTGGCTAAGTTTAGAACTTGTAAGATGGAAACTCCTGTAGTTGTGAAAGTATCGAAGAGGCTTAGGCCCTCTTACAGAAAGTAATCTTCAAAATTATTTGAAGATGATTCCATGGCCACATTTTCATCAATTCAATATGGCGTAATGTCGACAGAGGATACTAGGATAATGATTCAGGTAAAATTTGAAGAATACAATCATATAAAGCTAATTGACATTTGGCGAGATGAGCTTGCTAACGATGAATTCAAGATAAAACCTGAGTATTTGAATGTGGTTGATAAAAGGTTGCATGTCTAGAACAATTTCCCTAATTTCAGCTATGATGAAAAATTTGTGAAGATAGTTCTGAGCAGAATCCATGAAAAGTTTATGTGGATTGACCAACCACATCTTATAATGAAGGAAGCCATTAAGGTCATTACTGGATTATGGGATAAAGGTATTGTTCCTATTCTGAAATCTATAAAGAATGAGGTTGTAGAAAAACTAACAGGAGCCAGATACGATAAAAGAGCTCTGGCAACAAAAACAATCACTAATCTAGCAGTAAAGTATGCATCTCTCATGATAGGTCACAAGATATATTTTACAAACAGGGAGAATTTTGTTTCATTCACAACAATCTATACTGGATTTGATATGGTTGTGAAAGGTGCAGATTATGATCTATGTGAGCTTCTTCGATTGCAACTGTTAGAAAGCATAAAGCAAACAGAGGAAAAGAGATATGCCTTTAAATTTGGTTTGTTGATCATATGTTTGTTGTTTTACTTCATGAAAAGGCTTCTAGGAAAAAGTGAAGAAGTATATTGGAACTCATCCAGACTGATAGGCCATCAAATTTTTGATTATCTGCACAATCTGGGAAATCTAGATGCTCAACAAAATGCTTTGACAGCTTTCTTTGCATTATTTAAAAGAAATATGAATGAAAGGGATAGAATTCTGAGGAAAATTGTGGAGAAGTATAAGCATGATATCATATTTCATATCTCCACTGATGAATGCATGATTGAGGTTGTAGAACCTCGAACTATCTGGATTCAACCTCTTGGATATGAGATAATAGAAGAAGAAGTTGAAGGCTATGTGCAGATGTTGCTAAAGAATCCAAAGGACCCCAATGAATCTAGGATTGGGACATATGCAGAGAAGTCTATGGAAATTCATATAGAACAACAAAAGCCTAAGATTAGGAAGAAAGTGGAGAAAATACTTAAGTATGTTGGTTTCACTGATGAGTAAATCGTTCTTGGAAGAGCTAGGGGAGAACAACTAAAGTAGAATCATCTGTCCCTAGGAGATCCAGAAGGAATACCTCTGCAAAATCCTATGTAACCCCTGTTGTTGCGATTGAGCCTAGTAAATATGATAAAGGTAAAGGTCTTATTTCATCCAAACCAACTACTAGATCCAAGAAGAGGAAAGAAACTCCTTCGGTCGCTCCTACTAAGAGAGGAAGGAAAGAGAAGGAAACAAGAGAGAAGAATATGAGTGTTACAGATGATCAAGATGAAGAAGAAGAAGAAGATCCTAAAGCAAATCTTGTAAGGAGAAGAAGATGAATTTTACCCTCTGGTGAAGGTGCATCCACATATGTTGTTTCTAAAAGAGTATACAATTTGTCTTCATCTAAAGACGAAGAAGAGCATGAGTACGATATACATGTGCACACCAAGCCTGAATCAAAGAATCCTAAGGTAGTTGATGAGACCTCTACTGACCAGAAATATGAACAAGATATTCCGGTAAGTTCTAGTCCCTGGTATAAACTTGAGCCAACTCTTAATGCTTTGTTAACTTTTGAAAAGATGCTCCAACCCACAACTGAAGTCTATGATAAAGTTGGAGAAGAAGATAAGAAAACATTGCTTTTGGTTGTTATTCATTATGTTATTGTTTTAGAGGTTAAATGGGATGACATAAGGAAAGATGTTCCTAAAAGCATGTGGGATGATCTAATGAAAAGGAGATCTGAGGTTGTTGTGTTTGAATAGAAGATTAGAGAAGTAGCATATAATAAGATTGGGTCCTCCTTGACCCCTAATGATTTGGAAACTTTGAAGAAAATTTGTGCTAAAATGTTTCAAATGAAAAGAAGAGTGAATATGTTGATGATAAGAAATAAGAAATTGAAAAATAAAGTAAGAAAGGAAACAACAAAGGTAATCCGAGAGACAGCAAAAAATTATAGTATGCTTAAAACAGGTGATGTTGATGTTGCTGCTAAAAATACTGAGGAAAATGTCCCTCTGGGTATAGGTAATGAAGGATTTTCTAATAATGTTGATGTTGAAACTAATATTGGTGATGAAGTTAATGAACAGAATGAGGAAGAAGATGAGCCTGAGATGCATAATGATGCTCCTCTGAAGCATACTAAAGAAGAAAAAGGGGAAAAAGAGCAAGGTAATGAGGAAGAAAATAATGGCAATGCTGAAGGTAATGGTTAGGGCAATGAAGAAGGAAAAGACAACCCTGAAGAAGAGCAAAACAAAGAAAAAAGGGATGGAAACGAGGAAAGAAAAATAATGATAAAGATGATAAAGATGAAGATGAAAAGGATGAAAAGAAAGAGGAAGAAGAAGAAGAGGTAGTAGAGGAAGATAAAGAAAAGGAAAAAGGAGAGGAAGAAAAGATAACTGTGGAATCCTCTAGGAAAAATGAAGAGAAACATATTGTAAAATCTTTAAAGCTTCTCGGTGATTTGTCTTCTGGTGGTGATGTTTTGAAAGCTTTTCTATCAAATAAAATCAGATTTCAACCAATTATTCCCCATGAACTTTTGAAACTCCCTTTGATTGAAGGACATGTTGATGTGGAAAAGATGTCTCCTGTACATAAAGTTGTGTTGGGTGATGCTATGCAAGCATCTGGAAGAAAGGAGATCCTTGAGACACACCAAAAGGGAATGGAAATGATAGAAGATTCTTTGAGAGCATTACAAGAAGCTATACTTGGTGCATCCATTGATGCATCCCTCACCCCCATTGAAAATATGAAATTATTGTTAGACTCTTTTAAGGAGTATTCCTCTGGGCTTAATGAAAAGACAAGACAAGAGATAGAAGAAAAATTGGTGAAGAAAATACTATTGGCCTTATAGGAAAAATGTGCTCTTGCACATTCTTGTGTCAAAAGGAGTTTGGAAGTAGTGAAAATTTGTGAATCTGAGGCTGATGTTTTTCTATCTTATTGCTTGAAGTGGTCGGATGCCACTCAAAATATCAAGATTGTCATGGACTCCATTGAGTCCAAGTTGTCTATTGTTTTTGGTACTTATAGTGTTTATAAAGAAAAAGACAGATCAATCTAGAAGGCCACCACTACACATAGATAAAATTTCTTTGCCTTGCAGAAACAGAAAGAAGAAATTATCAAAAAATTCAGTCTATTAAGTGATATTGTAAGAATGGAATACACTCTGATTGGAGAAGCTTTGGTATGCATTGAAAGGCTTGAGAAGATAAACTTGATCTTTGATACTCTAGATGGTGTTGAAGATGCTCTAATAGAGCTAGAATCTCTTAACAAAATGTTGTATGCAGCAAAGGTAGGCTGGGAAAAAGCAAAAATAGTCTGGGAAGGTATTCTGAAGGAGCTTCAAGGCTCATCATCTTTCGGTTGATATATGGTTCTTTTTTTTCTTTGCTTTAATTTTTTTCAGTTATTCATGGCACACCCTTTGTCCTCGATGTCAAAGGGGTAGTGAAGTGGTGAAATGTCAGTGTTAGGGGGGGAAGTTTTGTATATAAAGACTTTGTAAATATTTCTTTTTTGTTTTTGGCACATGTTTCCATCAATGACAAAGGGGGAGATTGTTGGAAAAATGAAGAACATCTCATTTTGTTAATTTTTGTTTATCATTGATGTCACCATGATATATGAGTTGCAACTACAAGATCAAGACTAAAGTTACTCTGATATTCTAGTCCGGTATTTGAACCTCTATTTTGCTGAAATCTTCTGGTATTTTGGTCAGCATTTTTTTTCTAGTGATCATTGTTGAGTGAGGTTTTGGGAAATGGTTTGTAGATATTGGGAGTAAATACCCTCAAGATTTCATGTATTCAGTGCTTGTATATATTGTTTTTGCTTTTTGGTTTGAAGTCTATTCCTGGCCGATTTCTTTGGTGAATTGTGCAAAGGTGAAAAATAGTTTTGCTATGCAGATATATGTGCAACCTATTTTAGGTATGTGCCAACTTATTGAAGCATGTGGATTATCTTTTTTTTGAAGCTTGAGGCCGACAGATAATATTTCCTTGGTAAATATCAAGTGAATTTAATTAGGTTAGCCTAATTGATGCTTGTGAAGAAGATTGGGTATATATAACAGATAGTTTTTTAAAGAAGGTGTGTGTAATTTTCATGCAAAGAAGTGAAGCAGTGTGAACATGATGAAATGTGTTAAGTCTATTTATTGAGCTTTATTTGGAACTAAATCTACACTTATTAGGTGTACTCTATCAATTCATTTTCTGGTTGAAAGCCATTCAATCGTTGTAATTCTGTAGGCAGTGAGCCTTTGTTTCTGAACAGTGAGTCTTGGCAGTGAGCCACCCATTTTTGTAATATTCTATAACTGGTTATATAATATTTTGAGCTAACACTCACCATGGTTTTTTCCATTTGGGTTTTCCATGTAAAAATCCTAGCGTTATTGTGTTCTCTGATCTTATATTCTATTAATGCTCTTATTCATTTCTTCTATTGTTTGCATTAGTATAATTGGATGGTATTTGATCAAAAAAATTAAGAAGATACTAATTCACCCCACCTTCTCGGTATCTTGGTTCTTTAACAAAATATTGATGAAAATCCTAGGAAAGTGTGAGTTTGTTACAAGACTTTACAACACTTTGAAATAGGTCTTGGTAAGGTTATTTAGGTGAATTATAACATTATGGTCCTAGAAAAGTGTGAAGATGTGTTACAACACCTTTACAAGACATCAATAATTGCATTTTATTCAATTTGCAAGGGCCCAAGACCTAGTATGGATGTGTAGACACCTCACAACACCAAATAAAGGCCTCATTAAGTTTAATTTATCATCAATTATTCCCATATCAAGCAAAATATACATTTTTTGGCAACACACAACTTCTCGCTATGTTGCTTTATGCTCATGCCCTCCTTCTAGCGCCAATCTATTGATGGTGTTTTTAGCAATGCAACAATTCAAATAGAATACAAGTACTCCAACTCTCTTGAAAGGTAAATTTATATTAGCAAGCCTCAAGAAATAACCCCAAGCTCTCTAATGTCAAGTCTTGACAATGCAACAAACAACTCAATGATAATGTGAAAATGTTGGTAATCACAAGGGACCTTACAAATTAACAATGTTGGAAGCATCAATATTCATCAAATGTAGCAATGTGGTGATGTTAATTCAATCCTAAACTAACCTAGATTCAAAGAAATAGCAAAATATCAAAGGGTTTAAGAGAGACATCTAATAAAAATCCTAAGATCAATCACAACAATGGAAAATGCTTTAGATGGACAGATCCCCATAAAACCAATTCCTGCTTGATCAAGGACAAGCCCACAACTACACATAAATGATGCAATCTTCTAAGGAAATCAGAGGATCTTCAAACTATGAACATTCATCCACATACCCAATTACTAGTGCAATGTAAACAAGCATTCACAATTGAACTTAGCACAATATATGGCTTAGACTAACTTTACACAACAACTTACAATCAACAAGCCACCAAAAGTATGAGCAAGAGATCAATCAAACATCATTCACATTTTATCATAATCATGAAAGAATTGAAAACTAACATCTAACATTGAAAATCAAGAACAAGAAACCATAAGGCTGTCAAAGTTGAAAGAAAAGTTTTCCAAATCAACAAATCAATTGCATTAGCTTCTCCAAAATTTACATAATAGTCTTCTTTCTCTCTCCTCTCCTACAGCTATTGACTTGCAAAATCTAAATTCTCATAATTTAACCAATTCTAACCCCTTACAAATGAGAAGGAAAAGGCCTTTTATAGATATTACATTTCAATTTCAAAGGCTAGGATTAAATCAATCCAAGGGCACAGATCAATCCTCTAGAAGCATCAAGCAGAACTACATTAGGTTTGGCAAATGTGGTACATCATCATCCAATGAGATAATTTTGTTACAATTTGGAGCAATGAGAAAACAACATCCTATCACCTCGAATTTGATAAAAATTATGATTGGAGAAATAAAACAGCTTCACATGTGATCTTGGACCTTCCATAAGTCTTCTCTAGCTAGCATAGATGTGGCATGAATTCTTAGGCAAGTGCACATTAAATATTTGAATTACAGTTTTGAAATCCTATTGGCAGCTCATCTTTAGCACATATCCATATGCAACTGGGTTCATTTGAACAGTTGGGAATTGTAAATTAACATTAAATCTTGAGGCTACACCTTATACTCAATTACAATCTCTACCATATTTTCCTCTTGGCATGAATCCATATGCAAGTCCCCTTTTGATTTATTTAATCCTAAAAAACAAATATTATCATTAGTAGCTCACATACTAAAAATCCAATCCATAAAACATTAAAATTAAGCTCAAATAAACCCTTGGAAAATATTAACTCCATCATAAAATTTTGGAAATTTAATCCTATTAAGAAATTTGGGAGTTCAGGAAATTCGTGACATCAACTTCAAGGAATCCGTCAGGAGGAAGATTTTTCAAATGACAGGAGCTTCAAGGAATCCATGATAGGAAGGATTTTTTGAGTGACAGGAGCTTCGAGGAATCTATCAAGAGGTGGATTTTCTAAGTGACAGGAGCTTCGGGGAATTCGTCAAGAGGTGGATTTTCTGAGTGAAAAGAGCTTCGAGGAATCCATGACAGGAAGGATTTTCTGAGTGACAAGAGCTTCGGGGAATCTGTCAGGAGGCAGATTTTCTGAGTGATAGGAGCTTTAGGGATTCTGTGACAAGAAGGATTTTCCAAGTGATAGGAGCTTCAGGGAATCCATCAGGAGGCGGATTTTCCAAATTCCTTAGCTGATTGAAATCTCCAAAACTCAATAATTTTTTACCAAGAAGGAATTTTCAAAAAGTTCAAAAAGTAACCTAGCCTAATTTTTCATTCTTTATCCATAGGTGCCAGAAGAATTTACATATGACATCCAAAATTCACTTCAAATTCCCCATTTCCAAAATCCATGATAGCTGGATTTCTCTGAAACCCCCAAGATACCTTAAACTATTGCCTTCATCAAATCAAATATGGACTTAATCCCAAAATAACCTCCCAAGAAGAACAAAATTGGAAATTGACAAAGCCAAGATGTGGAGATGCAAAATAAAAAAATAGGGTCCCCGCCTCTGGTGGGGCATGTGTGCGAAAAGTGCACAACAAGTTGCATATATTTCAAAGGTAAACTTTTATAATATATAAAAAATAAAATAATAGTTTATATTTAAAATAATGTTTAATATTTCAAAATGCATTTTTTTTGTTGAATAGGTGAGAATTACATCACCATATAGCATGCATGTTTGTAAGGATGGTCATGACATTGGATTTATTGAGGTGTGTTATAACACATTTTATAAGTTATTTTGCAAACTTCAAATTTATTGTTTATGTATACTTATGTTTTTTAGTTTAATCTATTATTGTTTGTTTAGTTGATGAATTTAGTTGCCACATCTCCTAGTATACAATAAAATTGGATGTTGGTGTTATTGTTGCAACTTCATCCTCGCTATCCTTAACACAGGTATGAGTATGAACATATAATATGTTTACTAATGATTATTTTATCTCAATCAATATCATTAGGTATTATGAAATAATTGATAAATATGTCTTTGTTATGTTATGTATTGATGTAGACACTCCTATGTGAGGACATGCCTCTCTTGATGATGTTTATCATCGTAGGAAAGAAGAACTAGACTACCAATATGTTGTAAATGGGTTTTTAAATATTGTTTTTAGATATAGAGTTTTACATAGTATCTAATATTATAATTTATATATTCAAGTTGAGATACAAAATAGTCAGAGGCATAGGAGATCAGAACGATGCAAGACACCAATTTATACAAGGGATCGAGGTTTAATTTCTAGTCAAGAAAAAAGAGGCCAAATGTTTGAACAATGATGTTTGCACTTCATAGATGAAGATACTTTGTATGCCTATACATGTCACATAGATAATATAATTTGTATGAATATTTGTATCAATGATATTTTGTAGTTTGAGAGATAATACATTAGCCTCATGGAATTGTATGACATTCTATATGCCCTCATGGTTTATTGAGATCGATATATTTAAATATTTTCTACATACTAGTAGCTTAAATAGTTTATATAAATATTTTATACATATTGGTAGCTTAAATGATTTAAACATTCTCATATTTTACTTATCTCTTAATGGTGTATTTATGAGGAACTCAAAGTTGTAGTAGTACCCAGCCAAATATCCATTTATCATAATAACAAAGTTTGAAGCCTTTTTGTTTTTCCTTTCTTTCTTTATTGTTTTAGTGGAATCTTGGTCGAAGCTCTTGATAGTTTTTCGTTATGATTACTTGTTATTTTTAATGAGTTGGTTAAGTGATACCATTGAATACACCCCTATAGTATTTATTGCTTCCAAAATGGGAATATATTATCATGGTTATCACTAATTTGGAGTAAATTTTATTGTTCAAACTTTATCTTTCACAAATTTATGGCTCAAGAATGGTTATGGTTTGTCGAATGGTTAAATCATGTTAAGGGGATCTTTCCATGAGTCATAGGCTTACTATGGAATTTGCAAGTGCATATCTTTGAGTTGTAGACTCTACAACATACCCTTAACATGTAGACTCTAAAACTTCCCCCCTTCATATATGCTAAGCTTTCAATTAATTTTCTCTTTGTTTTTGACCCCTTACCCCCTTGATATTCTCATCTCTAGTCATGTTGTATGTGTATACCTTACTTCCTTAATAAAATATGTCTAAGTGAAAAAATGATCAATTTGTACAACTACCTATAGATGGCCACCTCTAAGCATGAGGTCTTCTAGGAAATTGGTCTTAATTTAATTTGAAAACACTACCCATAGTTCACCACTTGGTAGGTTACTGATTAATTTTCATCCTCCAATAAAAAAAAATTAGATGTAAAGTGATTACTTATTAATGACTCTCATCTATTTAGTTTTTATCTCCAAAATCCTAGAGAAAGACTATAAAAATAAACAACCTTTACCTTATCATAACATAGGAAAAGTGATTTTTTTAATTGGTATGTCATTCCTTTTATATTTTTTCTCGTGAGTAATACTCCTATACTACTTTTTTTTTATATTCAATATAGTTTAAAGAAACAACATGAATGAACAACATCAGTGGCTGTTATTGCATTGGTTTACATACAGGGCCACTACTTAAGCCCAAATTATAGCTGCTAGCTTTCTACCGTGGACACATTTTTGTAGTCCTGGATTATTACAAAAGTAGTATTACAAATATAGAAAAAATAGAATTAAACAAAAGTGCTATTATCTTTCTTTTCCTTTTTGATGCCACTTCTCACAGGATTGTAGGTTTCTCTATGTTCCAGCCATTGCTGAATCTGGTTGTTGTTTTTTGTTTTGCCCTCCTCCAACAGTTTTTGAAATTTCTCCTTTGCTACTTGGGTGATGATGGAGACCTACACATAAACAGAGTGTAGAGTGAGTTTTCTATAAAACTCAGTAAGATCTCTTCTACAACCCTGATAGATTTCTTTATTCCTTGCCTTCCAGATAAACCATAATATTTCAGTTGATAGAATTAACCAGAATAAATTACTAGTTTTTCCAAAACCATTACATTTTCCCATTATAATTTCTAATTTTCTTTCTTCTCTAGTTTTCCCAGCTTTTAACGTGTCAATCTTAAAGATATTCCATATTTCTTTGGCAAAAAAAAAAATATATGCATTACAGAATCATATTTTTTACAGATATTATAGACAAGTGGATTCTTGCTGGAGTCCACATTTGGTAATCTTTGCATCAAAATCAGCCATCTAAATGCTGCCTTCTTGGGTTCCAAGGTGTTGTTCCAATTATGCCTAAAGACGAGTTTCCATTCTTCATCATTTAATTTTATCCTCCACTTTTGATTTAAGCCTTCTGCAAGTTTTGAATTGTTATTCAAAAGACCATAGATCTCTTTTGCTTTTAAACCTGCAATGCTATTATTTTCCAGCCAGTCAAGATCATGCACATTATTTTTCCTACCATTTACGTTAGCTATGGGGATTACCACATTTTTTTTAATGGTTTCAAAGGTTCTTTTCTGAGATTGTGGCAAGTCAAACTCAATTCTCCGGGTATCCCAACATTTCAGTCTACCCTCTATTAGGATTTGGTCAAAGCAAGACAGACCTTTTTTATTCTAGGATTTAGCAGAACATCCCTGCAATAAAGCCAGTGGCTTGTCCTTGTGGAATACATTCCACCATATGGATCTTTCCAAGAAGATCTTATTGATATTAATGTCAACTTGACACTTCTCAATAATTTTATCTTTAGAGGATTCCCAAGCTTTCCACAAGCTTTTAAACACCTTGGATCCAACAGGGGTTGTTACAAACTTTCCAAAGACCAAGTCACAAAGAGGAAGGTGCTTCCAGGTTTTGGCTTTTTTAGGTGTAGCCAGCTTAATATTGTTTCTAACAAAGACTTTCCAAGGCTCATCACCTGTGAGAGCCTTACAGATCCACTTTGCAGCTAGGGCTAAGCCTTGCTGTTTTAAGTTCTTGAGTCCTAGGCCCCCTAGCTGCTTGTCCATACAACAAATTTCCCACTTTATTGCATGAATTTTCTTATTTCCTTTGCCATCAGACCATAAGAATTGTATGATTTTATTTTGGATTTCCTCAACTTGATAGCTATTGAAAAGCCAAACTGAGGAGTAGTAAATGTTATAAGAGGCTAGGATTTTTTGGCATACTTGTGCCCTTCCTGCCAGTGAAAGGTACCTATTATTCCAATTGTTTAAATTTTTCTCAATTTTTCCTTTCACCCACTCCCACATGTCTCTCAGGTTGGGGCTAACTATAAAGGGGATCCCCAGGTATCTTACTATTTTATTTGGTCCCCCCCATTGTTGGCCCAACCTTTCAAACCAAGGGGGTTGATTTTCCTCCCAACTAAGCATGATAGACTTAGCTCTTGATATCCTAGAACCAGCAGCCTTTTCCAAGAATTCAAGTTTTCCCATGAGATGACTCACATTCTCTTCGTCCAACTTTACGATAAGGGTTGTATCATCTGCAAACTGGAGGTTTATTAACTCCTCTTTATTTGGAATGATAAGGCCATTTACTTTGGGGGTTAAATAGTTATCTCTAAGGATAAAGTGCAGAGCATCAGCAGCTATCACAAATAATGTATGGGATAGGGGGCAACCTTGTCTTATAGATCTCTGCAACTCAAACTCCTCCGTCAAGCAACCATTTATCTCTATTTGTGCATTGGCATCTTTCATAAGAGTTTCAATCATTCTACAAAGCTTCTTTGGAAACCCAAAAGCTTCAAGGACCATCATTATGAATGGCCACTCAATCCTATCATAAGCCTTTTCAAAGTCCACAAGGAGCATTCCCATGTTTTTCCCAGACATTCTGGCCCATTCCATTGCCTCCCAACTTGTTAGGAGGTTCTCAAGGATGTATCTCCCTTTGATAAAGCCTGTTTGCGTGCAATTAATTATCTTTGGAAGCAGACTTGCCAACCTTAATGCTATATCCTTTGCAAAAAATTTGTAGGAGACATTCAACAAAGTTATGGGTCTCCAATTTTTAACAAGTACCTTGTCTCCCTCTTTAGGGATCAGTTTTATAATACCTTTATTAATTTTGCTACCTAGAGAGCCCACCTCAGTTGCTTCTGTGTATACATTGAGGAGTTCCTCACTCACCCAATCTATATTCTTTTTATAGAATTCAATGGGGATTCCATCCACCGAGCCTTATCATTGTTTAGTGCCAAGATTGCTGCCTTAACCTCATCTAGGGAGAGGTGCCTATCTAGTAGCCTAGCATCTTGTTCAGACAACTTCTTAGGAATTAGTTTCCTACAATCATCTCTTGCCTTTTGACTTTGTGTATTATTTCCTTCTGAGGTAAAAAGATCTTTGTAGAATTGGAGAAAGCTATTTTGGATAACCTCAGGATCTTTGCTCAAGCTGTCATTATGCCAAATCACATTAACCTTCTCTTTAGCTTCTTTGTTTTTTAGGCATTTAAAGAAGAATTTTGAACCTCTATCCCCTTGAGAGGCCCAAATTAGCCTTGCCTGAGTTTTGAGGCCTTGGTCCTTTAACAGCTAAATTTTCCTCAACTCCCCCTTCACAGAAACTAGCACCTCATTTAGGCTAGTATTTTTGGGGTCGTCTTGCAGGGCAGTTTCAACCACTAGGAGGTTCTCATGCAGTAAGCCCTCTTTTTTCCTTAGATCCTTTGCCTTCTTTTGTCCGATTGTTTGGAAGATTTTCTTCCAGGATTCCACATTGGTGTTCCATCTTTCAATGTACGAAAGCCCCTTGTGCACCCATTTGTTAATCTCTTTAACTGTAAAAATGGTGTCACAACAATCCTCATCCTCCAACAGCTTTGTATTCAGCAAGAATTTTCTGACTTTTTCATAGTGGCATGCTGGTCTTTTTCCAGTGTTATTTTTACCGAGATAGGGTGGTGGTCTAAGAGGGTCCAAGGAGTCACTTTGACCCTGGTATTGGACTCATCCACTATGTCAAACTGAAACTCTTCCTTATTTGCATAGAATCTATCCAGTCTGCTTTATATTCTTCTCTCTCCCTTTTGGAAGTTGCACCATGTGAACCATATACTTTTTTTTTCCTTTCTTAGACTGTTTATGGGGTCAAAGAGCTAGAGTTTATTTTTCATTTTAAACCAGAAGAATTTCTCATTGCCTTTCCAGCCCATATCACTCCCACCAGCCTTATCCTTAGTGCTTTCTATCATATTGAAGTCTCCTCCAATAATCTAGGGGACCTCCTGTAGTCCGCTAAGCCAATCCCATAACATACGCCTCTGCCTATAGTCATTCGAGGCGTATACTGAGCATATACCAAATTTAAGGTTATCTTTCTCAATCAATATCCACACAGGTCTATTACAAGGAGATAGGCCCTGATTAGTAACCCATTTGGCCCACTTATTTGCAACTAGGATTGTAGTACCTCCTTTCCCTTTTTCATGCTTCATAGCAAAATGGATTGAATCTTTCCAGATAAAGTTCAGGCTTGTCTCAAGCTGGAAGCCTACTGTTTTGAGTTCTTGGATCATAACAATGTCATTTTGCTTCACTTGGTTTAAGAATCTCCTTACATTATACTTCCTATCTGGGGACTCAAGTCCCCTAATGTTCCAAGACAAGCAATTAAGAGTCATCTTATTCCATTGTTTGGGGCCCATCATCCAAGCTCCTAAAGGAGTCAAAGCACTTAGGGAGGGTTGTCTTTCCAAGCTTACTTTTTTGGTAGGGGATTGAATCCTCCTTCTGTTTCTTTCTTCTTCCCCTCCTTTTTTGTTTAATCATCTTACTCACCAGACTGCCTCCTTCTTCCTCTTCTTTCACACCTTCCTCTAGTTGGGGTGTGGTAGCACATCCCCCCTGGTTACACTTCCCCATTGTGCCTTCCTCATTGGCTGGGGTTGCAACATCCCCTTCTGGATTCAAGCTGTTTAAATAATCTTGGAAAAAATGCAAGGTGTCTTGGTTTAAAGTCTTGAAATCTGAGAGGTCAAAGGCCCCCTTTTGTTTATCCAGTTCAAAGCTTTTAATGTTAATTATCCTACTACTACTATGGGTGGAAATACCCTCTTTGTTCATGACCTTACAAGGGGAGGTAGTTTCCTCTCCTCGTCCTGTCATCAGCAAAGGGGAGGGATCCCCATCCATAGTAGGAGTAAAAGAAGTTTTACCAGGTTCAAAATCTTTATAGGCTACCCCAGGGGTAGGGACCAGCATTAGACTTTTATAATCTACGCCTTGGCAATCTGTTATCTTA
Source organism: Sequoia sempervirens (assembly GCA_007258455.2). NCBI lineage: Eukaryota > Viridiplantae > Streptophyta > Pinopsida > Cupressales > Cupressaceae > Sequoia > Sequoia sempervirens. The sequence continues at coordinate 374,391,042 of VDFB02000017.1, read as the reverse complement.
TCATTCCTTGGGTCAACCTCCATATTAGAGGTCTTTGTAATAATTGGATTCTTTTTTAGGGTTTGAGCCTGCTTTTCTTTAGTATTACGACTATGCTCCCTTAGGTTCCTCATTATCTTTTTATTTTTTCCTATCTGCTCTCTCATCTGTTGCATGACCATTTCTTGAGCGCTTAGCTTGCCCCCAAGGGAGAGGTGGCCACCCCTTCTTTGGTGGTCCTCGAGCACAGTTTTGATTGGGGGATTGATCCCACCCTCTAATAGGTTTGAATCTACATCTTCCCTATCTTCATTGCTTTTATTTTCAGTCTTTGGCATCCCTTAAGTTGGGGAATTTCCGACGATCACCAATTGCTCTTCACCGACTAACATCAGATCAAAATGGTTATCCACCCTCAAATCTTGGGGTGGGACTCGAGTAGTTTCCATAAGTATCTCTGCCCCCCTAGGTTTAGGGTTTTCAGATTCTTGACCAAATTCCAGGTTTGAGCCCACTCCCAACTCATTAGCATCAGGGAATGGCTTTTTAATATGGTTAGTATCTTTCACTTTAGCCCTCCCCAGAAGGTTTTTTCTTAGGATCGGGCAGTTTTTCTTTCTATGCCCTTCTTTTTTGCAAAGGAAGCATGTGTTGGCACCTCCCAAGATTTCTATCTTACAGTTTAGAATTGCCTTTTCTGGTTCTAGTTCAATTTCATCGGGGATTTCCACACCAGGGGTGATAGCTAACAGGGCACGAGCGTCCATATGAAGGAGAGTGTTATTTGTTTCCTCAACCCTAATGGTTCTTCCATAATGTGAGAGGAGTTGTGGGATAACCCTCCAAAGTATAGGGGGCACATTCTTAATGTTTATCCATCTTGGGTAAGATAAGGCTAAGACTTCCTCATTTAAGACATTCGGTGACCAAGTAACCGCCTGAAACATAGCATTTCCAACCGACCAATATTCCTTGTCGGTGGCCTTTTTTTGCATTTCTTTATCTCTAAAAAATATCAGAAAAATCCCTTTTTGAATTAATCTACAGAATGAGTGTTGAATTCCCATTTTTTTATTCCAGACATTCATTAGCCGGTCATCAAAAAAATTTCTTGAGGGAGTTTTATTACAATCTAAGGCAGCGAAGAAAATTGCAGTGTTTTTAAGTTTTTTCTCCTCATTATCAAGAACCTTTGCCATTTCCTCATTTGGGATAAAGGAATCTACCCTAGGGTTTGTGGAAGAGACCTTACCTCCTCCAGGCTCTGAGATTTGAGTGCCATCAGCCCTACCGTCGCTGACCACAATGAAGGAAGCCGTCATAGGCACATTGCTCCTTTCATTGCTGGTAACAACATCCTTGAAGGACTTGGCACCGTTAACCGTTTTTGACCCCTCGCCTTCTATGGTTTTTTGCAGACCATCAGGGGGTTTGTCGGTCTCTAGCCCGCCCTCACCCACTGATGGCACCTGATTCATGCCAGGAGGTGTTCCTCTACTATAGATTTACCAGGAAAAAGAAAATAGCATCTGAAAGCAAGACACAGTTTGCCTCTTGCCGTGAACAATAAAAACAAGCACATTGAATGAAACCTAAATAGGTTGTAGAAAGAGATCTTACGGAAAGGAAAAATACTTCCTTAATGGCTTAGAGCCATTTGGAGTCCGGCCCTCGAACACAGAGCCTCCTCGAATGGAACACCCACTCTCGCCCGTTCAAAAACTATCCTCCTATACTATTTGAAAAAAATAGATAGAGTTATATTTGAGCTCTCAATCAATGATAACATTTTATTGTCTTTTTGGACATTGTTGTAACTTATTTTATAGAGCTAGGTAGTTGATTTCCTTGATTGTAAGTGTTGAGAGAAATTTAGTCTTATGATATTTTATGAAAATGGAAGCATTTTTACAAGTATTCAGGGATTTCTTCTTACTTCACCTAATCACCCTTGCAATCCTTCACCTTCTTTTATGTAAATATGAAGAAGGAAACTATAGATTAAATTTGGTATTATAGAATCAAGTAAATATTTGTAAGTTCATATTTGAAGAGACAAGGTCACACTTTTCACCTTGAGAAGTATAATGGGTCATCCAATTGGTTGCTTCTTATCCATTTAAAACACTAAATCATCTAATTTAAGTCTAAATCAATATTAAAGGTTTATCACAATATCTCATAACCATTCATGTGTAAAAATTAGCATTTTATTAGGTGATATCACTTTATTTTTATCAAATTAATTTTGTAAAACATTTGCATGGATAATATATAGATTAAAATCTAACATCTGCTTTGTTTTATATTCTTAATATATATAGACCCCTTCATTTAATATCCTATGTGAAAGCATTCTAACATTCCATTGTGCTTTATCTAATTCCATTACGTGAATATATATATATATATATATATATATAACTTTTTTAAAAATTTACATCTTCTAGTGGTGACTCACATGTACAATATAATTGTACATTGGTGACTCATAGACAAAATTATATCTTTGCATTTTCTTAGTCTTTATAAACAAAATTAGGTTTTTGACCATGTAACCAAGGGTTTGACATGGTGAGTTTACATTTGATTAAAGGCCTTGTGACAAGAATAAAACAAGTATACAACCTACAACAAAGTCATATGACAATCCCCTTAGATTGTCAAACTTTCCTAGGAAGCCTGAATCATTTGGAAAAGAGGACCATGGTTTGTTTCAATTGGTATACAAGCAATCACACCTTGGTGTGCAATCGGTACGCCAATGGTTTTTTTTTAATTTAGAATTTGTATGGATAGAGCTTAGTATTTGACGTCAAGTAAAGTAGAATGTAATTGTGAAATACTTTGAACTAAGAAGAAAAGCAATTTGAAATAATTGTTTATTTTATGTACAAAGATGGAATAAAAGTGCTTATTAATGATGGTATATATATAATGTTTGAAACTGAATAATATTGATTATACATTAAAATCATGCATCTGTATTCATTTCATGTAAGATACAAAGAGAAACATCATCTACCACTTTTCTAGCTAAAAAGGCTAATCATCATGTATAAGTTTCATTCATTTCATGTATCATTAAAATAAGTTGATAAGTGGAAACGAGAGAAGGATCAGAATACGATATTTGATTCAACTATCTCCAAGACTTGGCATGTCACTGATGAGAGGGAAAGCATCATCAAACTGTTTTACCTCCAACCTTGGACTTAAGTGGTCCCCCGCACACTTCCTGACTAAAAGTGGCCCTACCCTTCAACGAAAGGTTGTGCTGGAAATCCTCTCAAATACCACCTGAGCACTAGTGTTTCCCTTACTTAACTAACTATGTCGTACTACTAAGGATACCCTCCTACTAACTACAAAAAATCTGGATAGCTAAGTAACTGGGACATGGAGAACTGATGAGTGCAGGTAGTGGCAATGGCACTCACTATGGCCATTGTTTCTGTACAATTGTACAACTGCTACAAGAGCGTAGTCATGGTTCACCCATCCTGCTCAAATTGGAGAATGATACTGACCTAGGGCATACTGGACTACCTGTCTCACCCATCATGCAATCACAAGATAACAATTCACAAGGTTTGGAACCTACAAAACCCTTATGGGTTAAAACAAGTATTCCTTTTCTTGAACCCCCACATTATGAGGCATAAACCTCGGGACTTGGCAATGGCCACTAGTTCAAGCTAACACTATTACTCACAAGGTTTCTTCCTCTGAACTGTGACCTAAAAGACGTGCTTGGAAAAGATAACTCATTTCCCAATAACTCTATCGAAAGATTTAAAACTCAGAAGTATCACTTGTCGGGTTCAGTCTTTAATTTCAAAAACTCAGCTTCCATTATAGGACAACTTTCAACTCTAAAAGGATTCATATCAAAATTTTGGTAGTAAACTTGTCTTTTAGTGCCCGCTGCACTTTAATGCATATTCTTGGCTTATTATGAAAACAGGTACATTAATTACTTAATCTCCCTATCTGTTATAATCTTTCGGACTACAACTTTTCAGTTACTACAGTTTACACACACAAACAATATTTAATTAAATAAAGTTCTTTACCAGCGGAGAAGATCTCATTGTGCCAAGAAAATTTGTCCAAATACCTCGCTATTGGAAAAGGGTTTATACACACACATTAGATAGTTTATACTCCACCAAGACAAGCTCTATCTGAACAACATTGAGTGTAGTCACCCATATCCAAGTTAGAGAATCGACCCATTAACAAGGTTTCAGTAATACAACAAGTTTAGTTTATTCGACCAAGAAAACAACTAAGTGTTCGTGCATGTGCAGGGATCATATGGTCCTGTTGGATTATAACAACCCGACTCGTTCTTTCTTGCATAGTAAAGACATATGAATGAACAAGATTGAATAATAATAGGGTTTCCAGAACAGAAAAGTGAACGTCTTTCTATAGTAGAAGACATGCAACATTGCTCTTAACTAGCAAGGACATTCTTTAGACCAACTAGAGCTGAATGAAAAGGACTCGATATCGTCTGAATGAAAAAGACTCGATATCGTTTACCTGAGAGATAAAGAACTGGAATAAGTCTGAATGGGAAGCTTTTGAGAGCTTTGAAGAGGCTTAATGATGGTCTCTTATGCGCTTCTCACTATGAACTTCCATCTTAAGTTGTTTTCTGCCTTGTTCACCACTTGCTTTTCTACTCCCTTAAATATTAGTTCTTTTGTTCTTTTAAGAATGACTTCATTCAAAAATAGTAACGCAATCCTCAATTTTTCCACATTAAGATATGAGTTTACTCCTACATATGACTTCGATGATTAAATAACTAGCATTTGCACCAGAAGGAGGTGCAATGGTTACGCCGATTGTGATTTATATAGAATATCTTATAAATATGGAAGTTGTACATATCGGGTCAATAAAAACACCGATAATATTAAAAAAATTAAAAATTGTTTATTGACTTATTAATTTGAGATAAAGTCTCAAAAATGGTGAATTATATAGTTTTCATATTGTTTTCTTTAACTATGTTCCTATTGAATCTTTTTCTAGACTAAAATGTCTACATAGTTAGTCATACTTGTGCATTAAAATCATTGACTTGTTCTTTGCTTCAAGACCTTAACCTCATTCTCATTCAATGGCTTAGTACTATAAAGATAAAAAGATTTGTTGATATTCACGTGAAAAATATAGGGTGTGTTTTCAATCTAGTGAACCATGAGAAGCTCACAAAAATTCTCTAAACTTTTTTAAAATCTTATTGGGGGTGTTTTGTATGGAAAGCTATAATAACCGAAGGGCAACTTAGTTTCGATTGATATCAAAGATTAACCTTGACAATCAAATCCTCGTCTTTAGGATAAATATGCATATAACTTTTTAGCAAATAAAATGGTTGAGATTTCGAGCATAGATAAATAGCATTAATAATTGAAGCAACATTTTTTTTAATACCATAATTTGATAAATTAATGTTAAAATAATAACACAAATTTAGTGTTAAAACTTAGTGAAAAAGTGAAGTTAATGCTTTGCAAACATGCTTAAAGACTTAAATCTAGTATTTAGGAAAGAAATAAGTTTCTTGAATTTTTTGGAAAAATAATAATAATAATATATGGCCTAGAACTTTGAAAATTGTAGAATTTTGCTTTTCAAATCAATTTTAACCTCATTCGAATCACTCAACCAAAGTTGCAAATATTGTGTGAGGAAATTGCAAGGATTGAATTTGCTTTAAGAGAGAAAAATGAAATTGCATTTTTATTGTGTTTTTGTTGCATATATGTATGTTTAGATGTGAGCCTAATAGATATGGTGAGCTTTCATGGCAAACTCACAAAGTAGTTGTGATGGGTCTCCACCACAAACTTGTCTAAGCATTTTCGTTAGTCTGTTCAAGGATTACACCAATAAAGAACTATATGTATCTTAATATGTTAGAGAGTATGTGTTTGTGCATGGGTGTGTATGGATGTTGTTTGCTACAAATTATAGTTTAACGTGGTTGGATTAGAAAATTAATAAGTGCTAAATAATGGAATGAAATAAACTTACACAAATCTAGTTTTTTTCCTTAAATAAATTAAATATTATATTATTTTGAAATATTTGCATATAGATTTAAAACATAAAACAATACAAGTGAAAAAAGAAAGTTGTCATCAAATTGACCAAAAATATTTAAATAGAAATAAAATACTTCCATCTTATTAGAAAACCAATTTTTATCTAGTTCTTACTTGATAAGTGAGTTTGGAGGCTATTACCATTAAATGACAACTAAAACTTGTTAAATCTGATGACTTAACAATGGTTTGTTGTTGTGATATTTGTTTGAGGCTCAAATCTCACACTATATGCAGCTTATCGGCTAATCAATAAGCATAACTTATTATATTCTTATTTGAAATATATACAATATTGATTTTAAAATGTACATAATTTTGGTAATGCATATTTGCTTATAGCAAATTGAATGATACTTTTTTTAACAATTACAATTGAGACAATTTTTTTGTCGATGAATCCATTTGGTTTTAATCAAAATGAGTCTTTATACATGGCCTTATCACATTCCATATTCTTCTCCATCTAGAATATGTGACTATCACCACATTTAGATCATTACATAACATCAACACATATATTTGGAGCTAGAACTCAAATGTTCCTTTTTAATATTTGAGGTGAGAAAAGGTCAATGCACATTTAATATTTGCTTCTTTGACCTCTATATATGCAAATGTGTTTTAATATCTTCCATGGATGCCAATTTTTTTGCTACTCATGTAATTTTTTCCTACATAGTCAAAGCAGTAGTTAATAGATTTACATAATAATTACATTCTTGGTTATATATCAAAAGTACCAAAATGTAGGAAAAAAATTATTAAGGAGAGGAATTGGTAGCATGTTTAATTTGCTTGTTGCAAAAATATACGAATATCAAGTAGTCACCTACAAATCATGTGAATCTAATTGAATAGAGTTGACACATCATTATTTTTTGTTCATGTATTTTGTTTGTAGGAAATTGAATGAATCTTTTGTAACAATTTCAATTTTGTTGGTTTCAATGTCAATTTCATGTGCTTGTAATTGAAATGCTCTTGCACAAAGTTTTTTGGTTGTTCATGTATTTTTTCCTTCACAATTAAAGAAGTTAGTATAGTTACATGTGGTTCTAATTGAATGATTTTTTTGTAAAAAATTCAGTTGTGATGATTTTGTTGTCAATGATTTCATTTCCTTGTAATTGAAATGTCCCTACATAAAGTTTCTTGGTTGTTCATGTAATTTTTCCTACACAATCAATGAAGAAGTTAGTAGAGTTACATAATAAATGCAATGTTACTTTTATACAAAAGATATGAATTGTAGAAAAAAATGAAAATGGGTGGTAAGGAGAGCATTTGACAGCATGTTTAATGCACTTGTTGTAGATATTGAATATAAATTAGCCACTTATTAAACATGAAGTTGTGCATAATATCAATAGGTTGACTAAAATTTGTCATTCCTTAATGAAATAAATTTAAAGAGATATTAAAAATCTAACATATTTTATAAACTAGATCTAACTTACCTCTTCAAAGATTATAGCAAAAATGAAATCATGCACATAATTGTATATATTATATTAATTTAAAAAATCAATTTACATGCAAATATTTGTACCTATTTTTTAATTAATATCAATATTTAAAGTATCTTATTTAATTAAGAATGAAAAAATAACCAAATTGTGAACCATCCAAAATAAACGTAATTTTTTGGGTTTCAAAAAGGCATAACATGTTTTGCTACTACTCAAGCTTCATGCTTATGTAGTAACACTTGACATACTGAAGGAAATAACTTCCAAGAAAATAATGTCTTTAATATAAACTTCCATTGTAGAGAAACAAATAAATTCCAAGCAAATATTGTCTTTAATGTAAGAGGAAGTAAGCCTTTAAACTTTGAAGGATAACTCTCCATTTCAATAAATAGAGAAAAAAATAAAAATAAACAAATAAAGCTCAATCTAAATTCGACATAAAAAAATATAAAACAATTAATTATTAAAAATATATATAATACAATTATATTTTCTATCCACGTAATCATTACACCTATCATAAAAATTATGTAATATAAATATTACATACAACCTACGAAAATTAGAAATTAAACGGTAGAAGATTGAAAACAGCCTATGAATTATAGATCTGAAAATTGTATTTGAGCTAGGGATTGACAAGGCCTTCAAATCAATCAGATTTGAAACATGATGATGAAGATCAAGAGGTAGAAGACTGGCTACAAGAAGAAGCAAATGGAAATGAAGCACCTAAAGGAAATGACACAATTGGAAAATGAGGAAGATGTTTCCTTTAGTGATGTGGAAGACAATGATGATGCATATGATTAAACAACTTTTTAGAGTGTATTAGAGTGTATAATGCATCAGTTTATTCACCAGAAAATAAAAGATGATTAATTCAGCTCAATAGAGGTTGTGGTCATGCTTGGAATTTGATGGTCTATTTGGTTTTTTTTTGTATTTTAGATCTTATATTACAACTTTAAAATTTATTTGACCATATAATTGACTTGTTATATTTTTCTTGTTGTCCTCTCCTTGGAATGTATCTTTGAATTATATTCTTCATCTATAGATGTATTTAAACATATTGGGTTAATATAATAATCATCTCTAATTTATTGTGTTGAACAAGTTTGTGCCTTTCTTATATTTTCTTGTTTATTCACTTCTTCCTCGAATCAATCTATCAACTGGTTTGCAAGCGCTTGCATGAGCATCCACTTATGCATACATGAGTAAGATAGCCTTAGAAAGTTAGAGTAGCATATATTTTCATTTATCCATTTATTATTTTATATTCATGATTCACTATAATCTGTTTTATATGTTGCATGCTTGTAAATTACAACAAGAATAATAGCAAAGGAAAAGCGATTGAATGCACTAGACGGGGTGTCTTACGACATGTTTTTCCTTCATGGTCATTAGGTGTCAGTGAATTTCCTCATTGTTTCATGGCTTCACTCTTGCCTTTTGCAATCACATGAGAATTTCTAAAACCTTTTTTATATTTAATATGTAGGATTAATAAAAATCACTAAAAATATTTTAATATTTCCAAAAGAATAATTGTTTAAGACATCCACTATAATAATTAAGTTTAAAAATTTGATCTCAACCCCTTTAATTTTTTTATTATCTTATATTTTAATTATTAATATAAATAATTTTAATTTTAATAATTTTCTTCTAAGTCTAAACTCTAAAAAAAATTACCACATTTTAATTAGATTTTTATATTTTAAAATAAATTAAAATTTATGTTATATATTTTAATATTTATGTTTTTATTTGAAATTTAAATAGTAACTTCATGAAAAAATAGTGTTATAAGTAGCATATTTTTCAATTTTTATAATTTTGAATAACATATTTTCTCTTAATTTTTGTCTCTCAGACAAAAAAAAAAAGGTGTTAATATAATAATTAATATTTTTTAACTTTATAAAGTAAGAAATTTTATCTCGTATGTTACCAATATAAATGATTTAATTTATCTTATCTATTTTTATATTTTCCATTCTATTAAATTCAAATAAATAATATATTTTTAATATATTATATTATTAATTTAACAACATATTATAATATTATAATATATACACTATATAATACATATGTAACATATATAATATCTAATATATAATTTTAATATCATTATAATATTATAATATATATACAATATATATGTAACATATATACCATCTAAAATATAATTTAATATATTAGAATTAAAGTTATAACAATAAATACAATCCTTAACTTAATCATTTGTTCTTCTTACACAACAGTCCCACCTCATCAATAATTTCATTTCTAACTTTTTAAAACACAATTATTTTATAACTTTTTGGTAGGAACTTTGCTCTTGTTTTAAATGAAATGTGTGACTAGATCGAAAACAAATAAATGTATTTCAATAATATTCAAAATTAATAATTTAACTTTTCATTTCTTTATATATAAATAATGATCATCCCATGCAAAGTTGGTCCCACATTCAATACCACTGAAATAAGCCATCATATTTTTTTTATTGGAAAAAGATGATTTATCAAATGAAGAAATAAATGGTACAGAAAAATTAAAGAATTACAATGGAGTTGTCAACTATAACAAAATAACTTGACAAAGAGAAAATTACAGAAGGAAATAGAAGGAAATAGCCGACGAACATCCAACTCTTTTAATGGGCTGCTCCAATAGAAGGAAATAGAAGGAAATAGCCAACGAACATCCAACTCTTTTAATGGGCTGCTCCAATCCTCGAGCTGATCCAAATTTGCATAGAAAAAAATAAAAATCTGCTGGTTTTCTTGAAACATGTGATGACATAGTACCTTATGCTTGATGTATGTCCATGATCTGTTCCAAAACTCCCATTTTGCTCATATATGGATATGGCATCGGTGTCACATGTAGCTCTTTTGGTTTCTAAAGATGTTAGTCCCTACCTTCCAATCTTCAAAGGGATGACAAAGCTCATATAATCATGCCATGTCACAAGGTTTTCCAAATTTCTAGCAAAATGTTTGAAACTTGATGAACTTTTAAAAAAATTGAAACTAAAAAAAATCATTTAAGTTTGCCCTATCATTCATATAGAAAAGGCTTATATTTATAAAAAGTAAAATATATTTTAAAAATACATTTTCAATTAGGCTTTTCAGATTTTTTCATAAGAAAATCGTAAAGTTTCACTATTATTTCACAAGTGTCTTTGTTCTAAAGTGTTTTGTTGAAAGACTAATTTCTTGTTCCCATGCGGCTGCTTAACTCCATTTTCTACTTAAATTTAAAGGATAATTTGGAATCTCATTTTCTACTTAAATTTAAAGGATAATTTGGAATCTTTTCCTATTTTAATGGAGCAACTACTGTTTAAGAATTGAAAATAAGAATCCAAATGGCTCCACAAATTTCTTTCCCTCTTCTTTAATATTTGATTTCATTTTATTTTTCTATTTTTTTATTGTACAAATTATTATTAATACTATTAATACAAATTTAAGCTGGCTGCTTAAAAATAAGCAGAAAAATTAAGAATTCATGGGGCCATCAGCTCCACAAATAACTCCTAAATAAGTTGAGCACTGGAAGCCAAAATAAGCTAAGCAGCTGCATGGGTACATGAGGTAATGTTCAATGTTGAAGGTAATGTTCAATGTTGAATCGTGACATGGTTGTTGTTGCAGACGTGGTCATTGCTAAGTGCCATGTTAAGTCATGTCCTTGTTTCTATTTTTATTTATTTTTTTCATTTTTAATAAAATTTAATACTTCATTGTTTGATTTTGTCTTTATCTTTTTAGTATATTAAAATTAATCATTTAAATTTAATATTTTAAAATATTTAATTTAAATTTTAAAACATTAATATATTTAATATATATAATTTTAAATATTTAGAACTTTTAATATTTGAACTAAATTTTTTAACTTATATTATAATGTTTAGTATTTATAATATTTGAATTAAATTATTTTACTTTACTTATATTTTAATATATTGGATTTATTTTTATATTAAAAAAATCTGTAAATTTATATTAGTTGAATTTAATCATTTTTTTTTTATTTTTTTTTCAGAATTTTATCCTTGTCAAACTCGAACCTTGTGACATAGTATTCATACCTTGCTGCCCTGTTTTGAGATTCATCTAGCTCCCTATTTTATCTCCATGACTTGTACCAGCTTTCCTCATGACAGTAATGCATAATGTGTACCATCTACAGCCACTCTATCAACTCATGCTATATCAATCCCATGGTGCAATCTGGATTCACATTATAGGATTTCCTTGTAAGTCTTTAGGACACGTATCTTCAGCTAGATGATGTATATTGCAATTACAGAAAACTCTTATTAGTTCCCAGTATGAGGATAATGAACCAGACAACTTGTACTGACTTCCTAAAGTCAAATTTTATAAATTGGGGCTGTTTGGTTTAGTCTGTTTAAATAATTAGATTGCTTATACAGTCTCTCCAAAGGTGCAAATCATGAGGAATACACTTCTCGCCTGGCTTGCTGAATGTTGCAGAAATTTCTGCAGGCTATACTACCTCAATGCGCTTTAAGCTTATCGTGTAGTTATTGTTAAATAGGTTGTCGACGCTAAGCTAATAACTAAAGTTTGGACTTCGTATAAGACATTAAAGATTAGTGAAACTTGTTAATTTCAAGTTCTATTATCTCATCCTATTGATGAGACTTTCAATGCTTATGGCTTTCCTAGAAACATTCTTTGTAAACCTGTAGCAATGCAGTTTGTATCTCATGAATTCGATAACAAGATCCAATTCTATTATTTCATTTTATTGATGTGACTTTTGATGCTTGTAGCCTTCACAAAAACATTACTTACAAACCTATTGCATTACAGTTTGTCTCTCATGAATTTGATAACAAGATTCAGTTTTATTATCACATTTAATTGACACTACATTCAATGCTTATGGCCTTCATGAAAACATTCTTTACAAACCTGTAGCATTACAATTTGTCTCTTATGAATTCGGTAATAAGATCTGAAAACCCATAAGTAGACAAGTTTATTTTTTGCAATCTTTAGCAGAGCACTATCCTCCCTTGTTTAGGTTTCCCAATTAATAAACAAAACAATGAAACTAATGCCATTAAACTATGCTCAAGAAAATGCAAACACTAGTACTCAATACATGGATTTCTCTTAGTTAAGGAAATACAAAATATAAACCTAACAATGAAGAGAAACATATAGCTTAGAAATTAAATGTGAATCATGTGGTTTAGATATGGTGCACACGGATTTATTTGAATTAACTAAACATAAATTTTAAACCACAACAATGAAAGAAAAAATATGGCTTAGAAATTCAACAAGGGTCATGCAGTTTAGAGATTGTGCACACATAAGCTAGAAATGTTGAGAAGTTTCCATTTGTAATCGCAGCATCTGGAATAAAAACACTGGCAGATCTTGAGAATGATGTTCCTGTTGGAACAGGGCTATTGAGTTGGTTGTTAAAAAGATAGCTAAAAAATTTAATCCATAAAAAACAAGTTATTAGCTGGATGAATCTTCACCATTGAATTAGTTACATATATGAACAAGAACTCCCAGAGTATATCTGCAAATCTGGTATAGCTCCAACACATTCATTGTTATAGATATGGCATGAAAACATTGATTGCTTTCACTATATGTAAAAGTTCCAACACTGCAGGACAGATACAACTGGTTGTAGAATGTTTGGAACTACATGCATTCTGGTTGATTCCAAACCCTGATAGTATTGCATCAGTAAAAAATGAACTAAAATAGCATTTATATTAGTTACCAATAACAGAGGCTGCAAAATTTAAACATCTTTACTTGTTCACCGTGCAAAGAATTTTTTCCCTTGGTGCACAATACAGAGCTCATCTGAGCTAATTATGTTCCTTTGAAAAGAAAGCAGATGCCAAAGAAGAGGAGGATGAAGATGATGTAGGTGACTCTCCCCCAGTTACATTGACTGACTTTGAAAACTCATTTCCTTCTAAGAAAGGAGTCCTGTGTCTAAGAGTACTGGACTTTGTGGGAGACCTTGTTGGGGAGTTTTCTTCTGTATCGGATGAACTAAGCATTGTTTATTGACCATCTATATAATCTGCATGAGAGTGTACGTCCAGTGTATTCCTTTATATAAATCAGGAGCAATTCTGACAGATTCACCAGTCCACTGTCGAGTAACTTCTCTGCCAGTTGAAGTGCTCGAAATCTCAACTTCAGATGCCCATAAGGCAGTTTGGTTATGATGACTCCAAGGAGAATCCAGTTCAAATCCTTGATCCCTTTCAGCTCTCTGCCAAAGATAATATGTAAGACACTACTCCACATGCATTAATCTCTGATCTCCTATAATTTTAGAAAATAGATTTTACTTTAAAGTGGAAGGCGTGCCTTTTCCTTGACCATATACCTTTTCTGTGTCATATGAAAATTCTAAAGAGTCCACTGGAGAAGCAAGGGCCTTCTACTGTCTGCTAAGAACAAGTATTGTTTTTTGGCATTCAACAAACTTCCCTGCAGCAGCAACTTTGTACGTTTCCTGGAAAATAAAGTCCTACTGTTACTCCAGCGAGTACTTTCACAAAGATTGTTGCAAGGAAATATTTTGGCAAAATAGGTGATAGGAAAATGCATCTAACACATCATATTTAAATTTACGCTAACCAAAAACATTCCTAAGTAGAAAGCTAGGATGAAGGATCAGAAACCTCTCCCTGAAGAATAGAAAACTATATTGCCAAAAAGAGTCCTCAATTCAAATTGGTGCACATATTTGTGCCCATTTCTTCACTATTCTATAAATAAATTTAATGTTTTTAATCTCCAAGTGAACAAAGAACTAAATGAAATCACCAACATCCAAATCCTTCATATTAAATTTAACTGTGTGGTTTCCCCTTACAGATCTATCAATCTCTCCATGTTAAAAGGAGACAAAGCTGTTTGTATTAGATATCCGTATCAGAAAACTACCGTATTTCTCTTGATGTATATAGTTCCTTATGGGCAGTGCAGCCTCATTCAGGGCATCTGTACTTAAATCGTGTGGGTATTCATGCTAGATTCTTGGATATTGTGGAATCTGCTTTTACTTAAAATAAAACAAGACAGGAGAAACATGGCTTCATGCCAAGTAGATTTTCATTCTAAATCTTACATTTAAATCTCATTGTGATGATAAAACAACAAACATCAGTGTACTCCAAACAAGCAACATAGTTACAAATACTTCAACATAGATATAAATTTTATATTGGTTGGGCATGGAAAATAATTAGGAAGCAAACAAACAGTAGTAATATGCACATAGCTTTGATTTGTATATTTCATAGCAAATAAGAAAAGAACATAGATCAAATATGAGTGGAGTACCAAGCACTTCTAGGCTGGGTAATACCTGTCTCTTTCTAATTTCTTCCTCTGATACAAAATTTTTGGAATACTCGGAAATTCATTCCTTCCTGGTATTCAATAAAAAATAATCACATTAGTTCAGAAACCCAAGGTCTAAAACTGCCTACATGCATGCTGAAGAAGGTAGAGGAATTTTTACATGCCCATGAGGCAGTTTGGTTATGATGACTCCAAGGAAAATTCAGTTCAAATCCTTGATCCCTTTCAGCTCTCTGCCAAAGATGATATGTAAGACACTACTCCACATGTATTAATCTCTGATCACCTATAATTTTAGAAAATAAATTTTACTTTAAAGTGGAAGGCTGAAAATTCTAAAGAGTCCACTGGAGAAGCAACGACCTTCTACTGTCTGCTAAGAACAAGTATTGTTTTTTGGCATTCAGCAAACTTCCCTGCAGCAGCAGCTTTGTACGTTTCCTAGAAAATAAAGTCCTACTATTACTCCAGCGAGTACTTTCACAAAGATTGTTGCAAGGAAATATTTTGGCAAAATAGGTGATAGGAAAATGCATCTAACACATCATATTTAAATTTACGCTAACCAAAAACATTCCTAAGTAGAAAGCTAGGATGAAGGATCAGAAACCTCTCCATGAAGAATAGAAAACTATATTGCCAAAAAGAGTCCTCAATTCAAATCGGTGCACATATTTGTGCCCATTTCTTCACTATTCTATAAATAAATTTAATGTTTTTAATCTCAAAGTGAACAAAGAACTAAATGAAATCACCAACATCCAAATCCTTCATATTAAATTTAACTGTGTGGTTTCCCCTTACAGATCTATCAATCTCTCCATGTTAAAAGGAGACAAAGCTGTTTGTATTAGATATCCGCATCAGAAAACTACCATATTTCTCTTGATGTATATAGTTCTTTATGGGCAGTGCAGCCTCATTCAGGGCATCTGTACTTAAATCGTGTGGGTATTCATGCTAGATTCTTGGATATTGTGGAATCTGCTTTTACTTAAAATAAAACAAGACAGGAGAAACATGGCTTCATTCCAAGTAGATTTTCATTCTAAATCTTACAGTTTAAATCTCATTGTGATGAATAAAACAACAAACATCAGTGTACTCCAAACAAGCAACATAGTTACGAATACTTCAACATAGATATAAATTTTATATTGGTTGGGCATGGAAAATAATTAGGAAGCAAACAAACAGTAGTAATATGCACATAGCTTTGATTGTATATTTCATAGCAAGTAACAAAAGAACATAGATCAAATATGAGTGAAGTACCAAGAACTTCTAAGCTGGGTAATACCTGTCTCTTTCTAATTTCTTCCTCTGATACAGAATTTTTGGAATACTCAGAAATTCATTCCTCCCTGGTATTCAATAAAAAATAATCACATTAGTTCAGAAACCCAAGGTCTAAAACTGCCTACATGCATGTTGAAGAAGGTAGAGGAATGTTTATAATGTGCTCAATATATCTTAGGAAATCAACATATACATCAAATCTGGTATATAGTCATGGAAACAGGATTGTGGTATTTTACAAACCTTTGTAACTGCTCCTGCAAAACCGTGCACTTGATAACTGCATCTTTGCGTTGCAAGCGCTCTTCCAAAGCTCCAACTCTAAAGCATCCACTTTTCAGACAACCCTTTCATCTCAAATTTGTTGCCTTAAATTGAGTTTCGAAATAAGAATTGAAGCCCTAGCCCTAGCTCCTATCCCTTCCCTAAAACCCTATATTTAAATTACTATATTCTACTGAAAGCACACAGGTCACCTGTTATCCAGTGGCAGCCATGAAATTATTGACCAAAAATATAGAAAAACAGGCAGAAAATAAGATTCGTTACTTACCCTTGAATTATATCCATGGACCAAGATGAGCGAGAACAGATCTGTTTATGGGTACCCTTCAATATCTTCTCTTGGGTATTGATTTGAATCATTCCAGAAAGGTCCAACCAGTCCTGACACTGGTGAAAAACTATTGACTAATGTTCTTGTCTCATATTTCTTCTCTCCTTCACTGACAAGGAAGCTCTGGCAAGGAACCTTAGAGAAAGAGAGTAAAGAATGTTACGAAACCCTACCAAAGCAGAACCAATCTCCCTAAAGCAACTGCTTCAATATTCACAATAAACGAAGAGTATATCTACAAATATCGGGGTTTTAGGGCTCCTAGGTTCTTGAACTCGAGACAAGATTTTTGCAGCAACGTTCGGCAGAACGTAATTTCTAACTGCTCTAAAAATATGGGAGTTTTTCGCTACTGACAGTTGATTTGGAGATCGGTCAGATTTTCCAGCGGAAAAAGATTTCCCGGCGAACAATTTTCCGCGAATATTTTCCGGCGTGAGACTTTTCCGATGGCAAAGCCCACAATAATTCTGCTCTAAAAATATGGGAGTTTTTCGCTACTGGCAGTTGATTTGGAAATATGGGAGTTTTTCGCTGCTGACAGTTGATTTGGAGATCGGTCAGATTTTCCAGCGGAAAAAGATTTCCCGGCGAACAATTTTCCGCGAATATTTTCCGGCGTGAGACTTTTCCGGTGGCAAAGCCCACAATAAAGAGCCTATCGGCTAATAAATATTTGCTTTCGAATTTAAAGGCTATGATTATAATATTTACCTCGGCCCACTTTTAAACCAATATGTTTCCTTTTTAACTTTATAAATCGATTTAATGCTAAGGAAAGATCATTAATTATCCTTTTAACACAAAAACTTAGGTTTCCTCAATTGCGACATTATTAATTACGTTGACTTGGCTTCATTGCCAACCCTAGATTATCATATCCATATGTTATCAAGATAGTGCAAGGGATTATACATAAAAATATACACACGTGCATGCACGTGTTTGCTTATAAGCACACAAACGTACATGCACGTTTCTAGGCGCGAAAGATCCTACATGTACGCATATACAAATTTGTGTCTGCATATGTGGCTTCCTTGCCAAGAATGACTTATATTTATATTCACTAAATCAATTCTTAAGCGGAAGGAGATATGAGAAGGACTACAAGCCCTAGACCTCTTTTCACCACAAAACGAGGAACAGAACAAACCAACCAAAAATGGCTTACCTCAAGACATACAAGAACATTCCCTAGACCTATTAGGTTGACCAAGTCACACACAACTGACTTGAGCTCAAATGGCAATACTAGAAACTTCTCAACATAACCTCTCTACCAGATGATACTTTCCCTCTTTCTCCCTGAAGGTGCTTGATTTATCCTGCATCAACACTCAGGAAGAATAAAGGTAGTCAGCCTGATAGCATTACAATATCTTCATCATATCACATTCATATTCACATTTTCTTTTAAAGAAGAATATCAATCAAAAACTTAAATCAAAGCATTGCATATTTTCATTAAAGCATAACTTAACTTTCTAGAACATAAGTTTCATTGCACAATTTACTCAAGTAAAAGAAGTTTTTATGGATTTAGGGTAGGATGTAACAAGATGGGGCCTTGGAGTGTGGAAGGCTAGGGAAGTCTTTCAGTGGACCTTTCTCAATTGTTGGAGGATCTAGTTATGGAGGATATGAGATGTTTCTTGGGGGTTTCTTGATGGTTTTGTGTGGTATTTTCGACCGTTGGTGGGTTTGTTGTGCTCTTTTGCATTGTAATGATTTGTTGGTTTAAAAAAAATTTACCCATCTTTTATTAAAAAAATAGTAACGAAAATAGTCTGAAATAAACTACATAAAGAGAATATTATAAAAATGTGGTTGGACCCCTTTTTACAAAATTCCAATTTGTAAAGTATATAATTTTGGAAGTAAACAATAATAGATTTGTATAGTGCATCAAAGTTATTATCATGTTGTAGAAATTGAGACTATTAAAAAAGCTATAAAATTTGCAAGAAACACAAATCAATAGACGTACAATAAATAATCAAATGGGAAGTACAATATATAAACTTTGGAAAAAAAAAATCTTTACTTTTAAAACAGGTAGATTAGCAGATAGATTTTTGCATGTTTATAATATAATATATAAACTATAAATATTGGTGAAAATTTAGAAACAATATTTATTTATTTTTTCTTTGTATAAAGTGCAATGATTATTTTGATAAGCTAAATTCAGTGTATTTAAATATGTTTTTCTAAAATATAATAGTTTTTTATTTATAAAATTTAATAATTTGGTTTTCTTTTTATCTTTATAATATGAATGTGAAGCATATTTTCTAGTGAAAATGTAGAAATAATATATAATTATTTGTTTTCTTTCTTTCTTTCTTTGATTATTTTATATTGGGTTCATCCTACGGTTAGACCTTTTTCAATAGTCTTGCATCATGTTAACAAATTATCAACCATCGATGCCTTTATAATATGATTTATATATTTTGAATATTAGTGGAAAATTAGAAACAATATCTAATTATTTGCTTTCTTTCTTTGTATAAAGTGCAATGATTAATTAGATAAGGTAAATTCACTGTAGTAAAATATTTTTTGTAAAATATAATAATTATGTTTTTTTTACCTTTATAATATGAATGTAGAACATATTTTCTAGTGGAAATGTAGAAAGAAAATCTAATTCTTTGCTTTCTTTCATTGTATAAAGTGTTATTTTTTAATATTATTTTTATTTATTTTATATTGGGTTCATCAAACGAGATCTTTTTCAACGATCAACCATCATTCTATCATATTATCAATTGTTAATAATTAAAGTCAGCTGATAATTTTTTCATATAAGAAACACTTTCGACATAACAGAAAGATATCAGAAAGGTTCTTGAAACATTCA
The DNA here is from genome assembly GCA_007258455.2 of Sequoia sempervirens. NCBI lineage: Eukaryota > Viridiplantae > Streptophyta > Pinopsida > Cupressales > Cupressaceae > Sequoia > Sequoia sempervirens. The sequence continues at coordinate 374,371,258 of VDFB02000017.1, read as the reverse complement.
AAATCTTCAATAAGCCATTTTGAATCATTACTTTATTTGAAAATTTAAAATTGACAGAAGTTGGTGTTGAAAATAAAGCTCACACACACCGACATTACCAAAGAGAGTTATTTCGCCAAGTAATCAATGGAAAATTAGCAGAAACGGAGAAGAAAGAATTGCAAAGCTAGCACTGGAAAATTATGACAGCAAGATAGCCAATGTAAAGGTACACATCATTCTATATTCCCTTGCATTCCATTACTCGTTGAAAAGTGAATTGCAATATTTTGAGTGATCTCGTGAATTACAAACTAATGATAATAAATTGGTCATTACATTGAGCGGTGATACTTTGAGCACATTCCTTCAACAACCTCAAAGAGATGAATTCGCATATCTCGATTTCACCATAACCTACTAGCAATACATAGAAAAGAAAAGCCAGTGCACAAATATAATTGCTCAACAATGGTTAGCAGTGCCTAAAAAAGAGGAAATCTCAACTGCTAAAGAGATTACATCGATCTCACTTCACAAAAGAAATTTCAGATATCATAGTCCACCAATTAAGAGGTAGTAAAAATGCCCACGAGTTTGAAGAATGGATGTATCTCTTCATTGTTGTAATCATTAATGGTCAACAGTTTATTGATTGGGCTAATCTCATTAGTGATCAAATTCATTTGGAGATAACTCATTTTTTTAACTCAATAGATCATTTTATATGTCCTCTTATTTGTTCTATGTGATTACTAGCACAAGACCTTGGCTAGGGCTTTGTCCAGTGGGTATTCTCAATGAATCAACCCAAATTTATTATTTTTATGTTCAGATGCAACTAGAAAGGGGCTATAGAAGCTACAAAAGGGTGAATTATGGATTCACCATGCAAGTAATAAGGGAGATCCAAGGCAATATGAGCTTAAGAATAACTTTGGAAGTTTCCCAATTGATCAATGTTTATGGTAGTTATTTTATTCAATTTCAAAAGATTCACTTATATCAAAGTTGGGGGTTTCGATGGGCTTCCTTACAAACTAACTAAATATTCAGACAATGACTGTGTTATCATTAAAATAAGCAAATAAGTAGTTGAAGTAAAAAAAAAAAAAGTGTCAAGAAAGAAAGAAGGCAAGAATTCCTTTCCCTATTGGCTTAGCTCACTACCAATGCAATTCTATGTCAAATGCTTTGAAAATTGAGAAGGATTTGGTAAAGCATACAATGCAATTTTATGAAAGGAGACTTTTGTTTGATAGCAAAATCTTTGTTAGAAACAACTTGTGCCTAAGACTAGGTTTTCACCATCTCCCTGACTTAGAGGATTATTGGGTAGACTGTGCTAACAAATTTGAAGTCAGAAGAAGGGGTTGGATAAGATTGTCTTTGAGACAAATAATAACTTTCAAATTAAATTGGGATATCTAGGGCATTGAAGATGATGAATCCGACCTAATTAATCCAATTTTCACTGGCCATGTAAAAACTCAACCTATCCTACCAATTGATTGGAGCATAAAAGAAGTAGAAACTATGGAAGCTAAAACTACAGTAGTACTCAAGAGGAACTAAGGAATGGGTAATTAAAAATACTGCAGAGAAACATAATCCAACAACTCAACAAGTTGAAAAGACTATTGAAAGTGCAAATATTAGCTAGAGATCTCCCTCTCCTCAGCAAACAACCTCTACAACACAACAGCCTACCTCAAGTGGGGACATAGATGGTGATGAAGACCCACCCAATAGGATTTTAGAGAAAACTTGAGGAGGTACTACTAAAATGAGGACTTAGAAGGAGAAAGAGAAAGAAGGATTGAGCTCAATATTGGGAGAATTGGGAGGTAAAAATTTCATTCATATATCTTCATCTCCATCACAGGTAAGTAATTCATCCTCTTCTCAAAGATCTCCACCTAATGTTTCTCAAACTCCTCATACGCAAACTAGATCAACCCAACCTTCTTTTCTAGAGGTAGAGGTTTTTGATACTCCACCTCTCAAGAGATTTGACCCTCAATTTTTCTCCCCTGTTACTAGAACTACATTAGTGTATCCTCCTACTTCATGGTTGGAACAAACCTTATCAAAGGAAAGGAAAATAGTTGAATTGAATGTTCTTGACAAAGACATTGTTGCCTAGTTGCTTCAAAGAACTCCCCAACCTAAGAAGCCCAAAACTACTTCCTAGTTGATGACTGATGCTTCTTCAAGAAATTTGTACGTAGAAGTTGTTCATGTTAAATTTATGTGAACAGATTAAATGCACAGAAAGTAATTCAAAAATTAGACAAAATAACATAGCATATACCCTGGGAAAACCCTCCTCTTGAGGGAGAAAAACCCAGCAACAAAGATCTCTCTTATATTTGATGCAACAGAGGCAAATTTACAAATTACATAGAGGTCTAACACAATACCGATACCTGGAAATAATAAATGCAAATAATAAATTCTAGAAGACACCTGGTAGCATTAGAACACAGATCCGAAAATGTTCAATCTGCACTGAGGGGTCTTCAGACTATGCAATGAATTGACTTCAATATTGGATTCGCACACCACTGTGAAATTTCGTCCTTGTATTATTGTGTTCGCACTTGCTTGTTCTATCCACACCTGATGATATTGCAGATTCATACGAATCGCGTCAACCTGATCCTTGTGTTTGCACTGATTTAAATCATGAAGCTGATGTATATGCACTTAGATCTTAGGCAAAATCGCATTTTATCATTAGCTATGTTCGCTCTTGAATGATGGATAAATCCGCATATAGACAACAGCTGTGTTTGCACTTGAATGAGGGCTAAGATTGATCTTCAGTATGTATCGAGCTGAACTTCTATTGCCATAAGTTCACACTGTATAATGCAAGGCTGGTGAGAGTAACTGAAATCTGCTAAATGGTGATAATGGATGAAACAAGAATATAAATATGCATGCCTCAAGATCCTTCAAGTTGGCCTCAATAGATTTCAAATATCCTTTAACAAAGGTCGGCCTCAAAATGAATATTAATCATCTTCTAATAAAAGATAAACATCGGATTCTTTTATGTCGGCCCAAAGATGAAAAACAATAATTATAAATTGTATAGCCAACGGCTATCATCCAATTTATGATCCACGAAGGAGCTGAGCTGGAAGGAGCTACCTAAGCTGCTATATCATTAACACTCCCTCTCAGCTAGGGAGAGAACTTCCAGCTGCATAAAAAAATGAATCATCTCCATATGAGGTTTATCTACCACCATTGCCTACAATCAGATATGAAGAGAGTAATATCACCTCAATGTGACAACGAACATCATGGCTACATCCATGTGTGAAATGGTATATCACATCATTGTGGTGTTGACCACCATGGCTCTCCCAGAGGGTGAAACACAAGTACAACATATGTCATGGAGTCACACATATGACATCCACCATGACTCAGCTCAGAGGGTGGAAATGAGGGCTTTCACCTCATTCTTCCGTCACAGAAGAAAGTGCAATAGTAAGTACAAGTGTTCATCACTTGCGTGATGTTTGTCACCTCAATGTGACTTTCACCATGGCTCTCCCAGAGGGTGAAACACAAGTACAACATATGTCATGGAGTCGCACACATGACATCCACCATGACTCTCTCAGAGGGTGGAAACAAGGGCTTTCACCTCAAGTTCTTCCGTCACAGAAGAAAATGCATTAACAAGGGATTTCACCTCGAACTTCTCTCATAGAGAAGAACTCATTAAGCAAGGCTCATTGATACTGAGACTCATACTCAGTCAATGTTGGATTCTCCACCATACCAAGCTTGTCTCGAAAGTATACAAACTTTACCCTGGCGAGAGGCTTGGTGAGAATATCTACCATCTACTCATCAGTGCTAAAGTACCTCAACTGTACCGCCTTTTGCAGTACCATATCTCTGATATAGTGGTACTTGATCTCAACATGCTTGGTTTTGACATGAAACACAGGATTGACAGAAAGCTTCACACAACTCTGATTATCACAATGAATAATGGTAGGCTCCATTGACTGTCCAAACAATCCTGCAAGGAGCTTACGAAGCCACACTGCTTCTCGAGTTGTCACACAGGCTGCAATGTACTCGGCCTTCGCTGAACTCAATGCCACAGAAGACTGCTTCCTGCTGCACCAGGAAATCATGGCAGAACTCAACTGAAGTAATAACTAGAGGTTCCCTTCTGATCTACAGCACAATCATCTTCTATGGGTTCAGTAAGCTCCCTCTGAATCTTTATATACTTGGCCTTGCAATGCTGCAATCTACACTTCTCAGTAAGTTACAGGACTTCCTCTTGATCCCTGCTTTAGAATTCACAAAGAAGTCTTCTGGAAGTGGACTCCCTCTAGTCACCAATTCAGTCTCATGGCTGCAAATTGTGACTACATGCTTGATCATTCCTTTGGTTGGCATGACTTCCTCGTAATATGTCTCAATCTCTTCATCGCTTAAGCAATCTCTCATCACTTTCCAGCTTCTAGCTATTCACAAAGCATTTAGGGAGAGATTACTAATAGTTTATGATTATCCAAGGAAATATCAAGACTAGAATCATACAAGTTTTACTATCTCAGGTTAAGTATGAACACATAGGAATTTCTCTATATAATGTTAGAACATGAATAAGTAAATCATTTTGAAAGAGAAATATATCAAAGGATTAAACTAAATGGATAAAGAACTTATCTCTATATAATTTGATATAATTCTTTCGTTCATCTTTTACTCCTCTCGAGAGTGCCAACCTTTGCACAACAAAGGAATGATCTGCACAACTACAAATTTCTTGAATGTATTAAGCGATTAGCATGTAGAACCAACTCTCTCAAGAGTTCAAGATTCTATCACAAGGCATGCATTGGAGAAGGATATCGATGTGATCAACCTATCACAACGAAAATGCAAATCTCTTCTCTTTTCTTTATTTTATCTCAAAGTCATACTTCAAGGATCTATATGATTAGTATGAATCAACTCACAATAGATAAATTGAAATATTCAAAGGATCTTTGTCCTAGAATTCACAATTCAAGAGAAATAACAATCTCCTTATACTACTCACACAAGATCCAGGATAAAGCAACTTAACAAACAAGGAATACTTATCTATTTGTAAGATCCGCTGATTTTAAGCATAGATCAACACACAACCTTTTTTGAACACAGGCCCATAATTCAGAATAGAAATTCTCTTGAGTCCTTCTGAGGAGAGGACTTATTCGCATCTGCAAATGAAGCATGTTGATTAGGCCTAGTTGGGCAATCCTTGGCGAAGTGCCCAAACTCATCACACCTAAAACATTGAATCTTGGACATATCCCTCTTCTTCTTGGATGGAGGTACATTATCATTTCCCTTGTCTCGATTCCTCTTGAAGAAACCTTTCTTTCCATCTTTTCCTTTCTTCTTTGAAACATAGGAGGCGAGAACATGAATGTCTTCATTCTTTGAATTTTGACCAGCGCCTCTTGCCACCAACCTTGATTCTTCTTGAATGCAATCAGATCTTAGGCAATCAAACTTAGGCAGTTTCGATCTTGCACTGATTCCTTGAATGAAGGATTCCCAAGACAAGGGCAGCCCATTGAGGGCGAGCATGGTTAAATCCTTATCATCAACTATATTCCCAATTGTTGAAAGCTGGTCTCTCAAATTAGAAATCCTCAAGAAGTATGCAGTAACTGACTCTCCCTTTGCCATCTTCACATGATGCAATTGATGCTTAAGTGCAAGGGCTCGGCTGGTATTGTTGACTTCATACATCTCTTCCAAGGTCTTGAGCATATCTCTTGCTGTCTTCAACTTTGAAATGATAGGAACAATATGATCCTTGACTGAATCAACTAGAATCTTCATTGCTTTGATGTCTTTCTTCAGCCACTCCTTTTCTTCTGCCTCCTCAGGTTCAGAAATGCTAGGCTCCAAGAGGTCACCCAGATCATTTTCAAGCAAGGTGAGCATGATCCTAAATCTCCATGAAGTGAAATTGATTGCACCTTCGAGTCTGTCTTCAACCTTCAAACCATTCACCATCTTGGCTGAGTAGGATGAGTGAGCAACATAAGGTATGCTAATTGGCAATAATATGATCACGATCCTCAAACCCACTTTGATACCATGTTAAATTTATGTGAACAGATTAAATGCATAGAAAGTAATTCAAAAATCAGACAAAATAACACAGCATATACCCTGGGAAAACCCTCCTCTTGAGGGAGAAAAACCCAGCAACAAAGATCTCTCTTATATTTGATGCAACAGAGGCAAATTTACAAATTACACAGAGGTCTAACACAAGACCGATACCTGGCAATAATAAATGCAAATAATAAATTCTAGAAGACACCTGGTAGCATCAGAACACAGATCTGAAAATGTTCAATCTGCACTGAGGGGTCTTCAGACTATGCAATGAATTGACTTCAATATTGGATTCGCACACCACTGTGAAAGTTCGTCCTTGTATTATTGTGTTTGCACTTGCTTGTTCTATCCACACCTAATGATATTGCAGATTGATATGAATCGCGTCAACCTGATCCTTGCGTTTGCACTGATTTAAATCATGAAGCTGATGTATACGCACTTAGATCTTAGGCAAAATCGCATTTTATCATTAGTTGTGTTCGCTCTTGAATGATGGATAAATCCGCATATAGACAACAGCTGTGTTCGCACTTGAATGAGGGCTAAGATTGATCTTCAATATGTATCGAGTTGAACTTCTATTGCCATAAGTTCACACTGTATAATGCAAGGCTGGTGAGAGTAACTGAAATCTACTAGATGGTGATAATGGACGAAACAAGAAGAATATAAATATGCATGCCTCAAGATCCTTCAAGTTGGCCTCAATAGATTTCAAATATCCTTTAACAAAGGTCGGCCTCAAAATGAATATTAATTATCTTCTAATAAAAGATAAACATCGAATTCTTTTATGTCGGCCCAAAGATGAAAAATAATAATTATAAATTGTACAGCCAACGGCTATCATCCAATTTATGATCCACGAAGGAGCTGAGCTGGAAGGAGCTACCTAAGCTGCTATATCATTAATAGTTCATCCTTCTGGTGAAAAGGATGTCAATCAATTAACTACAAAGGACTTCAACATTACAAAGATTAACCTAGGACCTTCAACAAGGGATGAGGATATACATAACTTTCAGGTATCAACTACTAAACTAGCAGAAAGAACAAGGATAAACAAACAAAAAAAAAATTAAAGCAACAAATAAATGTGTTGACAAATTGCTTAAAATCACTTGTTGATTTCTCAACCCAACTGATGAGTCAAATTGATGTGTCTCCTAATCCAAGCTCAACAAATGGGAAATAAGTAATTGATAGAATTCATGCATATATTCCCTATGGCAAAAAAACCGAGGATTGGGTAAAGGATATTTTGGTCAAGGGAATAAAATTCATTGAAAAAACGAGGAAAATGTGAAGATCTCGAAACATTAAAGAAAGATTGATAATGAAATTGTGATAACAAAGCATGAAGAATCAACCTAGCAAAAAATCAATGGTGATCTAAAAGAGATGATTCAGCTCGGGCAGGTAAGCTAGTAGAAGAACAAATCTTGTGCAATGTTGATAACAATAGATGTTTTATGTGGAAGAAAACATAGAATGGAAATTTTTACTCTTAAAACATAATATCTTAGAGAAGAATAAGCTACTGAAAGAATGCAACCAGATCGAAGTAGATATTCAGAAAGAGTTTTTAGCTATCAGTGTTGACATTCAAAAGAAAGACAACTCCCAAGATGAGGACATGGAAATATTGAAAAATGGCTTCAGGGAAATGATTGAAGGATTATTTGACAAGCAATCTTTCTATGTTGATAGTATGAGAAAATTAAGTGTTATTGATTTTACTTTAATACAATACATTAGGCATCCAACAACTTTCTCTAGCAAATTGGATTTAATCCAAGGGAACAAAGCATTGTAGAAGCTAAGAACTAAAAATGTCATCGTCCCTCAAGATAGTGAAATGCCACCTATCATCAAAGCCTTTCAAGGATACAAGGTCAAGTTGGTTGTACAATAATCCCAATCACCACGTGATGGTAGAAACGATGTGGATCCAATAGATGTGTCACCTCAACCTTAATTGCTTGGTTGTTAGATTGTTATACAACTTCAGAAATAATGAAATTTCATATATTTTAAAAGTGAACTCTTCAACCGTCAAGAAACAGTTACTTTAAAGATTTGGTTATGCTTGCATGTATATGTATGTAATGAGATGCTATGGAAACTCTCTCTCTCTCTCCCTTTTTGGGGTTTTTCCAAATATAAAATTTTAAAAAGTAGATGAGAATGCTTTTAAACAAATTTTGGCTAATTTGAGATGTAAGTTTGTGAACATGCAAATTGGACATTTGGAGTAAAAATTTATTATGGTCTATGAACTATAACTAGTTTTAGAGTTAGGGATGGGGGCCCTAGCTCGGTTGGCTAAATCTTTCCTGTTGCAGGAGGTTGGTCACGAGGTCTAGTCTCCCCCACCCCCATGGTACCGAAGGGCATGTCGTGCCAGCACTGCCGGTCACGTTAAAAATTTTACCAGGCACACTGCAGTTTATAGGGGGTTGTGCTACTCGATTCCTACAGTCTAAAAAAAAAACTAGTTTTAGAGTTATCCTTTTGTGTGAGTGTAATAAGTATTTTAAGTGTTTAATTTTCTATTGTTAGCAATTATTTGTGAATACGTCAAATCATTGGTTTACATTTCTTGAGATAATGAATTAGCACGTGTTCTAATTATTATCTTGAATTCATATTTCAACCATATATGATTTTATGAATATATGGCATAGTTTGTTCTTTCGATCTTTACAAAATTGCAGATATTGTCTTTGGCCTTTCCATGCTTTCTGGTTAAAAGCATACATTTGGAAAATATTAATTTTAAGAAAAAAGAAACAAAATTTATCTTATGAGAGAGTTATACCTCTAAAATTCAAAGGAAAGTTCTTTCCTTAAATGAATAGCTTACCCCATTGTTAGTAAAGTTTGCCTCTATAGGCGAGCATTCAAAGTTTAGGTTACAAATTTAAATAGTGACAAACTTGTTAACCAACATGTACTCAAAGAAATTCCAAAAGCCCTCAAAAACTCAACACCGAGAAGACAAACCAAAATCAAAATTAACACTATAAGACCACCTCAAAACATTGTCTAAAGAAAAAGGAAGTTCAACTCAACCCCTTATCAATGGAAGATTACACAAGTAAATCCACATTGGAACCTTGATCAAAATTGTATTTTGCTGGAAGAAAGCAATCCAAGGGCACACAAACATGCCAAGCTTACCAAAAAAACACATGGTCTCTTGTGCCACACCCAATTGCAAACTTCAAACATCTAATTGGCTAATAAAGGGCTTTTTTCCACCATGGGAAAAGGAGCAACAAACTCCTCAAAGGAAGGCTTACTTCCCATACAACAAGAAGCCAACAAGCTACTAAATATTTTTCAATCACAAAATACCACTTAAAATTTGATGATCTATGTGACCATTTTTTCAATTTTAGACCATACACTACAACTTAAAAAATAAAAAATAAAAAAATTATATAGTTTAACTTGTTATATTCTTATACTAGCACTTGCACCGAAGAAAAATATAAAGTAAGGTTAAATATTTTTACAAAATGGTTGTAATACATATTTGGAGATACAACCAAACACTAGTACAACAAACAAAGTTTTAATCTCATAATAGAAAATAGACATTAACAAAAGATAAGGGTTGTATAACCATCTCTTTCACAAAAGAAAGAAGTAAACATACAATTTGTTTATAGTAGAAATTGAGTAAAAGAAATTGGTGCCACACTAAACATTTGACACTAAAAATTGTCTAAGGCTACAATAATATGGAAATGAAAAAGTGGAAAAAGAACTTAGATGCTCCTTTGAGAGTTACTTCATTAAAAATGTAACAAAATATAGTAAAATATAATAAAAAGAATATAAAAAAAAAAATCTTTACACTATGTGAGATAAGTTTGACTAAAATGTCTAATAAAATAGAATACATAAAATATACTTAAAACTATTTGTGGTAAAATTGACTAGAAGAGATAAAATATAACAAAATCTAATAAAATATAATAAATAATTTCAATTCAATATTTTCTCCTATTTGTATTCAAATTTTAGCTAATATAAACTTGTAAACATATCATTTTATTTATTTTTTAATAAGTTTGATAAGTTTGAAAAAGTATCTAATAAAATAGAATAAATTAAATTAAATTAAATAATTAAACCGTACTTGAGTTTTTCATATCATTTTCTTTATGGTGGATGCCTATACTTCACAGGTGGGAGTTTTTCTTAAATGGCATATAAAGAAGAGTAATGGAGACTCTTTTTTATTCCTTAAAGTTTGTACCATATTCACCTTTATATTATATTATTTAAATAAATATTAAATGGTTTCTAAGTTCACAAAAATATGGCCTATTTCAAGTGGTTTTAGGAAGGTTTAAGGAACTTTGATAAAATCAAATCAAATCTTATCATGAAAAATAAAACTAGTTATTATTTAAAGAAAGAGCTAGAAACTTGGTCCAAGTTTTTAATACATAAAATCAATAAAAAATATCTGCAATATTGAAATTATGAACTAAAATTTTAATAATAATTTACTCTGAAAGTTCTTAACAATACTTTAAATCCATATATTTTAAATAACCGTAAACCACTTGTAAGGTCCACGAGATCTATTAAATAATTATATTTTCAGCATTTCTATAACAATCACAATTCAGAATCCCCTAAATCAGCAGTATTGCCTAAAGTAGTGCAAACCTTAAACATCAAAACAAAAATAATATTTAAAAAAATATAAACAACAATCACATAAATTTAAACTTCACAAAAGACACGCTGGAAACACGTTTTTAGACAGGTGGTGGGCACTAATGGTTGCACCTTTTTTAGGGTAAAGGATGTCGTAATGTTAAAGCCTAAATGTGCTTAGTATCGAGATGCTTGGCCGTAATTTTCATTTTAGTAAAGATGCTATAAAATCCTCTCAAAACCTTATTGTCAGGCTACAGATCACCAAATTGGAGAAGCGAAAGGTCAATACCAATGAGCAAGAGTTTGAAGGAGCGAAAACCAGACAGCCTGAAAAATGGCGTACAATGATGAACGGTGGCAATAAATGATGAATGGCAAAAAAATTTAGGGTAAAAGATGTCGTACTGTTAAAGCCTAAATGTGCTCATTATTAGGATGCTTGGCCATAATTTTCATTTTAGTAAACATACACTAAAATCATCTCGAGACTTTATTGCCAGGCTGCAAATCACCAAATTGGGGAAGCACAGACGAGCTTCTGCATGACAACGGTGTATGATATGCAAGGGGTTGAAGAAGGTGAGGAAAAAGGTTTAAAATAAATGTGATTGTGGGAGCTACCTTTTGTTGGATACAAATCTCTGTTGCAGTGTCGATTGTTTCCAGTCGTATCCAAGTCTCTCTTGTAGTGCCGTTAATTTCCTTTTAGTTGTTCTACTTAGTAATAGATGGTGAAAGATATTTACTTTATAGTAAGTCATTCATTCTTTTTGTAGGCATTGGGCGAGAGCAATGACAGTGGCGTGATGCATTTAGAGCAGCACTTAATGGAGCAGGAGATATTTTACCTCCTTAACTACCATCAAACAGTTGTATGTTCGGATGCTTACTGCAGTAAATTTGATGCGACTCTTCCTCCACCAAGTTCAAAAACATTTAATGCATTGAAGATTTGTGGACTATCTGGGAATGCCTGCAAACTAGGAGTAGTTTACACAAACCGCCAGTAGTAAAAAGGTGTGAGACAAGTTTTAGGCAAAACCTCACACCATATATAGCCTATTGGCTAATAACCATATTTAAGATCAATAAAAATAATATTGTACTTCAAAATATATTATGTTGTAGTTGGCATGAAGTTATAATGCTTGGCTTTTGGATTCAACTGTGTATTTTTATATCAAAAAAAAATACTCAGTTGAATCCAAAAGCCAAGCATTATATATATTATGTTATTTTAATAAAAATACATATTAATTTAAAAAAATTCAAAATATTTGTAATGAGATTATCTTTGAACATTTTGTAATATGAATTTTAAAAAATACACACAGTTGAATCCAAAAACCAAGCATTATATATATTATGTTATTTTAATAAAAATACGTATTAATTTAAAAAAATTCAAAATATTTGTAATGAGATTATCTTGAACATTTTGTAATATGAATTTTAAAAACTTAATATGAATTTTACTATTACTTTTAGTTTTAGTTATCAATGTTTTATATTAATACATATTATTTTATAATATTTATAATCAAAATACATATTAATTTAAAATGTATTCAAAATACAATATAATTATTTTTAATTACTTTCTTGATTGTATTTTCTATTCTAATATTATTGAAAGTTGGGTTTTGATACAAACCACCAAAAAAAAAAAACATTACATGTCAATCTTATGCAAAATTATATATCGAAGATTTATATTGCATTATTATATTTTTATTGTTTATTTGCATTTTAAGAATTATGATTCTTATTCAAAAATACTTGGTTAATTTAAATTATACAGAATAATATATTTTAAATGAATAATTGAATTATTAGCATTACTTTATTAAAGAGAAATTTATATGAAATTCATATTTAATATAATTTTTTTTTTTTTATTAATTAGACTGCAGGAATCGGGTAGCACGACCCCCTATAAACTGCAGTGCGCCTGGTAAACTTTTTAACGTGACCGGCAGCGCTGGCGCGACACGCCCTCCGGTACCACGGGATGGGGGAGACTAGAACTCGTGACCAGCAGAGCCGCAACGGAATTACTTAGCCAACCGAGCTAGGGCCCCCGCCCATATTTAATATAATTATTAATAAAACCAAAAAATAATATTTTAATATTTTTTCACAAGTAGTATTTAAATGATCATACCGTCATAATTAGTCCCATCAAAGATAGGGATGACCATCAAACTTTTTTTGGGCCTGAAATACAATAATCATCAACCAAACCTGAGAAAAATAGAAAAAACAATAAGAAGAAAGAGAAGAATGAATTAGGAAAAACTTAGACAAAATAGAATTTTAAAAAACAATGAGAAAGGAAAAATGGCAAAAACAAAGAAAACAACCAAAAAGAGAATAGGCAATAGAAAATGGGGGATAAAAAGAGAGTAGGAAAAGGAGAGGAACTAAAAAGAGAATAGAAAAAATGAGAAAGGAAAAATGACAAAAACAAAGAAAACAACCAAAAAGAGAATAGGCAATAGGAAATGGGGGATAAAAAGAGAGTAGGAAAAGGAGAGGAACTAAAAAGAGAATAGAAAAATAGAGAATATAATTTGAGGAAACCACGAATAAAAAGAACCAAAAGAACAAGGAAAAGGAGAGGAACTAAAAAGAGAATAGAAAAATAGAGAAAATAATTTGAGGAAACCACGAATAAAAAGAACCAAAAGAACAAGGAAAAGGAAATAAAAATGAGAAAAAACCTAAGACAAATAGAAATAAAAAAACAATAAGGAGAAAGAGAAGAATGAATTAGAATAAACCTAGGAAAGATAGAAATTAAAAAACAAATGAATAAATTAAAATAAATCTAGGAAAAATAAAAATAAAAATACAAAAGGAGAAAGAAGAATGAAATAGAATAAACCTAGGAAAAATAGAAATTTAAAAACAACAAGGAGAAAGAGAAAATGGCGGAGGAACCAAGCAAACTAAAACAAGCGAAGAAGACAACCTATTGAAGGAAAATACACAAGGGAAACACAAAAAATTACCCAAAAAGAGAAAGGAGACAACTGAGAGGAAACCCTTTCGGGGAGAAAAAAGGGAAGAGGGACAGGACGATGTAACCAAAGGGCTTAAAAGAAGAGAAAGAGAAGGTTAAGGGAGGAGAGAGGAGACGCGACGAAGGGAAATGGCTATCAGGTTTGTGTCTCGTCATTCATGCATGCGCCATTGCCAATCAACCAAAATTTGCCGCATCATAAAGATGTAAACTATTGAGAAAAAATGCACATAACTAAAGAAACGATTTAATCATGAAGCATGCCTTGTGTTTCCTACCTAAAAGATAAAAAAGCCTCACTGTGGTTTAATATTTAACTTCTAAAAGAATTCTAGTCAAAACAGAAAAAAAGCTTCAAATGAACGAACCCTAGCCCGAAATAAAAAAATGTTTAGTTTGCCTTCACTCAGAACCATTCTTTAAAGGTCACATATCACAGGTTTTTTCGGTGTAATACTACTCTACAATTAATATTTCACACAAAAGACTCATGGAGGGAGAGAGAATCCTTTTGAGTTTCCATAAAATGGCCATCCAAGACGTGCACAGATTTAAATTTATGGATACCACCTTTGAAATTTCAAAATATAACGTTCATTAATTTGTTCAATCCAAAACTCTCTCCAAACGACTCCTCTTTTATGATTCGTATAAACGTCACCATAACATTATCAATAAGCGGGTTTACCAAAATGAGATGCTAATTACTCTTAGGCAATATGTTAAAAATTAAAAATTATCCGCTACTTGATTATATAAGTGTAAATGTGTATCTAACTGCTTAACGCCCACTTCCGTAGCTCAATTTTTTAATGGTGCCCGATAGGAACATACGCTTAATTGTGTCGTTCGCATACCAACTCTTCAAAACCTTTTCAATGCATTTCATTTCTTAACGTAACGTTAGCTTCAAACATTGCACTAGAAACCTGCCATACATTTTAGTGTCTTCAGAAATTAAAAACTAGCATTATTAATAAATGTACAAAACATATAAATGTTTTCATTTGTGCATTAAATGTTTTCATTTGTGCATAGTCTTAAAAGACAGATTTCAGAGTTAACAAAACTCTTATAGGTTACAGCGTATCAAAGAATTTATCAGGTCATGAGATCATATTTAGTCTCACTGTCTCAACAGTCCATATGGTTATAAATATAGTTAAACCCTGGCTCTACCAGTGCAGGCACTACACGACAGTCGCTTGGGCTCTGCCACCTGCAGTTGACTGGCTGTGTTCATAATCTCTTGTTGTTCCCCAGGAGAGCTGGGTGACTCCCTCCATGGTAAGTAAAAATTATCATAAAGGTTGCCCTTATACCGGTTAAATACAAAATCAAACAGTATGAAATGCAACCCATAAAAAAATAACAGTCAACTAAAGCTCAAGTAAATTTTAAACTGACATTAGAAGATTTCAAACTGTTTTTTCTAGGTTATGGTAACACAATTAATTTCTTCAAAAATGGTAATCAGTTTCAGAATTTGTTACCAAATTGTTTAGATTGTACTTTTTCGAAAATAACTTATGTGTTCATGATTAAAACAAGAAAAAATAAGAAAAGGGGAATTGTAGGCAAACTGCTAATTCATAATTTTTTGTTTAATAATTTAATCGTATATTAGCTGGACCAAAATACTTCCTCTATCAAATACAAATTTCTGTGCCTTTGTTAATATTAAATACAATAGGGATGTAAATTGAAAATCTCGTCATTTGTCTACAATGGCTTATAGTGATTTATTGTGTATTATACACAGATTTTAAGCTAATGCAAGTGCACACCTCAGCTTCACAATCAGAACGACTGATGAGCTGGGAGCTACTAGTGTAAGGTTTCCTACCATACACCTGTAACATTGCTCTTGCTTCATTTTATATGGATACCAATAAGATGGGAAGAGATAAGCTATTATATCCAGCCAACATGCTTGCAAATCAAAATTTTCTTGGCCTACACATCTTGTTCAAAAACCCCCTTTCAGGAGATTTTTGAAGTTTGTAAACTGGTATCATACAGCAGATGGGTCAGATGGAATCAGCTGTATGAACATGGTGAAAGCATTAGAGACTTACATTAGAATACTTTAGTATATTGGTGCCTCATGATACCGTGCGCCCATAACAGACAGAAGCAATATAAAGATTCTTTGCCCATTTTTCCTGCAAGAACATGATGTCACATATCTTGCAAGAAAAACAAAAAACCAATGAAAGTTTCATTAAGGCACCAACTATGCTCTACCTTTACATGAGTACTTGGAAATGCAGATGTTCGAAGCGTCTCTTGAGTTTCATCTGTAGGTTTCCGTCTAGGAACGCTCAAAACAAATGCTGCCTGGTCCCATGTTGCTGCAGTTGCTGTGATGCGATACCCATTATCCCAACGCCTGTGTATACCCTCACTTGGATATAGGAAATCAAGCTCAACTACCTGCGGTGTAGATAGTATTGATATCAACAACTTCAGTTGATCTCAGAAGTAAGATGACAACGTGTTGTTGTAACTAAAATGCAATATGTAGATAGTTTCACAACTTGCCTGATCAGTAAAACCAGCATTACGAGACATAACAACACCCCATCGACTTCCTGCAGAAGCCATTGAAGTGACATAAAATCCTTCCCTCCATTTTTTATTTATCCATTTAAATGGAAACGAGTCACTGACTTTATAAGACTGCTGCGTATACTGTGTGCCTGAAAATGAGAGTTTCTCAGTCAACCCTACAAACCAACAAAATTGCCAAACCGGTGTTCCACCAAGTCCCCTTTTTGGAAAGACGAGGAAACATGGAAACATAAAAAAGGAGATGCCTAGACATCCTAGAAATGATAGATGAATAGAAAAATAGCATGGGGATGGATCAAGGACAGGAGGCAGGGAAGGGAGAGGTTAGGATGTGTCCCCCTGGAACTAGCCTCCAAAGAGCTTACCTTTGGACATTACTACCAAAGAGCTACCATTAGTGGCCCCTGCAATTGCACTGATATAATAGTTCTTTTCCCATTGCTCCATGATCCATTCCTAGATGCAGCAAGATTCTCAATTAAGAAATAACAAGAGCTGAGTAAAGAACATTAAAAAAGCTTAAGATAGCATGCATGTAAGCTAACATAACAAACAACAAATAGAAGAAAACCTTGTGAAGGAAGTACTGAGAAAGCTCATAAACTTGGGCAGAAAATCCAGTTCCCGCATCCATAATAAGAGCCCAAAGATTTGAGCATGAAGCTACACTACTAATAAATAGGCCATCTTCGTTTCCTTTCTCGACATGCTGTGCAAGTCTTGTATCGGCCACATTATAATGATACCTAAATTAAAAGGGTAAGAAGAATAATTGAAAACTATGTAAATTGAGTAACCATTGAATGTGAAATAACATCAATAAACAGAATTATCATCTCAAATATAAGACAATATGATTTCACATGCAGCATTCTACATTTCTATCACGCACAAAGAGGACAAATATAAATGTTAAAAGAGAAACGATGATGCCATATATATCAAACAACTTGTAAAGTGTTTAACTTCTTTTCTTGACAAACCTTTGTTTCATAGGCCGACGTGCATTATAAACACTGATCCATTGTGTGGCAGGCATACCCAACCGAACCTTCTTCTTTGGCTGCTCATCATCATCTTCCTCCATAGTCAACCTCCCTCTCTTTTGACCAACCTGGTAGACAAGCTTCACCAAAAGTAAAAGCACATTAGGGAGGCTCCTACATACATTCCAGAGATTGCTGTTCATATAGAAACAACCGTACCTTCAGAGCACCATCTGTATTTATTGGTCTGACTGCAGGGTTTGGACCAATGATGTTATCAAAAAGTGAAATCAATTTTGCATAATTTGGCTCTTCATCAAATTTCAAATTCACCACAAACTCAAGAAACTGTTTGAAAGGTTGTGGACAAAAGCAGCATAACATCTCTGGTGATGTGGCCATTTTTTTCTTGCAAACCAGAAAACCCTTGTTGTCACCCTGGTCCCAACAGATAGACATTAGCAAATTTACAGAGCATAAACATGCAGATTTATTATTTGATAGTAATTACAAGTAATTACGAATCTTGTTGCCAAAATATAACCTGATATCCCTGCCATGGCAGACGGCCCCGAAGAAGAAATATGAGTGTATATGCAAGAGATTCAAGATCATCTCTCCTACTTCCAGTTCTTCCCAAATGTGCATGTACACTAGCATATCGAACAGTTCCCCTATAACACAAAACAATAACAGATATAAAAGTAATACTAGGACAGAAAGAATAAAAACAGTATACTATCAAACACAAAGTTCATGTTTCTGAGTAAAATGTGCGTGCCTGAAAACATCTGGTCTTTGATCATACTCCACGTGCAGATTAGTAGCGCTATCCTTCCATCTTGTTGCTGTATATCCAGGGCACATAATTTCAAGAAAATGGAAAAAAGTATATGATTTTTTTAGGAGTTCTTGGATGGGGGATAACTTGCAAATAACAAGTAGAAAACTAACCCAATCCAAGATCAACGAGGAACAGTTTCTTCTCATCTGGTGTTCCAGGTGGGCCAAGTAAAAAATTCTCAGGCTTTACATCACCGTGAACATATCTGCATAAGCATTAGTCGCAAAATTGATGGTAAGTTTTTAAAAAGTATTGCCAGAGCCATAATAGAGTAGCATAGATATCTTAAATACATGTTTCTAAAAGATGCGGAGAAATATCAGTATCAAGGCACCTACATTGAATTTGTAAAATTGGTTAGATGGGCAGTGGGCACCCTCAAGATTGACCTCTCTCAGCATTTTTAGATAGACAGTTCGATGTCTGCTAGTTTATAATTAATTAAATAATTATTAATTTATATATATCAAATAATAGTATAACAGTTATATTAATATTAATAATAGTAGATAATTATAAATATCTAATAAGCACTGAGTGGGCAGCTTTATCAATGATCTTACGATTGATGATTCCACATTGTATAATACTACCATGCCATAATGGGTAAGGACAGGGAATATCTCTTATTCATCCAACACCAAACAATTTGCTATATGCCATGCAAATTGAAATGATGTTCAAATATTTATATTCACAATGTTGGGTTGGCGAAAGTGTGTGAGCTATTAATGTGATGTTTGAGCTGTGAGTTCAATAGTCCGCAAACGATTGCGTTGAGAAGAATAAGCTTTGTTTCTGTCATGGCATCACAGTCCAATGTAGGTGAGGGGAAGAAAGATGGTAGGGGTCAAAGGAAGCTGAGTGGAGGAGGATGACGAGGTAGAGCTCATCCTTGGGGCTGGAAGGTTGGGCGGAAAAGAGGTAGCTGGGAGATTTGCAGATTATATTGCCAGGGAACTCAAGAGTCCTCAGTTGAGGATTTTGATGCTGAGGTTATGGGGGCTTGCAAAGGAAATGGACAAATATGACGACAACAAAATACATGAGCCCATTAAGAAAATGCTGTGGATCCAGATCGATCCATTGACAGTAACAATATTTTTGACATTGCACGGACTTTCTCAAGTGTCCCTGCTGGCTACAGCTTCTGGCATGTTTATGCTTCATGAGAATTTGGATGGAATTCAAATTCAGGCTGAAATGCAGATGGATTGTACTGTAGAGCACCTCCATCCACTCAATATAGCAGAACCAAGGCAAGCTATACAAATGCTTGAAGCTGTTGGGGAATGTCCTTCATGACCAATTCCACTGGAGCTTACAGTCAAAGGCATTAAGTGTTATGATGAACCCGAGCCCATACCTTACCAGAATGTATCATAAAGTGCCTTTCTATCATCTCTGGTAGTAGAAGTGAAGTCTGCATCCCGTTTGAATAGTTTTCTGCAACAATTCTTTATGATTGTTGGTTTTGGGGGGGGGATTTATTAGCAACAGGTCAAATGGATTGATTGTAGTAAGGCTGTAAAAAGATGTATGAAACAAAAAATTATGAATATTGATGGATGGTTTTATCTGTCTGTTGTTAAGCTTTAGTATATGGGTGCTTTTGCTTTTGACAAGTTAATCTCTTCTTTCAAGAATGGACACACTGAATTTTGTGCTATCGGCATCTAAGCCTCACTGCTCCTTTTTTAGCAGCTCTTGGGTGCCTAATTCAGATATTTTTGGGAAAAAATATATATATAAATTATAAGAAGTACTAGTTATTAAAAATTATAAACTAATTATTTATTCACATATAAATTATTATTATTTGCACAATCATTAATTATTAGTAGGTTAAAAAAAAAGTTGTAAGAGATCAAATTCACAATAGATTAGTAGGAGATTGAGAATTTCTTTTAGAGAACCCATGATCATATTACCCTTTAGTATGCATCTTCTCCAAAATGGAAATAGCTTCGACAGCAATGCATGCCACCATCTCAGTTGACATCCTGCACAAGAAGATCACATTATGTTCAAGATCAATGTTGACTAGAACATTACTACTGCCATTTAGATAATCCTTAATAAACACACATAATATGTTCACACTCACGCTTGCCCAGAAGTGTTCCAAACATCCCACAGACTTGGACCCAACATATCCATAACCTGGGATAAAACGTGGGTAGGAAGAATCTGAGAGCTTCCATATAGCAGTTTAAAACATGAAAACATGGGCCTTAAAAAGATTAAAAGACAAACTGAATGATAACATACCATAACATAATAGTCACCTTGGCGGCCCTTATAGTGTACCCTTGGAACACCATGACTTCCACCAAGAGTGCTGATGCCAAATCAAACAAAAATGCATTTTAAATAGATGCTAATTATAGCGTAACAAGCAAACAGCAGATGTAGAGATTGCATCCATGTAAATGATAACCAAATGGTGCATAATAAGCCACAAAATATATCAAAAAATTAGTAGCAAATAAAATCAGGGTGCCAATGATTAACAATTCAGAACAAAATCTCAAACATAGTCCAAGAAAGAGAGACGCACTTGTAAACTTGCCACTCATATGGAGGACCATAATTGCAACCTTTACTTGATCTGTGCTCAAATTTTAGAGCAACCTGACACCAGGTTAATCACACAGGGTGTTAGAACAGTTTTCAAAGTAAGAATTAGATAGATATACATCTTTACAGCCCTTGATTTCATGATCACGTGTGAAACTAAAATTGCTGTACAAATATTTATACCTCGACAGCACCAGGACCAATAGTTGAACTACCACCAGAAAGGCGACGCCCTACATAAACTTGTCCAAACCCTCCTTTACCTAACTTTCTTTCTATCTTGTACAAAGGAGATCCGCCCACTTGAACCTACAAGGAAAAACAAGCAAGAATCAACAGAGATGTGTGCGATCATTTATGCACAAACCCAAAATTAAAATACTATAATAAACTTCTCCACATCCAGAAACCTTTGATTCCCCACAAAGCATAAAGTATTCCATTGATAATGAACAAAGAAATCTGCAAACAATCTGTATCATTAATGCAGCACATTTCAAAAGCTTGGATTGATGCCATAAACCAAATATTTGAGGGACAATGCATTTTGAAAAAATACATTAAAAATAAAAAACTAATAAGAAGAATAGATTACTCGTAAATACAAATGACATTGTGAAAAACAAAGAATATTCAAGAAAACAAAGTACATGGACCAACATTGAAGATAACAAAACCAAAATCAAATCAGCTAAGTTTCCCATCAAAGTTGGAAAAGAAAATACAAATCTTCAAACCCTCAATTAGCTTTAGAACCAAAACTGAATGTGATATCAAAATTGATTTTGACGTGATGAGCCTCAAATGCCAACCAGGCTTATTAGGATGTCAATGTTGATAGCTCATCTATGAAGGATCTCCAACCATTGGTATGAACTCTTTTTAATTATTTCAAAATGCAAGATATTAACATTACACAGAGCTGCCAGGAAAAAGATTATCCGTTGACCAAGAAAAAACAAAATGCAGAAAGACTGAAGAAACACCATTTCATCTTCAAATACTTGCAGATGAATAAAATCTAATAAATATATTTCATTAAACATACTTAAATAATCTATTCAACACCCAACAAATTCATCAACAGATTTGGAGAGAACACATTATTCCATTGGTTAAGAAAAAAGCATAAAGCAAAAACATTGAAGAGCACCATTTCATCTCCAAATCTTCACAGATGAACAAAATCCTTTGAACACATTTCATAAAGTTAATTAAAATTTATCTAATCAAACCCCTGGCCCCCCTGAAAAAAAAATAATCAACAGAGCTGCTGAGAAGTGAACATTCCACTGATTCAGCAAAAAATTGAAATCAAAAACCTTGAAACCACCATTTCATTTCCAAATCATTGCAAATGAAAAATTTCTTTGAATGCATTTCATAAACCATGAAAATTAAAATTAAAATTAAAAGAACCTCTAATCAACCCCGAAAAAAACTTCGTCCATGGAGCTGACATGAAAAGATCATTACACTGATGAAAAAAAAAAAAACTGAAAATAAAAAAATAGAAACCACCATTTTATCTCTAATTCCTCAACTCTAAACTTCCATCTAATATTAGATAACATAGCCCATTCATTGCACAAAAGTTGTCATAAATGCCTTCCTGTGGAAACCTTGGATTAAAAATCGAGCATGTTTGAAAAAGAAAAGGCAAATGTAAAACATACTTAAAACTTCTTAATACATAAAAAAGATCTAAACTTCTCTAACCAAACAGAAAAGAAACCTCATTAACACTAATTTCCAAGTCCAAAACACATAATTCTATGATCCAGAAGAATTGTCAAAAAAAAAATCTTCATGTGGAAACCCTTGGACCAACAAAATAAGCATCTTTGCAAATGAAAATGTAAATATAAACATACTAAGCTTCTTTCTTTATAAAATGCACAAAAAATCCTCTAGCCACCCCAAAATCACTTCATCAGCACTCTATTCTAAGTCCAAAAGCAATTCATTAAAACTGTCAGAAAATGTCTTCCCACAGAAACCTTAGATTGAAAATTAAGAATCTACTTCATATTTCATATAACACACCAAAAACTACTCAAACCAACCCAAAACAGACTCCATTGCCTAATTTTCGAGTTCAAAAGACATAATGCAGTCATCCACACAAAAATCCCAAGTCCAAAGCACATAAAGCAATCCAAAAAATGGTATAAAATGTCTTCCAGCAGATGCTTTCTATTCAAAAGCACGATTTCACCTCAAATTCCTTGCTTATGAACAAAACCCAATGAAAACAGTTCACATAACATACTTAAAAGTTCTAGATTCATAATACATACCATAATACATACTACAAACTTCTCACCTCAGAAAACATGCTAACAAACTTTTCTTCCATTATTTATACATTATACTTAAATTTCTTAATTCATAAAAAACTAAGCTAAAAATTTCTCTAACGAACCAGAAACAAACTTCATTGACACTTACTTCAGACTTCAAAATACAAATAGCAGTAATCCAGAACAAACTTATCAAATTTTGTTTAGCTGTGGAACCTGATATCTAAAATTGCAACCATAAAAAAGCCAAACTTATCTTCTTATACAAATCTCTGATTGAAAATAAAGCATCTTTGCAAATGAAGATATAATTTAGACAAAAAAAAAAAAGAGCTGACCTTTTCTGGCAGAGGAGCAGTGCTGCCCTCTTCTTCACCAGCGGCAACCTTGTCAGCACTTCTTCCACCGCTCTCGTCATCCTCCATCTTCTCCGTCAACTGACGGAAATCCTCCACGCCGTTCAGATCAACACCGGGCAAACCCCGATCTAACCCTCCCTCACCACAAGTGAAGCCGTCTGCCCTATTAAAATTAGGGTTAGGGTTTCTCTTCCCAACCCTCGGCTGAGCCTTCACCACCACAACAGCCTTCTCTTCCTTAGCTACAGCGGCCCTCGTGCGCACATTATTACGAGTAACAACAGGCTCCGATTGATCGTTAGGGTTAACAAAATTATTAGGTTTCCTACAGTTTCGGCGACTCCTGGGCTTTACGATACCTTTAGGATTAGGTTTTTTCTCCAAATCTACAACAATGGCTTCCTGCTCTGGCTGAGCGCGGCCCTTGAGCACTCCACTACGCAGTATAGGCATCCTTCACCCATACAATTTTTCTGCCCACCCCGGATTCCCCCACTCATATCTCTTCTTCCCCTCACGAAATCTAACCATCATTATAAAACAACAAATACAAAAAATCTCACCGATCAAAAAAACTTAAAGCCTTTATAAAGCCTAGCTACCATTACAATACAAAACTCCAACTTCCAGATCAATTATGACTTTTCTTTTCCAGTTCAATCAAATCTATACTGGATTTGAAGATTGGGTATTAAAACAACCAAAAAATGAAAAAATAAAATTAAAAAAAATAAACAAACCCTACCTGGAGCAGATTTGCACAGAAAATGGCTTGCAAAAGTGGCTATTTTCTCAGGATACGTCAGATTTTTTTCTCGATCCAACGGCTGCCATTGAGATATTAGCCAAATCCGTGTCTTTGCATTCAAAACCCCAAAAAACAAAAATATTATTATTATTATTTTTCCCCCGCTGCAAACAGAATACGACCTATACAGGAATTATATTATTTTTCCTGTGTTGTAAGACAGTGTGAACTGGGATATTTCGAAGCCTGAAATGTTCATGTTTTTTTTTTTCTCTAAATAATATATGGTCCTCCGTGCAAGCAATGTGTGCCGCCCGTTATATCAATCTAACGGCTTAAGTTTGTTATAATATCTCAATAGCGTTTTAAAAATTAAAAAGAAAATCATTAATAAAACTCATACTCGTTTTAGAAATAAAAAATATAAAATCATGAATTAATCAGGCAGTTATAAGGAGGCAAAAATCATATTAAAAGGCACTCATTATAAATTATCTCTTAGAGGTCTTTAGTCTATAAGGAAGTTGAGTGATTTAGAATGAGTCCACCGTAGATTAAGTCTTATTGAGTGAAGGTCTCCCAAGATCAAAGGGATGACATTTGGATTGTGTCTCGAGTGAATTTAATGACATGGAATTGCCTTAGACCTAGTAGCTAAGCCAAAGGAGTGAATTGTACAATGTGGAATCCCCTTAGACCTGGTAGCTAAGCCAAAGGAAGTTGATTATTCATGCATATAAGCAGTATTTAAGCCAAGGAAGCCAATTATGTTTGCACTTAATGTGCATTGTTTGATGTTAAAAACATCCACTAAAAATCAAATTTGACATACAGTAATGAGTTGTGACCAACACCAAAAAGTTATGAGCTTAACACTGGAATTAAATAAATTAACTTGCAATGCTTAATTGGAATATGAAGGAGTGAATGTGAAGTTTAAGATTTTTAGAATTGATTTGTCGCACAACTAGAATGTTAGTGCTTGCATGGATGATAATCTAACTTCAAAAAATCAATTGTGTTTTGTCCTAGTTCACCTATGCACATTCAAAATTAATCTCCACAAGTATAGACCTGAACCTAACACATAGATTTGAATTGTAAGTTATGGGACTATTCCAACAAATTGTTGACTATCAAAAGTTGCTTGCCTCAATCTTCAAATATCTAAAATTATAAGGATTGGCATTGTTTAGGAACACCTTGGGAATTCATTGAATTGTGTCGATCATGTTCTCCTCAATCAAACCCCTAGTTAGACCAATGTTATGGCTCTAGGCAAAAGGTTCAAAGACAACAAACAAATGTTCAATGAACCTAGGACGTGTGTTGATGTAAAACTAGCATAACCTTTATGATACTTTCATAAATCCTCAATGACATGTCCTTGTATAAACCCTATGTGATCTCTAACATGATTTCAAATGAATAACTTATTCTAAATATAAGAACCAAGCACACATGCCAATAAAAAGCATGTATTAGGTTAGCTCCCAACAACTAGTGGGAAGGAGTCAGTGAGGCTAAATTTGGATTTAATTTTTAAAAGTTTTGGGTTCATATACATTATTGTGAAAGTGATCTAGATCAAGTCCACACTTGTGGATCTAATCCAAGGTAAATGATGGGTGATCTAGAGATCAAAACAAAATCTTTAGAATAAGTTATGATGGGATTAGGAAATGGGCATGGTATGAACCAAATTCTGATAAGAATGTCATGTGTACACTTTCTATTACATTTGGATTCTCTAATCAAAGTGGTCCCAAAACATATGATTAAGGGTAAGGGTGTGTAATTTTCCCATTATATTTTCCACCCACTTTGATGTGAGTGTGAACTACTAGGTAGATGTGTGTCAAAGTAAAACAAGTAGTCAACATGTAAATTAAATATTTTTCACAAAGGATATGGATCTCTATAAAGTAATAAATCATTCTTGAATTCTTCATGTAATGAGTAGTCTATAGAAACCTACAAAATAGAAGAAAACATGCAATGAATAGTATTTGTTAAGACTTTAAAAGTAATTATAATCCTATCTTGCTAAAAGAAACTCTCTGAGAATAGTAAAAGAAAATGGATAAGTATGAGAGATTTCACCTATCACAAAAGTGATAAAAGCTCCAACTATGCATAAAGGATTATGACCATGTAGACAAGTGTAAAGGATTATGTCTAGAGATGAAACAAGATCTAACTCTACAAATAGCATGATAAAGGTCTCTAGTCACATATAAATGTACTCTATCTAGATATACTAATGAAGCTTTATCTGATACTCAAAAGGATCATATATCTCATAATTACAACATTGCAATCAAACTCGTGAGGAAACATCGATGATAATAAATAAAAGTGATAAAAGCTCCAACTATGCATAAAGGATTATGATCATGTAGACAAGTGTACAGGATTATGTCTAGAGATGAAACAAGATCTAACTCTACAAATAGCATGATAAAGGTCTCTAGTCACACATAAATGTACTCTATCTAGATATACTAATTAAGCTTTATCTGATACTCAAAATGATCATATATCTCATAATTACAACATTGCAATCAAACTCATGAGGAAACATCAATGATAATAAATACCCCATTCATTAGTTGTGTATAGAGGGTGTAAGGAATTAGAGGTAAGGGGAAAGTAGTAATCATGTAGAGCATGGAAAGCATGTAATATTATTAAATATAGCATTGTATACAATGCATGTAGTAAACATCAATTAGTAGCAAGAGATAACATTATATAAGCACAACAATCATGCAAAGAATAATAGTAGGTAACATCATGTAAGCACGTTAACTATGTAAAGCAATGATTTGAGGGGATGATATGCCCCCAAGGTTGTCCCCAAATGTAAGCCATTACCTATAAAGCCAAATCATATAATCATAAACAACAGACCATGTAAGATGTAAATAATATGAATAGCAATAAAATAATCATCTAAAGATATGATTACAAAGGTACATGAAATGGTCAAATGATGGGATCCCCTAAGATGAAAAATGACAATTAATAGTAGGAAAAGCTAAAGGACTAAATAATATAGTACATTTGGTAACACCCCTTGTATTATCGAATCAATAGGAAACTATAATAATAACATAATTGCATGATATTACTAGATCTTTCACTAGTTTTATTTTAGGAGTAGATATTTACCAAAAGCACCCATTTCAAACTAGGAAGTAATAATGAAGAGACCTAACCAATTAGGGTGAAATTTACCTCCTATTTTTTTTAGCATTTGGATTCTTAGGTAAGCATGAAGAAACAAATCACATAAGTTGAAAATCTATGTGGATGATGAAGAGCACAAAAGATTTACTGAGAGGGGGGTGAATCATTAAATCTATACAAACTTTCAATTTTCAACTTTTCAACAACTCTAAACTTTTATCACCAACAACCTTTATCAACTTCAAATTCTAACATAAATCAACTATATAAGAATATCTCAATATGAACAAATTGACACCAAAATTTTACATGGAAACCCTTATGGGAGAAAACTACGGTACAAATAATGTACTTCATGATTTATATAAACTTTTACAATGAATGTAAGCACCAACCTACTTGAATCACCAAATATGTAGTTTAGTAGGCTCCAACCTACAAAGAGCACCAACCCTTAATCCTGTTTTAGTAGGCTGGTACCAACCTATAAGGAGCATCAACCCCTAATTCTGATTTAGTAGACACCAACCTACAAGGAGCCCCAACCCCTACTTGCCAAGCACCAACTTAACAAAGATTATAATTTGAATGATAATGTTCCACCTTCAATTGTTGCTTCCTCAACAGATGATGGAAAATTCTACTCAAACAATATTCTTACAAATCTGATGTATATGTTTTGTCTTCAATACTTATTATTATAAACAAAATTTTCTTTCATTCCACTTCAGTCTGCTTCATAAAATTTGCATATAATCTTCACATCTGATCTATCACTTTCTCTTGACTACCAAAGATCTAACTCAAAACATTTTATAAATCTCTATTGAATCCTTCGTATTTGATCTTCAAATGATCCACTCTTTGTTATAGCTTTTCTTCTTCAAACTGTAGTAGACTACTTCACAAATTTTTTATAGTTTGGCAATTATATGTGCTCATAAGTCTACACCAATCTTCATACTCCTGGGTTGCCTTGTGTTTTGATAATGTAACGTTTATTTCACACACAACACTTGTGTTTCTAGATATTTTAGTTATTCCACCTACTTTACAACCTCTCTACATTCAGAAGAAACTTTATTTGATATTTATTTATCTGCCCAAATTCCCATCTGCTTAACTTCAGATGATATGCATTTTTTACATTCTCACTTGTCACCCAACTCTCTCCAATATGAATTGGAATTGTATACATTTCTCAAACATTGCAACCTTTGCAAAACAACATATCTTTGTCTTTTAAATTTGAAGATTTCACCTTTCCAAACATATCGCACCACTTCACAAATTAATCTTTAATTTGATAAAACTTCCACTAAACTGTCCTTAATGAACTGCCACTAAACTCTGCCCTTTAATTAGCTGCCAGCCGCACCTGTAGATTATAAAGGAACATGTCCTTTTGTGAAGACCAAAGAAATTGATTCATGACATTTCATTAATGAATCACATCTGTTCAAGAATACCACTCGCATCTCTTCATCA
The DNA here is from genome assembly GCA_007258455.2 of Sequoia sempervirens. Taxonomy (NCBI): domain Eukaryota; kingdom Viridiplantae; phylum Streptophyta; class Pinopsida; order Cupressales; family Cupressaceae; genus Sequoia; species Sequoia sempervirens. Next base: position 374,342,326 of record VDFB02000017.1, on the reverse strand, counting down.
ACCAAACACATCTTTTGGAGAGTGATAAGTTGTTGCTTTGTTAATCACTTCATCTTTAATCGTGACTTTTCATTTAAATCGATGTCTTCATTGTTAATTATTATCTTCTTAATTAATTGTTGCGCCTTAACTCACGACACCATGATTCCTTTGTTTGTTTACTACGCCTTAACAAATATGCCTTTGACTTCAATGAAATAATTCCTTATTTATTGATCTTTATGTCCTCTTTTCAAGACATACGCACAACCTCCATTTTACATTGGTGATGGCCTAAAAGGTTATCGGGCTGCTACAGGATTAAAACGGATGACTTAGATAGTGATTAAATAACAAATAATCTTCATATCAAAGTTGTCCTGGAGCATAGCGAATTTCCAATCAAAGTGATTGTACTTGATGAGCATGGATAACCCGAACAAGCCTAGTAACCATCCATAGACCATTGTAACGACAGTCTCCTCTTTGGTTGCAAGTCTAATCTTTCATGAACCGTTAATCACTTCGACAATATACCTTTCATAAATTTCTCTTCTTAATTGATGATTTCAATGAAATATGGCATTGGTGTATGAAGCGACTCCCCCTTTTTAAACAAAATATGAAGGAACCTTTCCAAATATCGACTTCATTATTTGAGTGATTTGGATCACAATATGTAATAAAATATATTTCATTTTTCGTGATCAAATATAGATAATCTAATTTTCTTTATTTATTCTCCTCATTATGCTTCTTACAAAACTTCCTTCATTTTTCTTTTAATGATCTCTCTCATTTGCAGATTTGCAGGCATCCCTCTTTATTCCTTATGCTTTTGTATGATCATATATCAACACCCATTGCTCATACCATCTTCTCATGTCTTTTATCAATGACAACTTTCAACAAACTTGTTAAGAGAGTAAAACCCTTCTTGACATGACATTGACATCAATGACAACATTTCCAATAAATGATGCCTTTATTATAAGTTTTCTTTAATCATCTTTGATACACCTAAAGATTATCTAGTGCTTTAACTATTCTATCATCAAATGTTTCAAGTTCTTGTGATCTCTATTATTTATATGCAATACTTATTATCAATAATATCACAAAGAGAAGCATGTAAAGAGGGGATCTCTAGTTCATTGGGGCATAATGGCCTCAATGTTATAAACTAGTGAATAAGTTGTATACCTAGTAGGAGTATTGGATAAAAACTAGTATGGTATGCACATAGTTTAGGAACAAGTTGTGTCTCAATTAGTACCAATTTATTAACTATTTTTCTTAAAACTTGCTTGATGGTCTTAAGGGGTAGAAAAATATTGTCGAATATGGAACTTTTTGAATAAAGAAAATATTTTTTATTCTTAAAAAATGTACCATTTTCCATAACAATATTAGAAGAAAAATTGAATCCAGACATATGATGATATGTGATATTATCACAAATATTGAAGACTGTGGTGAATTTAGAGGGGTGGCTTTGACCAATTTAGTAAAATAAATTAAAGTGTATCCTTAGGAAGATGTCAAAACAATCTTATCAACCAAATATAATACCCATGTAGAAAATTTCCAAGGAGAGGTAAATGGATGAAGCTTGTGAGGGGTTGCTTGTTTTATATTACTACGTGTTTCACATGTTGTACATTTTTTAGCAAGATCATGGGAATATTTTTCCATTTTACTCCAATCATAACCAGTGCATAAAAAAAATTAACCAATAAATTAGAACGAACATGACCAACACACATGCCACCATGAGCTTCTTGAAGAATATCACTTTTTTGATGATCATCAAGGTATCTAAGTAATAAACAATTAAAATCATGTGTATATTGTTACTCTAATTTTGGTCATGACCCCTTAAATCGTCGCCCTATTCAAATTTTTTTAAGGAAAAGGCTTTGTCGGTGTTTCTTTAGGTTTCATGAACTTCGGTGGGCATCTTAGGTTGTTATAACCTTTCCTCATGTCAACACTCTTTATGAATTATTTCCTTCATCCCTTGTTTTTTTGTGTCATCGGTCTTCTATGAAGTTTTTGTAACTTCCCAAAATGTCGAAAGCTTAATGGGATGCCTAAGTCTGAATGTTCAAAAAGATGTCAGATCATATCGAGGGTTACGTAACTTTTTAAAAGCCTGCCAATAGAGGAAAGTTAAAGAGTGCTGGAGAAGTTTTTGTGTGTCATCAAAAATTTTGATAGGTTTGGAAACCATTGTCAATTCCCGACAGGGTTTCCCATGTTGGCATATGGCTTTGGGAGATTGTTTTTGGTTGCTAGTGTTGTCATTGATGGCAACTGGAGTCAGTAGTGTGGTATGTAGTTTAGAAGTAGCTCATATCGGTAGGAAAAGTAGAAGATTGTATTCAACTGGCAGAAAGCATGAAGAACAGAGTATCCAGTTGATAAGTTGGTCTGAATACTTCACCGGATCATTATTTTGTTGTGTGGATCCCCAGGGAAGCTTGTCAAGCATGTATGTTACCTGATTGGTAAGTTTTGTAATGTTGCATTGATCGGTGTACGGGCTTGGAGATTCGGTAGAATGACTTATTGTTTATTTTCTCATTATGGTCGACTTGTTGTGTATAGCGTGTCGCGAATGTATGAGGAATAGTTGTTTAACTATTTCTTGTGTTGGGAATTTTGATTTGGGTCCCTACTATAGTCTAGCCGACTTGTGTGGGTATGCATTAATTCTAATTGGTGTTTTGAGCCGACATGTGGAAGAATATTATATTTTGTTTGAAGCCGACATATAGTAATAAAATCTTGTTAGCGGATATATTTGTGAGATCGGTAAATCATTTTTGGCGTGGGGTGGATCAAGAAGTGAGAAGGTGTGTGAGTGAAAAAGTGCAGAGCAGCTGTATGAGCTAATATCAGAAGATTTGTTTGTGCAGCAGAAGGGTTTTTATGTAGGAAAGCAGAGCAAAGCAAAGCAGAAGTGCGAATTGGACGAAAGGTCCAAAATTTGTTTTATGTGCCTCATTGGAACTGAATCTAGGCATTTGTAGATGCTATATTCTCAGTTCAATATTTTGTTGTAATCTCAAATATTTTGTAAGGCAGTGAGCCTTCCCTATTTTGAGCAGTGAGCTCTAGGCAATGTGCCTGAATGCAAGTGCATTCCCTTTTAATCATACTTTTAACAGAGTATACTTTATGGATTAATCTCCACTGTGGTTTTTCCCCTAACAGGGTTTCCACGTAAAAATTTTGGTGCTATGGTGTTCACATTGTCTCTTTAATGAGGTTTCATGTTTCCTTCTGTTTATATGTTATGAATGCTATTAAAGGTTAAATATTGTTGTTGATAGTTTAAGATCTGATTTGAAATTCAAATATTGTGGAACATTGATTCACCCCCCCCCCTCTCAGTGTTCCTAGTGTCCAACATCCCAAACTTCTTCTTATGCCGAAAATAAAAACGAAAGTGAAGGTGGTAAAGTGCAGGGCTTTGTGAACGTGGTGGATTTCATAGGTTTTTTGGAAATTTCTTTATTAAACAATGCTAATGCAATGAAATGTCTGATTAAGTGAATACAACCAAAGGAAACACAAATGTGCAAAAATTTAATACATTTGGACATCATTACCAAATACAGTGATAAATTAAAAAGAGAAAGTGGTCTGATAAAAAGAGAACATAACACTAGATTACAAATAACTTATATTTTATCATATTCATATGTTTCAAGGTTACAAATTTTAGAATTTATGCCTCAAAACAAAAGGATTATCAAAGTATTTCTTCTAGTTGTAGAGAACAAACATAAGGACACTAATTCCTTACACAACCTCCTATAGACACTCAATCTAGGCTGGTAAAAGAAGATTCTCATTAGATTGGATAAAATGAGCAAATAGCCCCATATCATTCTAGACCAGCCCCGCAAGGAGAAGAGTCGTCACCTCCTCTATAACCTCATGTTGGGCTGCAATAGCAATGCAAATAGTGTCACCCATAGGACTAGTTCTTGGAAATTGGCTTAATCTTTTGATGGCCACCCTCTCTATTATGGTACTCAGGATGAATCAAGTGTTCTACTGCCCTGACTTCTCAATCACGTCGTCCAAAGGTGTGAATCACATTGTAGTTGAAACACTCCAAGAGCTCTGCATTGTGGATATGGATGCAGTTCAAAAACTCTTCTCCTAGAATCTAGTACAACACTCTCCTATTTCACTTTGTATTATGAAGACTTCCTTCAATTGGTCTGAGAGCAACCTGAAGAAAGCACTGCACTTAACTTTTTCAATCACTACAAAATCATTCTTGGAGGAATTATCGCTCTCAAAGCTCACCATATTTCAAAAACACAACTTAAAATGTGAAAATGAAGATCTTACTTGCTTGATTTATAGGAAATAAGGAGTAAATCCAGGTTGTATTTTCTTGGGACTTGGCGATCGAAGAAGTAGCGATGTGTCGTGAGAATTAAATGTTGATGCGATTGGAATTTATTACAAGCCTTAGTTTTGATATGAAAAATTCAAGTTACCCTTTCATCTAAATGCTCACGCACATGGATTATTGGAGACATGCATTCATTATTCAATTCAAGCCCTAAAACTTGTGCCATTTGCAAGTATGGATGGCCACGTGGTAGATGTCTGAATAGGAAGCACTCCAGCTAATTGTCAAATCCAACTGAAGAGACAACATAATTATGATCATTATTAACCTTTAATTCTTTGGGTTTATCAGTTTCTTTTAATGGAATGATTAGCTGGCAAGAAATCGTTGACTAGTCCAATGGTTGTTATTGTAACCGCCGAAATCAAGATTAGAGTAGAATATAAAATTCAAAAAAATTGACTCTGGAAGGGTCCGATTTTTCTTGGATGGCACTATGATGTAATTAAGGAAGGAGGAACACTTTTTAGAATAAATGATGATTTCAAATTGCTTTTAATCTGTGAATTATAAGTTTGGGATATATTATTTATCGTATTAGTCTATTGGCTGAATAGATTATATAGATTTGTTTTATGTGGAATAATCTTTTGATATTGTATTCTTCAATTATGATCATATTTATTCTTCAATATTAAGTTTACCAGCATTATTGTCAAAGTCTTTGAGCTTTGGTGTTAATGGTTTCTTTAATTTCGCCACACTAATCTCATGTTTACAGATTAGTGCTTATTTGTCTTTCTTGCTTTCTAGTGAAAAGCATACCAGAAAATCAATTATATTATACGATGGAGTTGTACCTCCAAAATTCAGAGGAAAGTCACACATGCAATTGTGACCTTTCTAGAGTTGTTGGCAAATATTGGTCTTTGTATCCTGGGCTATAGAGTTATTACTTGAATATTACATTAAAGGCCAATTCATTCGCTAACATATATAATACCCATAATCAAAAGCATCTAACTTATAAATAAAGTGCAAGCATTTTTAGAATAATTATTGGAAATGCTCCTTATTCAAGGTAAGTGTAAATGCCATGAAACCACTCCTAACTACTCAATGTAGCACAAACCAACAAACTAGGATTTTGTATAGCTAGTTAATGTAATCCATTAAAAATAATATAAAGTGAGGACTATTTGTTGGTGTGAATGGGGTTATTTCCTAACTAGTTATTAGTGATGACCTATTCACATTATTAAAAGTTTACTTAAGAGTTAAGTTTCATAGTTGTCATTTCTAGAAGTTAGTTATAATAGAGCCATGTCTCATTATTTACTTTTAGTTATATAGGTATTTAATAATTCTCTCATGCATTTAATATTTGCATTGAGAATTTAATGTGTGTGTCCTAAATTGTTATGATTCAGTTGTCTCATGTGATAGGATTAAGACACTTGGCATGATATTGTCTAATCCTATCTCACTCCTTACCTATATAAAAAAGGCTTCATATGTACATTACATCAATCAAAGCAACTCAGCTGAGATGTTTTCCAGTTGTGTAAGTCCAATATATTATTGCAATCTTGAGTATTGCATATTGGCATATTTTGCATCCATGGTTGCAATTTCTTGTTCTTGCTTTTTCCTCTTGTGGAAGGTTGTTGTTGCCTTTTGCAAATGATCATGGAGGCTTGAGTCCTTGAGTGACTCAAACATGTTCCATGAGCTATGATGAGACAAAAAAAATGTCTCATCTATTAGCTAAATTATTGTTTTCTTCAGTCAAAGTGAAGTGGTGAACCTAAAATTCTAGAGCACCCACTATGGTTATGAGTCTAATAATTATGAAGAAAGTGAGGGATTTTTAGCAGTCAAGATTTTATCATATCTTGAAAATTATGATATGGGTTCTTGAAATTTTTGGACAGAATTTAGGAAACAAGAAGGTGAAAAAACCCATTAAATTCACGAAAAACTCAGTTTGTGGTTTGAAAAAAAACTTCATTAGTTCCATACTTTGGAATTTTGTTTTCATGCTCCAAAATTTTTAGAACTAAGAAAGATCTAAGTGAAGGATAAGTATGATAGCATTTATGAAGAGGTTGAGCAGTTTGGGCTTCTATAAGCAGTTAAGGGACAACAGTTGAGAGCATTTAAAGGGTAGTTCTAAGCATCTAAGGCAGGTTGTTGGATTGTGCAAACAAATGGAGCATATCTAAAAGGTAGTTTTGGGTAATTTGAACATTTTTGCAAGCATCTAGGAGTTGTTTTATGAGCTTTAATGATACAAAAGGGAAAGATATGACTTTTTCAACATTCAAATGTCTTTTTGGAGCTTGTTAAAAGGCTAAAAATAGACATATTTGTTTTAGACGACCAAAGAAAATTAACTCAGCAAGATGAAGAAAATACCATTTTTTTCCCCCAACAAATGTTCATATCTTCTAACAAGTTGTTGCACAACTATAAGGCTCATCTTTCAGAATTCAATAAATTCATTGTAATCAAATAATCAAATGGGGAAGAGTTTCATGAAATAATATAGTTCAATATTTTAGCAGCAATAGTTGTTTGTAGTTTCATTTCTTAGCAACAATTTCATTTCCAATTCTTTACATTTCCAATATTTCCCTTTTATAAAATATTTAGGATAGTTTATTTTCCAGCAATCTTTTCATTCCCTTTTATTTACATTTCTAGAATTTCTATTTGAATGCTTCTTAAAATAGATTTCATTACAGCATTTTCATTTACAAACTCTTAGGTTATATTTGATTCCAATAATTTATTTCATGCATTACCTTTCAATTATGTTTGTAGAAATAGAATGTCATGCAAATGATTTCTTTTTCCTCTTGCATATTGCCATGGACACCGCTCTTGATTGAAATTTATAATTAAATGATGAGGACTGCAACGACCTTCATCATTTTTGATGTCATTGTCGGGAATAGGTGTCATTAGGGAGTTGTTGATCTAGTGACAATAGGTCAAAAGAAAAAATTAGTTTGATAAGTTTTTTTCTAAGTTTATTATTTTAGGAATTCGCCCCCAGAACAACATATCCAAAGGAACAGGTTTTTGCATGCAAAGGTGAAAAATCTTGTGCAATCTCCTCAACTAGAGGACCATGACTTTAAGCCCCAACAAGCAAAAGATTATTGTTTGGACACCTTCAAAGTCCAAAGAGGGCTACCTGATCAGATATTTGAAGGATAAAGAGTTGCATCCAGTCATGCATACAACAAAATGTGCGGAAGGATTGCAAGATCTTTCCAATCAACCCATGCATCTACTAGAATAAGAAACTATGGAGAAGAATGTCATTTCAAAGGAAGGAGGAGCATCAGAATTCAAATATTTAGCCATCTTTTTTTTCATGGTTTTCCTCTTTTTTCAAAAAGTTGAATGCATGGATCCATTATTTGGGAAAATGATGTTATTTTTCACAACCAATTAATGGTTTTATATAACCTATCTATACATCAATAAGTAAAGTAGGATAGAGTAGGTTTTTTTATAAAAGTTGTTGCTTTCAAAAGCTTTTGCAAATTTATTTGGCATTTGAAGACATTTTGGATCTCTCAAAATAGATCATGAAGAAAAGACAACAAGCTCTAGATAGCTCTGGAGTAACTCAAAATATCTTTATAAGCATCCCTAGTGCACCTCTCAGAAAATCTCTAGAGCAATTGCAATAAAAGTGAATAAATTGGCTCTCGAAGCTCACTATGAGTTGCAGGAGGACCTACAACAAATTAGGTGTGGGGGAGATGATGGGACAAAAAAAATGTCTCATCTATTAGCTAAATTATTGTTTTCTTCAATCAAAGAGAAGCGATGAGCCTATAATTTCATAGCACCCACTCTGGTTATGAGTCTAGTAATGATGAGGAAAGTGAGGGATTTTCAACAGTCAAGATTTCATCATATCTTGAAAATTATGATTTGGGTTCTTGATATTTTTGGACAGAAATTAGGGAACAAAAAGGCAAAAAAACCCATTAAATTTCATGAAAACTCAATTCATGGTTTGAGATAAAACTTCACCAGTTCCATGCTCCAGAATTTTGCTTTCATGCTCTAAAATTTTTGAAAGTAAGAAGGATCGAAGTGAAGGATAAGTATGATAGCATTTTATGAAAAATTTGAGGGGTAGTTCCAAGCATTTAAGGTAGGTTGTTGGGTTGTGCAAACAAATGGAGCATATCTAGGAGGTAGTTTTGGGTAGTTTGAACCTTTTTACAAACATCTAGGAGTTGTTTTATGAGCTTTAATGATACATAAGGGAAAGACATGACTTTTTCAATATTCAAATGTCTTTTTGGAGCTTGTTAAAGGGCTAAAAATAGACATATTTGTTTTAGACAACCAAAGGAGATTGACTCAACGAGATGAAGAAAAGACTTATCATTTTTCCCCAACACATGTTCCTATCTTCTAGCAAGCTATTACACAGCTATAAGGCTCATCTTTTAGAATTCTATAAATTCATTGTAATCAAATAATCAAATGGGGAAGAGTTTCATGAAATAATATAGTTTAGTATTTTAGCAGTAGTAGTTGTTTGTAGTTTCATTTTTTTGCAGCAATTTCATTTCCAATTTTTTACATTTTTAGTATTTCCCTTTACAAGTTTCTTAGGATAGTTTATTTTCCAACAATCTTTCCATTCCTTGTTATTTACATTTCCAAAATTTCCCTTTGAATGCTTCTTAAGATAGATTTCATTCTAGCATTTTCATTTACAAGCTCTTAGGTTAAATTTGATTCCAACAATTTTTTTCATCCATTACCTTTCAATTTTGTTTGTAGAAAAAGAATGTCATGCAAATGATTTCTTCTTCCTTTTGCATATTACCATGGACACCACCCTGGATTGACGTTTATAATTAAATGATGAGGACTGCAGTTGAACTTGATGAGACTTCGATTTCCAAAAAATTCTCTAAAAAAGGGGGAATTGATTTTGTTGAGCTTATTTGCCTTAGAAGATCAAGTTGTAGACATTTTGACAAAGCCAATGTCAAAAGGGAAATTTTAAACTCTGAATTGTTGAGAACAAAGTTGGGGTTGACAAAAAACACGTACAAAGTGGAAGTGTTAAACTATTTTAGGGATCAATCAGATGGTGTTCTAGTGGCATAGAAATTAGGAGATATCATACCCTAATTTTAGTGATTATTTATGCTTGCTATATGCTAAAAAATCAAACAACATGCCCTATGTTGAGTTTTTTAACTATTGTTTAGGTGTAGATTTTGTTCTAAGTTTACATGCTTCATAATTTATATCAATATGTGGTGTTGATTTTAGCCTATTCTTAAGCAGTGCTATTTTATTCTGGACGGATAACAATCATATATATTTTAAATTTTTTGTTGGACAACAGACATATAATTTTAGTTTTCTGCTTTATTCTGAGTAGACAACAGTGATATTTTTTAGACGTTTCTTTAGGATAAAAACATCTTAAAATTTAACCATTGTTGTTTTATTGCCCAAGTTGGAATCTATTTAAGACCCTATGCACTCATTAGTTTGTATCAGAAGTGCAAAACCAAAACTCGAAAAAATAAAGTATTTAGACAAGTGTTATATTTTCTAAGTTTAGTTTTCAATTATTTTTCTAAGTTTGTACTTTAAGAAGTTAGTTTGTGCATGCAAATTAAGGCACTCCAGCTACAAGTTTGATTGAAGGCTAAGACAGTAGAAGTTTGTTCAAACCCTAGAGTGCAGCATCTACATATCATGTGTTGAATTTTAACAAACAACTACATAGGAAAAGTAAATTGTCCTTTGCAAGACCTCAGGAATTGAAGAATACTTATTTCTACTTTCTTTTGTCACTACAAATTTTCCATTACATTTTCACTAAGGAAACTAGGTTTATAAATCATACATTGCAATATCTTTAGTAGAGTAAAAATTTATGCCCCGGGTCTTGAAAGCATCAATAAAAGCAACATTTTTAAGAATGCCTATTGGAACACAAAGCCTTTGAAGGCAAAGGTAAATAATATTGACTACCAGATATTTAATTAATGTTGCATAAGCTTGTTACTTCCACATTAAGTCATGCTTTGCAATTATTTCATATTGTTATATTCATGTTAATTTATATAACCATAAAAGCTTAATATATGGAAGTGAAGACATGGTTACAACTTACAAGCTACAAGGAGGTTTGCTATATCTAATGCTTGAGTTCCCATGCATGCAAACTTAGCTAGACTCATGGAAAAAATACTGCATGAAAAATATATATGGATTAAGTGTGTATTGTTTAACTTTGACCTACATTGAACTGGGAAATACTTCAAACAAACTATATCAACATAGTTTTATTAACACTAGTTCATATCTATTATCTTTAAAAGAACATAGTTATGTTGGCACCTCTAAGTATCAAAGAAGAATGGATGAGCAAAGGCCTGGACTTTAGGCACACCATACTTACCTATGGCAAGCCTAATCTCCCTCATTAATAATTGTATAATTTTTACATGAACTAGACACCTTGCAAGCATAGTTGCAACTGTCCACTCAATGAATGGGATAATGATGAACCACTTTGATTATGTATATCAAATTTAACGTAAATGGGGTAGAAAAGGGAAGTTCTAACTCTTTAATTTCCAGTACTTGATTCCTATTTTGTAATTTCAAACAGGTGACTGTTAGGCAAGAGACACCACACCAAAAATAATATAGTTATTGAAGCTTGGCTAGTTATTATGCAACTTTAGCAACAAATTTCATTCTCTCAGACTACACTACACCCAAATAACTCCTAATAGGTATGTGGCTCTCTCTATAGAATATTAGATGAATACAATGGATAAGGTTCTAGTGATGTATGCAATGAAAATGCCCTTACGAGGTGACATCATGTCTGATGATGGCAACACTTGATAATTAGTTATGCATAATTAGATCTTAAACACCCATAATCCTCAAAGATATCAAAATAAAACCAAAATATATTGGTTGATTGTACTAACATAAGACATAATCTTGCTCAACATCTAAGGCAAAGCAAAATGGACTTCATCTATGGTTAGCCCCAAATGCATGCCTCTTAGGTAGTGGTTTTTGTACAGCTAATGAGAGTAATAGCTTCCATTCACCAATGCCCACCATAGCCACTAGCACTTGATGTTCACAAGCACTCTCAACAATGGCTTATCTGATGCCTCCACTTCTATCTTAAATCGCCTAAAACACAAACAAGTTCTCAAGTTAAAATTCTCAACTAAGGATACAAACAAGGCTCAATAACCAACGCATCTAGCTTCTTCCTTCCTTGCATAAATTTCCATTGCACATATACTTATTAATTTTCTGAATAATCATCAACAAGCAAATAGGTATCAATCGTGTAGTTGTGCACATAATACTTGACACAAAGTCAATTTTAGAAGTGACGAGAAGCATATAGATGAAGGCCAAGACATAATTTGTACATGAATCTAAAGGCACACCTTAAATATGCAACTATCAAGCACCATCAAAATAAGGGTATAACCGTATAAGGGATCCTTATAGGCTTACACAATTGCAAACATTAATGGTAGCCCCTCAAACATGCATTGATATATCCTCACAACCTCCATGCTCATATATACCATAGCAATGACCATAGACAAGGCTCTACAACTCATACCCATCATATAGTCATGACATAATAACATCATCATACCCTCATTGAAGTTTGCAATAATCCATCACCATTCCATAGAAGACATAATATGGAGTCATTATACATCACAAAAACTGTCATGAAAGAAACAAAGACAATTCATCACTCATTAGGTGGCATGTTACACTTTCAACACTACTAGGTCATATAGAAATGGCAACCTTGTGTCATAGTAGCATAAAGCAAGTTGAAACATACCTTGCATTGCTAATTTACACCCTTTGAATTAAAAGTTACACTTTTAATGCTATAAGAATGAAGAAGAAAGCTTCCACTAGTTACCAGTCACAACCTAGACCAATGGGCCCTATCTATAATATCCCAAAATAAATCTGATTCCAACCTAAAATAATTAGTCTATGTTGTACCCCAAAATTAAAATTTTTGTTACACTTAGATATTTTGAAGAAATGAGTAGAAGTCTTGTTAAATCAGTCAAAAAGGTCGAAATTTGGGTGTGCATGTCCTGCATGAGGGGTTAAAACACAAAATTTTCAATTTCTAACGATCTAGGTCTGTTAAGAACAGCTTAACCTACAAAACCCAGATCTCAATTTTTCATCCCTAAATTTTAGGAAAATTGCTATTTTTAGAAATTTTCTAAAATTAGTAAATGTTTTCTGGGTTTTTCTGGGTTTTTTTGGAAATGGATATGGCAAAATTTTCTAAAAATAGAAAGTTGGTCCGACAAGGTCTGAACTGATTTTGATTGGCTCAAAACACGTCCATATCAGACTGGTGCAGTCAGAATCTTAAAAAGATCAATTTTGCCCTACTGGGTCTATTTTGCTTTTTCATAAGCATATTAGGAGCTCCGAGGTCATCAATGGAGGTCAGTCGGCTGCCAGGCGTCAGTTTCAACATTCAAACTTTCAGCAGAAGGCAAGATGATGAACATGCGCAAGGAACGAGAAAGAAGTTAAAAAATGATGAAAATTTTCTAACACTGCCAAACTTGGGCGCCCCAGTGAAGAAAGTGCACCCATCTTTTTAGGGCATCAAATGTCAGAAATAGGATTTTCGCCTCAATCAAACTTGTTCAATTCTCTGCCAGCTCTGTGATGGATTCAGCGGTGCGGTTATCAGATCACTCAATCATCTGGAATTCAGTGTCAAACAAGGCTATCCAAACTGAAGTCAACGTGAAGAATTTGAAAAAGATCAAAAAATTGACTAAGTCTAGTAAGTTTGGGCGCCCCAGGTGAAGAAGGGCGCCCAAGTTTTCAAGGGATCTATCAGATGAATTTGCAGATAAGGCTCTAACGTGATCTCGTCACAATTGATCCAGCTTTCCAGTGAGGCACTCAGCACGTCAATTGGATGTTGCAGTAGCCAGATACGAAGAACCGAACGGAGGGTCTGACGAATACTAGAAACGAAGATTCAGAAGCCCAACACAAAAAATGAAAAATAAACTAACTCTGGTGAACAAGGGCGCCCCAAGTCAAGATGGGCGCCCCAGATACGAAGAACCAAACGGAGGGTCCGACGAACGCTGGAAACGAAGATTCAGAATCCAACACAAAAAATGAAAAATAAACTAACTCTGGTGAATAGGGGCGCTCCAAGTCAAGATGGGCTCCCAAACTTTTGAAGGCTTGAAATTCATCGTTTGGCAAAATCTCTCCCAGAAGACCCCTTCTCATTCTTCGTCAGCTTCGCGATGAATATAACTGTCAGTCGATCCAACGCCCGGAGCTCTAGATTTAATAAGATCGTATGTAAGAGAGTAGTTTATGAAGAAATTTGAAAGTTATGAAAATGGCTAACTCTGGACAAAATGGGCGCCCCTAGAAGGAAAAGGCACCTATGATTTCGGAGGTCAAAATAAAAGATTTTGCTAGAGATGCCTCCAGAACTTCTTTCTCAGAATCAATCAAGCTCCGCCGTGAAACCTTCAGCACGCCTGTCAGATCAATCTGCCAACGGGAAATCAAAGGCGAAGTAGTATGTCGAAATGAAGGAAAGTTGAAAATGTTAAAAATTTGACTAACACTGGAAGAAGTGGGCGCCCCTGGTGAAGAAGGGCGCCCAAATGTTCATGCCTTAGAGAATTTTTTGAGGTTATCAAAAAGTTTCAAAATTGCAAAAGGAAGATGGCGTCCAGGTTCAAGGAAGCTGAGTTTTAGGGTTTTGGAAATAAAAGCAAAGAAAGAAAAACCTAATCCAAAGCCCTAAAGTCTATTTAACATCATTCTTTCATGTATTTTTCATTATTTTTGCAGGTAGCATCCAGAGGAGAAAGTCGAAGCAGCAAGTTTGAAGAATTTTTGTGATTCAAGAATCCATAGTTGCTGGTTTTACATCAGATTTTTCAGACCAGCAAGCATAAACTCTTGCTTTTTCAAGTTTTTTCATCCAAAAGATTGAATTTTTCAAGGAGAAGGCCAAGGCATTCCATTTTTCAGTCATTTGGGCCTTTTTGTCTCAATCTTCTGAAGAATTTTGTAAGAACTTCATCAAGTGCTTTTATTTTGCATGTTAGTGAAATCTTCAGGATTTTCAATTTTTGATCATCTGGGTCCTCTCAAAACAATCTTCTGAAGAAAGCCCATATCACAGCTTTTTCAAGAAAATTTCAAATTCTAGGGTTGGCTGTTTTTTCGATCAGTGATTAGTATTTTTCAAATCTAATCAAATGGGTCCATTTCTAATTGTATTCTGAACAAAACCCAGGTGCCAGCTTTTTCGGTAAAAAATTGAAGAAAATTAGGGTTTGCTTCTTTTTAGTCAAAATTCAAGATTTTCAAAAACGGACGATTTGGGTTATCTTGCAATGAAATTTTGAGCAAAACCCATATCTCAGAAAAAATTTCCAAAAATTTGTCCGTTGGAGGAATAAAAACCAGCATTCTAAAAATAGAAAGTTGCTCAAAGCTTGTTTGAACATAGGCAAGTTTACAGTCATTCTTCAAGGTTTTCAATATGGAGTACACTCCCCTCGAGTTTGAGACCAAATCAGCACTATATCAAAACTTCATCATCTCAGCCGAAGAACACGAGGAGGTGTGATATGAGAAAAAGGAAAGATATCAGAAAAGAGTTGTGCAATACTCTTCTGTTGGAAATCAAGAGAGGTGTTAGAAACATAAAGTTGCAAAGCCGCCAAGTTATCAATTAGGGAGTCATCTTTTCGAGCAGCGATGTTTTTCAAGAACAGAACTCATAAAGCAACTGAAGAAGTGATAGAAGGCGAGGAGATCTTGGAGAATCAGAATATTGCCTTAGATAATATCAATACACTTGACCAAGACACAATTTCCTGCTTTTTAGCGGATATGATTGAGCTTTAAAGCGGCTTTAATCTAGAAGCTTTCTTTCCGCTTTCTTTCTATTCTTGGAACGATTCTTATCCATTCTTTGAGAAGAGAAAGAAGATAAATGCAATAGTTGGCGTTTCCCGCTTTTTCTGCTTTCTTAGGTGTTAGTTGTTATCTTCTTTCTAGATTTACTAATAAAGCTTGCTTGCTGAGCAAGCCCTAGATTGTGAAAGCAAGAAGATTTTAGGGTTCCCTACTCCTCTGCTTGCCTATAAATAAGAGCCTTTGCTCATTTAGTTTCTTTAACCGTGCTAGTGAGAACAAAACACTGAGCCTATTGTGCCTTCTATTTGTTACTCAAGTATTGTTCAAATTGTGTTGTGATAGCAAATTGTTGAGCCTCTTTAGCCAACAAGGAGTTAGTGTGATTGTTGTTTCTAGTGTGTAAGAGCAAGATTGCAAGCCTCTTTAGTTGCAATTTCTTGTTCCAGGCATGTTAGAAGTGAGTTATGTTCCAAAGATTTGAGTAATAAAATCATGAGCCTCCTTTGCCTTGGTCCAAAATCTCAGATTTTTGTTATTTATGTTCCGCTTTTATGATCTTGATTTCAACTTACAGTGAAGTGTGTAGGTGTTTGCTGAGAGAGAGGTTATTGAAGTACTTTGTTAGAAAATCTACCTTGTTTATTTCTAATTTCTCTTGCTCTGCTATTACTTGAGAAGTTAGGAATGTCTCTAGTTTAAGTTAGTCGTAGTTGAAGTTCTTTAAATCAGAAAATCTCAGCTACAGCGTTTGTGTTTAATAAACCTTGTGCTCTAAGTTGATCAAAAAGATAGGCAACTTAGTTTTAGTTTACTTTCTTTCAAACACCATCAGCAAGAGGGAGCTTCCCCTCCTAATTTGAAGAGCAATTTATTGTGCATAGCTGTCCGTTTCAAATACGCATACCAGAGGTGCGAATTTAAACGCCAATAGTCTACAAGAATAAAATACAATATATGAAGAGCAAAGTGGAAGATGGCTACTATGAAGGATTTGTGTTGATGTAGTCAAAATGAACTAGAATGAGGTCTATGCCAGCCATCATGCTGACCTAAAGCTTCTATCATCAATGGGTTGTACTTATGTGTGTTTTGATAGGTGAATCTACTTTTACAATAGATCCCCACTCCCTTGGCCTTTTATGTCATATACAATTTCAAACACCGAGAGAGCCTATGTGTGCCAACTTCATATTTATCATCTCTTTTGGATACATAATGCAACTCTCTCCTAGGAAAACTCAATGTTCCCAATGAGGTGAGATTCCCTCACAAAACATTCTATGATATTTATGTCATTAGATACATATTGCACATTACAAGGGGTTAGACTAGGTGTTAAAATGTCAAGTTGGCCAATACTCATTGTTCCCCATAAGGCAAACATTCCATTAAAAAATATTATCTGATGTTCATATTGCTATATACATATTGACAATTGTAAGGGGTTAAACTAGGTGTAACAACAAAGAGTTGTCACTCTAGTTAATATTGTGTGTAATCATCTAAACCTAGTGTATTGTATGTATGAAAATTAGTGCATTTAAGAAAAGATACTAAATAAAAGGTCAAGATTCAAAACTGTTTATGTACAATATATTTCAAAGTTCCCTTGACTTCAATAAAATTCAAGTTCACTTAAGTTTTTCAACTTGTGTAGGTTACACCGGTATGTACTATGTACACTCTTTGTTTATGCCAGTACTTTGGCGGCTCCCTTGTATTATCGACTTTAAAGTTAATCACCATTCCAATCCATGTGTTTTATGTGAATGTGTTTTATCATCATTCAACTTAATTGTTTTGCTTTCTCAAAGAATGTAGTCATGAGGGTAGGATCCATCATCATCTTGATAGATCTATTTCATATCTAAATAACATCAAATCTTCTATTTTTCCCCCACATAAATATTTCTCATACATTTTTGTTTTTGTACCAATATAGTGGCCAAGTTTATACAAAAATTGAGAGGGAATTATGAAATACCAATTTAGGTAAATATTTATTTTGGTTGTCTAAAATTTTGGATGTCCATCGGGCCTTGTATTAGCAAAGGCAGCCATTGATGCAAAGAGTATGCTCTCCAACTGTGTCAATCAAATATTTAAAAGAGGAATCTGATTCAGATTCAATAAAAAGGAACTAGACTACCAATAAAATCATTGTGTTATAAGATAATTTTCAGAGTGATGTCCTACTCCTGTCACATAACAATTTACAATGCCCAAATAATAATGGTAGATGACCTATAATGTGGTTTTTTTCACACAAGGATAGTTTATCCTTTAATAGAGTTTGAATCACCGTTTCCAATTTTGCAGGGATAATCAAAGCTTAGTTGATTGCTTTGATGAAGATAAATTTGTACAGTCCCATACTTAGTTCATATTCATTATGCAAGCTCCAATGCAAAAAAGAGGATGTTCAAAACTCAAAGACTAGTTCTGGTTCAAATTCCCAAACAATCAAACTTATCTATCTCGTACTCTGGAAAATTGGGCTATATTTTCTTTGAGGCAGAGACTTGAAACAAGGTATCATAATAACTGTCATTTTAAGGTTTGTGCTTGGAGTCTGACTGGCTCAAATTCAAAAGATGTATACATCATTTTACCTCTGTTCTTTCAGCCCTCGTCTAGGAGTTCATTAAAATATAGGCAAATCTTAGAAGTATCTCCAGAAGTGCCAGATACAATGCAGAATCGTTTGACCTACCCAATAACATGGTAAAGACAGGCATTCATAATTTTGTGCTTCATGCTTAACCAAAAAATGGGGAGTTCACTACATCATGACAAATATAGCAATAAATAAAACTGTCCTCACATATGCTTGCCCATGGCTTCTATCATTGTAAATATACCTTCATCGAAAGTAAACAAATACAAATTAGAAAATAAAATAAAACAGAACACTAATCACAAAACAATTCAGACAGAAATAATTGTAAGTGTATATCAAATGTCCGCAATCTCTCCAAATGTATGCTTGACCGCAAGAGATTTTCAGTGTATATCTTGGAGGGCCGCTTACATCTGTGTGAGGTGACAAACAAGCACCACCATTGACAAATGCAGAGCTGAGGGCATATCTATTTGCAGACTGCATTACATTGGTCCCCTTACTCTTGCTATTAATGCTTCTTGTGGGTCTGTAGGCCGCCAAAGGGGTAGCAATTGTGCCTGTGACTAAAGTGGCACTTTGTAAAGCCATTCCTGAGGCAAGTGCTTATGGAGGTTTGTGCAGGCTATTGTTGTATAATGGGAATCCTCTAAAAAACTAAGAACAGGGATGATGA